>CM062292.1:488394286-489594286 GCA_031216915.1 Pictodentalium vernedei | reverse complement strand
GAGTTAGCAAAATTTTTCACTGATACCAAGGATTAGCAACAAATTTTACTGATACCAAGAGTTAGCTACAAATTTTACTGATACCAAGGATTAGCAACAAATTTTACTGATACCCAGAGTTAGCTACAAATTTTACTAATACCAAGAGTTAGCTACAAATTTTACTGTGCCCAGAGCTAGCTACAAATTTTACTGATACCAAGAGTTAGCTACAAATTTTACTATACCCAGAGTTAGTAACAAATTTTACTGATACCCAGAGTTAGTAACAAATTTTACTGATACCAAGAGTTAGCAACAAATTTTACTGATACCAAGAGTTAGCTACAAATTTTACTGATACCAAGAGTTAGCTACAAATTTTACTGATACCAAGAGTTAGCTACAAATCTTACTGATACCCAGAGTTAGCTACAAATTTTACTGATACCAAGAGTTAGCTTCAAATTTTACTGATACCAAGAGTTAGCTACAAATTTTACTGATACCAAGAGTTAGCAACAAATTTTACAGATACCAAGAGTTAGCAACAAATTTTACTGATACCAAGAGTTAGTAACAAATTTCACTGATACCCAGAGTTAGCAACAAATGTCACTGATACCAAGAGTTAGCTACAAATTTTACTGATACCAAGAGTTAGCTACAAATTTTACTGATACCCAGAGTTAGCAACAAATTTTACTGATACCAAGGGTTAGCAACAAATTTTACTGATACCAAGAGTTAGCTACAAATTTTACAGATACCAAGTGTTAGCAACAAATTTTACTGATACCAAGATTTAGCAACAAATTTTACTGATACCAAGGATTAGGAACAAATTTTACTGATACCAAGAGTTAGCAACAAATTTTACTGATACCAAGAGTTAGCTACAAATTTTACAGATACCAAGTGTTAGCAACAAATTTTACTGATACCAAGAGTTAGCACCAAATTTTACTGATACCAAGGATTAGGAACAAATTTTACTGATACCAAGAGTTAGCAACAAATTTTACTGATATCCAGAGTTAGCAACAAATTTTACTGATACCCAGAGTTAGCAACAAATTTTTACTGATACCAAGAGTTAGCTACAAATTTTACTGATACCCAGAGTTAGCAAAATTTTTTACTGATACCAGGGATTAGCAACAAATTTAACTGATACCAAGAGTTAGCTACAAATTTTACTGATACCAAGGGTTAGCAGCAAATTTTACTGATACCCAGAGTTAGCAAAATTTTTCACTGATACCAAGGATTAGCAACAAATTTTACTGATACCAAGAGTTAGCTACAAAATTTACTGATACCAAGGATTAGCAACAAATTTTACTGATACCCAGAGTTAGTTACGAATTTCACTAATACCAAGAGTTAGCTACAAATTTTACTGTGTCCAGAGCTAGCTACAAATTTTACTGATACCAAGAGTTAGCTACAAATTTTAGTATACCCAGAGTTAGTAACAAATTTTACTGATACCCAGAGTTAGTAACAAATTTTACTGATACCCAGAGTTAGCAACAAATTTTACTGATACCAAGAGTTAGCTACAAATTTTACTGATACCAAGAGTTAGCTACAAATTTTACTGATACCAAGAGTTAGCTACAAATTTTACTGATACCCAGAGTTAGCAAAATTTTTTACTGATACCAAGGATTAGCAACAAATTTAACTGATACCAAGAGTTAGCTACCAATTTTACTGATACCAAGAGTTAGCTACAAATTTTACTGTACCCAGAGTTAGTAACAAATTTTACTGATACCCAGAGTTAGTAACAAATTTTACCGATACCAAAAGTTAGCAAAAAATTTTACTGACACCCAGAGTTAGCTACAAATTTTACTGATACCCAGAGTTAGCAACAAATTTTACTGATACCCAGAATTAGCAACAAATTTTACTAATACCAAGAGTTAGCTACCAATTTTACTGATACCAAGAGTTAGCTACAAATTTTACTGTACCCAGAGTTAGCAACAAATTTTACTGATACCCAGAGTTAGCAACAAATTGTACTGATACCCAGAGTTAGCAACAAATTTTACTGATACCAAGAGTTAGCTACAAACTTTACTGATACCCAGAGTTAGCAACAAATTTTACTGATACCAAGAGTTAGTAACAAATTTTCCTGATACCCAGAGTTAGCAACAAATTTTACTGATACCAAGAGTTAGCAACAAATTTTACTGATACCCAGAGTTAGCAACAAATTTTACTGATACCCAGAGTTAGCAACAAATTTTTACTGATACCAAGAGTTAGCTACAAATTTTACTGATACCCAGAGTTAGCAAAATTTTTTACTGATACCAAGGATTAGCAACAAATTTAACTGATACCAAGAGTTAGCTACCAATTTTACTGATACCAAGAGTTAGCTACAAATTTTATTGTACCCAGAGTTAGTAACAAATTTTACTGATACCCAGAGTTAGTAACAAATTTTACCGATACCAAAAGTTAGCAAAAAATTTTACTGACACCCAGAGTTAGCTACAAATTTTACTGATACCCAGAGTTAGCAACAAATTTTACTGATACCCAGAGTTAGCAACAAATTTTACTAATACCAAGAGTTAGCTACCAATTTTACTGATACCAAGAGTTAGCTACAAATTTTACTGTACCCAGAGTTAGCAACAAATTTTACTGATACCCAGAGTTAGCAACAAATTGTACTGATACCCAGAGTTAGCAACAAATTTTACTGATACCCAGAGTTAGTAACAAATTTTACTGATACCCAGAGTTAGCAACAAATGTCACTGATACCAAGAGTTAGCTACAAATTTTACTGATACCAAGAGTTAGCTACAAATTTTACTGATACCCAGAGTTAGCAACAAATTTTACTGATACCAAGAGTTAGTAACAAATTTTACTGATACCCAGAGTTAGCAACAAATTTTACTGATACCAAGAGTTAGCAACAAATTTTACTGATACCCAGAGTTAGCAACAAATTTTACTGATACCCAGAGTTAGCAACAAATTTTTACTGATACCAAGAGTTAGCTACAAATTTTACTGATACCCAGAGTTAGCAAAATTTTTTACTGATACCAAGGATTAGCAACAAATTTAACTGATACCAAGAGTTAGCTACAAATTTTACTGATACCAAGGGTTAGCAGCAAATTTTACTGATACCCAGAGTTAGCAAAATTTTTCACTGATACCAAGGATTAGCAACAAATTTTACTGATACCAAGAGTTAGCTACAAATTTTACTGATACCAAGGATTAGCAACAAATTTTACTGATACCCAGAGTTAGCTACAAATTTTACTAATACCAAGAGTTAGCTACAAATTTTACTGTGCCCAGAGCTAGCTACAAATTTTACTGATACCAAGAGTTAGCTACAAATTTCACTATACCCAGAGTTAGTAACAAATTTTACTGATACCCAGAGTTAGTAACAAATTTTACTGATACCAAGAGTTAGCAACAAATTTTACTGATACCAAGAGTTAGCTACAAATTTTACTGATACCAAGAGTTAGCTACAAATTTTACTGATACCAAGAGTTAGCTACAAATCTTACTGATACCCAGAGTTAGCTACAAATTTTACTGATACCAAGAGTTAGCTTCAAATTTTACTGATACCAAGAGTTAGCTACAAATTTTACTGATACCAAGAGTTAGCAACAAATTTTACAGATACCAAGAGTTAGCAACAAATTTTACTGATACCAAGAGTTAGTAACAAATTTCACTGATACCAAGAGTTAGCAACAAATTTTACTGATACTAAGAGCTAGCAACAAATTTTACTGATACCAAAAGTTAGCTGCAAATTTTAGAGATACCAAGGGTTAGCAAGAAATTTTACTGATACCAAGGGTTAGCAACAAATTTTACTGATACCAAGGGTTAGGAACAAATTTTACTGATACCAAGAGTTAGCAACAAATTTTACTGATACCAAGGGTTAGCTACAAATTTTACAGATACCAAGAGTTAGCAACAAATTTTACTGATACCAAGAGTTAGCAACAAATTTTACTGATACCAAGGATTAGGAACAAATTTTACTGATACCAAGAGTTAGCAACAAATTTTACTGATACCGAGAGTTAGCAACAAATTTTACTGATACCCAGAGTTAGCAACAAATTTTACTGTTACCCAGAGTTAGCAACAAATTTCACTGATACCAAGAGATAGTACCAAATTTTACTGATACCAAGAGTTAGCTACAAATTTTACAGATACCAAGAGTTAGCAACAAATTTTGCTGATGCCAAGAGTTAGCTACAAATGTCACTGATACCCCGAGTTAGCAACAAATTTCACTGATACCAAGAGTTAGCTACAAAATTTTACTGATACCAAGAGTTAGCAACAAATTCTACCAATACCAAAAGTTAGCAACAAATTTTACCGATACCTGGAGTTAGCTACAAATTTTACTGATACCCAGAGTTAGCAACAAATTTCACTGATACCAAGAGTTAGTTACAAATTTTACTGATACCCAGAATTAGCAACTAATTTTACTGATACCAAGAGTTAGCTACAAATTTTAATAATACCCAGAGTTAGCTACAAATTTGACTGATACCAAGAGTTACCTACCAATTTTTAATGATACCAAGAGTTAGGAAAAAATTTTACTGATACCCAGAGTTAGCAACAAATTTTACTGATACCCAGAGTTAGCAACAAAGTTTACTGATACCCAGAGTTAGTAACAAATTTCAGTGATACCAAGAGTTAGGAACAGATTTTACTGATACCTGGAGTTAGCTACAAATTTTACTGATACCCAGAGTTAGCAGCAAATTTTACTGATACCAAGAGTTAGCTGCAAATTTTACTGATACCCAGAGTTAGCTACAAATTTTACTGATACCAAGAGTTAGCTACAAATTTTCCTGATACCAAGAGTTAGCTACAAATTTTACTGATACCAAGAGTTATCTACAAATTTTACTGATACCAAGAGTTAGCAACAAATTTTACTGATACTATGAGTTAGCAACAAATTTTACTGATACCAAGAGTTAGCAACAGATTTTACTGATACTAAGAGCTAGCAACAAATTTTACTGATACCAAAAGTTAGCTGCATATTTTACAGATACCAAGGGTTAGCAACAAATTTTACTGATACCAAGGGTTAGCAACAAATTTTACTGATACCAAGGGTTAGGAACAAATTTTACTGATACCAAGAGTTAGCAACAAATTTTACTGATACCAAGGGTTAGCTACAAATTTTACAGATACCAAGAGTTAGCAACAAATTTTACTGATACCAAGAGTTAGCAACAAATTTTACTGATACCAAGGATTAGCAACAAATTTTACTGATACCAAGAGTTAGCAACAAATTTTACTAATACCAAGAGTTAGCTACCAATTTTACTGATACCAAGAGTTAGCTACAAATTTTACTGTACGCAGAGTTAGCAACAAATTTTACTGATACCCAGAGTTAGCAACAAATTGTACTGATACCCAGAGTTAGGAACAAATTTTACTGATACCCAGAGTTAGTAACAAATTTTACTGATACCCAGAGTTAGCAACAAATGTCACTGATACCAAGAGTTAGCTACAAATTTTACTGATACCAAGAGTTAGCTACAAATTTTACTGATACCCAGAGTTATCAACAAATTTTACTGATACCAAGAGTTAGTAACAAATTTTACTGATACCCAGAGTTAGCAACAAATTTTACTGATGCCAAGAGTTAGCAACAAATTTTACTGATACCCAGAGTTAGCAACAAATTTTACTGATACCCAGAATTAGCAACAAATTTTTACTGATACCAAGAGTTAGCTACAAATTTTACTGATACCCAGAGTTAGCAAATTTTTTTACTGATACCAAGGATTAGCAACAAATTTAACTGATACCAACAGTTAGCTACAAATTTTACTGATACCAAGGGTTAGTAGCAAATTTTACTGATACCCAGAGTTAGCAAAATTTTTCACTGATACCAAGGATTGGCAACAAATTTTACTGATACCAAGAGTTAGCTACAAATTTTACTGATACCAAGGATTAGCGACAAATTTTACTGATACCCAGAGTTAGCTACAAATTTTACTAATACCAAGAGTTAGCTACAAATTTTACTGTGCCCAGAGTTAGCTACAAATTTTACTGATACCAAGAGTTAGCTACAAATTTTACTATACCCAGAGTTAGTAACAAATTTTACTGATACCCAGAGTTAGTAACAAATTTTACTGATACCAAGAGTTAGCAACAAATTTTACTGATACCAAGAGTTAGCTACAAATTTTACTGATACCAAGAGTTAGCTACAAATTTTACTGATACCAAGAGTTAGCTACAAATTTTAATGATACCCAGAGTTAGCTACAAATTTTACTGATACCAAGAGTTAGCTTCAAATTTTACTGATACCAAGAGTTAGCTACAAATTTTCCTGATACCAAGAGTTAGTAACAAATTTTACAGATACCAAGAGTTAGCAACAAATTTTACTGATACCAAGAGTTAGTAACAAATTTTACTGATACCAAGAGTTAGCAACAAATTTTACTGATACCAAGAGTTAGCTACAAATTTTACAGATACCAAGTGTTAGCAACAAATTTTACTGATACCAAGAGTTAGCAACAAATTTTACTGATACCAAGGATTAGGAACAGATTTTAATGATACCAAGAGTTAGCAACAAATTTTACTGATACCCAGAGTTAGCAACAAATTTTACTGATACCCAGAGTTAGCAACAAATTTTACTGTTACCCAGAGTTAGCAACAAATTTCACTGATACCAAGAGATAGTACCAAATTTTACTGATACCAAGAGTTAGCTACAAATTTTACAGATACCAAGAGATAGCAACAAATTTTACTGATGCCAGGAGTTAGCTACAAATGTCACTGATACCCCGAGTTAGCAACAAATTTCACTGATACCAAGAGTTAGCTACAAAATTTTACTGACACCAAGAGTTAGAAACAAATTCTACCAATACCAAAAGTTAGCAACAAATTTTACCGATACCTGGAGTTAGCTACAAATTTTACTGATACCCAGAGTTAGCAACAAATTTCACTGATACCAAGAGTTAGTTACAAATTTTACTGATACCCAGAATTAGCAACTAATTTTACTGATACCAAGAGTTAGCTACAAATTTTAATAATACCCAGAGTTAGCTACAAATTTGACTGATACCAAGAGTTACCTACCAATTTTTAATGATACCAAGAGTTAGCAAAAAATTTTACTGATACCCAGAGTTAGCAACAAATTTTACTGATACCCAGAGTTAGAAACAAAGTTTACTGATACCCAGAGTTAGTAACAAATTTCACTGATACCAAGGGTTAGGAAGAGATTTTACTGATACCTGGAGTTAGCTACAAATTTTACTGATACCCAGAGTTAGCAGCAAATTTTACTGATTCCAAGAGTTAGCTACAAATTTTACTGATACCCAGAGTTAGCTACAACTTTTACTGATACCAAGAGTTAGCTACAAATTTTACTGATACCAAGAGTTAGCTACAAATTTTACTGATACCAAGAGTTAGCTACAAATTTTACTGATACCAAGAGTTAGCAACAAATTTTACTGATACTATGAGTTAGCAACAAATTTTACTGATACCAAGAGTTAGCAACAGATTTTACTGATACCAAGAGTTAGCAACAAATTTTACTGATACCAAGGATTAGCAACAAATTTTACTGATACCAAGAGTTAGCAACAAATTTTACTGATACCCAGAGTTAGCAACAAATTTTACTGATACCCAGAGTTAGCAACAAATTTCATTGATACCAAGAGATAGTACCTAATTTTACTGATACCAAGAGTTAGCTACAAATTTTACAGATACCAAGAGTTAGCAACAACTTTTACTGACGCCAAGAGTTAGCAAAAACTTTTACTGATACCCAGAGTTAGTAACAAATTTTACTGATACCAAGAGTTAGCTACAAGTGTCACTGATACCTCGAGTTAGCTACAAATTTCACTGATCCCAAGAGTTAGCTACAAAATTTTACTGATACCAAGAGTTAGCAACAAATTCTACCAATACCAAAAGTTAGCAACAAATTTTACCGATACCTGGAGTTAGCTACAAATTTTACTGATACCCAGAGTTAGCAACAAATTTCACTGATACCAAGAGTTAGCTACAAATGTTACTGATACCCAGAGTTAGCAACTAATTTTCTGATACCAAGAGTTAGCTACAAATTTTAATAATACCCAGAGTTAGCTACAAATTTTACTGATACCAAGAGTTAGCTACCAATTTTTAATGATACCAAGAGTTAGCAAAAAATTTTACAGATACTCAGAGTTAGCAACAAATTTTACTGATACCCAGAGTTAGCAACAAATTTCACTGATACCCAGAGTTAGTGACAAATTTTACTGATACCAAGAGTTAGCAACAAATTTTTAATGATACCAAGAGTTAGCAACAAATTTTACTGATACCAAGAGTTAGCTACAAATTTTACTGATACCAAGAGTTAACTACAAATTTTACTGATGCCAAAAGTTAGCAACAAATTTTACTAACACCAATAGTTGGCTACCAATTTTACTCTACCCAGAGTTAGTAACAAATTTTACTGATACCCAGAGTGAGCAAGAAATTTTACTGATACCAAGAGTTAGCTACAAATTTTATAGATACCAAGAGTTAGCAACAAATTTTGCTGATCCCAAGAGTTAGCTACAAATGTCACTGATACCCCGAGTTAGCAACAAATTTCACTGATACCAAGAGTTAGCTACAAAATTTTACTGATACCAAGAGTTAGCAACAAATTCTACCAATACCAAAAGTTAGCAACAAATTTTACCGATACCTGGAGTTAGCTACAAATTTTACTGATACCCAGAGTTAGCAACAAATTTCACTGATACCAAGAGTTAGTTACAAATTTTACTGATACCCAGAATTAGCAACTAATTTTACTGATACCAAGAGTTAGCTACAAATTTTAATAATACCCAGAGTTAGCTACAAATTTGACTGATACCAAGAGTTACCTACCAATTTTTAATGATACCAAGAGTTAGGAAAAAATTTTACTGATACCCAGAGTTAGCAACAAATTTTACTGATACCCAGAGTTAGCAACAAAGTTTACTGATACCCAGAGTTAGTAACAAATTTCAGTGATACCAAGAGTTAGGAACAGATTTTACTGATACCTGGAGTTAGCTACAAATTTTACTGATACCCAGAGTTAGCAGCAAATTTTACTGATACCAAGAGTTAGCTACAAATTTTACTGATACCCAGAGTTAGCTACAAATTTTACTGATACCAAGAGTTAGCTACAAATTTTCCTGATACCAAGATTTAGCTACAAATTTTACTGATACCAAGAGTTAGCTACAAATTTTACTGATACCAAGAGTTAGCAACAAATTTTACTGATACTATGAGTTAGCAACAAATTTTACTGATACCAAGAGTTAGCAACAGATTTTACTGATACTAAGAGCTAGCAACAAATTTTACTGATACCAAAAGTTAGCTGCATATTTTACAGATACCAAGGGTTAGCAACAAATTTTACTGATACCAAGGGTTAGCAACAAATTTTACTGATACCAAGGGTTAGGAACAAATTTTACTGATACCAAGAGTTAGCAACAAATTTTACTGATACCAAGGGTTAGCTACAAATTTTACAGATACCAAGAGTTAGCAACAAATTTTACTGATACCAAGAGTTAGCAACAAATTTTACTGATACCAAGGATTAGCAACAAATTTTACTAATACCAAGAGTTAGCAACAAATTTTACTAATACCAAGAGTTAGCTACCAATTTTACTGATACCAAGAGTTAGCTACAAATTTTACTGTACCCAGAGTTAGCAACAAATTTTACTGATACCCAGAGTTAGCAACAAATTGTACTGATACCCAGAGTTAGGAACAAATTTTACTGATACCCAGAGTTAGTAACAAATTTTACTGATACCCAGAGTTAGCAACAAATGTCACTGATACCAAGAGTTAGCTACAAATTTTACTGATACCAAGAGTTAGCTACAAATTTTACTGATACCCAGAGTTATCAACAAATTTTACTGATACCAAGAGTTAGTAGCAAATTTTACTGATACCCAGAGTTAGCAACAAATTTTACTGATGCCAAGAGTTAGCAACAAATTTTACTGATACCCAGAGTTAGCAACAAATTTTACTGATACCCAGAGTTAGCAACAAATTTTTACTGATACCAAGAGTTAGCTACAAATTTTACTGATACCCAGAGTTAGCAAAATTTTTTACTGATACCAAGGATTAGCAACAAGTTTAACTGATACCAACAGTTAGCTACAAATTTTACTGATACCAAGGGTTAGCAGCAAATTTTACTGATACCCAGAGTTAGCAAAATTTTTCACTGATACCAAGGATTAGCAACAAATTTTACTGATACCAAGAGTTAGCTACAAATTTTACTGATACCAAGGATTAGCGACAAATTTTACTGATACCCAGAGTTAGCTACAAATTTTACTAATACCAAGAGTTAGCTACAAATTTTACTGTGCCCAGAGTTAGCTACAAATTTTACTGATACCAAGAGTTAGCTACAAATTTTACTATACCCAGAGTTAGTAACAAATTTTACTGATACCCAGAGTTAGTAACAAATTTCACTGATACCAAGAGTTAGCAACAAATTTTACTGATACCAAGAGTTAGCTACAAATTTTACTGATACCAAGAGTTAGCTACAAATTTTACTGATACCAAGAGTTAGCTACAAATTTTACTGATACCCAGAGTTAGCTACAAATTTTACTAATACCAAGAGTTAGCTACAAATTTTACTGTGCCCAGAGTTAGCTACAAATTTTACTGATACCAAGAGTTAGCTACAAATTTTACTATACCCAGAGTTAGTAACAAATTTTACTGATACCCAGAGTTAGTAACAAATTTTACTGATACCAAGAGTTAGCAACAAATTTTACTGATACCAAGAGTTAGCTACAAATTTTACTGATACCAAGAGTTAGCTACAAATTTTACTGATACCAAGAGTTAGCTACAAATTTTAATGATACCCAGAGTTAGTACCAAATTTTACTGATACCAAGAGTTAGCTACAAATGTCACTGATACCCCGAGTTAGCTACAAATTTCACTGATACCAAGAGTTAGCTACAAAATTTTAATGATACCAAGAGTTAGCAACAAATTCTACCAATACCAAAAGTTAGCAACAAATTTTACCGATACCTGGAGTTAGCTACAAATTTTACTGATACCCAGAGTTAGCAACAAATTTCACTGATACCAAGAGTTAGTTACAAATTTTACTGATACCCAGAATTAGCAACTAATTTTAACGATACCAAGAGTTAGCTACAAATTTTAATAATACCCAGAGTTAGCTACAAATTTTACTGATACCAAGAGTTACCTACCAATTTTTAATGATACCAAGAGTTAGCAAAAATTTTTACTGATACCCAGAGTTAGCAACAAATTTTACTGATACCCACAGTTAGCAACAAAGTTTACTGATACCCATAGTTAGTAACAAATTTCACTGATACCAAGAGTTAGGAACAGATTTTACTGATACCTGGAGTTAGCTATAAATTTTACTGATACCCAGAGTTAGCAGCAAATTTTACTGATACCTGGAGTTAGCAACAAATTTTACTGATACCCAGAGTTAGCTAAAAATTTCTCTGATACGAAGAGTTGGCAACAAATTCTACGGATACCAAGAGTTAACTACAAATTTCACGGACACCCAGAGTTAGCTACAAATTTTACTAATACCCAGAGTTAGCAAGAAATTTCACTGATACCAAGAGTGAGCTACAAATTTTAATGACACCAAGAGTTAACTACAAATTTTTCTGATACCAAGAGTTGGCAACAAATTTTACTGATACCCAGAGTTAGCTACAAATTTAACTAATACCCAGAGTTAGCTACAAATTTTATTAATACCAAGAGTTAGCAACAAATTTGTCGGATACCAAGAGTTAGCAACAAATTTTACTGATACCAAGAGTTAGCAACAAATTTTACTGATACCCAGAGTTAGCAACAAATTTTACTGATACCAAGAGTTAGCTGCAAATTTTACAGATACCAAGAGTCAGCAACAAATTTCACTCATACCAAGGGTTAGCAACAGATTTTACTGATACCAAGGGTTAGCAACAAATTTTACTGATACCAAGAGTTAGCAACAAATTTTATTGATAGCAAGAGTTAGCTACAAATTTTACAGATACCAAGAGTTAGCAACAAATTTTACTGATACCAAGAGTTAGCTACAAATTTTACAGATACCAAGTGTTAGCAAAAAATTTTACAGATACAAAGAGTTAGCTGCAAATTTTACTGACACCAAGAGGTAGTTGCAAATTTTACTGATACCCAGAGTGAGTAACAAATTTTACAGACACCAAGAGTTATCAACAAATGTCACTGATACCAAGAGTTAGTTACAAATTTTACTGATACCCAGAGTTAGCTACAAATTCTACCGATACCAAAAGTTAGCATCAAATTTTACTGACACCCAGAGTTAGCTACAAATTTTACTGATACCCAGAGTTAGCAGCAAATTTTACTGATACCAAGAGTTAGCTAAAAATTTTACTGATACCCAGAGTTAGCTACAAATTTTACTGATTCCAAGAGTTAGCTTCAAATTTTACTGATACCAAGAGTTAGCTACAAATTTTACTGATACCAAGAGTTAGCAACAAATTTTACAGATACTTAGAGTTAGGAACAAATTTTACTGATACCAAGAGTTAGCAACAAATTTTACTGATACTAAGAGCTAGCAACAAATTTTACTGATACCAAAAGTTAGCTGCAAATTTTACAGATACCAAGGGTTAGCAAGAAATTTTACTGATACCAAGGGTTAGGAACAAATTTTACTGATACCAAGGGTTAGCAACAAATTTTACTGATACCAAGAGTTAGCAACAAATTTTACTGATACCAAGAGTTAGCTACAAATTTTACAGATACCAAGTGTTAGCAACAAATTTTACTGATACCAAGAGTTAGCAACAAATTTTACTGATACCAAGGATTAGGAACAAATTTTACTGATACCAAGAGATAGTAACAAATTTTACTGATACCCAGAGTTAGCAACAAATTTTACTGATACCCAGAGTTAGCAACAAATTTTACTGATACCCAGAGTTAGCAACAAATATCATTGATACCAAGAGATAGTACCAAATTTTACTGATACCAAGAGTTAGCTACAAATTTTACAGATACCAAGAGTTAGCAACAAATTTTACTGACGCCAAGAGTTAGCAAAAAAATTTACTGATACCCACAGTTAGTACCAAATTTTACTGATACCAAGAGTTAGCTACAAGTGTCACTGATACCCCGAGTTAGCTACAAATTTCACTGATCCCAAGAGTTAGCTACAAAATTTTACTGATACCAAGCGCTAGCAACAAATTCTACCAATACCAAAAGTTAGCAACAAATTTTACCGATACCTGGAGTTAGCTACAAATTTTACTGATACCCAGAGTTAGCAACTAATTTTACTGATACCAAGAGTTAGCTACAAATTTTAATAATACCCAGAGTTAGCAACTAATTTTACTGATACCAAGAGTTAGCTACAAATTTTAATAATACCCAGAGTTAGCTACAAATTTTACTGATACCAAGAGTTAGCTACCAATTTTTAATGATACCAAGAGTTAGCAAAAAATTTTACTGATAATCAGAGTTAGCAACAAATTTTACTGATACCCTGAGTTAGCTACAAATTTCACTGATACCCAGAGTTAGTGACAAATTTTACTGATACCAAGAGTTAGCAACAAATTTTTAATGATACCAAGAGTTAGCAACAAATTTTACTGATACCAAGAGTTAGCAACAAATTTTACTGATACCCAGAGTTAGCAACAAATTTTACTGATACCAAGAGTTAGCTGCAAATTTTACAGATACCAAGAGTTAGCAACAAATTTCACTCATACCAAGGGTTAGCAACAGATTTTACTGATACCAAGGGTTAGCAACAAATTTTACTGATACCAAGAGTTAGCAACAAATTTTATTGATAGCAAGAGTTAGCTACAAATTTTACAGATACCAAGAGTTAGCAACAAATTTTACTGATACCAAGAGTTAGCTACAAATTTTACAGATACCAAGTGTTAGCAAAAAATTTTACAGATACAAAGAGTTAGCTGCAAATTTTACTGACACCAAGAGGTAGTTGCAAATTTTACTGATACCCAGAGTGAGTAACAAATTTTACAGACACCAAGAGTTATCAACAAATGTCACTGATACCAAGAGTTAGTTACAAATTTTACTGATACCCAGAGTTAGCTACAAATTCTACCGATACCAAAAGTTAGCATCAAATTTTACTGACACCCAGAGTTAGCTACAAATTTTACTGATACCCAGAGTTAGCAACAAATTTTACTGATACCCAGAGTTAGCAACAAATTTTACTGATACCCAGAGTTAGCAGCAAATTTTACTGATACCAAGAGTTAGCTAAAAATTTTACTGATACCCAGAGTTAGCTACAAATTTTACTGATACCAAGAGTTAGCTTCAAATTTTACTGATACCAAGAGTTAGCTACAAATTTTACTGATACCAAGAGTTAGCAACAAATTTTACAGATACCTAGAGTTAGGAACAAATTTTACTGATACCAAGAGTTAGCAACAAATTTTACTGATACTAAGAGCTAGCAACAAATTTTACTGATACCAAAAGTTAGCTGCAAATTTTACAGATACCAAGGGTTAGCAAGAAATTTTACTGATACCAAGGGTTAGCAACAAATTTTACTGATACCAAGGGTTAGCAACAAATTTTACTGATACCAAGAGTTAGCAACAAATTTTACTGATACCAAGAGTTAGCTACAAATTTTACAGATACCAAGTGTTAGCAACAAATTTTACTGATACCAAGAGTTAGCAACAAATTTTACTGATACCAAGGATTAGGAACAAATTTTACTGATACCAAGAGATAGTAACAAATTTTACTGATACCCAGAGTTAGCAACAAATTTTACTGATACCCAGAGTTAGCAACAAATTTTACTGATACCCAGAGTTAGCAACAAATGTCATTGATACCAAGAGATAGTACCAAATTTTACTGATACCAAGAGTTAGCTACAAATTTTACAGATACCAAGAGTTAGCAACAAATTTTACTGACGCCAAGAGTTAGGAAAAAAATTTACTGATACCCACAGTTAGTACCAAATTTTACTGATACCAAGAGTTAGCTACAAGTGTCACTGATACCCCGAGTTAGCTACAAATTTCACTGATCCCAAGAGTTAGCTACAAAATTTTACTGATACCAAGAGTTAGCAACAAATTCTACCAATACCAAAAGTTAGCAACAAATTTTACCGATACCTGGAGTTAGCTACAAATTTTACTGATACCCAGAGTTAGCAACAAATTTCACTGATACCAAGAGTTAGCTACAAATTTTACTGATACCCAGAGTTAGCAACTAATTTTACTGATACCAAGAGTTAGCTACAAATTTTAATAATACCCAGAGTTAGCTACAAATTTTACTGATACCAAGAGTTAGCTACCAATTTTTAATGATACCAAGAGTTAGCAAAAAATTTTACTGATACTCAGAGTTAGCAACAAATTTTACTGATACCCTGAGTTAGCTACAAATTTCACTGATACCCAGAGTTAGTGACAAATTTTACTGATACCAAGAGTTAGCAACAAATTTTTAATGATACCAAGAGTTAGCAACAAATTTTACTGATACCAAGAGTTAGCAACAAATTTTACTGATACCCAGAGTTAGCAACAAATTTTACTGATACCAAGAGTTAGCTGCAAATTTTACAGATACCAAGAGTTAGCAACAAATTTCACTCATACCAAGGGTTAGCAACAGATTTTACTGATACCAAGGGTTAGCAACAAATTTTACTGATACCAAGAGTTAGCAACAAATTTTATTGATAGCAAGAGTTAGCTACAAATTTTACAGATACCAAGAGTTAGCAACAAATTTTACTGATACCAAGAGTTAGCTACAAATTTTACAGATACCAAGTGTTAGCAAAAAATTTTACAGATACAAAGAGTTAGCTGCAAATTTTACTGACACCAAGAGGTAGTTGCAAATTTTACTGATACCCAGAGTGAGTAACAAATTTTACAGATACCAAGAGTTAGCAACAAATGTCACTGATACCAAGAGTTAGTTACAAATTTTACTGATACCCAGAGTTAGCTACAAATTCTACCGATACCAAAAGTTAGCATCAAATTTTACTGACACCCAGAGTTAGCTACAAATTTTACTGATACCCAGAGTTAGCAACAAATTTTACTGATACCCAGAGTAGCAACAAATTTTACTGATACCCAGAGTTAGCAGCAAATTTTACTGATACCAAGAGTTAGCTAAAAATTTTACTGATACCCAGAGTTAGCTACAAATTTTACTGATACCAAGAGTTAGCTTCAAATTTTACTGATACCAAGAGTTAGCTACAAATTTTACTGATACCAAGAGTTAGCAACAAATTTTACAGATACCTAGAGTTAGGAACAAATTTTACTGATACCAAGAGTTAGCAACAAATTTTACTGATACTAAGAGCTAGCAACAAATTTTACTGATACCAAAAGTTAGCTGCAAATTTTACAGATACCAAGGGTTAGCAAGAAATTTTACTGATACCAAGGGTTAGCAACAAATTTTACTGATACCAAGGGTTAGCAACAAATTTTACTGATACCAAGAGTTAGCAACAAATTTTACTGATACCAAGAGTTAGCTACAAATTTTACAGATACCAAGTGTTAGCAACAAATTTTACTGATACCAAGAGTTAGAACAAATTTTACTGATACCAAGGATTAGGAACAAATTTTACTGATACCAAGAGATAGTAACAAATTTTACTGATACCCAGAGTTAGCAACAAATTTTACTGATACCCAGAGTTAGCAACAAATTTTACTGTTACCCAGAGTTAGCAACAAATTTCACTGATACCAAGAGATAGTACCAAATTTTACTGATACCAAGAGTTAGCTACAAATTTTACAGATACCAAGAGTTAGCAACAAATTTTACTGATTCCAAGAGTTAGCAACAAATTTTACTGATACCCAGAGGTAGTACCAAATTTTACTGATACCAAGAGTTAGCTACAAATGTCACTGATACCCCGAGTTAGCTACAAATTTCACTGATACCAAGAGTTAGCTACAAAATTTTACTGATACCAAGAGTTAGCAACAAATTCTACCAATACCAAAAGTTAGCAACAAATTTTACCGATACCTGGAGTTAGCTACAAATTTTACTGATACCCACAGTTAGTACCAAATTTCACTGATACCCAGAGTTAGCAACAAATTTTACTGATACCAAGAGTTAGCTACAAATTTTACTGATACCAAGAGTTAGCAAAAAATTTTTAATGATACCAAGAGTTAGCAACAAATTTTACTGATACCAAGAGTTAGCTACAAATTTTACTGATACCAAGAGTTAACTACAAATTTTACTGATGCCAAAAGTTAGCAACAAATTTTACTAACACCAAGAGTTGGCTACCAATTTTACTCTACCCAGAGTTAGTAACAAATTTTACTGATACCAAGAGTTAGCAACAAATTTTACTGATACCAAGAGTTAGCTGCAAATTTTACAGATACCAAGAGTCAGCAACAAATTTTACTGATACCCAGAGTTAGCAACAAATTTTACTGATACCCAGAGTTAGCAACAAGGTTTACTGATACCCAGAGTTAGTAACAAATTTCACTGATACCAAGAGTTAGTAACAAATTTTACTGATACCAAGAGTTAGCAACAAATTTTACTGATACCAAGAGTTAGCTACAAATTTTACTGATACCAAGAGTTAGCTACAAATTTTACTGATACCAAGAGTTAGCAACAAATTTTACTGATACTAAGAGTTAGCAACAAATTTTACTGATACCAAGAGTTAGCAACAAATTTTACTGATACTGAGAGCTAGCAGCAAATTTTACTGATACCAAAAGTTAGCCGCAAATTTTACAGATACCAAGGGTTAGCAAGAAATTTTACTGATACCAAGAGTTAGCAACAAATTTTACTGATACCAAGGGTGAGCAACAAATTTTACTGATACCAAGAGTTAGCAACAAATTTTACTGATACCAAGAGTTAGCTACAAATTTTACAGATACCAAGAGTTAGCAACAAATTTTACTGATACCAAGAGTTAGCAACAAATTTTACTGATACCAAGGATTAGGAACAAATTTTACTGATACCAAGAGTTAGCAACAAATTTTACTGATACCCAGAGTTAGCAACAAATTTTACTGATACCCAGAGTTAGCAACAAATTTTACTGTTACCCAGAGTTAGCAACAAATTTCACTGATACCAAGAGATAGTACCAAATTTTACTGATACCAAGAGTTAGCTACAAATTTTACAGATACCAAGAGTTAGCAACAAATTTTACTGATGCCAAGAGTTAGCAACAAATTTTACTGATACCCAGAATTAGTACCAAATTTTACTGATACCAAGAGTTAGCTACAAATGTCACTGGTACCCCGAGTTAGCTACAAATTTCACTGATACCAAGAGTTAGCTACAAAATTTTACTGATACCAAGAGTTAGCAACAAATTCTACCAATACCAAAAGTTAGCAACAAATTTTACCGATACCTGGAGTTAGCTACAAATTTTACTGATACCCAGAGTTAGCAACAAATTTCACTGATACCAAGAGTTAGTTACAAATTTTACTGATACCCAGAGTTAGCAACAAATTTTACAGATACCCAGAGTTAGCAAAAATTTTCACTGATACCCCGAGTTAGCTACAAATTTCACTGATACCAAGAGTTAGCTACAAAATTTTACTGATACCAAGAGTTAGCAACAAATTCTACCAATACCAAAAGTTAGCAACAAATTTTACCGATACCTGGAGTTGGCTACAAATTTTACTGATACCCAGAGTTAGCAACAAATTTCACTGATACCAAGAGTTAGCTACAAATTTTACTGATACCCAGAGTTAGCAACTAATTTTACTGATACCAAGAGTTAGCTACAAATTTTAATAATACCCAGAGTTAGGTACAAATTTTACTGATACCAAGAGTTAGCTACCAATTTTTAATGATACCAAGAGTTAGCAAAAAATTTTACTGATACTCAGAGTTAGCAACAAATTTTACTGATACCCAGAGTTAGCTACAAATTTCACTGATACCCAGAGTTAGTGACAAATTTTACTGATACCAAGAGTTAGCAACAAATTTTTAATGATACCAAGAGTTAGCAACAAATTTACTGATACCAAGAGTTAGCAACAAATTTTACTGATACCCAGAGTTATCAACAAATTTTACTGATACCAAGAGTTAGCTGCAAATTTTACAGATACCAAGAGTTAGCAACAAATTTCACTCATACCAAGGGTTAGCAACAGATTTTACTGATACCAAGGGTTAGCAACAAATTTTACTGATACCAAGAGTTAGCAACAAATTTTATTGATAGCAAGAGTTAGCTACAAATTTTACAGATACCAAGAGTTAGCAACAAATTTTACTGATACCAAGAGTTAGCTACAAATTTTACAGATACCAAGTGTTAGCAAAAAATTTTACAGATACAAAGAGTTAGCTGCAAATTTTACTGACACCAAGAGGTAGTTGCAAATTTTACTGATACCCAGAGTGAGTAACAAATTTTACAGATACCAACAGTTAGCAACAAATGTCACTGATACCAAGAGTTAGTTACAAATTTTACTGATACCCAGAGTTAGCTACAAATTCTACCGATACCAAAAGTTAGCATCAAATTTTACTGACACCCAGAGTTAGCTACAAATTTTACTGATACCCAGAGTTAGCAACAAATTTTACTGATACCCAGAGTTAGCAACAAATTTTACTGATACCCAGAGTTAGCAGCAAATTTTACTGATACCAAGAGTTAGCTAAAAATTTTACTGATACCCAGAGTTAGCTACAAATTTTACTGATACCAAGAGTTAGCTTCAAATTTTACTGATACCAAGAGTTAGCTACAAATTTTACTGATACCAAGAGTTAACAACAAATTTTACAGATACCTAGAGTTAGGAACAAATTTTACTGATACCAAGAGTTAGCAACAAATTTTACTGATACTAAGAGCTAGCAACAAATTTTACTGATACCAAAAGTTAGCTGCAAATTTTACAGATACCAAGGGTTAGCAAGAAATTTTACTGATACCAAGGGTTAGCAACAAATTTTACTAATACCAAGGGTTAGCAACAAATTTTACTGATACCAAGAGTTAGCAACAAATTTTACTGATACCAAGAGTTAGCTACAAATTTTACTGATACCAAGGATTAGGAACAAATTTTACTGATACCAAGAGATAGTAACAAATTTTACTGATACCCAGAGTTAGCAACAAATTTTACTGATACCCAGAGTTAGCAACAAATTTTACTGTTACCCAGAGTTAGCAACAAATTTCACTGATACCAAGAGATAGTACCAAATTTTACTGATACCAAGAGTTAGCTACAAATTTTACAGATAGCAAGAGTTAGCAACAAATTTTACTGATTTCAAGAGTTAGCAACAAATTTTACTGATACCCAGAGGTAGTACCAAATTTTACTGATACCAAGAGTTAGCTACAAATGTCACTGATACCCCGAGTTAGCTACAAATTTCACTGATACCAAGAGTTAGCTACAAAATTTCACTGATACCAAGAGTTAGCAACAAATTCTACCAATACCAAAAGTTAGCAACAAATTTTACCGATACCTGGAGTTAGCTACAAATTTTACTGATACCCACAGTTAGTACCAAATTTCACTGATACCCAGAGTTAGCAACAAATTTTACTGATACCAAGAGTTAGCTACAAATTTTACTGATACCAAGAGTTAGCAACAAATTTTTAATGATACCAAGAGTTAGCAACAAATTTTACTGATACCAAGAGTTAGCTACAAATTTTACTGATACCAAGAGTTAACTACAAATTTTACTGATGCCAAAAGTTAGCAACAAATTTTACTAACACCAAGAGTTGGCTACCAATTTTACTCTACCCAGAGTTAGTAACAAATTTTACTGATACCCAGAGTGAGCAAGAAATTTTACTGATACCAAGAGTTAGCAACAAATTTTACTGATACCAAGAGTTAGCTGCAAATTTTACAGATACCAAGAGTCAGCAACAAATTTTACTGATACCCAGAGTTAGCAACAAATTTTACTGATACCCAGAGTTAGCAACAAAGTTTACTGATACCCAGAGTTAGTAACAAATTTCACTGATACCAAGAGTTAGTAACAAATTTTACTGATACCAAGAGTTAGCAACAAATTTTACTGATACCAAGAGTTAGCTACAAATTTTACTGATACCAAGAGTTAGCTACAAATTTTACTGATACCAAGAGTTAGCAACAAATTTTACTGATACTAAGAGTTAGCAACAAATTTTACTGATACCAAGAGTTAGCAACAAATTTTACTGATACTAAGAGCTAGCAACAAATTTTACTGATACCAAAAGTTAGCTGCAAATTTTACAGATACCAAGGGTTAGCAAGAAATTTTACTGATACCAAGAGTTAGCAACAAATTTTACTGATACCAAGAGTTAGCAACAAATTTTACTGATACCAAGAGTTAGTACCAAATTTTACTGATACCAAGAGTTAGCTACAAATGTCACTGGAACCCCGAGTTAGCAACAAATTTTACTGATACCAAGAGTTAGCAACAAATTTTACTGATACCAAGAGTTAGCAACAAATTCTACCAATACCAAAAGTTAGCAACAAATTTTACCAATACCTGGAGTTAGCTACAAATTTTACTGATACCCAGAGTTAGCACCAAATTTCACTGATACCAAGAGTTAGTTACAAATTTTACTGATACCCAGAATTAGCAACTAATTTTAACGATACCAAGAGTTAGCTACAAATTTTAATAATACCCAGAGTTAGCTACAAATTTTACTAATACCAAAAAATTTTCACTGATACCAAGAGTTAGCTATAAATTTTACTGATACCCCGAGTTAGCAACAAATTTTACTGATACCCAGAGTTAGCAACAAAGTTTACTGATACCCATAGTTAGTAACAAATTTCACTGATACCAAGAGTTAGGAACAGATTTTACTGATACCTGGAGTTAGCTATAAATGTTACTGATACCCAGAGTTAGCAACAAATTTTACTGATACCTGGAGTTAGCAACAAATTTTACTGATACACAGAGTTAGCTAAAAATTTCTCTGATACGAAGAGTTGGCAACAAATTCTACGGATACCAAGAGTTAACTACAAATTTCACGGACACCCAGAGTTAGCTAAAAATTTTACTAATACCCAGAGTTAGCAAGAAATTTCACTGATACCAAGAGTGAGCTACAAATTTTAATGACACCAAGAGTTAACTACAAATTTTTCTGATACCAAGAGTTGGCAACAAATTTTACTGATACCCAGAGTTAGCTACAAATTTAACTAATACCCAGAGTTAGCTACAAATTTTATTAATACCAAGAGTTAGCAACAAATTTGTCGGATACCAAGAGTTAGCAACAAATTTTACTGATACCAAGAGTTAGCAACAAATTTTACTGATACCCAGAGTTAGCAACAAATTTTACTGATACGAAGAGTTAGCTGCAAATTTTACAGATACCAAGAGTTAGCAACAAATTTCACTCATACCAAGGGTTAGCAACAGATTTTACTGATACCAAGGGTTAGCAACAAATTTTACTGATACCAAGAGTTAGCATCAAATTTTACTGACACCCAGAGTTAGCTACAAATTTTACTGATACCCAGAGTTAGCAACAAATTTTACTGACACCCAGAGTTAGCAACAAATTTTTCTGATACCCAGAGTTAGCAGCAAATTTTACTGATACCAAGAGTTAGCTACAAATTTTACTGATACCCAGAGTTAGCTACAAATTTTACTGATACCAAGAGTTAGCTTCAAATTTTACTGATACCAAGAGTTAGCTACAAATTTTACTGATACCAAGAGTTAGCAACAAATGTTACAGATACTAAGAGCTAGCAACAAATTTTACTGATACCAAAAGTTAGCTGCAAATTTTACAGATACCAAGGGTTAGCAAGAAATTTTACTGATACCAAGGGTTAGCAACAAATTTTACTGATACCAAGGGTTAGCAACAAATTTTACTGATACCAAGAGTTAGCAACAAATTTTACTGATACCAAGAGTTAGCTACAAATTTTACAGATACCAAGTGTTAGCAACAAATTTTACTGATACCAAGAGTTAGCAACAAATTTTACTGATACCAAGGATTAGGAACAAATTTTACTGATACCAAGAGATAGTAACAAATTTTACTGATACCCAGAGTTAGCAACAAATTTTACTGATACCCAGAGTTAGCAACAAATTTTACTGTTAACCAGAGTTAGCAACAAATTTCACTGATACCAAGAGATAGTACCAAATTTTACTGATACCAAGAGTTAGCTACAAATTTTACAGATACCAAGAGTTAGCAACAAATTTTACTGATGCCAAGAGTTAGCAACAAATTTTACTGATACCCAGAGTTAGTACCAAATTTTACTGATACCAAGAGTTAGCTACAAATGTCACTGATACCCCGAGTTAGCTACAAATTTCACTGATACCAAGAGTTAGCTACAAAATTTTACTGATACCAAGAGTTGGCACCAAATTCTACCAATACCAAAAGTTAGCAACAAATTTTACCGATACCTGGAGTTAGCTACAAATTTTACTGATACCCAGAGTTAGCAACAAATTTCACTGATACCAAGAGTTAGTTACAAATTTTACTGATACCCAGAATTAGCAACTAATTTTAATGATACCAAGAGTTAGCTACAAATTTTAATAATACCCAGAGTAGGCTACAAATTTTACTGATACCAAGAGTTACCTACCAATTTTTAATGATACCAAGAGTTAGCAAAAAATTTTACTGATACCCAGAGTTAGCAACAAATTTTACTGATACCCAGAGTTAGCAACAAAGTTTACTGATACCCAGAGTTAGTAACAAATTTCACTGATACCAAGAGTTAGGAAGAGATTTTACTGATACCTGGAGTTAGCTACAAATTTTACTGATACCCAGAGTTAGCAACAAATTTTACTGATACCTGGAGTTAGCAACAAATTTTACTGATACCCAGAGTTAGGTAAACATTTCTCTGATACGAAGAGTTGGCAACAAATTCTACGGATACCAAGAGTTAACTACAAATTTCACGGACACCCAGAGTTAGCTACAAATTTTACTAATACCCAGAGTTAGCAAGAAATTTCACCGATACCAAGAGTGAGCTACAAATTTTAATGACACCAAGAGTTAACTGCAAATTTTTCTGATACCAAGAGTTGGCAACAAATTTTACTGATACCCAGAGTTAGCTACAAATTTAACTAATACCCAGAGTTAGCTACAAATTTTATTAATACCAAGAGTTAGCAACAAATTTGTCGGATACCAAGAGTTAGCAACAAATTTTACTGATACCAAGAGTTAGCAACAAATTTTACTGATACTCAGAGTTAGCAACAAATTTTACTGATTCCAAGAGTTAGCTGCAAATTTTACAGATACCAAGAGTTAGCAACAAATTTTACTCATACCAAGGGTTAGCAACAGATTTTACTGATACCAAGGGTTAGCAACAAATTTAACTGATACCAAGAGTTAGCAACAAATTTTATTGATAGCAAGAGTTAGCTACAAATTTTACAGATACCAAGAGTTAGCAACAAATTTTACTGATACCAAGAGTTAGCTACAAATTTTACAGATACCAAGAGTTAGCAAAAAATTTTACAGATACAAAGAGTTAGCTGCAAATTTTACTGACACCAAGAGGTAGTTGCAAATTTTACTGATACCCAGAGTTAGTAAGAAATTTTACAGATACCAAGAGTTAGCAACAAATGTCACTGATACCAAGAGTTAGTTACAAATTTTACTAATACCCAGAGTTAGCTACAAATTCTACCGATACCAAAAGTTAGCATCAAATTTTACTGACACCCAGAGTTAGCTACAAATTTTACTGATACCCAGAGTTAGCAACAAATTTTACTGATACCCAGAGTTAGCAACAAATTTTACTGATACCCAGAGTTAGCAGCAAATTTTACTGATACCAAGAGTTAGCTACAAATTTTACTGATACCCAGAGTTAGCTACAAATTTTACTGATACCAAGAGTTAGCAACAAATGTTACAGATACTAAGAGCTAGCAACAAATTTTACTGATACCAAAAGTTAGCTGCAAATTTTACAGATACCAAGGGTTAGCAAGAAATTTTACTGATACCAAGGGTTAGCAACAAATTTTACTGATACCAAGGGTTAGCAACAAATTTAACTGATACCAAGAGTTAGCAACAAATTTTACTGATACCAAGAGTTAGCTACAAATTTTACAGATACCAAGTGTTAGCAACAAATTTTACTGATACCAAGAGTTAGCAACAAATTTTACTGATACCAAGGATTAGGAACAAATTTTACTGATACCAAGAGATAGTAACAAATTTTACTGATACCCAGAGTTAGCAACAAATTTTACTGATACCCAGAGTTAGCAACAAATTTTACTGTTAACCAGAGTTAGCAACAAATTTCACTGATACCAAGAGATAGTACCAAATTTTACTGATACCAAGAGTTAGCTACAAATTTTACAGATACCAAGAGTTAGCAACAAATTTTACTGATACCCAGAGTTAGCAACAAAGTTTACTGATACCCAGAGTTAGTAACAAATTTCACTGATACCAAGAGTTAGGAACAGATTTTACTGATACCTGGAGTTAGCTACAAATTTTACTGATACCCAGAGTTAGCAACAAATTTTACTGATACCTGGAGTTAGCAACAAATTTTACTGATACCCAGAGTTAGGTAAACATTTCTCTGATACGAAGAGTTGGCAACAAATTCTACGGATACCAAGAGTTAACTACAAATTTCACGGACACCCAGAGTTAGCTACAAATTTTACTAATACCCAGAGTTAGCAAGAAATTTCACCGATACCAAGAGTGAGCTACAAATTTTAATGACACCAAGAGTTAACTGCAAATTTTTCTGATACCAAGAGTTGGCAACAAATTTTACTGATACCCAGAGTTAGCTACAAATTTAACTAATACCCAGAGTTAGCTACAAATTTTATTAATACCAAGAGTTAGCAACAAATTTGTCGGATACCAAGAGTTAGCAACAAATTTTACTGATACCAAGAGTTAGCAACAAATTTTACTGATACTCAGAGTTAGCAACAAATTTTACTGATTCCAAGAGTTAGCTGCAAATTTTACAGATACCAAGAGTTAGCAACAAATTTTACTCATACCAAGGGTTAGCAACAGATTTTACTGATACCAAGGGTTAGCAACAAATTTAACTGATACCAAGAGTTAGCAACAAATTTTATTGATAGCAAGAGTTAGCTACAAATTTTACAGATACCAAGAGTTAGCAACAAATTTTACTGATACCAAGAGTTAGCTACAAATATTACAGATACCAAGAGTTAGCAAAAAATTTTACAGATACAAAGAGTTAGCTGCAAATTTTACTGACACCAAGAGGTAGTTGCAAATTTTACTGATACCCAGAGTTAGTAAGAAATTTTACAGATACCAAGAGTTAGCAACAAATGTCACTGATACCAAGAGTTAGTTACAAATTTTACTAATACCCAGAGTTAGCTACAAATTCTACCGATACCAAAAGTTAGCATCAAATTTTACTGACACCCAGAGTTAGCTACAAATTTTACTGATACCCAGAGTTAGCAACAAATTTTACTGATACCCAGAGTTAGCAACAAATTTTACTGATACCCAGAGTTAGCAGCAAATTTTACTGATACCAAGAGTTAGCTACAAATTTTACTGATACCCAGAGTTAGCTACAAATTTTACTGATACCAAGAGTTAGCAACAAATGTTACAGATACTAAGAGCTAGCAACAAATTTTACTGATACCAAAAGTTAGCTGCAAATTTTACAGATACCAAGGGTTAGCAAGAAATTTTACTGATACCAAGGGTTAGCAACAAATTTTACTGATACCAAGGGTTAGCAACAAATTTTACTGATACCAAGAGTTAGCAACAAATTTTACTGATACCAAGAGTTAGCTACAAATTTTACAGATACCAAGTGTTAGCAACAAATTTTACTGATACCAAGAGTTAGCAACAAATTTTACTGATACCAAGGATTAGGAACAAATTTTACTGATACCAAGAGATAGTAACAAATTTTACTGATACCCAGAGTTAGCAACAAATTTTACTGATACCCAGAGTTAGCAACAAATTTTACTGTTAACCAGAGTTAGCAACAAATTTCACTGATACCAAGAGATAGTACCAAATTTTACTGATACCAAGAGTTAGCTACAAATTTTACAGATACCAAGAGTTAGCAACAAATTTTACTGATGCCAAGAGTTAGCAACAAATTTTACTGATACCCAGAGTTAGTACCAAATTTTACTGATACCAAGAGTTAGCTACAAATGTCACTGATACCCCGAGTTAGCTACAAATTTCACTGATACCAAGAGTTAGCTACAAAATTTTACTGATACCAAGAGTTGGCAACAAATTCTACCAATACCAAAAGTTAGCAACAAATTTTACCGATACCTGGAGTTAGCTACAAATTTTACTGATACCCAGAGTTAGCAACAAATTTCACTGATACCAAGAGTTAGTTACAAATTTTACTGATACCCAGAATTAGCAACTAATTTTAATGATACCAAGAGTTAGCTACAAATTTTAATAATACCCAGAGTAGGCTACAAATTTTACTGATACCAAGAGTTACCTACCAATTTTTAATGATACCAAGAGTTAGCAAAAAATTTTACTGATACCCAGAGTTAGCAACAAATTTTACTGATACCCAGAGTTAGCAACAAAGTTTACTGATACCCAGAGTTAGTAACAAATTTCACTGATACCAAGAGTTAGGAACAGATTTTACTGATACCTGGAGTTAGCTACAAATTTTACTGATACCCAGAGTTAGCAACAAATTTTACTGATACCTGGAGTTAGCAACAAATTTTACTGATACCCAGAGTTAGGTAAACATTTCTCTGATACGAAGAGTTGGCAACAAATTCTACGGATACCAAGAGTTAACTACAAATTTCACGGACACCCAGAGTTAGCTACAAATTTTACTAATACCCAGAGTTAGCAAGAAATTTCACCGATACCAAGAGTGAGCTACAAATTTTAATGACACCAAGAGTTAACTGCAAATTTTTCTGATACCAAGAGTTGGCAACAAATTTTACTGATACCCAGAGTTAGCTACAAATTTAACTAATACCCAGAGTTAGCTACAAATTTTATTAATACCAAGAGTTAGCAACAAATTTGTCGGATACCAAGAGTTAGCAACAAATTTTACTGATACCAAGAGTTAGCAACAAATTTTACTGATACTCAGAGTTAGCAACAAATTTTACTGATTCCAAGAGTTAGCTGCAAATTTTACAGATACCAAGAGTTAGCAACAAATTTTACTCATACCAAGGGTTAGCAACAGATTTTACTGATACCAAGGGTTAGCAACAAATTTAACTGATACCAAGAGTTAGCAACAAATTTTATTGATAGCAAGAGTTAGCTACAAATTTTACAGATACCAAGAGTTAGCAACAAATTTTACTGATACCAAGAGTTAGCTACAAATTTTACAGATACCAAGAGTTAGCAAAAAATTTTACAGATACAAAGAGTTAGCTGCAAATTTTACTGACACCAAGAGGTAGTTGCAAATTTTACTGATACCCAGAGTTAGTAAGAAATTTTACAGATACCAAGAGTTAGCAACAAATGTCACTGATACCAAGAGTTAGTTACAAATTTTACTAATACCCAGAGTTAGCTACAAATTCTACCGATACCAAAAGTTAGCATCAAATTTTACTGACACCCAGAGTTAGCTACAAATTTTACTGATACCCAGAGTTAGCAACAAATTTTACTGATACCCAGAGTTAGCAACAAATTTTACTGATACCCAGAGTTAGCAGCAAATTTTACTGATACCAAGAGTTAGCTACAAATTTTACTGATACCCAGAGTTAGCTACAAATTTTACTGATACCAAGAGTTAGCAACAAATGTTACAGATACTAAGAGCTAGCAACAAATTTTACTGATACCAAAAGTTAGCTGCAAATTTTACAGATACCAAGGGTTAGCAAGAAATTTTACTGATACCAAGGGTTAGCAACAAATTTTACTGATACCAAGGGTTAGCAACAAATTTTACTGATACCAAGAGTTAGCAACAAATTTTACTGATACCAAGAGTTAGCTACAAATTTTACAGATACCAAGTGTTAGCAACAAATTTTACTGATACCAAGAGTTAGCAACAAATTTTACTGATACCAAGGATTAGGAACAAATTTTACTGATACCAAGAGATAGTAACAAATTTTACTGATACCCAGAGTTAGCAACAAATTTTACTGATACCCAGAGTTAGCAACAAATTTTACTGTTAACCAGAGTTAGCAACAAATTTCACTGATACCAAGAGATAGTACCAAATTTTACTGATACCAAGAGTTAGCTACAAATTTTACAGATACCAAGAGTTAGCAACAAATTTTACTGATGCCAAGAGTTAGCAACAAATTTTACTGATACCCAGAGTTAGTACCAAATTTTACTGATACCAAGAGTTAGCTACAAATGTCACTGATACCCCGAGTTAGCTACAAATTTCACTGATACCAAGAGTTAGCTACAAAATTTTACTGATACCAAGAGTTGGCAACAAATTCTACCAATACCAAAAGTTAGCAACAAATTTTACCGATACCTGGAGTTAGCTACAAATTTTACTGATACCCAGAGTTAGCAACAAATTTCACTGATACCAAGAGTTAGTTACAAATTTTACTGATACCCAGAATTAGCAACTAATTTTAATGATACCAAGAGTTAGCTACAAATTTTAATAATACCCAGAGTAGGCTACAAATTTTACTGATACCAAGAGTTACCTACCAATTTTTAATGATACCAAGAGTTAGCAAAAAATTTTACTGATACCCAGAGTTAGCAACAAATTTTACTGATACCCAGAGTTAGCAACACAGTTTACTGATACCCAGAGTTAGTAACAAATTTCACTGATACCAAGAGTTAGGAACAGATTTTACTGATACCTGGAGTTAGCTACAAATTTTACTGATACCCAGAGTTAGCAACAAATTTTACTGATACCTGGAGTTAGCAACAAATTTTACTGATACCCAGAGTTAGGTAAACATTTCTCTGATACGAAGAGTTGGCAACAAATTCTACGGATACCAAGAGTTAACTACAAATTTCACGGACACCCAGAGTTAGCTACAAATTTTACTAATACCCAGAGTTAGCAAGAAATTTCACCGATACCAAGAGTGAGCTACAAATTTTAATGACACCAAGAGTTAACTGCAAATTTTTCTGATACCAAGAGTTGGCAACAAATTTTACAGATACCCAGAGTTAGCTACAAATTTAACTAATACCCAGAGTTAGCTACAAATTTTATTAATACCAAGAGTTAGCAACAAATTTGTCGGATACCAAGAGTTAGCAACAAATTTTACTGATACCAAGAGTTAGCAACAAATTTTACTGATTCCAAGAGTTAGCTGCAAATTTTACAGATACCAAGAGTTAGCAACAAATTTTACTCATACCAAGGGTTAGCAACAGATTTTACTGATACCAAGGGTTAGCAACAAATTTAACTGATACCAAGAGTTAGCAACAAATTTTATTGATAGCAAGAGTTAGCTACAAATTTTACAGATACCAAGAGTTAGCAACAAATTTTACTGATACCAAGAGTTAGCTACAAATTTTACAGATACCAAGAGTTAGCAAAAAATTTTACAGATACAAAGAGTTAGCTGCAAATTTTACTGACACCAAGAGGTAGTTGCAAATTTTACTGATACCCAGAGTTAGTAAGAAATTTTACAGATACCAAGAGTTAGCAACAAATGTCACTGATACCAAGAGTTAGTTACAAATTTTACTGATACCCAGAGTTAGCTACAAATTCTACCGATACCAAAAGTTAGCATCAAATTTTACTGACACACAGAGTTAGCTCCAAATTTTACTGATACCCAGAGTTAGCAACAAATTTTACTGATACCCAGAGTTAGCAACAAATTTTACTGATACCCAGAGTTAGCAGCAAATTTTACTGATACCAAGAGTTAGCTACAAATTTTACTGATACCCAGAGTTAGCAACAAATTTTACAGATACCCAGAGTTAGCAAAAATTTTCACTGATACCAAGAGTTAGCTATAAATTTTACTGACACCCAGAGTTAGCTACAAATTTTACTGATACCCAGAGTTAGCAACAAATTTTACAGATACCCAGAGTTAGCAACAAATTTTACTGATACCCAGAGTTAGCAGCAAATTTTACTGATACCAAGAGTTAGCTACAAATTTTAGAGATACCAAGAGTTAGCAACAAATTTTACTGATACCCAGAGTTAGCTAAAAATTTCTCTGATACGAAGAGTTGGCAACAAATTCTATGGATCCCAAGAGTTAACTACAAATTTCACTGACACCCAGAGTTAGCAACAAATTTTACTGATACCCAGAGTTAGCAACAAATTTTACTGATACCCAGAGTTAGCAACAAATTTTACTGATACCCAGAGTTAGCAACAAATTTTACTGATACCCAAAGTTAGCAGCAAATTTTACTGATACCAAGAGTTAGCTACAAATTTTACAGATACCAAGAGTTAGCAACAAATTTTACTGATACCCAGAGTTAGCTAAAAATTTCTCTGATACGAAGAGTTGGCAACAAATTCTATGGATCCCAAGAGTTAACTACAAATTTCACGGACACCCAGAGTTAGCTACAAATTTTACTAATACCCAGAGTTAGCAAGAAATTTCACTGATACCAAGAGTGAGCTACAAATTTTAATGACACCAAGAGTTAACTACAAATTTTTCTGATACCAAGAGTTGGCAACAAATTTTACTGATTCCCAGAGTTAGCTACAAATTTAACTAATACCCAGAGTTAGCTACAAATTTTATTAATACCAAGAGTTAGCAACAAATTTGTCGGATACCAAGAGTTAGCAACAAATTTTACTGATACCAAGAGTTAGCAACAAATTTTACTGATGCCCAGAGTTAGCAACAAATTTTACTGATACGAAGAGTTAGCTGCAAATTTTACAGATACCAAGAGATAGCAACAAATTTCACTCATACCAAGGGTTAGCAACAGATTTTACTGATACCAAGGGTTAGCAACAAATTTTACTGATACCAAGAGTTAGCAACAAATTTTATTGATAGCAAGAGTTAGCTACAAATTTTACAGATACCAAGAGTTAGCAACAAATTTTACTGATACCAAGAGTTAGCTACAAATTTTACAGATACCAAGAGTTAGCAAAAAAATTTACAGATACAAAGAGTTAGCTGCAAATTTTACTGACATCAAGAGGTAGTTGCAAATTTTACTGATACCCAGAGTTAGTAACAAATTTTACAGATACCAAGAGTTAGCAACAAATGTCACTGATACCAAGAGTTAGTTACAAATTTTACTGATACCCAGAGTTAGCTACAAATTCTACCGATACCAAAAGTTAGCATCAAATTTTACAGACACCCAGAGTTAGCTACAAATTTTACTGATACCCAGAGTTAGCAACAAATTTTACTGATAACCAGAGTTAGCAACAAATTTTACTGATACCCAGAGTTAGCAGCAAATTTTACTGATACCAAGAGTTAGCTACAAATTTTACTGATACCCAGAGTTAGCTACAAATTTTACTGATACCAAGAGTTAGCTGCAAATTTTACTGATACCAAGAGTTAGCTACAAATTTTACTGATACCAAGAGTTAGCTACAAATTTTACTGATACCCAGAGTTAGCAGCAAATTTTACTGATACCAAGAGTTAGCTACAAATTTTACTGATACCCAGAGTTAGCTACAAATTTTACTGATACCAAGAGTTAGCAACAAATTTTACTGATACTAAGAGCTAGCAAGAAATTTTACTGATACCAAAAGTTAGCTGCAAATTTTACAGATACCAAGGGTTAGCAAGAAATTTTACTGATACCAAGGGTTAGCAACAAATTTTACTGATACCAAGGGTTAGCAACAAATTTTACTGATACCAAGAGTTAGCAACAAATTTTACTGATACCAAGAGTTAGCTACAAATTTTACAGATACCAAGAGTTAGCTACAAATTTTACTGATACCCAGAGTTAGCTACAAATTTTACTGATACCAAGGGTTAGCTACAAATTTTACTGATACCAAGAGTTAGCTACAAATTTTACTGATACCAAGAGTTAGCTACAAATTTTGCAGATACCAAGAGTTAGCAACAAATTTTACTGATACCAAGAGTTACCTGCAAATTTTACAGATACCAAGGGTTAGCAACAAATGTCACTGACACGAAGAGTTAGCAACAAATTTTACTGATACCAAGAGTTAACAACAAATTTTACTGATACCAAGTGTTAGCAACAAATTTAACTGATACCAGGAGTTAGCTACAAATTTTACAGATACCAAGAGTTAGCAACAAATTTTACTGATACCAAGAGTTAGCTGCAAATTTTACAGATACCAAGGGTTAGCAACAAATTTTACTGATACCAAGGGTTAGCAACAAATTTTACTGATACCAAGGGTTAGCAACAAATTTTACTGATACCAAGAGTTAGCAACAAATTTTACTGATACCAAGAGTGAGCTTCAAATTTTAATGACACCAAGAGTTAACTACAAATTTTTCTGATACCAAGAGTTAGCTACCAATTTAACTGATACCAATAGTTAGCAACAAATTTTTACTGTTACCCAGAGTTAGCTACAATTTTTTCTGATACCAAGAGATAGCAACAAATTTTACTAATACCAAAAGTTAGCACCAAATTTTGCTGCTACCCAGACTTAGGAACAAATTTTACTGATACGCAAAGTTAGCTACAAGTTTTTCTGATACCAAGAGTTAGCTACAAATTTTACTGATACCAAGAGTTAACTACAAATTTTACTGATACCAAGAGTTAGCAACAGATTTCACTAATACCAAGAGTTAGCTACCAATTTTACTGTACCCAGAGCTAGTAACAAATTTTACTGATACCAAGAGTTAGCTACAAATTTTACTGATACCCAGAGTTAGAAACAAATTTTACTGATACCAAGAGTTAGTAACAAATTTTACTGATACGAAGAGTTAGCAACAAATTTTACTGACACCCAGAGTTAGCAACAAATTTTACTGATACCAAGAGTTAGCTACAAATTTTACAGATACCAAAAGTTAGCAACAAATTTTACTGATACCAAGGGTTAGCTACAAATTTTACTGATACCAAGAGTTAGCTACAAATTTTACAGATACCAAGAGTTAGCAACAAATTTTACTGATACCAAGAGTTAGCTGCAAATTTTACAGATACCAAGAGTTAGCAACAAATTTTACTGATACCAAGGGTTAGCAACAGATTTTACTGATACCAAGGGTTAGCAACATATTTTACTGATACCAAGAGTTAGCAACAAATTTTACTGATAGCAAGTGTTAGCTACAAATTTTACAGATACCAAGAGTTAGCAACAAATTTTGCTGATACCAAGAGTTAGCTACAAATTTTACAGATACCAAGAGTTAGCAAAAATTTTTACAGATACAAAGAGTTAGCTGCAAATTTTACTGACACCAAGAGGTAGTTGCAAATTTTACTGATACCCAGAGTTAGTAACAAATTTTACAGATACCATGAGTTAGCAACAAATGTCACTGATACCAAGAGTTAGTTACAAATTTTACTGATACCAAGAGTTAGCTACAAATTTTACTGATACCAAGAGTTAGCTCCAAATTTTACTGATACCCAGAGTTAGCAACAAATTTTACTGATACCCAGAGTTAGCAACAAATTTTACTGATACCCAGAATTAGCAACAAATTTTTACTGATACCAAGAGTTAGCTACAAATTTTACTGATACCCAGAGTTAGCAAATTTTTTTACTGATACCAAGGATTAGCAACAAATTTAACTGATACCAACAGTTAGCTACAAATTTTACTGATACCAAGGGTTAGTAGCAAATTTTACTGATACCCAGAGTTAGCAAAATTTTTCACTGATACCAAGGATTGGCAACAAATTTTACTGATACCAAGAGTTAGCTACAAATTTTACTGATACCAAGGATTAGCGACAAATTTTACTGATACCCAGAGTTAGCTACAAATTTTACTAATACCAAGAGTTAGCTACAAATTTTACTGTGCCCAGAGTTAGCTACAAATTTTACTGATACCAAGAGTTAGCTACAAATTTTACTATACCCAGAGTTAGTAACAAATTTTACTGATACCCAGAGTTAGTAACAAATTTTACTGATACCAAGAGTTAGCAACAAATTTTACTGATACCAAGAGTTAGCTACAAATTTTACTGATACCAAGAGTTAGCTACAAATTTTACTGATACCAAGAGTTAGCTACAAATTTTAATGATACCCAGAGTTAGCTACAAATTTTACTGATACCAAGAGTTAGCTTCAAATTTTACTGATACCAAGAGTTAGCTACAAATTTTCCTGATACCAAGAGTTAGTAACAAATTTTACAGATACCAAGAGTTAGCAACAAATTTTACTGATACCAAGAGTTAGTAACAAATTTTACTGATACCAAGAGTTAGCAACAAATTTTACTGATACCAAGAGTTAGCTACAAATTTTACAGATACCAAGTGTTAGCAACAAATTTTACTGATACCAAGAGTTAGCAACAAATTTTACTGATACCAAGGATTAGGAACAGATTTTAATGATACCAAGAGTTAGCAACAAATTTTACTGATACCCAGAGTTAGCAACAAATTTTACTGATACCCAGAGTTAGCAACAAATTTTACTGTTACCCAGAGTTAGCAACAAATTTCACTGATACCAAGAGATAGTACCAAATTTTACTGATACCAAGAGTTAGCTACAAATTTTACAGATACCAAGAGATAGCAACAAATTTTACTGATGCCAGGAGTTAGCTACAAATGTCACTGATACCCCGAGTTAGCAACAAATTTCACTGATACCAAGAGTTAGCTACAAAATTTTACTGACACCAAGAGTTAGAAACAAATTCTACCAATACCAAAAGTTAGCAACAAATTTTACCGATACCTGGAGTTAGCTACAAATTTTACTGATACCCAGAGTTAGCAACAAATTTCACTGATACCAAGAGTTAGTTACAAATTTTACTGATACCCAGAATTAGCAACTAATTTTACTGATACCAAGAGTTAGCTACAAATTTTAATAATACCCAGAGTTAGCTACAAATTTGACTGATACCAAGAGTTACCTACCAATTTTTAATGATACCAAGAGTTAGCAAAAAATTTTACTGATACCCAGAGTTAGCAACAAATTTTACTGATACCCAGAGTTAGAAACAAAGTTTACTGATACCCAGAGTTAGTAACAAATTTCACTGATACCAAGGGTTAGGAAGAGATTTTACTGATACCTGGAGTTAGCTACAAATTTTACTGATACCCAGAGTTAGCAGCAAATTTTACTGATTCCAAGAGTTAGCTACAAATTTTACTGATACCCAGAGTTAGCTACAACTTTTACTGATACCAAGAGTTAGCTACAAATTTTACTGATACCAAGAGTTAGCTACAAATTTTACTGATACCAAGAGTTAGCTACAAATTTTACTGATACCAAGAGTTAGCAACAAATTTTACTGATACTATGAGTTAGCAACAAATTTTACTGATACCAAGAGTTAGCAACAGATTTTACTGATACCAAGAGTTAGCAACAAATTTTACTGATACCAAGGATTAGCAACAAATTTTACTGATACCAAGAGTTAGCAACAAATTTTACTGATACCCAGAGTTAGCAACAAATTTTACTGATACCCAGAGTTAGCAACAAATTTCATTGATACCAAGAGATAGTACCTAATTTTACTGATACCAAGAGTTAGCTACAAATTTTACAGATACCAAGAGTTAGCAACAACTTTTACTGACGCCAAGAGTTAGCAAAAAATTTTACTGATACCCAGAGTTAGTAACAAATTTTACTGATACCAAGAGTTAGCTACAAGTGTCACTGATACCTCGAGTTAGCTACAAATTTCACTGATCCCAAGAGTTAGCTACAAAATTTTACTGATACCAAGAGTTAGCAACAAATTCTACCAATACCAAAAGTTAGCAACAAATTTTACCGATACCTGGAGTTAGCTACAAATTTTACTGATACCCAGAGTTAGCAACAAATTTCACTGATACCAAGAGTTAGCTACAAATGTTACTGATACCCAGAGTTAGCAACTAATTTTCTGATACCAAGAGTTAGCTACAAATTTTAATAATACCCAGAGTTAGCTACAAATTTTACTGATACCAAGAGTTAGCTACCAATTTTTAATGATACCAAGAGTTAGCAAAAAATTTTACAGATACTCAGAGTTAGCAACAAATTTTACTGATACCCAGAGTTAGCAACAAATTTCACTGATACCCAGAGTTAGTGACAAATTTTACTGATACCAAGAGTTAGCAACAAATTTTTAATGATACCAAGAGTTAGCAACAAATTTTACTGATACCAAGAGTTAGCTACAAATTTTACTGATACCAAGAGTTAACTACAAATTTTACTGATGCCAAAAGTTAGCAACAAATTTTACTAACACCAATAGTTGGCTACCAATTTTACTCTACCCAGAGTTAGTAACAAATTTTACTGATACCCAGAGTGAGCAAGAAATTTTACTGATACCAAGAGTTAGCTACAAATTTTATAGATACCAAGAGTTAGCAACAAATTTTGCTGATCCCAAGAGTTAGCTACAAATGTCACTGATACCCCGAGTTAGCAACAAATTTCACTGATACCAAGAGTTAGCTACAAAATTTTACTGATACCAAGAGTTAGCAAGAAATTCTACCAATACCAAAAGTTAGCAACAAATTTTACCGATACCTGGAGTTAGCTACAAATTTTACTGATACCCAGAGTTAGCAACAAATTTCACTGATACCAAGAGTTAGTTACAAATTTTACTGATACCCAGAATTAGCAACTAATTTTACTGATACCAAGAGTTAGCTACAAATTTTAATAATACCCAGAGTTAGCTACAAATTTGACTGATACCAAGAGTTACCTACCAATTTTTAATGATACCAAGAGTTAGGAAAAAATTTTACTGATACCCAGAGTTAGCAACAAATTTTACTGATACCCAGAGTTAGCAACAAAGTTTACTGATACCCAGAGTTAGTAACAAATTTCAGTGATACCAAGAGTTAGGAACAGATTTTACTGATACCTGGAGTTAGCTACAAATTTTACTGATACCCAGAGTTAGCAGCAAATTTTACTGATACCAAGAGTTAGCTACAAATTTTACTGATACCCAGAGTTAGCTACAAATTTTACTGATACCAAGAGTTAGCTACAAATTTTCCTGATACCAAGATTTAGCTACAAATTTTACTGATACCAAGAGTTAGCTACAAATTTTACTGATACCAAGAGTTAGCAACAAATTTTACTGATACTATGAGTTAGCAACAAATTTTACTGATACCAAGAGTTAGCAACAGATTTTACTGATACTAAGAGCTAGCAACAAATTTTACTGATACCAAAAGTTAGCTGCATATTTTACAGATACCAAGGGTTAGCAACAAATTTTACTGATACCAAGGGTTAGCAACAAATTTTACTGATACCAAGGGTTAGGAACAAATTTTACTGATACCAAGAGTTAGCAACAAATTTTACTGATACCAAGGGTTAGCTACAAATTTTACAGATACCAAGAGTTAGCAACAAATTTTACTGATACCAAGAGTTAGCAACAAATTTTACTGATACCAAGGATTAGCAACAAATTTTACTAATACCAAGAGTTAGCAACAAATTTTACTAATACCAAGAGTTAGCTACCAATTTTACTGATACCAAGAGTTAGCTACAAATTTTACTGTACCCAGAGTTAGCAACAAATTTTACTGATACCCAGAGTTAGCAACAAATTGTACTGATACCCAGAGTTAGGAACAAATTTTACTGATACCCAGAGTTAGTAACAAATTTTACTGATACCCAGAGTTAGCAACAAATGTCACTGATACCAAGAGTTAGCTACAAATTTTACTGATACCAAGAGTTAGCTACAAATTTTACTGATACCCAGAGTTATCAACAAATTTTACTGATACCAAGAGTTAGTAGCAAATTTTACTGATACCCAGAGTTAGCAACAAATTTTACTGATGCCAAGAGTTAGCAACAAATTTTACTGATACCCAGAGTTAGCAACAAATTTTACTGATACCCAGAGTTAGCAACAAATTTTTACTGATACCAAGAGTTAGCTACAAATTTTACTGATACCCAGAGTTAGCAAAATTTTTTACTGATACCAAGGATTAGCAACAAATTTAACTGATACCAACAGTTAGCTACAAATTTTACTGATACCAAGGGTTAGCAGCAAATTTTACTGATACCCAGAGTTAGCAAAATTTTTCACTGATACCAAGGATTAGCAACAAATTTTACTGATACCAAGAGTTAGCTACAAATTTTACTGATACCAAGGATTAGCGACAAATTTTACTGATACCCAGAGTTAGCTACAAATTTTACTAATACCAAGAGTTAGCTACAAATTTTACTGTGCCCAGAGTTAGCTACAAATTTTACTGATACCAAGAGTTAGCTACAAATTTTACTATACCCAGAGTTAGTAACAAATTTTACTGATACCCAGAGTTAGTAACAAATTTCACTGATACCAAGAGTTAGCAACAAATTTTACTGATACCAAGAGTTAGCTACAAATTTTACTGATACCAAGAGTTAGCTACAAATTTTACTGATACCAAGAGTTAGCTACAAATTTTACTGATACCCAGAGTTAGCTACAAATTTTACTAATACCAAGAGTTAGCTACAAATTTTACTGTGCCCAGAGTTAGCTACAAATTTTACTGATACCAAGAGTTAGCTACAAATTTTACTATACCCAGAGTTAGTAACAAATTTTACTGATACCCAGAGTTAGTAACAAATTTTACTGATACCAAGAGTTAGCAACAAATTTTACTGATACCAAGAGTTAGCTACAAATTTTACTGATACCAAGAGTTAGCTACAAATTTTACTGATACCAAGAGTTAGCTACAAATTTTAATGATACCCAGAGTTAGTACCAAATTTTACTGATACCAAGAGTTAGCTACAAATGTCACTGATACCCCGAGTTAGCTACAAATTTCACTGATACCAAGAGTTAGCTACAAAATTTTAATGATACCAAGAGTTAGCAACAAATTCTACCAATACCAAAAGTTAGCAACAAATTTTACCGATACCTGGAGTTAGCTACAAATTTTACTGATACCCAGAGTTAGCAACAAATTTCACTGATACCAAGAGTTAGTTACAAATTTTACTGATACCCAGAATTAGCAACTAATTTTAACGATACCAAGAGTTAGCTACAAATTTTAATAATACCCAGAGTTAGCTACAAATTTTACTGATACCAAGAGTTACCTACCAATTTTTAATGATACCAAGAGTTAGCAAAAATTTTTACTGATACCCAGAGTTAGCAACAAATTTTACTGATACCCACAGTTAGCAACAAAGTTTACTGATACCCATAGTTAGTAACAAATTTCACTGATACCAAGAGTTAGGAACAGATTTTACTGATACCTGGAGTTAGCTATAAATTTTACTGATACCCAGAGTTAGCAGCAAATTTTACTGATACCTGGAGTTAGCAACAAATTTTACTGATACCCAGAGTTAGCTAAAAATTTCTCTGATACGAAGAGTTGGCAACAAATTCTACGGATACCAAGAGTTAACTACAAATTTCACGGACACCCAGAGTTAGCTACAAATTTTACTAATACCCAGAGTTAGCAAGAAATTTCACTGATACCAAGAGTGAGCTACAAATTTTAATGACACCAAGAGTTAACTACAAATTTTTCTGATACCAAGAGTTGGCAACAAATTTTACTGATACCCAGAGTTAGCTACAAATTTAACTAATACCCAGAGTTAGCTACAAATTTTATTAATACCAAGAGTTAGCAACAAATTTGTCGGATACCAAGAGTTAGCAACAAATTTTACTGATACCAAGAGTTAGCAACAAATTTTACTGATACCCAGAGTTAGCAACAAATTTTACTGATACCAAGAGTTAGCTGCAAATTTTACAGATACCAAGAGTCAGCAACAAATTTCACTCATACCAAGGGTTAGCAACAGATTTTACTGATACCAAGGGTTAGCAACAAATTTTACTGATACCAAGAGTTAGCAACAAATTTTATTGATAGCAAGAGTTAGCTACAAATTTTACAGATACCAAGAGTTAGCAACAAATTTTACTGATACCAAGAGTTAGCTACAAATTTTACAGATACCAAGTGTTAGCAAAAAATTTTACAGATACAAAGAGTTAGCTGCAAATTTTACTGACACCAAGAGGTAGTTGCAAATTTTACTGATACCCAGAGTGAGTAACAAATTTTACAGACACCAAGAGTTATCAACAAATGTCACTGATACCAAGAGTTAGTTACAAATTTTACTGATACCCAGAGTTAGCTACAAATTCTACCGATACCAAAAGTTAGCATCAAATTTTACTGACACCCAGAGTTAGCTACAAATTTTACTGATACCCAGAGTTAGCAGCAAATTTTACTGATACCAAGAGTTAGCTAAAAATTTTACTGATACCCAGAGTTAGCTACAAATTTTACTGATTCCAAGAGTTAGCTTCAAATTTTACTGATACCAAGAGTTAGCTACAAATTTTACTGATACCAAGAGTTAGCAACAAATTTTACAGATACTTAGAGTTAGGAACAAATTTTACTGATACCAAGAGTTAGCAACAAATTTTACTGATACTAAGAGCTAGCAACAAATTTTACTGATACCAAAAGTTAGCTGCAAATTTTACAGATACCAAGGGTTAGCAAGAAATTTTACTGATACCAAGGGTTAGGAACAAATTTTACTGATACCAAGGGTTAGCAACAAATTTTACTGATACCAAGAGTTAGCAACAAATTTTACTGATACCAAGAGTTAGCTACAAATTTTACAGATACCAAGTGTTAGCAACAAATTTTACTGATACCAAGAGTTAGCAACAAATTTTACTGATACCAAGGATTAGGAACAAATTTTACTGATACCAAGAGATAGTAACAAATTTTACTGATACCCAGAGTTAGCAACAAATTTTACTGATACCCAGAGTTAGCAACAAATTTTACTGATACCCAGAGTTAGCAACAAATATCATTGATACCAAGAGATAGTACCAAATTTTACTGATACCAAGAGTTAGCTACAAATTTTACAGATACCAAGAGTTAGCAACAAATTTTACTGACGCCAAGAGTTAGCAAAAAAATTTACTGATACCCACAGTTAGTACCAAATTTTACTGATACCAAGAGTTAGCTACAAGTGTCACTGATACCCCGAGTTAGCTACAAATTTCACTGATCCCAAGAGTTAGCTACAAAATTTTACTGATACCAAGCGCTAGCAACAAATTCTACCAATACCAAAAGTTAGCAACAAATTTTACCGATACCTGGAGTTAGCTACAAATTTTACTGATACCCAGAGTTAGCAACTAATTTTACTGATACCAAGAGTTAGCTACAAATTTTAATAATACCCAGAGTTAGCAACTAATTTTACTGATACCAAGAGTTAGCTACAAATTTTAATAATACCCAGAGTTAGCTACAAATTTTACTGATACCAAGAGTTAGCTACCAATTTTTAATGATACCAAGAGTTAGCAAAAAATTTTACTGATAATCAGAGTTAGCAACAAATTTTACTGATACCCTGAGTTAGCTACAAATTTCACTGATACCCAGAGTTAGTGACAAATTTTACTGATACCAAGAGTTAGCAACAAATTTTTAATGATACCAAGAGTTAGCAACAAATTTTACTGATACCAAGAGTTAGCAACAAATTTTACTGATACCCAGAGTTAGCAACAAATTTTACTGATACCAAGAGTTAGCTGCAAATTTTACAGATACCAAGAGTTAGCAACAAATTTCACTCATACCAAGGGTTAGCAACAGATTTTACTGATACCAAGGGTTAGCAACAAATTTTACTGATACCAAGAGTTAGCAACAAATTTTATTGATAGCAAGAGTTAGCTACAAATTTTACAGATACCAAGAGTTAGCAACAAATTTTACTGATACCAAGAGTTAGCTACAAATTTTACAGATACCAAGTGTTAGCAAAAAATTTTACAGATACAAAGAGTTAGCTGCAAATTTTACTGACACCAAGAGGTAGTTGCAAATTTTACTGATACCCAGAGTGAGTAACAAATTTTACAGACACCAAGAGTTATCAACAAATGTCACTGATACCAAGAGTTAGTTACAAATTTTACTGATACCCAGAGTTAGCTACAAATTCTACCGATACCAAAAGTTAGCATCAAATTTTACTGACACCCAGAGTTAGCTACAAATTTTACTGATACCCAGAGTTAGCAACAAATTTTACTGATACCCAGAGTTAGCAACAAATTTTACTGATACCCAGAGTTAGCAGCAAATTTTACTGATACCAAGAGTTAGCTAAAAATTTTACTGATACCCAGAGTTAGCTACAAATTTTACTGATACCAAGAGTTAGCTTCAAATTTTACTGATACCAAGAGTTAGCTACAAATTTTACTGATACCAAGAGTTAGCAACAAATTTTACAGATACCTAGAGTTAGGAACAAATTTTACTGATACCAAGAGTTAGCAACAAATTTTACTGATACTAAGAGCTAGCAACAAATTTTACTGATACCAAAAGTTAGCTGCAAATTTTACAGATACCAAGGGTTAGCAAGAAATTTTACTGATACCAAGGGTTAGCAACAAATTTTACTGATACCAAGGGTTAGCAACAAATTTTACTGATACCAAGAGTTAGCAACAAATTTTACTGATACCAAGAGTTAGCTACAAATTTTACAGATACCAAGTGTTAGCAACAAATTTTACTGATACCAAGAGTTAGCAACAAATTTTACTGATACCAAGGATTAGGAACAAATTTTACTGATACCAAGAGATAGTAACAAATTTTACTGATACCCAGAGTTAGCAACAAATTTTACTGATACCCAGAGTTAGCAACAAATTTTACTGATACCCAGAGTTAGCAACAAATGTCATTGATACCAAGAGATAGTACCAAATTTTACTGATACCAAGAGTTAGCTACAAATTTTACAGATACCAAGAGTTAGCAACAAATTTTACTGACGCCAAGAGTTAGGAAAAAAATTTACTGATACCCACAGTTAGTACCAAATTTTACTGATACCAAGAGTTAGCTACAAGTGTCACTGATACCCCGAGTTAGCTACAAATTTCACTGATCCCAAGAGTTAGCTACAAAATTTTACTGATACCAAGAGTTAGCAACAAATTCTACCAATACCAAAAGTTAGCAACAAATTTTACCGATACCTGGAGTTAGCTACAAATTTTACTGATACCCAGAGTTAGCAACAAATTTCACTGATACCAAGAGTTAGCTACAAATTTTACTGATACCCAGAGTTAGCAACTAATTTTACTGATACCAAGAGTTAGCTACAAATTTTAATAATACCCAGAGTTAGCTACAAATTTTACTGATACCAAGAGTTAGCTACCAATTTTTAATGATACCAAGAGTTAGCAAAAAATTTTACTGATACTCAGAGTTAGCAACAAATTTTACTGATACCCTGAGTTAGCTACAAATTTCACTGATACCCAGAGTTAGTGACAAATTTTACTGATACCAAGAGTTAGCAACAAATTTTTAATGATACCAAGAGTTAGCAACAAATTTTACTGATACCAAGAGTTAGCAACAAATTTTACTGATACCCAGAGTTAGCAACAAATTTTACTGATACCAAGAGTTAGCTGCAAATTTTACAGATACCAAGAGTTAGCAACAAATTTCACTCATACCAAGGGTTAGCAACAGATTTTACTGATACCAAGGGTTAGCAACAAATTTTACTGATACCAAGAGTTAGCAACAAATTTTATTGATAGCAAGAGTTAGCTACAAATTTTACAGATACCAAGAGTTAGCAACAAATTTTACTGATACCAAGAGTTAGCTACAAATTTTACAGATACCAAGTGTTAGCAAAAAATTTTACAGATACAAAGAGTTAGCTGCAAATTTTACTGACACCAAGAGGTAGTTGCAAATTTTACTGATACCCAGAGTGAGTAACAAATTTTACAGATACCAAGAGTTAGCAACAAATGTCACTGATACCAAGAGTTAGTTACAAATTTTACTGATACCCAGAGTTAGCTACAAATTCTACCGATACCAAAAGTTAGCATCAAATTTTACTGACACCCAGAGTTAGCTACAAATTTTACTGATACCCAGAGTTAGCAACAAATTTTACTGATACCCAGAGTAGCAACAAATTTTACTGATACCCAGAGTTAGCAGCAAATTTTACTGATACCAAGAGTTAGCTAAAAATTTTACTGATACCCAGAGTTAGCTACAAATTTTACTGATACCAAGAGTTAGCTTCAAATTTTACTGATACCAAGAGTTAGCTACAAATTTTACTGATACCAAGAGTTAGCAACAAATTTTACAGATACCTAGAGTTAGGAACAAATTTTACTGATACCAAGAGTTAGCAACAAATTTTACTGATACTAAGAGCTAGCAACAAATTTTACTGATACCAAAAGTTAGCTGCAAATTTTACAGATACCAAGGGTTAGCAAGAAATTTTACTGATACCAAGGGTTAGCAACAAATTTTACTGATACCAAGGGTTAGCAACAAATTTTACTGATACCAAGAGTTAGCAACAAATTTTACTGATACCAAGAGTTAGCTACAAATTTTACAGATACCAAGTGTTAGCAACAAATTTTACTGATACCAAGAGTTAGAACAAATTTTACTGATACCAAGGATTAGGAACAAATTTTACTGATACCAAGAGATAGTAACAAATTTTACTGATACCCAGAGTTAGCAACAAATTTTACTGATACCCAGAGTTAGCAACAAATTTTACTGTTACCCAGAGTTAGCAACAAATTTCACTGATACCAAGAGATAGTACCAAATTTTACTGATACCAAGAGTTAGCTACAAATTTTACAGATACCAAGAGTTAGCAACAAATTTTACTGATTCCAAGAGTTAGCAACAAATTTTACTGATACCCAGAGGTAGTACCAAATTTTACTGATACCAAGAGTTAGCTACAAATGTCACTGATACCCCGAGTTAGCTACAAATTTCACTGATACCAAGAGTTAGCTACAAAATTTTACTGATACCAAGAGTTAGCAACAAATTCTACCAATACCAAAAGTTAGCAACAAATTTTACCGATACCTGGAGTTAGCTACAAATTTTACTGATACCCACAGTTAGTACCAAATTTCACTGATACCCAGAGTTAGCAACAAATTTTACTGATACCAAGAGTTAGCTACAAATTTTACTGATACCAAGAGTTAGCAAAAAATTTTTAATGATACCAAGAGTTAGCAACAAATTTTACTGATACCAAGAGTTAGCTACAAATTTTACTGATACCAAGAGTTAACTACAAATTTTACTGATGCCAAAAGTTAGCAACAAATTTTACTAACACCAAGAGTTGGCTACCAATTTTACTCTACCCAGAGTTAGTAACAAATTTTACTGATACCAAGAGTTAGCAACAAATTTTACTGATACCAAGAGTTAGCTGCAAATTTTACAGATACCAAGAGTCAGCAACAAATTTTACTGATACCCAGAGTTAGCAACAAATTTTACTGATACCCAGAGTTAGCAACAAGGTTTACTGATACCCAGAGTTAGTAACAAATTTCACTGATACCAAGAGTTAGTAACAAATTTTACTGATACCAAGAGTTAGCAACAAATTTTACTGATACCAAGAGTTAGCTACAAATTTTACTGATACCAAGAGTTAGCTACAAATTTTACTGATACCAAGAGTTAGCAACAAATTTTACTGATACTAAGAGTTAGCAACAAATTTTACTGATACCAAGAGTTAGCAACAAATTTTACTGATACTGAGAGCTAGCAGCAAATTTTACTGATACCAAAAGTTAGCCGCAAATTTTACTGATACCAAAAGTTAGCTGCAAATTTTACAGATACCAAGGGTTAGCAAGAAATTTTACTGATACCAAGGGTTAGCAACAAATTTTACTGATACCAAGGGTTAGCAACAAATTTTACTGATACCAAGAGTTAGCAACAAATTTTACTGATACCAAGAGTTAGCTACAAATTTTACAGATACCAAGTGTTAGCAACAAATTTTACTGATACCAAGAGTTAGAACAAATTTTACTGATACTAAGAGTTAGCAACAAATTTTACTGATACCAAGAGTTAGCAACAAATTTTACTGATACTGAGAGCTAGCAGCAAATTTTACTGATACCAAAAGTTAGCCGCAAATTTTACTGATACCAAAAGTTAGCTGCAAATTTTACAGATACCAAGGGTTAGCAAGAAATTTTACTGATACCAAGGGTTAGCAACAAATTTTACTGATACCAAGAGTTAGCAACAAATTTTACTGATACCAAGAGTTAGCAACAAATTTTACTGATACTAAGAGCTAGCAACAAATTTTACTGATACCAAAAGTTAGCTGCAAATTTTACAGATACCAAGGGTTAGCAAGAAATTTTACTGATACCAAGGGTTAGCAACAAATTTTACTGATACCAAGGGTTAGCAACAAATTTTACTGATACCAAGAGTTAGCAACAAATTTTACTGATACCAAGAGTTAGCTACAAATTTTACAGATACCAAGTGTTAGCAACAAATTTTACTGATACCAAGAGTTAGAACAAATTTTACTGATACCAAGGATTAGGAACAAATTTTACTGATACCAAGAGATAGTAACAAATTTTACTGATACCCAGAGTTAGCAACAAATTTTACTGATACCCAGAGTTAGCAACAAATTTTACTGTTACCCAGAGTTAGCAACAAATTTCACTGATACCAAGAGATAGTACCAAATTTTACTGATACCAAGAGTTAGCTACAAATTTTACAGATACCAAGAGTTAGCAACAAATTTTACTGATTCCAAGAGTTAGCAACAAATTTTACTGATACCCAGAGGTAGTACCAAATTTTACTGATACCAAGAGTTAGCTACAAATGTCACTGATACCCCGAGTTAGCTACAAATTTCACTGATACCAAGAGTTAGCTACAAAATTTTACTGATACCAAGAGTTAGCAACAAATTCTACCAATACCAAAAGTTAGCAACAAATTTTACCGATACCTGGAGTTAGCTACAAATTTTACTGATACCCACAGTTAGTACCAAATTTCACTGATACCCAGAGTTAGCAACAAATTTTACTGATACCAAGAGTTAGCTACAAATTTTACTGATACCAAGAGTTAGCAAAAAATTTTTAATGATACCAAGAGTTAGCAACAAATTTTACTGATACCAAGAGTTAGCTACAAATTTTACTGATACCAAGAGTTAACTACAAATTTTACTGATGCCAAAAGTTAGCAACAAATTTTACTAACACCAAGAGTTGGCTACCAATTTTACTCTACCCAGAGTTAGTAACAAATTTTACTGATACCAAGAGTTAGCAACAAATTTTACTGATACCAAGAGTTAGCTGCAAATTTTACAGATACCAAGAGTCAGCAACAAATTTTACTGATACCCAGAGTTAGCAACAAATTTTACTGATACCCAGAGTTAGCAACAAGGTTTACTGATACCCAGAGTTAGTAACAAATTTCACTGATACCAAGAGTTAGTAACAAATTTTACTGATACCAAGAGTTAGCAACAAATTTTACTGATACCAAGAGTTAGCTACAAATTTTACTGATACCAAGAGTTAGCTACAAATTTTACTGATACCAAGAGTTAGCAACAAATTTTACTGATACTAAGAGTTAGCAACAAATTTTACTGATACCAAGAGTTAGCAACAAATTTTACTGATACTGAGAGCTAGCAGCAAATTTTACTGATACCAAAAGTTAGCCGCAAATTTTACAGATACCAAGGGTTAGCAAGAAATTTTACTGATACCAAGAGTTAGCAACAAATTTTACTGATACCAAGGGTGAGCAACAAATTTTACTGATACCAAGAGTTAGCAACAAATTTTACTGATACCAAGAGTTAGCTACAAATTTTACAGATACCAAGAGTTAGCAACAAATTTTACTGATACCAAGAGTTAGCAACAAATTTTACTGATACCAAGGATTAGGAACAAATTTTACTGATACCAAGAGTTAGCAACAAATTTTACTGATACCCAGAGTTAGCAACAAATTTTACTGATACCCAGAGTTAGCAACAAATTTTACTGTTACCCAGAGTTAGCAACAAATTTCACTGATACCAAGAGATAGTACCAAATTTTACTGATACCAAGAGTTAGCTACAAATTTTACAGATACCAAGAGTTAGCAACAAATTTTACTGATGCCAAGAGTTAGCAACAAATTTTACTGATACCCAGAATTAGTACCAAATTTTACTGATACCAAGAGTTAGCTACAAATGTCACTGGTACCCCGAGTTAGCTACAAATTTCACTGATACCAAGAGTTAGCTACAAAATTTTACTGATACCAAGAGTTAGCAACAAATTCTACCAATACCAAAAGTTAGCAACAAATTTTACCGATACCTGGAGTTAGCTACAAATTTTACTGATACCCAGAGTTAGCAACAAATTTCACTGATACCAAGAGTTAGTTACAAATTTTACTGATACCCAGAGTTAGCAACAAATTTTACAGATACCCAGAGTTAGCAAAAATTTTCACTGATACCCCGAGTTAGCTACAAATTTCACTGATACCAAGAGTTAGCTACAAAATTTTACTGATACCAAGAGTTAGCAACAAATTCTACCAATACCAAAAGTTAGCAACAAATTTTACCGATACCTGGAGTTGGCTACAAATTTTACTGATACCCAGAGTTAGCAACAAATTTCACTGATACCAAGAGTTAGCTACAAATTTTACTGATACCCAGAGTTAGCAACTAATTTTACTGATACCAAGAGTTAGCTACAAATTTTAATAATACCCAGAGTTAGGTACAAATTTTACTGATACCAAGAGTTAGCTACCAATTTTTAATGATACCAAGAGTTAGCAAAAAATTTTACTGATACTCAGAGTTAGCAACAAATTTTACTGATACCCAGAGTTAGCTACAAATTTCACTGATACCCAGAGTTAGTGACAAATTTTACTGATACCAAGAGTTAGCAACAAATTTTTAATGATACCAAGAGTTAGCAACAAATTTACTGATACCAAGAGTTAGCAACAAATTTTACTGATACCCAGAGTTATCAACAAATTTTACTGATACCAAGAGTTAGCTGCAAATTTTACAGATACCAAGAGTTAGCAACAAATTTCACTCATACCAAGGGTTAGCAACAGATTTTACTGATACCAAGGGTTAGCAACAAATTTTACTGATACCAAGAGTTAGCAACAAATTTTATTGATAGCAAGAGTTAGCTACAAATTTTACAGATACCAAGAGTTAGCAACAAATTTTACTGATACCAAGAGTTAGCTACAAATTTTACAGATACCAAGTGTTAGCAAAAAATTTTACAGATACAAAGAGTTAGCTGCAAATTTTACTGACACCAAGAGGTAGTTGCAAATTTTACTGATACCCAGAGTGAGTAACAAATTTTACAGATACCAACAGTTAGCAACAAATGTCACTGATACCAAGAGTTAGTTACAAATTTTACTGATACCCAGAGTTAGCTACAAATTCTACCGATACCAAAAGTTAGCATCAAATTTTACTGACACCCAGAGTTAGCTACAAATTTTACTGATACCCAGAGTTAGCAACAAATTTTACTGATACCCAGAGTTAGCAACAAATTTTACTGATACCCAGAGTTAGCAGCAAATTTTACTGATACCAAGAGTTAGCTAAAAATTTTACTGATACCCAGAGTTAGCTACAAATTTTACTGATACCAAGAGTTAGCTTCAAATTTTACTGATACCAAGAGTTAGCTACAAATTTTACTGATACCAAGAGTTAACAACAAATTTTACAGATACCTAGAGTTAGGAACAAATTTTACTGATACCAAGAGTTAGCAACAAATTTTACTGATACTAAGAGCTAGCAACAAATTTTACTGATACCAAAAGTTAGCTGCAAATTTTACAGATACCAAGGGTTAGCAAGAAATTTTACTGATACCAAGGGTTAGCAACAAATTTTACTGATACCAAGGGTTAGCAACAAATTTTACTGATACCAAGAGTTAGCAACAAATTTTACTGATACCAAGAGTTAGCTACAAATTTTACTGATACCAAGGATTAGGAACAAATTTTACTGATACCAAGAGATAGTAACAAATTTTACTGATACCCAGAGTTAGCAACAAATTTTACTGATACCCAGAGTTAGCAACAAATTTTACTGTTACCCAGAGTTAGCAACAAATTTCACTGATACCAAGAGATAGTACCAAATTTTACTGATACCAAGAGTTAGCTACAAATTTTACAGATAGCAAGAGTTAGCAACAAATTTTACTGATTTCAAGAGTTAGCAACAAATTTTACTGATACCCAGAGGTAGTACCAAATTTTACTGATACCAAGAGTTAGCTACAAATGTCACTGATACCCCGAGTTAGCTACAAATTTCACTGATACCAAGAGTTAGCTACAAAATTTCACTGATACCAAGAGTTAGCAACAAATTCTACCAATACCAAAAGTTAGCAACAAATTTTACCGATACCTGGAGTTAGCTACAAATTTTACTGATACCCACAGTTAGTACCAAATTTCACTGATACCCAGAGTTAGCAACAAATTTTACTGATACCAAGAGTTAGCTACAAATTTTACTGATACCAAGAGTTAGCAACAAATTTTTAATGATACCAAGAGTTAGCAACAAATTTTACTGATACCAAGAGTTAGCTACAAATTTTACTGATACCAAGAGTTAACTACAAATTTTACTGATGCCAAAAGTTAGCAACAAATTTTACTAACACCAAGAGTTGGCTACCAATTTTACTCTACCCAGAGTTAGTAACAAATTTTACTGATACCCAGAGTGAGCAAGAAATTTTACTGATACCAAGAGTTAGCAACAAATTTTACTGATACCAAGAGTTAGCTGCAAATTTTACAGATACCAAGAGTCAGCAACAAATTTTACTGATACCCAGAGTTAGCAACAAATTTTACTGATACCCAGAGTTAGCAACAAAGTTTACTGATACCCAGAGTTAGTAACAAATTTCACTGATACCAAGAGTTAGTAACAAATTTTACTGATACCAAGAGTTAGCAACAAATTTTACTGATACCAAGAGTTAGCTACAAATTTTACTGATACCAAGAGTTAGCTACAAATTTTACTGATACCAAGAGTTAGCAACAAATTTTACTGATACTAAGAGTTAGCAACAAATTTTACTGATACCAAGAGTTAGCAACAAATTTTACTGATACTAAGAGCTAGCAACAAATTTTACTGATACCAAAAGTTAGCTGCAAATTTTACAGATACCAAGGGTTAGCAAGAAATTTTACTGATACCAAGAGTTAGCAACAAATTTTACGGATACCAAGAGTTAGCAACAAATTTTACTGATACCAAGAGTTAGTACCAAATTTTACTGATACCAAGAGTTAGCTACAAATGTCACTGGAACCCCGAGTTAGCAACAAATTTTACTGATACCAAGAGTTAGCAACAAATTTTACTGATACCAAGAGTTAGCAACAAATTCTACCAATACCAAAAGTTAGCAACAAATTTTACCAATACCTGGAGTTAGCTACAAATTTTACTGATACCCAGAGTTAGCACCAAATTTCACTGATACCAAGAGTTAGTTACAAATTTTACTGATACCCAGAATTAGCAACTAATTTTAACGATACCAAGAGTTAGCTACAAATTTTAATAATACCCAGAGTTAGCTACAAATTTTACTAATACCAAAAAATTTTCACTGATACCAAGAGTTAGCTATAAATTTTACTGATACCCCGAGTTAGCAACAAATTTTACTGATACCCAGAGTTAGCAACAAAGTTTACTGATACCCATAGTTAGTAACAAATTTCACTGATACCAAGAGTTAGGAACAGATTTTACTGATACCTGGAGTTAGCTATAAATGTTACTGATACCCAGAGTTAGCAACAAATTTTACTGATACCTGGAGTTAGCAACAAATTTTACTGATACACAGAGTTAGCTAAAAATTTCTCTGATACGAAGAGTTGGCAACAAATTCTACGGATACCAAGAGTTAACTACAAATTTCACGGACACCCAGAGTTAGCTAAAAATTTTACTAATACCCAGAGTTAGCAAGAAATTTCACTGATACCAAGAGTGAGCTACAAATTTTAATGACACCAAGAGTTAACTACAAATTTTTCTGATACCAAGAGTTGGCAACAAATTTTACTGATACCCAGAGTTAGCTACAAATTTAACTAATACCCAGAGTTAGCTACAAATTTTATTAATACCAAGAGTTAGCAACAAATTTGTCGGATACCAAGAGTTAGCAACAAATTTTACTGATACCAAGAGTTAGCAACAAATTTTACTGATACCCAGAGTTAGCAACAAATTTTACTGATACGAAGAGTTAGCTGCAAATTTTACAGATACCAAGAGTTAGCAACAAATTTCACTCATACCAAGGGTTAGCAACAGATTTTACTGATACCAAGGGTTAGCAACAAATTTTACTGATACCAAGAGTTAGCATCAAATTTTACTGACACCCAGAGTTAGCTACAAATTTTACTGATACCCAGAGTTAGCAACAAATTTTACTGACACCCAGAGTTAGCAACAAATTTTTCTGATACCCAGAGTTAGCAGCAAATTTTACTGATACCAAGAGTTAGCTACAAATTTTACTGATACCCAGAGTTAGCTACAAATTTTACTGATACCAAGAGTTAGCTTCAAATTTTACTGATACCAAGAGTTAGCTACAAATTTTACTGATACCAAGAGTTAGCAACAAATGTTACAGATACTAAGAGCTAGCAACAAATTTTACTGATACCAAAAGTTAGCTGCAAATTTTACAGATACCAAGGGTTAGCAAGAAATTTTACTGATACCAAGGGTTAGCAACAAATTTTACTGATACCAAGGGTTAGCAACAAATTTTACTGATACCAAGAGTTAGCAACAAATTTTACTGATACCAAGAGTTAGCTACAAATTTTACAGATACCAAGTGTTAGCAACAAATTTTACTGATACCAAGAGTTAGCAACAAATTTTACTGATACCAAGGATTAGGAACAAATTTTACTGATACCAAGAGATAGTAACAAATTTTACTGATACCCAGAGTTAGCAACAAATTTTACTGATACCCAGAGTTAGCAACAAATTTTACTGTTAACCAGAGTTAGCAACAAATTTCACTGATACCAAGAGATAGTACCAAATTTTACTGATACCAAGAGTTAGCTACAAATTTTACAGATACCAAGAGTTAGCAACAAATTTTACTGATGCCAAGAGTTAGCAACAAATTTTACTGATACCCAGAGTTAGTACCAAATTTTACTGATACCAAGAGTTAGCTACAAATGTCACTGATACCCCGAGTTAGCTACAAATTTCACTGATACCAAGAGTTAGCTACAAAATTTTACTGATACCAAGAGTTGGCACCAAATTCTACCAATACCAAAAGTTAGCAACAAATTTTACCGATACCTGGAGTTAGCTACAAATTTTACTGATACCCAGAGTTAGCAACAAATTTCACTGATACCAAGAGTTAGTTACAAATTTTACTGATACCCAGAATTAGCAACTAATTTTAATGATACCAAGAGTTAGCTACAAATTTTAATAATACCCAGAGTAGGCTACAAATTTTACTGATACCAAGAGTTACCTACCAATTTTTAATGATACCAAGAGTTAGCAAAAAATTTTACTGATACCCAGAGTTAGCAACAAATTTTACTGATACCCAGAGTTAGCAACAAAGTTTACTGATACCCAGAGTTAGTAACAAATTTCACTGATACCAAGAGTTAGGAAGAGATTTTACTGATACCTGGAGTTAGCTACAAATTTTACTGATACCCAGAGTTAGCAACAAATTTTACTGATACCTGGAGTTAGCAACAAATTTTACTGATACCCAGAGTTAGGTAAACATTTCTCTGATACGAAGAGTTGGCAACAAATTCTACGGATACCAAGAGTTAACTACAAATTTCACGGACACCCAGAGTTAGCTACAAATTTTACTAATACCCAGAGTTAGCAAGAAATTTCACCGATACCAAGAGTGAGCTACAAATTTTAATGACACCAAGAGTTAACTGCAAATTTTTCTGATACCAAGAGTTGGCAACAAATTTTACTGATACCCAGAGTTAGCTACAAATTTAACTAATACCCAGAGTTAGCTACAAATTTTATTAATACCAAGAGTTAGCAACAAATTTGTCGGATACCAAGAGTTAGCAACAAATTTTACTGATACCAAGAGTTAGCAACAAATTTTACTGATACTCAGAGTTAGCAACAAATTTTACTGATTCCAAGAGTTAGCTGCAAATTTTACAGATACCAAGAGTTAGCAACAAATTTTACTCATACCAAGGGTTAGCAACAGATTTTACTGATACCAAGGGTTAGCAACAAATTTAACTGATACCAAGAGTTAGCAACAAATTTTATTGATAGCAAGAGTTAGCTACAAATTTTACAGATACCAAGAGTTAGCAACAAATTTTACTGATACCAAGAGTTAGCTACAAATTTTACAGATACCAAGAGTTAGCAAAAAATTTTACAGATACAAAGAGTTAGCTGCAAATTTTACTGACACCAAGAGGTAGTTGCAAATTTTACTGATACCCAGAGTTAGTAAGAAATTTTACAGATACCAAGAGTTAGCAACAAATGTCACTGATACCAAGAGTTAGTTACAAATTTTACTAATACCCAGAGTTAGCTACAAATTCTACCGATACCAAAAGTTAGCATCAAATTTTACTGACACCCAGAGTTAGCTACAAATTTTACTGATACCCAGAGTTAGCAACAAATTTTACTGATACCCAGAGTTAGCAACAAATTTTACTGATACCCAGAGTTAGCAGCAAATTTTACTGATACCAAGAGTTAGCTACAAATTTTACTGATACCCAGAGTTAGCTACAAATTTTACTGATACCAAGAGTTAGCAACAAATGTTACAGATACTAAGAGCTAGCAACAAATTTTACTGATACCAAAAGTTAGCTGCAAATTTTACAGATACCAAGGGTTAGCAAGAAATTTTACTGATACCAAGGGTTAGCAACAAATTTTACTGATACCAAGGGTTAGCAACAAATTTAACTGATACCAAGAGTTAGCAACAAATTTTACTGATACCAAGAGTTAGCTACAAATTTTACAGATACCAAGTGTTAGCAACAAATTTTACTGATACCAAGAGTTAGCAACAAATTTTACTGATACCAAGGATTAGGAACAAATTTTACTGATACCAAGAGATAGTAACAAATTTTACTGATACCCAGAGTTAGCAACAAATTTTACTGATACCCAGAGTTAGCAACAAATTTTACTGTTAACCAGAGTTAGCAACAAATTTCACTGATACCAAGAGATAGTACCAAATTTTACTGATACCAAGAGTTAGCTACAAATTTTACAGATACCAAGAGTTAGCAACAAATTTTACTGATACCCAGAGTTAGCAACAAAGTTTACTGATACCCAGAGTTAGTAACAAATTTCACTGATACCAAGAGTTAGGAACAGATTTTACTGATACCTGGAGTTAGCTACAAATTTTACTGATACCCAGAGTTAGCAACAAATTTTACTGATACCTGGAGTTAGCAACAAATTTTACTGATACCCAGAGTTAGGTAAACATTTCTCTGATACGAAGAGTTGGCAACAAATTCTACGGATACCAAGAGTTAACTACAAATTTCACGGACACCCAGAGTTAGCTACAAATTTTACTAATACCCAGAGTTAGCAAGAAATTTCACCGATACCAAGAGTGAGCTACAAATTTTAATGACACCAAGAGTTAACTGCAAATTTTTCTGATACCAAGAGTTGGCAACAAATTTTACTGATACCCAGAGTTAGCTACAAATTTAACTAATACCCAGAGTTAGCTACAAATTTTATTAATACCAAGAGTTAGCAACAAATTTGTCGGATACCAAGAGTTAGCAACAAATTTTACTGATACCAAGAGTTAGCAACAAATTTTACTGATACTCAGAGTTAGCAACAAATTTTACTGATTCCAAGAGTTAGCTGCAAATTTTACAGATACCAAGAGTTAGCAACAAATTTTACTCATACCAAGGGTTAGCAACAGATTTTACTGATACCAAGGGTTAGCAACAAATTTAACTGATACCAAGAGTTAGCAACAAATTTTATTGATAGCAAGAGTTAGCTACAAATTTTACAGATACCAAGAGTTAGCAACAAATTTTACTGATACCAAGAGTTAGCTACAAATTTTACAGATACCAAGAGTTAGCAAAAAATTTTACAGATACAAAGAGTTAGCTGCAAATTTTACTGACACCAAGAGGTAGTTGCAAATTTTACTGATACCCAGAGTTAGTAAGAAATTTTACAGATACCAAGAGTTAGCAACAAATGTCACTGATACCAAGAGTTAGTTACAAATTTTACTAATACCCAGAGTTAGCTACAAATTCTACCGATACCAAAAGTTAGCATCAAATTTTACTGACACCCAGAGTTAGCTACAAATTTTACTGATACCCAGAGTTAGCAACAAATTTTACTGATACCCAGAGTTAGCAACAAATTTTACTGATACCCAGAGTTAGCAGCAAATTTTACTGATACCAAGAGTTAGCTACAAATTTTACTGATACCCAGAGTTAGCTACAAATTTTACTGATACCAAGAGTTAGCAACAAATGTTACAGATACTAAGAGCTAGCAACAAATTTTACTGATACCAAAAGTTAGCTGCAAATTTTACAGATACCAAGGGTTAGCAAGAAATTTTACTGATACCAAGGGTTAGCAACAAATTTTACTGATACCAAGGGTTAGCAACAAATTTTACTGATACCAAGAGTTAGCAACAAATTTTACTGATACCAAGAGTTAGCTACAAATTTTACAGATACCAAGTGTTAGCAACAAATTTTACTGATACCAAGAGTTAGCAACAAATTTTACTGATACCAAGGATTAGGAACAAATTTTACTGATACCAAGAGATAGTAACAAATTTTACTGATACCCAGAGTTAGCAACAAATTTTACTGATACCCAGAGTTAGCAACAAATTTTACTGTTAACCAGAGTTAGCAACAAATTTCACTGATACCAAGAGATAGTACCAAATTTTACTGATACCAAGAGTTAGCTACAAATTTTACAGATACCAAGAGTTAGCAACAAATTTTACTGATGCCAAGAGTTAGCAACACATTTTACTGATACCCAGAGTTAGTACCAAATTTTACTGATACCAAGAGTTAGCTACAAATGTCACTGATACCCCGAGTTAGCTACAAATTTCACTGATACCAAGAGTTAGCTACAAAATTTTACTGATACCAAGAGTTGGCAACAAATTCTACCAATACCAAAAGTTAGCAACAAATTTTACCGATACCTGGAGTTAGCTACAAATTTTACTGATACCCAGAGTTAGCAACAAATTTCACTGATACCAAGAGTTAGTTACAAATTTTACTGATACCCAGAATTAGCAACTAATTTTAATGATACCAAGAGTTAGCTACAAATTTTAATAATACCCAGAGTAGGCTACAAATTTTACTGATACCAAGAGTTACCTACCAATTTTTAATGATACCAAGAGTTAGCAAAAAATTTTACTGATACCCAGAGTTAGCAACAAATTTTACTGATACCCAGAGTTAGCAACAAAGTTTACTGATACCCAGAGTTAGTAACAAATTTCACTGATACCAAGAGTTAGGAACAGATTTTACTGATACCTGGAGTTAGCTACAAATTTTACTGATACCCAGAGTTAGCAACAAATTTTACTGATACCTGGAGTTAGCAACAAATTTTACTGATACCCAGAGTTAGGTAAACATTTCTCTGATACGAAGAGTTGGCAACAAATTCTACGGATACCAAGAGTTAACTACAAATTTCACGGACACCCAGAGTTAGCTACAAATTTTACTAATACCCAGAGTTAGCAAGAAATTTCACCGATACCAAGAGTGAGCTACAAATTTTAATGACACCAAGAGTTAACTGCAAATTTTTCTGATACCAAGAGTTGGCAACAAATTTTACTGATACCCAGAGTTAGCTACAAATTTAACTAATACCCAGAGTTAGCTACAAATTTTATTAATACCAAGAGTTAGCAACAAATTTGTCGGATACCAAGAGTTAGCAACAAATTTTACTGATACCAAGAGTTAGCAACAAATTTTACTGATACTCAGAGTTAGCAACAAATTTTACTGATTCCAAGAGTTAGCTGCAAATTTTACAGATACCAAGAGTTAGCAACAAATTTTACTCATACCAAGGGTTAGCAACAGATTTTACTGATACCAAGGGTTAGCAACAAATTTAACTGATACCAAGAGTTAGCAACAAATTTTATTGATAGCAAGAGTTAGCTACAAATTTTACAGATACCAAGAGTTAGCAACAAATTTTACTGATACCAAGAGTTAGCTACAAATTTTACAGATACCAAGAGTTAGCAAAAAATTTTACAGATACAAAGAGTTAGCTGCAAATTTTACTGACACCAAGAGGTAGTTGCAAATTTTACTGATACCCAGAGTTAGTAAGAAATTTTACAGATACCAAGAGTTAGCAACAAATGTCACTGATACCAAGAGTTAGTTACAAATTTTACTAATACCCAGAGTTAGCTACAAATTCTACCGATACCAAAAGTTAGCATCAAATTTTACTGACACCCAGAGTTAGCTACAAATTTTACTGATACCCAGAGTTAGCAACAAATTTTACTGATACCCAGAGTTAGCAACAAATTTTACTGATACCCAGAGTTAGCAGCAAATTTTACTGATACCAAGAGTTAGCTACAAATTTTACTGATACCCAGAGTTAGCTACAAATTTTACTGATACCAAGAGTTAGCAACAAATGTTACAGATACTAAGAGCTAGCAACAAATTTTACTGATACCAAAAGTTAGCTGCAAATTTTACAGATACCAAGGGTTAGCAAGAAATTTTACTGATACCAAGGGTTAGCAACAAATTTTACTGATACCAAGGGTTAGCAACAAATTTTACTGATACCAAGAGTTAGCAACAAATTTTACTGATACCAAGAGTTAGCTACAAATTTTACAGATACCAAGTGTTAGCAACAAATTTTACTGATACCAAGAGTTAGCAACAAATTTTACTGATACCAAGGATTAGGAACAAATTTTACTGATACCAAGAGATAGTAACAAATTTTACTGATACCCAGAGTTAGCAACAAATTTTACTGATACCCAGAGTTAGCAACAAATTTTACTGTTAACCAGAGTTAGCAACAAATTTCACTGATACCAAGAGATAGTACCAAATTTTACTGATACCAAGAGTTAGCTACAAATTTTACAGATACCAAGAGTTAGCAACAAATTTTACTGATGCCAAGAGTTAGCAACAAATTTTACTGATACCCAGAGTTAGTACCAAATTTTACTGATACCAAGAGTTAGCTACAAATGTCACTGATACCCCGAGTTAGCTACAAATTTCACTGATACCAAGAGTTAGCTACAAAATTTTACTGATACCAAGAGTTGGCAACAAATTCTACCAATACCAAAAGTTAGCAACAAATTTTACCGATACCTGGAGTTAGCTACAAATTTTACTGATACCCAGAGTTAGCAACAAATTTCACTGATACCAAGAGTTAGTTACAAATTTTACTGATACCCAGAATTAGCAACTAATTTTAATGATACCAAGAGTTAGCTACAAATTTTAATAATACCCAGAGTAGGCTACAAATTTTACTGATACCAAGAGTTACCTACCAATTTTTAATGATACCAAGAGTTAGCAAAAAATTTTACTGATACCCAGAGTTAGCAACAAATTTTACTGATACCCAGAGTTAGCAACACAGTTTACTGATACCCAGAGTTAGTAACAAATTTCACTGATACCAAGAGTTAGGAACAGATTTTACTGATACCTGGAGTTAGCTACAAATTTTACTGATACCCAGAGTTAGCAACAAATTTTACTGATACCTGGAGTTAGCAACAAATTTTACTGATACCCAGAGTTAGGTAAACATTTCTCTGATACGAAGAGTTGGCAACAAATTCTACGGATACCAAGAGTTAACTACAAATTTCACGGACACCCAGAGTTAGCTACAAATTTTACTAATACCCAGAGTTAGCAAGAAATTTCACCGATACCAAGAGTGAGCTACAAATTTTAATGACACCAAGAGTTAACTGCAAATTTTTCTGATACCAAGAGTTGGCAACAAATTTTACAGATACCCAGAGTTAGCTACAAATTTAACTAATACCCAGAGTTAGCTACAAATTTTATTAATACCAAGAGTTAGCAACAAATTTGTCGGATACCAAGAGTTAGCAACAAATTTTACTGATACCAAGAGTTAGCAACAAATTTTACTGATTCCAAGAGTTAGCTGCAAATTTTACAGATACCAAGAGTTAGCAACAAATTTTACTCATACCAAGGGTTAGCAACAGATTTTACTGATACCAAGGGTTAGCAACAAATTTAACTGATACCAAGAGTTAGCAACAAATTTTATTGATAGCAAGAGTTAGCTACAAATTTTACAGATACCAAGAGTTAGCAACAAATTTTACTGATACCAAGAGTTAGCTACAAATTTTACAGATACCAAGAGTTAGCAAAAAATTTTACAGATACAAAGAGTTAGCTGCAAATTTTACTGACACCAAGAGGTAGTTGCAAATTTTACTGATACCCAGAGTTAGTAAGAAATTTTACAGATACCAAGAGTTAGCAACAAATGTCACTGATACCAAGAGTTAGTTACAAATTTTACTGATACCCAGAGTTAGCTACAAATTCTACCGATACCAAAAGTTAGCATCAAATTTTACTGACACACAGAGTTAGCTCCAAATTTTACTGATACCCAGAGTTAGCAACAAATTTTACTGATACCCAGAGTTAGCAACAAATTTTACTGATACCCAGAGTTAGCAGCAAATTTTACTGATACCAAGAGTTAGCTACAAATTTTACTGATACCCAGAGTTAGCAACAAATTTTACAGATACCCAGAGTTAGCAAAAATTTTCACTGATACCAAGAGTTAGCTATAAATTTTACTGACACCCAGAGTTAGCTACAAATTTTACTGATACCCAGAGTTAGCAACAAATTTTACAGATACCCAGAGTTAGCAACAAATTTTACTGATACCCAGAGTTAGCAGCAAATTTTACTGATACCAAGAGTTAGCTACAAATTTTACAGATACCAAGAGTTAGCAACAAATTTTACTGATACCCAGAGTTAGCTAAAAATTTCTCTGATACGAAGAGTTGGCAACAAATTCTATGGATCCCAAGAGTTAACTACAAATTTCACTGACACCCAGAGTTAGCAACAAATTTTACTGATACCCAGAGTTAGCAACAAATTTTACTGATACCCAGAGTTAGCAACAAATTTTACTGATACCCAGAGTTAGCAACAAATTTTACTGATACCCAAAGTTAGCAGCAAATTTTACTGATACCAAGAGTTAGCTACAAATTTTACAGATACCAAGAGTTAGCAACAAATTTTACTGATACCCAGAGTTAGCTAAAAATTTCTCTGATACGAAGAGTTGGCAACAAATTCTATGGATCCCAAGAGTTAACTACAAATTTCACGGACACCCAGAGTTAGCTACAAATTTTACTAATACCCAGAGTTAGCAAGAAATTTCACTGATACCAAGAGTGAGCTACAAATTTTAATGACACCAAGAGTTAACTACAAATTTTTCTGATACCAAGAGTTGGCAACAAATTTTACTGATTCCCAGAGTTAGCTACAAATTTAACTAATACCCAGAGTTAGCTACAAATTTTATTAATACCAAGAGTTAGCAACAAATTTGTCGGATACCAAGAGTTAGCAACAAATTTTACTGATACCAAGAGTTAGCAACAAATTTTACTGATGCCCAGAGTTAGCAACAAATTTTACTGATACGAAGAGTTAGCTGCAAATTTTACAGATACCAAGAGATAGCAACAAATTTCACTCATACCAAGGGTTAGCAACAGATTTTACTGATACCAAGGGTTAGCAACAAATTTTACTGATACCAAGAGTTAGCAACAAATTTTATTGATAGCAAGAGTTAGCTACAAATTTTACAGATACCAAGAGTTAGCAACAAATTTTACTGATACCAAGAGTTAGCTACAAATTTTACAGATACCAAGAGTTAGCAAAAAAATTTACAGATACAAAGAGTTAGCTGCAAATTTTACTGACATCAAGAGGTAGTTGCAAATTTTACTGATACCCAGAGTTAGTAACAAATTTTACAGATACCAAGAGTTAGCAACAAATGTCACTGATACCAAGAGTTAGTTACAAATTTTACTGATACCCAGAGTTAGCTACAAATTCTACCGATACCAAAAGTTAGCATCAAATTTTACAGACACCCAGAGTTAGCTACAAATTTTACTGATACCCAGAGTTAGCAACAAATTTTACTGATAACCAGAGTTAGCAACAAATTTTACTGATACCCAGAGTTAGCAGCAAATTTTACTGATACCAAGAGTTAGCTACAAATTTTACTGATACCCAGAGTTAGCTACAAATTTTACTGATACCAAGAGTTAGCTGCAAATTTTACTGATACCAAGAGTTAGCTACAAATTTTACTGATACCAAGAGTTAGCTACAAATTTTACTGATACCCAGAGTTAGCAGCAAATTTTACTGATACCAAGAGTTAGCTACAAATTTTACTGATACCCAGAGTTAGCTACAAATTTTACTGATACCAAGAGTTAGCAACAAATTTTACTGATACTAAGAGCTAGCAAGAAATTTTACTGATACCAAAAGTTAGCTGCAAATTTTACAGATACCAAGGGTTAGCAAGAAATTTTACTGATACCAAGGGTTAGCAACAAATTTTACTGATACCAAGGGTTAGCAACAAATTTTACTGATACCAAGAGTTAGCAACAAATTTTACTGATACCAAGAGTTAGCTACAAATTTTACAGATACCAAGAGTTAGCTACAAATTTTACTGATACCCAGAGTTAGCTACAAATTTTACTGATACCAAGGGTTAGCTACAAATTTTACTGATACCAAGAGTTAGCTACAAATTTTACTGATACCAAGAGTTAGCTACAAATTTTGCAGATACCAAGAGTTAGCAACAAATTTTACTGATACCAAGAGTTACCTGCAAATTTTACAGATACCAAGGGTTAGCAACAAATGTCACTGACACGAAGAGTTAGCAACAAATTTTACTGATACCAAGAGTTAACAACAAATTTTACTGATACCAAGTGTTAGCAACAAATTTAACTGATACCAGGAGTTAGCTACAAATTTTACAGATACCAAGAGTTAGCAACAAATTTTACTGATACCAAGAGTTAGCTGCAAATTTTACAGATACCAAGGGTTAGCAACAAATTTTACTGATACCAAGGGTTAGCAACAAATTTTACTGATACCAAGGGTTAGCAACAAATTTTACTGATACCAAGAGTTAGCAACAAATTTTACTGATACCAAGAGTGAGCTTCAAATTTTAATGACACCAAGAGTTAACTACAAATTTTTCTGATACCAAGAGTTAGCTACCAATTTAACTGATACCAATAGTTAGCAACAAATTTTTACTGTTACCCAGAGTTAGCTACAATTTTTTCTGATACCAAGAGATAGCAACAAATTTTACTAATACCAAAAGTTAGCACCAAATTTTGCTGCTACCCAGACTTAGGAACAAATTTTACTGATACGCAAAGTTAGCTACAAGTTTTTCTGATACCAAGAGTTAGCTACAAATTTTACTGATACCAAGAGTTAACTACAAATTTTACTGATACCAAGAGTTAGCAACAGATTTCACTAATACCAAGAGTTAGCTACCAATTTTACTGTACCCAGAGCTAGTAACAAATTTTACTGATACCAAGAGTTAGCTACAAATTTTACTGATACCCAGAGTTAGAAACAAATTTTACTGATACCAAGAGTTAGTAACAAATTTTACTGATACGAAGAGTTAGCAACAAATTTTACTGACACCCAGAGTTAGCAACAAATTTTACTGATACCAAGAGTTAGCTACAAATTTTACAGATACCAAAAGTTAGCAACAAATTTTACTGATACCAAGGGTTAGCTACAAATTTTACTGATACCAAGAGTTAGCTACAAATTTTACAGATACCAAGAGTTAGCAACAAATTTTACTGATACCAAGAGTTAGCTGCAAATTTTACAGATACCAAGAGTTAGCAACAAATTTTACTGATACCAAGGGTTAGCAACAGATTTTACTGATACCAAGGGTTAGCAACATATTTTACTGATACCAAGAGTTAGCAACAAATTTTACTGATAGCAAGTGTTAGCTACAAATTTTACAGATACCAAGAGTTAGCAACAAATTTTGCTGATACCAAGAGTTAGCTACAAATTTTACAGATACCAAGAGTTAGCAAAAATTTTTACAGATACAAAGAGTTAGCTGCAAATTTTACTGACACCAAGAGGTAGTTGCAAATTTTACTGATACCCAGAGTTAGTAACAAATTTTACAGATACCATGAGTTAGCAACAAATGTCACTGATACCAAGAGTTAGTTACAAATTTTACTGATACCAAGAGTTAGCTACAAATTTTACTGATACCAAGAGTTAGCTCCAAATTTTACTGATACCCAGAGTTAGCAACAAATTTTACTGATACCCAGAGTTAGCAACAAATTTTACTGATACCCAGAGTTAGCAGCAAATTTTACTGATACCAAGAGTTAGCTACAAATTTTACTGATACCCAGAGTTAGCAACAAATTTTACTGATACCCAGAGTTAGCAAAAATTTTCACTGATACCAAGAGTTAGCTATAAATTTTAATGATACCCAGAGTTAGCAAAATTTTTTACTGATTCCAAGAGTTAGCTTCAAATTTTACTGATACCAAGAGTTAGCAACAAATTTTACTGATACCTAGAGTTAGCAACAAATTTTACTGATACCCAGAGTTAGCAACAAATGTCACTGATACCAAGAGTTAGCAACAAATTTTACTGATACCCAGAGTTAGCTACAAATTTACCTGATACCCAGAGTTAGCTACAAATTTTACTGATACCAAGAGTTAGCTACAAATTTTACTGATACAAAGTGTCAGCAACAAATTTTACTGATACCCAGAGTTAGCAACAAATGTCACTGATACCAGGAGTTAGCAACAAATGTCACTGATACCAAGGATTAGCAACAAATTTTTCTGATACCCAGAGTTAGCTACAAATTTTACTGATACCCAGAGTTAGCTACAAATTTCACTGATACCAAGAGTTAGCAACAAATGTCACTGACACCAAGAGTTAGCAACAAATTTCACTGGCACCAAGGGTTAGCAACAAATTTCACTGATACCAAGGGTTAGCAACAAATTTCACTGACTCCAAGGGTTAGCAGCAAATTTCACTGATACCAAGGTTTAGCAACAAATATTACAGATACCAAGAGTTAGCAACAAATGTCACTGATACCAAGAGTTAGTTACAAATTTTACTGATACCCAGAGTTAGCTACAAATTCTACCAATACCAAAAGTTAGCATCAAATTTTAATGACACCCAGAGTTGGCTCCAAATTTTACTGATACCCAGAGTTAGCAACAAATTTTACTGATACCAAGGGTTAGCAACAAATTTCACTGATACCAAGGGTTAGCAACAAATTTTACTGATACCAAGGGTTTGCAACATATGTCACTGACACCAAGGGTTAGCAACAAATTTCACTGACACCAAGGGTTAGCAACAAATTTCACTGATACCAACGGTTAGCAACAAATATTACTGATACCAAGAGTTAGCAACAAATGTCACTGATACCAAGAGTTAGTTACAAATTTTACTGATACTCAGAGTTAGCTACAAATTCTACCGATACCAAAAGTTAGCATCAAATTTTACTGACACCCAGAGTTAGCTCCAAATTTTACTGATACCCGGAGTTAGCAACAAATTTTACTGATACCCAGAGTTAGCAACAAATTTTACTGATACCCAGAGTTAGCAGCAAATTTTACTGATACCAAGAGTTAGCTACAAATTTTACTGATACCCAGAGTTAGCAACAAATTTTACAGATACCCAGAGTTAGCAAAAATTTTCACTGATACCAAGAGTTAGCTACAAATTTTACTGATACCCAGAGTTAGCTACAAATTTTACTGATACCCAGAGTTAGCAACAAATGTCACTGATACCAACAGTTAGCAAAATTTTTTACTGATTCCAAGAGTTAGCTGCAAATTTTACTGATACCAAGAGTTAGCAACAAATTTTACTGATACCAAGAGTTAGCAACAAATTTTACTGATTCCAAGAGTTAGCTTCAAATTTTACTGATACCAAGAGTTAGCAACAAATTTTAATGATACCAAGAGGTAGCAACAAATTTTACTGATACCCAGAGTTAGCAACAAATGTCACTGATACCAAGAGTTAGCAACAAATTTTACTGATACCCAGAGTTAGCAACAAATGTCACTGATACCCAGAGTTAGCTACAAATTTTACTGATACCCAGAGTTAGCTACAAATTTTACTGATACCCAGAGTTAGCAACAAATGTCACTGATACCAAGAGTTAGCTACAAATTTTAATGATACCAAGAGGTAGCAACAAATTTTACTGATACCAAGAGTTAGCAACAAATGTCACTGATACCAAGGATTAGCAACAAATTTTACTGATACCCAGAGTTAGCAACAAATTTTACTGATACCAAGAGTTAGGTACAAATTTTCCTGATACCCAGAGTTAGCTACAAATTTTAGTGATACCCAGAGTTAGCTACAAATTTCACTGATACCAAGAGTTAGCAACAAATGTCACTGACACCAAGAGTTAGCATCAAATTTCACTGACACCAAGGGTTAGCAACAAATTTCACTGATACCAAGGGTTAGCAACAAATTTTACTGATACCAAGGGTTAGCAACAAATTTCACTGATACCAAGGGTTAGCAACAAATTTCACTGATACCAAGGGTTAGCAACAAATTTTACTGATACCAAGGGTTTGCAACATATGTCACTGACACCAAGGGTTAGCAACAAATTTCACTGACACCAAGGGTTAGCAACAAATTTCACTGATACCAACGGTTAGCAACAAATATTACTGATACCAAGAGTTAGCAACAAATGTCACTGATACCAAGAGTTAGTTACAAATTTTACTGATACCCAGAGTTAGCTACAAATTCTACCGATACCAAAAGTTAGCATCAAATTTTACTGACACCCAGAGTTAGCAACAAATTTTACTGATACACAGAGTTAGCTACAAATTTTACTGATACCCAGAATTAGCAGCAAATTTTACTGCTATCAAGAGTTAGCTACAAATTTTACTGATACCCAGAGTTAGCAACAAATTTTACAGATACCCAGAGTTAGCAAAAATTTTCACTGATACCAAGAGTTAGCTACAAATTTTACTGATACCAAGAGTTAGCTACAAATTTTACTGATACCCAGAGTTAGCTACAAATTTTACTGATACCAAGAGTTAGCTACAAATTTTACTGATACCCAGAGTTAGCTGCAAATTTTACTGATACCCAGAGTTAGCAACAAATGTCACTGATACCAAGAGTTAGCTACAAATTTTACTGATACCCAGAGTTAGCAACAAATTCTACCGATACCCAGAGTTAGCTACAAATTTTACTGATACCAAGAGTTAGCTACAAATTTTACTGATACCCAGAGTTAGCTGCAAATTTTACTGATACCCAGAGTTAGCAACAAATGTCACTGATAGCAAGAGTTAGCAAAATTTTTTACTGATTCCAAGAGTTAGCTGCAAATTTTACTGATTCCCAGAGTTAGCTGCAAATTTTACTGATACCCAGAGTTAGCTGCAAATTTTACTGATACCCAGAGTTAGCAACAAATGTCACTGATACCAAGAGTTAGCAACAAATTTTACTGATACCCAGAGTTAGCTACAAATTTTACTGATACCCAGAGTTAGCTACAAATTTTACTGATACCAAGAGTTAGCTACAAGTTTTACTGATACCAAGAGTTAGCAACAAATGTTACTGATACCCAGAGTTAGCAACAAATGTCACTGATACCAAGAGTTAGCAACAAATGTCACTGATACCAAGGATTAGCAACAAATTTTACTGATACCCAGAGTTAGCTACAAATTTTACTGATACCAAGAGTTAGCTACAAATTTTTACTGATACCAAGAGTTAGCAACAAATGTCACTGATACAAAGGATTAGCAACAAATTTTACTGATACCCAGAGTTAGCAACAAATTTTACTGATACCAAGAGTTAGCTACAAATTTTACTGATACCCAGAGTTAGCAACAAATTTTACTGATACCAAGAGTTAGCAACATATTTTACTGATACCAAGAGTTAGCAACAAATTTTACTGATGCCAAGAGTTAGCTACAAATTTTACTGATACCCAGAGTTAGCAACAAATTTTACTGATACCCAGAGTTAGCAACAAATTTTACTCATACCCAGAGTTAGCAGCAAATTTTACTGATACCAAGAGTTAGCTACAAATTTTACTGATACCCAGAGTTAGCTGTAAATTTTACTGATACCCAGAGTTAGCAACAAATGTCACTGATAGCAAGAGTTAGCAAAATGTTTTACTGATTCCAAGAGTTAGCTGCAAATTTTACTGATACCCAGAGTTAACTGCAAATTTTACTGATACCCAGAGTTAGCTGCAAATTTTACTGATACCCAGAGTTAGCAACAAATGTCACTGATAGCAAGAGTTAGCAAAATTTTTTACTGATTCCAAGAGTTAGCTGCAAATTTTACTGATACCCAGAGTTAGCTGCAAATTTTACTGATACCCAGAGTTAGCAACAAATGTCACTGATAGCAAGAGTTAGCAAAATTTTTTACTGATTCCAAGAGTTAGCTGCAAATTTTACTGATACCCAGAGTTAGCTGCAAATTTTACTGATACCCAGAGTTAGCTGCAAATTTTACTGATACCAAGAGTTAGCTACAAATTTTACTGATACCCAGAGTTAGAAACAAATTTTACTGATACCAAGAGTTAGTAACAAATTTTACTGATACGAAGAGTTAGCAACAAATTTTACTGACACCCAGAGTTAGCAACAAATTTTACTGATACCAAGAGTTAGCTACAAATTTTACAGATACCAAAAGTTAGCAACAAATTTTACTGATACCAAGGGTTGGCTACAAATTTTACTGATACCAAGAGTTAGCTACAAATTTTACAGATACCAAGAGTTAGCAACAAATTTTACTGATACCAAGAGTTAGCTGCAAATTTTACAGATACCAAGAGTTAGCAACAAATTTTACTGATACCAAGGGTTAGCAACAGATTTTACTGATACCAAGGGTTAGCAACATATTTTACTGATACCAAGAGTTAGCAACAAATTTTACTGATAGCAAGTGTTAGCTACAAATTTTACAGATACCAAGAGTTAGCAACAAATTTTACTGATACCAAGAGTTAGCTACAAATTTTACAGATACCAAGAGTTAGCAAAAATTTTTACAGATACAAAGAGTTAGCTGCAAATTTTACTGACACCAAGAGGTAGTTGCAAATTTTACTGATACCCAGAGTTAGTAACAAATTTTACAGATACCATGAGTTAGCAACAAATGTCATTGATACCAAGAGTTAGTTACAAATTTTACTGATACCCAGAGTTAGCTACAAATTCTATTGATACCAAAAGTTAGCATCAAATTTTACTGACACCCAGAGTTAGCTCCAAATTTTACTGATACCCAGAGTTAGCAACAAATTTTACTGATACCCAGAGTTAGCAACAAATTTTACTGATACCCAGAGTTAGCAGCAAATTTTACTGATACCAAGAGTTAGCTACAAATTTTACTAATACCCAGAGTTAGCAACAAATTTTACAGATACCCAGAGTTAGCAAAAATTTTCACTGATACCAAGAGTTAGCTATAAATTTTACTGATACCCAGAGTTAGCAAAATTTTTTACTGATTCCAAGAGTTAGCTTCAAATATTACTGATACCAAGAGTTAGCAACAAATTTTACTGATACCTAGAGTTAGCAACAAATTTTACTGATACCCAGAGTTAGCAACAAATGTCACTGATACCAAGAGTTAGCAACAAATTTTACTGATACCCAGAGTTAGCTACAAATTTACCTGATACCCAGAGTTAGCTACAAATTTTACTGATACCAAGAGTTAGCTACAAATTTTACTGATACGAAGTGTTAGCAACAAATTTTACTGATACCCAGAGTTAGCAACAAATGTCACTGATACCAGGAGTTAGCAACAAATGTCACTGATACCAAGGATTAGCAACAAATTTTACTGATACCCAGAGTTAGCTACAAATTTTACTGATACCCAGAGTTAGCTACAAATTTCACTGACACCAAGAGTTAGCAACAAATTTCACTGACACCAAGGGTTAGCAACAAATTTCACTGATACCAAGGGTTAGCAACAAATTTCACTGATACCAAGGGTTAGCAACAAATTTTGCTGATACCAAGGGTTAGCAACATATGTCACTGACACCAAGGGTTAGCAACAAATTTCACTGACTCCAAGGGTTAGCAGCAAATTTCACTGATACCAAGGTTTAGCAACAAATATTACAGATACCAAGGGTTAGCAACATATGTCACTGACACCAAGGGTTAGCAACAAATTTCACTGACTCCAAGGGTTAGCAGCAAATTTCACTGATACCAAGGTTTAGCAACAAATATTACTGATACCAAGGGTTAGCAACATATGTCATTGACACCAAGGGTTAGCAACAAATTTCACTGACTCCAAGGGTTAGCAACAAATTTCACTGATACCAAGGGTTAGCAACAAATATTACAGATACCAAGAGTTAGCAACAAATGTCACTGATACCAAGAGTTAGTTACAAATTTTACTGATACTCAGAGTTAGCTACAAATTCTACCGATACCAAAAGTTAGCATCAAATTTTACTGACACCCAGAGTTAGCTCCAAATTTTACTGATACCCGGAGTTAGCAACAAATTTTACTGATACCCAGAGTTAGCAACAAATTTTACTGATACCCAGAGTTAGCAGCAAATTTTACTGATACCAAGAGTTAGCTACAAATTTCACTGATACCCAGAGTTAGCAACAAATTTTACAGATACCCAGAGTTAGCAAAAATTTTCACTGATACCAAGAGTTAGCTACAAATTTTACTGATACCCAGAGTTAGCTACAAATTTTACTGATACCCAGAGTTAGCAACAAATGTCACTGATACCAACAGTTAGCAAAATTTTTTACTGATTCCAAGAGTTAGCTGCAAATTTTACTGATACCAAGAGTTAGCAACAAATTTTACTGATACCAAGAGTTAGCAACAAATTTTACTGATTCCAAGAGTTAGCTTCAAATTTTACTGATACCAAGAGTTAGCAACAAATTTTAATGATACCAAGAGGTAGCAACAAATTTTACTGATACCCAGAGTTAGCAACAAATGTCACTGATACCAAGAGTTAGCAACAAATTTTACTGATACCCAGAGTTAGCTACAAATTTTACTGATACCCAGAGTTAGCTACAAATTTTACTGATACCAAGAGTTAGCTACAAATTTTACTGATACCAAGAGTTAGCAACAAATTTTACTGATACCCAGAGTTAGCTACAAATTTTACTGATACCCAGAGTTAGCTACAAATTTTACTGATACCAAGAGTTAGCAACAAATTTCACTGATACCAAGGGTGAGCAACAAATTTTACTGATACCAAGGGTTAGCAACAAATTTCACTGATACCAAGGGTTAGCAACAAATTTCACTGATACCAAGGGTTAGCAACAAATTTTACTGATACCAAGGGTTTGCAACATATGTCACTGACACCAAGGGTTAGCAACAAATTTCACTGACACCAAGGGTTAGCAACAAATTTCACTGATACCAACGGTTAGCAACAAATATTACTGATACCAAGAGTTAGCAACAAATGTCACTGATACCAAGAGTTAGTTACAAATTTTACTGATACCCAGAGTTAGCTACAAATTCTACCGATACCAAAAGTTAGCATCAAATTTTACTGACACCCAGAGTTAGCAACAAATTTTACTGATACACAGAGTTAGCTACAAATTTTACTGATACCCAGAATTAGCAGCAAATTTTACTGCTATCAAGAGTTAGCTACAAATTTTACTGATACCCAGAGTTAGCAACAAATTTTACAGATACCCAGAGTTAGCAAAAATTTTCACTGATACCAAGAGTTAGCTACAAATTTTACTGATACCAAGAGTTAGCTACAAATTTTACTGATACCCAGAGTTAGCTACAAATTTTACTGATGCCAAGAGTTAGCTACAAATTTTACTGATACCCAGAGTTAGCTGCAAATTTTACTGATACCCAGAGTTAGCAACAAATGTCACTGATAGCAAGAGTTAGCAAAATTTTTTACTGATTCCAAGAGTTAGCTGCAAATTTTACTGATACCCAGAGTTAGCTGCAAATTTTACTGATACCCAGAGTTAGCAACAAATGTCACTGATAGCAAGAGTTAGCAAAATTTTTTACTGATTTCAAGAGTTAGCTGCAAATTTTACTGATACCCAGAGTTAGCTGCAAATTTTACTGATACCCAGAGTTAGCTGCAAATTTTACTGATACCAAGAGTTAGCTACAAATTTTACTGATACCAAGAGTTAGCTACAAATTTTACTGATACCCAGAGTTAGCTGCAAATTTTACTGATACCCAGAGTTAGCAACAAATGTCACTGATAGCAAGAGTTAGCAAACTTTTTTACTGATTCCAAGAGTTAGCTGCAAATTTTACTGATTCCCAGAGTTAGCTGCAAATTTTACTGATACCCAGAGTTAGCTGCAAATTTTACTGATACCCAGAGTTAGCAACAAATGTCACTGATACCAAGAGTTAGCAACAAATTTTACTGATACCCAGAGTTAGCTACAAATTTTACTGATACCCAGAGTTAGCTACAAATTTTACTGATACCAAGAGTTAGCTACAAGTTTTACTGATACCAAGAGTTAGCAACAAATGTTACTGATACCCAGAGTTAGCAACAAATTTTATTGATACCCAGAGTTAACAAAAATTTTACTGATACCAAGAGTTAGCAACAAATTTTTACTGATACCAAGAGTTAGCAACAAATGTCACTGATACAAAGGATTAGCAACAAATTTTACTGATACCCAGAGTTAGCAACAAATTTTACTGATACCAAGAGTTAGCTACAAATTTTACTGATACCCAGAGTTAGCAACAAATGTCACTGATACCCAGAGTTAGCAACAAATTTTACTCATACCCAGAGTTAGCAGCAAATTTTACTGATACCAAGAGTTAGCTACAAATTTTACTGTTACCCAGAGTTAGCAATAAATTTTACTGATACCCAGAGTTAGCAAAAATTTTCACTGATACCAAGAGTTAGCTACAAATTTTCCTGATACCCAGAGTTAGCAAAATTTTTTACTGATTCCAAGAGTAAGCAACAAATTTTACTGATACCCAGAGTTAGCTACAAATTTTACTGATACCCAGAGTTAGCAACAAATGTCACTGATACCAAGAGTTAGCAACACATTTTACTGATACCCAGAGTTAGCTACAAATTTTACTGATACCCAGAGTTAGCTACAAATTTTACTGATACCAAGAGTTAGCAACAAATTTTACTGATACCCAGAGTTAGCAACAAATGTCACTGATACCAAGAGTTAGCAACAAATTTTACTGATACCCAGAGTTAGCTACAAATTTTACTGATACCCAGAGTTAGCTACAAATTTTACTGATACCAAGAGTTAGCTACAAGTTTTACTGATACCAAGAGTTAGCAACAAATTTTACTGATACCCAGAGTTAGCAACAAATGTCACTGATACCAAGAGTTAGCAACAAATTTTACTGATACCCAGAGTTAGCTACAAGTTTTACTGATACCAAGAGTTAGCAACAAATGTCACTGATACCAAGGATTAGCAACAAATTTTACTGATCCCCAGAATTAGCTACAAATTTTACTGATACCAAGAGTTAGCTACAAATTTTACAGATACCCAGAATTAGCAGCAAATTTTACTGCTACCAAGAGTTAGCTACAAATTTTACTGATACCCAGAGTTAGCAACAAATTTTACTGATACCCAGAGTTAGCAAAAATTTTCACTGATACCAAGAGTTAGCTACAAATTTTACTGATACCAAAAGTTAGCAACAAATGTCACTGATACCATGAGTTAGCTACAAATTTTACTGATACCCAGAGTTAGCAAGATTTTTTACTGATTCCAAGAGTTAGCAACAAATTTTACTGATACCCAGAGTTAGCTACAAATTTTACTGATACCCAGAGTTAGCTACAAATTTCACTGATACCCAGAGTTAGCTACAAATTTTACTGATACCCAGAGTTACCAACAAATGTCACTGATACCAAGAATTAGCAACAAATGTCACTGATACCAAGGATTAGCAACAAATTTTACTGATCCCCAGAATTAGCTACAAATTTTACTGATACCAAGAGTTAGCTACAAATTTTTACTGATACCAAGAGTTAGCAACAAATGTCACTGATACCAAGGATTAGCAACAAATTTTACTGATACCCAGAGTTAGCAACAAATTTTACTGATACCAAGAGTTAGCTACAAATGTTACTGATACCCAGAGTTAGCTACAAATTTTACTGATACCCAGAGTTAGCTACAAATTTCACTGACACCAAGAGTTAGCAACAAATGTCACTGACACCAAGAGTTAGCATCAAATTTCACTGACACCAAGGGTTAGCAACAAATTTCAATGATACCAAGGGTTAGCAACAAATTTTACTGATACCAAGGGTTAGCAACAAATTTCACTGATACCAGGGGTTAGCATCAAATTTCACTGATACCAAGGGTTAGCAACAAATTTTACTGATACCAACGGTTAGCAACAAATATTACTGATACCAAGAGTTAGCAACAAATGTCACTGATACCAAGAGTTAGTTACAAATTTTACTGATACCCAGAGTTAGCTACAAATTCTACCGATACCAAAAGTTAGCATCAAATTTTACTGACACCCAGAGTTAGCTCCAAATTTTACTGATACCCAGAGTTAGCAACAAATTTTACTGATACCCAGAGTTAGCAACAAATTTTACTGATACCTAGAGTTAGCAGCAAATTTTACTGATACCAAGAGTTAGCTACAAATTTTACTGATACCCAGAGTTAGCAACAAAATTTACCGATACCCAGAGTTAGCAAAAATTTTCACTGATAGCAAGAGTTAGCTACAAATTTTACTGATACCCAGAGTTAGCTACAAATTTTACTGATACCCAGAGTTAGCAACAAATGTCACTGATACCAAGAGTTAGCAAAATTTTTTACTGATTCCAAGAGTTAGCTGCAAAATTTAATGATACCAAGAGTTAGCAACAAATTTTACTGATACCAAGAGTTAGCCACAAATTTTATTGATACCCAGAGTTAGCAACAAATGTCACTGTTACCAAGAGTTAGCAACAAATTTTACTGATACCTAGAGTTAGCTACAAATTTTACTGATACCCAGAGTTAGCTACAAATTTTACTGATTCCAAGAGTCAGCTACAAGTTTTACTGATACCAAGAGTTAGCAACAAATGTTACTGATACCCAGAGTTAGCAACAAATGTCACTGATACCAAGAGTTAGCAACAAATTTCACTGATACCAAGGATTAGCAACAAATTTTACTGATACCCAGAGTTAGCTACAAATTTTACTGATACCCAGAGTTAGCAACAAATTTTACTGATACCCAGAGTTAGCTACAAATTTTACTGATAACCAGAGTTAGCAACAAATTTTACTGATACCCAGAGTTAGCAACAAATTTTACTGATACCAAGAGTTAGCTACAAATTTTACTGATACCCAGAGTTAGCAACAAATTTTACTGATACCAAGAGTTAGCAACATATTTTACTGATACCAAGAGTTAGCAACAAATTTTACTGATGCCAAGAGTTAGCTACAAATTTTACTGATACCCAGAGTTAGCAACAAATTTTACTGATACCCAGAGTTAGCAACAAATTTTACTCATACCCAGAGTTAGCAGCAAATTTTACTGATACCAAGAGTTAGCTACAAATTTTACTGATACCCAGAGTTAGGAATAAATTTTACTGATACCCAGAGTTAGCAAAAATTTTCACTGATACCAAGAGTTAGCTATAAATTTTACTGATACCCAGAGTTAGCAAAATTTTTTACTGATTCCAAGAGTTAGCAACAAATTTTACTGATACCCAGAGAAAGCTACAAATTTTACTGATACCCAGAGTTAGTAACAAATTTTACTGATACCCAGAGTTAGCAACAAATGTCACTGATACCAAGAGTTAGCAACACATTTTACTGATACCCAGAGTTAGCTACAAATTTTACTGATACCCAGAGTTAGCAACAAATGTCACTGATACCAAGAGTTAGCAACACATTTTACTGATACCCAGAGTTAGCTACAAATTTTACTGATACCCAGAGTTAGCAACACATTTTACTGATACCCAGAGTTAGCAACAAATTTTACTGATACCCAGAGTTAGCAACAAATGTCACTGATACCAAGAGTTAGCAACAAATGTCACTGATACCAAGGATTAGCAACAAATATTACTGATCCCCAGAGTTAGCTACAAATTTTACTGATACCAAGAGTTAGCTACAAATTTTACTGATCCCCAGAGTTAGCTACAAATTTTACTGATACCAAGAGTTAGCTACAAATTTTTACTGATACCAAGAGTTAGCAACAAATGTCACTGATACCAAGGATTAGCAACAAATTTTACTGATACCCAGAGTTAGCAAAAAATTTTACTGATACCAAGAGTTAGCTACAAATTTTACTGATACCCAGAGTTAGCAACAAATTTTACTGATACCAAGAGTTAGCAACAAATATTACTGATCCCCAGAGTTAGCTACAAATTTTACTGATACCAAGAGTTAGCTACAAATTTTTACTGATACCAAGAGTTAGCAACAAATGTCACTGATACCAAGGATTAGCAACAAATTTTACTGATACCCAGAGTTAGCTACAAATTTTACTGATACCCAGATTTAGCAACAAATTTCACTGATACCAAGAGTTAGCAACAAATGTCACTGACACCAAGAGTTAGCAACAAATTTCACTGACACCAAGGGTTAGCAACAAATTTCACTGATACCAAGGGTTAGCAACAAATTTCACTGATACCAAGGGTTAGCAACAAATTTTACTGATACCAAGGGTTAGCAACATATGTCACTGACACCAAGGGTTAGCAACAAATTTCACTGACTCCAAGGGTTAGCAACAAATTTCACTGATACCAAGGGTTAGCAACAAATATTACAGATACCAAGGGTTAGCAACATATGTCACTGATACCAAGAGTTAGTTACAAATTTTACTGATACCCAGAGTTAGCTACAAATTCTACCGATACCAAAAGTTAGCATCAAATTTTACTGATGCCAAGAGTTAGCTCCAAATTTTACTGATACCAAGAGTTAGCAACAAATTTTACTGATACCCAGAGTTAGCAACAAATTTTACTGATACCCAGAGTTAGCAGCAAATTTTACTGATACCAAGAGTTAGCTACAAATTTTACTGATACCCAGAGTTAGCAACAAATTTTACAGATACCCAGAGTTAGCAAATATTTTCACTGATACCAAGAGTTAGCTACAAATTTTACTGATACCCAGAGTCAGCAACAAATGTCACTGGTACCAAGAGTTAGCAAAATTTTTTACTGATACCAAGAGTTAGCTACAAATTTTACTGATACCCAGAGTTAGCAACAAATTTCACTGACAGCAAGTTTAGTACCAAATTTTACTGATACCAAGAGTTAGCTACAAATTTTAGAGATACCAAGAGTTAGGAACAAATTTTACTGATGCCAAGGGTTAGCAACAAATTTTTCTGATACCCAGAGATAGTAACAAATTTTACTGATAGCCAGAGTTAGCAACAAATGTCACTGATACCCCGAGTTAGCTACAAAATTCACTGCTATCCAAGAGTTAGCTATAAAATTTTACTGATACCAAGAGTTAGCAACAAATTCTACCGATACCAAAAGTTAGCAACAAATTTTACCGATACCTGGAGTTAGCTACAAATTTGACTGATACCCTGAGTTAGCAACAAATTTTACTGATACCAAGAGTTAGCAACAAATTTTACTGATACCCAGAGTTAGCAACAAATTTTACTGATACCAAGAGTTAGCTACAAATTTTACTGATACCCAGAGTTAGCTACAAATTTTACTGATACCCAGAGTTAGCTACAAATTTCACTGACACCAAGAGTTAGTAACAAATGTCACTGACACCAAGAGTTAGCATCAAATTTCACTGACACCAAGGGTTAGCAACAAATTTCACTGATACCCAGAGTTAGCTACAAATTTTACTGATACCCAGAGTTAGCTACAAATATTACTGATACCCAGAGTTAGAAGCAAATTTTACTGCTACCAAGAGTTAGCTACAAATTTCACTGATACCCAGAGTTAGCAACAAATTTTACTGATACCCAGAGTTAGCTACAAATTTTACTGATACCCAGAATTAGCAACAAATTTTGCTGCTACCAAGAGCTAGCTACAAATTTTACTGATACCCAGAGTTAGCAACAAATTTTACAGATACCCAGAGTTAGCAAAAATTTTCACTGATACCAAGAGTTAGCTACAAATTTTACTGATACCCAGAGTTAGCTGCAAATTTTACTGATACCAAGAGTTAGCAACAAATGTCACTGATACAAAGGATTAGCAACAAATTTTACTGATACCAAGAGTTAGCAACAAATTTTACTGATACCAAGAGTTAGCTACAAATTTTACTGATACCCAGAGTTAGCAACAAATTTTACTGATACCAAGAGTTAGCAACATATTTTACTGATACCAACGGTTAGCAACAAATTTTACTGATACCAAGAGTTAGCTACAAATTTTACTGATACCCAGAGTTAGCAACAAATTTTACTGATACCAAGAGTTAGCAACATATTTTACTGATACCAACGGTTAGCAACAAATTTTACTGATGCCAAGAGTTAGCTACAAATTTTACTGATCCCCAGAGTTAGCAACAAATTTTACTGATACCCTGAGTTAGCAACAAATTTCACTGATACCAAGTTTAGTACCAAATTTTACTGATACCAAGAGTTAGCTACAAATTTTAGAGATACCAAGAGTTAGCAACAAATTTTACTGATGCCAAGAGTTAGCAACAAATTTTTCTGATACCCAGAGTTAGTAACAAATTTTACTGATAGCCAGAGTTAGCAACAAATGCCACTGATACCCCGAGTTAGCTACAAATTTCACTGATACCAAGAGTTAGCTATAAAATTTTACGGATACCAAGAGTTAGCAACAAATTCTACCGATACCAAAAGTTAGCAACAAATTTTACCGATACCTGGAGTTAGCTACAAATTTTACTGATACCCAGAGTTAACAACAAATTTCACTGATACCAAGAGTTAGCTACAAATTTTACTGATACCAAGGGTTAGCAACAAATTTCTCTGATACCAAAGGTTAGCAACAAATATCACTGATACCAAGGGTTAGCAACAAATTTTACTGATACCAAGGGTTTGCAACATATTTTACTGATACCAAGAGTTAGCTGCAAATTTTACTGATACCAAGGGTTAGCAACAAATTTCACTGATACCAAGGGTTAGCAACAAATTTTTCTGATACCAAGAGTTAGCTACCAATTTTACTGTACCCAGAGCTATCAACAAATTTTACTGATACCAAGAGTTAGCTACAAATTTTACTGATACCCAGAGTTAGCAACAAATTTTACTGATACCAAGAGTTAGTAACAAATTTTACTGATACGAAGAGTTAGCAACAAATTTTACTGATACCCAGAGTTGGCAACAAATTTTACTGATACCAAGAGTTAGCTACAAATTTTACAGATACCAAAAGTTAGCAACAAATTTTACTGATACCAAGAGTTAGCTACAAATTTTGCTGATACCAAGAGTTAGCTACAAATTTTACAGATACCAAGAGTTAGCTACAAGTTTTACTGATACCAGGAGTTAGCAACAAATTTTACTGATACCCAGAGTTAGCAACAAATGTCACTGATACCAAGAGTTAGCAACAAATGTCACTGATACCAAGGATTAGCAACAAATTTTACTGATACCCAGAGTTAGCTACAAATTTTACTGATACCAAGAGTTAGCTACAAATTTTTACTGATACCAAGAGTTACCAACAAATGTCACTGATACCAAGAGTTAGCAACAAATGTCACTGATACCAAGGATTAGCAACAAATTTTACTGATACCCAGAGTTAGCAACAAATTTTACTGATACCAAGAGTTAGCTACAAATTTTACTGATACCCAGAGTTAGCTACAAATTTTACTGATACCAAGAGTTAGCAACATATTTTACTGATACCAAGAGTTAGCAACAAATTTTACTGATGCCAAGAGTTAGCTACAAATTTTACTGATACCCAGAGTTAGCAACAAATTTACTGATACCCAGAGATAGCAACAAATTTTACTCATACCCAGAGTTAGCAGCAAATTTTACTGATACCAAGAGTTAGCTACAAATTTTACTGATACCCAGAGTTAGCAACAAATTTTACTGATACCAAGAGTTAGCTACAAATTTTACTGATACCCAGAGTTAGCTACAAATTTTACTGATACCAAGAGTTAGCAACATATTTTACTGATACCAAGAGTTAGCAACAAATTTTACTGATGCCAAGAGTTAGCTACAAATTTTACTGATACCCAGAGTTAGCAACAAATTTACTGATACCCAGAGATAGCAACAAATTTTACTCATACCCAGAGTTAGCAGCAAATTTTACTGATACCAAGAGTTAGCTACAAATTTTACTGATACCAAGAGTTAGCAATAAATTTTACTGATACCCAGAGTTAGCTACAAATTTTACTGATACCCAGAGTTAGCAACAAATGTCACTGATACCAAGAGTGAGCAACACATTTTACTGATACCCAGAGTTAGCTACAAATTTTACTGATACCCAGAGTTAGCTACAAATTTTACTGATACCCAGAATTAGCGGCAAATTTTACTGCTACCAAGAGTTAGGTACAAATTTTACTGATACCCAGAGTTAGCAACAAATTTTACTGATACCCAGAGTTAGCAAAAATTTTCACTGATACCAAGAGTTAGCTACAAATTTTACTGATACCAAAAGTTAGCAACAAATGTCACTGATACCAAGAGTTAGCTACGAATGTTACTGATACCCAGAGTTAGCAAAATTTTTTACTGATTCCAAGAGTTTGCAACAAATTTTACTGATACCCAGAGTTAGCTACAAATTTTACTGATACCCAGAGTTAGCAACAAATGTCACTGATACCAAGAGTTAGCAACACATTTTACTGATACCCAGAGTTAGCTACAAATTTTACTGATACCCAGAGTTAGCTACAAATTTTACTGATACCCAGAGTTAGCAGCAAATATTACTGCTACCAAGAGTTAGCTACAAATTTTACTGATACCCAGAGTTAGCAACAAATTTTACTGATACCAAGAGTTAGCAAAATTTTTTACTGATTCCAAGAGTTAGCAACAAATTTTACTGGTACCAAGAGTTAGCTACAAATTTTACAGATACCAAGAGATAGCAGCAAATTTTACTGATACCAAGGGTTAGCAACAAATTTGACTGATACCAAGGATTAGCAACAAATTTTACTGATACCAAGAGTTAGCAACAAATTTTACTGATACCCAGAGTTAGCAACAAATTTTTACTGATACCCAGAGTTAGCAACAAATTTCACTGATACCAAGTTTAGTACCAAATTTTACTGATACCAAGAATTAGCTACAAATTTTAGAGATACCAAGAGTTAGCAACAAATTTTCCTGATGCCAAGAGTTAGCAACAAATTTTTCTGATACCCAGAGTTAGTAACAAATTTTACTGATAGCCAGAGTTAGCAACAAATGTCACTGATACCCCGAGTTAGGTACAAATTTCACTGATACCAAGAGTTAGCTATAAAATTTTACTGATACCAAGAGTTAGCAACAAATTCTACCGATACCAAAAGTTAACAACAAATTTTACCGATACCTGGAGTTAGCTACAAATTTTACTGATACCCAGAGTTAGCAACACATTTCACTGATACCAAGAGTTAGCTACAAATTTTACTGATACCAAGGGTTAGGAAAAAATTTCACTGATACCAAAGGTTAGGAACAAATTTCACTGATACCAAGGGTTAGCAACAAATTTTACTGATACCAAGGGTTAGCAACATATTTTACTGATACCAAGAGTTAGCTGCAAATTTTACTGATACCAAGGGTTAGCAACAAATTTCACTGATTCCAAGGGTTAGCAGCAAATTTTACTCATACCAAGAGTTAGCTACCAATTTTACTGTACCCAGAGCTAGTAACAAATTTTACTGATACCAAGTGTTAGCTACAAATTTTACTGATACCCAGAGTTAGCAACAAATTTTACTGATACCAAGAGTTAGTAACAAATTTTATTGATACGAAGAGTTAGCAACAAATTTTACTGATACCCAGAGTTAGCAACAAATTTTACTGATACCAAGAGTTAGCTACAAATTTTACAGATACCAAAAGTTAGCAACAAATTTTACTGATACCAAGAGTTAGCTACAAATTTTACTGATACCAAGAGTCAGCTACAAATTTTACAGATACCAAGAGTTAGCAACAAATTTTACTGATACCAAGAGTTAGCTGCAAATTTGACAGATACCAAGAGTTAGCAACAAATTTTACTGATACTAAGGGTTAGCAACAGATTTTACTGATACCAAGGGTTAGCAACAAATTTTACTGATACTAAGAGTTAGCAACAAATTTTGCTGATAGCAAGAGTTAGCTACAAATTTTACAGATACCAAGAGTTAGCAACAAATTTTACTGATACCAAGAGTTAGCTACAAATTTTACAGATACCAAGAGTTAGCAAAAAATTTTACAGATACAAAGAGTTAGCTGCAAATTTTACTGACACCAAGAGGTAGTTGCAAATTTTACTGATACCCAGAGTTAGTAACAAATTTTACAGATACCAAGAGTTAGCAACAAATGTCACTGATACCAAGAGTTAGTTACAAATTTTACTGATACCCAGAGTTAGCTACAAATTCTACCGATGCCAAAAGTTAGCATCAAATTTTACTGACACCCAGAGTTAGCTACAAATTTTACTGATACCCAGAGTTAGCAACAAATTTTACTGATACCCAGAGTTAGCAACAAATTTTACTGATACCCAGAGTTAGCAGCAAATTTTACTGATACCAAGAGTTAGCTACAAATTTTACTGATACCCAGAGTTAGCAACAAATTTTATTGATACCCAGAGTTAGCAACAAATGTCACTGATACCAAGAGTTAGCAACAAATTTTACTGATCCCCAGAGTTAGCTACAAATTTGACTGATACCAAGAGTTAGCTACAAATTTTTTACTGATACCAAGAGTTATCAACAAATGTCACTGATACCAAGGATTAGCAACAAATTTTACTGATCCCCAGAGTTAGCTACAAATTTGACTGATACCAAGAGTTAGCTACAAATTTTTTACTGATACCAAGAGTTATCAACAAATGTCACTGATACAAAGGATTAGCAACAAATTTTACTGATACCCAGAGTTAGCAACAAATTTTACTGATACCAAGAGTTAGGTACAAATTTTCCTGATACCCAGAGTTAGCAACAAATTTTACTGATACCCAGAGTTAGCAACAAATTGTACTGATACCAAGAGTTAGCTACAAATTTTACTGATACCCAGAGTTAGCTACAAATTTTACTGATACCCAGAGTTAGCTACAAATTTCACTGATACCAAGAGTTAGCAACAAATGTCACTGACACCAAGAGTTAGCAACAAATTTCACTGACACCAAGGGTTAGCAACAAATTTCACTGATACCAAGGGTTAGCAACAAATTTTACTGATACCAAGGGTTAGCAACAAATTTCACTGATACCAAGGGTTAGCAACAAATTTCACTGATACCAAGGGTTAGCAACAAATTTTACTGATACCAAGGGTTAGCAACATATGTCACTGACAGCAAGGGTTAGCAACAAATTTCACTGACACCAAGGGTTAGCAACAAATATCACTGATACCAAGGGTTAGCAACAAATATTACTGATACCAAGAATTAGCAACAAATGTCACTGATACCAAGAGTTAGTTACAAATTTTACTGTTACCAAGAGTTAGCTACAAATTTTACTGATACCCAGAGTTAGCAGCAAATTTTAATGATACCAAGAGTTAGCTACAAATTTTACTGATACCCAGAGTTAGCAGCAAATTTTAATGATACCCAGAGTTAGCAACAAATTCTACCGATACCAAAAGTTAGCATCAAATTTGACAGACACCCAGAGTTAGCTCCAAATTTTACTGATACCCAGAGTTAGCAACAAATTTTACTGATACCCAGAGTTAGCAACAAATTTTACTGATACCCAGAGTTAGCAGCAAATTTTAATGATACCAAGAGTTAGCTACAAATTTTACTGATACCCAGAGTTAGCAACAAATTTTACAGATACCCAGAGTTAGCAAAAATTTTCACTGATACCAAGAGTTAGCTACAAATTTTACTGATACCCAGAGTTAGCAAATTTTTTACTGATTCCAAGAGTTAGCTGCAAATTTTACTGATACCAAGAGTTAGCAACAAATTTTACTGATACCAAGAGTTAGCAACAAATTTTACTGATACCCAGAGTTAGCAACAAATGTCACTGATACCAAGAGTTAGCAAGAAATTTTACTGATACCCAGAGTTAGCTACAAATTTTACTGATACCCAGAGTTAGCCACAAATTTTACTGATACCCAGAGTTAGTTACAAATTTTACTGATACCCAGAGTTAGCAAGAAATTTTACAGATACCCAGAGTTAGCAAAAATTTTCACTGATACCAAGAGTTAGCTACAAATTTTACTGATACCCAGAGTTAGCAAATTTTTTTACTGATTCCAAGAGTTAGCTTCAAATTTTACTGATACCAAGAGTTAGCAACAAATTTTTCTGATACCAAGAGTTAGCAACAAATTTCACTGATACCCAGAGTTAGCAACAAATGTCACTGATACCAAGAGTTAGCAACAAATTTTACTGATACCCAGAGTTAGCTACAAATTTTACTGATACCCAGAGTTAGCTACAAATTTTACTGATACCAAGAGTTAGCTACAAATTTTACTGAAACCAAGTGTTAGCAAAAAATTTTACTGATACCCAGAGTTAGCTACAAATTTTACTGATACCCAGAGTTAGCTACAAATTTTACTGTGCCCAGAGTTAGCTACAAATGTCACTGATACCAAGAGTTAGCAACAAATGTCACTGATACCAAGGATTAGCAACAAATTTCACTGATACCAACGGTTAGCAACAAATATTACTGATACCAAGAGTTAGCAACAAATATTACTGATACCAAGAGTTAGCAACAAATGTCACTGATACCAAGAGTTAGTTACAAATTTTACTGTTACCAAGAGTTAGCTACAATTTCTACCGATACCAAAAGTTAGCATCAAATTTTACTGACACCCAGAGTTAGCTCCAAATTTTACTGATACCAAGGGTTAGGAACAAATTTCACTGATACCAAAGGTTAGCAACAAATTTTACTGATACCCAGAGTTAGCAACAAATTTTACTGATACCCAGAGTTAGCAACAAATTTTACTGATACCCAGAGTTAGCAGCAAATTTTACTGATACCAAGGATTAGCAACAAATTTTACTGATACCAAGAGTTAGCTACAAATTTTACTGATACCAAGAGTTAGCAACAAATGTCACTGACACCCAGAGTTAGCAACAAATTTTACTGACACCCAGAGTTAGCAACAAATTGTACTGATACCAAGAGTTAGCTACAAATTTTACTGATACCCAGAGTTAGCTACAAATTTTACTGATACCCAGAGTTAGCTACAAATTTCACTGATACCGAGAGTTAGCAACAAATGTCACTGACACCAAGAGTTAGCAACAAATTTCACTGACACCAAGGGTTAGCAACAAATTTCACTGATACCAAGGGTTAGCAACAAATTTTACTGATACCAAGGGTTAGCAACAAATTTCACTGATACCAAGGGTTAGCAACAAATTTCACTGATACCAAGGGTTAGCAACAAATTTTACTGATACCAAGGGTTAGCAACATATGTCACTGACAGCAAGGGTTAGCAACAAATTTCACTGACACCAAGGGTTAGCAACAAATTTCACTGATACCAAGGGTTAGCAACAAATATTACTGATACCAAGAATTAGCAACAAATGTCACTGATACCAAGAGTTAGTTACAAATTTTACTGATACTCAGAGTTAGCTACAAATTCTACCGATACCAAAAGTTAGCATCAAATTTTACTGACACCCAGAGTTAGCTCCAAATTTTACTGATACCCAGAGTTAGCAACAAATTTTACTGATACCCAGAGTTAGCAACAAATTTTACTGATACCCAGAGTTAGCAGCAAATTTTAATGATACCCAGAGTTAGCTACAAATTTTACTGATACCCAGAGTTAGCAACAAATTTTACAGATACCCAGAGTTAGCAAAAATTTTCACTGATACCAAGAGTTAGCTACAAATTTTACTGATTCCCAGAGTTAGCTACAAATTTTACTGATACCCAGAGTTAGCAACAAATGTCACTGATACCAAGAGTTAGCAGAATTTTTTACTGATTCCAAGAGTTAGCTGCTAATTTTACTGATACCAAGAGTTAGCAACAAATTTTACTGATACCAAGAGTTAGCAACAAATTTTACTGATACCCAGAGTTAGCAACAAATGTCACTGATACCAAGAGTTAGCAACAAATTTTACTGATACCAAGAGTTAGCAACAAATTTTACTGATACCCAGAGTTAGCTACAAATTTTACTGATACCCAGAGTTAGCTACAAATTTTACTGATACCCAGAGTTAGCTACAAATTTTACTGATACCCAGAGTTAGCAAGAAATTTTACAGATACCCAGAGTTAGCAAAAATTTTCACTGATACCAAGAGTTAGCTACAAATTTTACTGATACCCAGAGTTAGCTACAAATTTTACTGATACCCAGAGTTAGCAACAAATGTCACTGATACCAAGAGTTAGCAAAATTTTTTACTGATTCCAAGAGTTAGCTGCAAATTTTACTGATACCAAGAGTTATCTACAAATTTTACTGATACCAAGAGTTAGCTACAAATTTTTTCTGATACCAAGAGTTAGCAACAAATGTCACTGATACAAAGGATTAGCAACAAATTTTACTGATACCCAGAGTTAGCAACAAATTTTACTGATACCCAGAGTTAGCAACAAATTTTACCGATACCAAGAATTAGCAACATATTTTACTGATACCAAGAGTTAGCAACAAATTTTACTGATGCCAAGAGTTAGCTACAAATTTTACTGATACCCAGAGTTAGCAACAAATTTTACCGATACCAAGAATTAGCAACATATTTTACTGATACCAAGAGTTAGCAACAAATTTTACTGATGCCAAGAGTTAGCTACAAATTTTACTGATACCAAGAGTTAGCTACAAATTTTACTGATACCCAGAGTTAGCAACAAATTTTACCGATACCAAGAATTAGCAACATATTTTACTGATACCAAGAGTTAGCAACAAATTTTACTGATGCCAAGAGTTAGCTACAAATTTTACTGATACCCAGAGTTAGCAACAAATTTTACTGATACCCAGAGTTAGCAACAAATTTTACTGATACCAAGAGTTAGCAACAAATTTTACTGATACCAAGAGTTAGCTACAAATTTTACTGATACCCAGAGTTAGCAACAAATTTTACCGATACCAAGAATTAGCAACATATTTTACTGATACCAAGAGTTAGCAACAAATTTTACTGATGCCAAGAGTTAGCTACAAATTTTACTGATACCCAGAGTTAGCAACAAATTTTACTGATACCCTGAGTTAGCAACAAATTTTACTCATACCCAGAGTTAGCAGCAAATTTTACTGATACCAAGTGTTAGCTACAAATTTAACTGATACCCAGAGTTAGCAACAAATTTTACTGATACCCAGAGTTAGCAAAAATTTTCACTGATTCCAAGAGTTAGCTACAAATTTTACTGATACCCAGAGTTAGCAAAATTTTTTACTGATTCCAAGAGTTAGCAACAAATTTTACTGATAACCAGATTTAGCTACAAATTTTACTGATACCCAGAGTTAGCAACAAATGTCACTGATACCAAGAGTTAACAACACATTTTACTGATACCCAGAGTTAGCAACTAATTTTACTGATACCCAGAGTTAGAAAAAATTTTCACTGATACCCAGAATTAGCAGCAAATTTTACTGCTACCAAGAGTTAGCTACAAATTTTACTGATACCCAGAGTTAGCTACAAATTTTACTGATACCCAGAATTAGCAGCAAATTTTACTGCTACCAAGAGTTAGCTACAAATTTTACTGATACCCAGAGTTAGCAACAAATTTTACTGATACCCAGAGTTAGAAAAAATTTTCACTGATACCAAGAGTTAGCTACAAATTTACTGATACCAAAAGTTAGCAACAAATGTCACTGATACGAAGAGTTAGCAACACATTTTACTGATACCCAGAGTTAGCAACTAATTTTACTGATACCCAGAGTTAGCAAAATTTTTTACTGATTCCAAGAGTTAGCAACAAATTTTACTGATACCAAGAGTTAGCAACAAATTTTACAGATACCAAGAGTTAGCAGCAAATTTTATTGATACCAAGGGTTAGCAACAAATTTGACTGATACCAAGGATTAGCAACAAATTTTACTGATACCAAGAGTTAGCAACAAATTTTACTGATACCCAGAGTTAGCAACAAATTTTTACTGATACCCAGAGTTAGCAACAAATTTTACTGATACCCAGAGTTAGCAACAAATTTCACTGATACCAAGTTTATTACCAAATTTTACTGATACCAAGAGTTAGCTACAAATTTTAGAGATACCAAGAGTTAGCAACAAATTTTACTGATGCCAAGAGTTAGCAACAAATTTTTCTGATACCCAGAGTTAGTAACAAATTTTACTGATAGCCAGAGTTAGCAACAAATGTCACTGATACCCCGAGTTAGCTACAAATTTCACTGATACCAAGAGTTAGCTATAAAATTTTACTGATACCAAGAGTTAGCAACAAATTCTACCGATACCAAAAGTTAGCGACAAATTTTACCGATACCTGGAGTTAGCTACAAATTTTACTGATACCCAGAGTTAGCAACAAATTTCACTGATACCAAGAGTTAGCTACAAATTTTACTGATACCAAGGGTTAGGAACAAATTTCACTGATACCAAAGGTTAGCAACAAATTTCACTGATACCAAGGGTTAGCAACAAATTTTACTGATACCAAGGGTTAGCAACATATTTTACTGATACCAAGAGTTAGCTGCAAATTTTACTGATACCAAGGGTTAGCAACAAATTTCACTGATACCAAGGGTTAGCAACAAATTTTACTGATACCAAGAGTTAGCAACAAATTTTACTGATACCAAGAGTTAGCTACAAATTTTACTGATACCAAGAGTTAGCAACAAATTTCACTGATACCAAGGGTTAGCAACAAATTTTACTGATACCAAGGGTTAGCAACAAATTTTACTGATACCAAGAGTTAGCAACATATTTTACTGATACCAAGAGTTAGCAACAAATTTTACTGATGCCAAGAGTTAGCTACAAATTTTACTGATCCCAGAGTTAGCAACAAATTTTACTGATACCCAGAGTTAGCAACAAATTTTACTCATACCCAGAGTTAGCAGCAAATTTTACTGATACCAAGAGTTAGGTACAAATTTTACTGATACCCAGAGTTAGCAACAAATTTTACTGATACCCAGAGTTAGCAAAAATTTTCACTGATGCCAAGAGTTAGCTACAAATTTTACTGATACCCAGAGTTAGCAAAATTTTTTACTGATTCCAAGAGTTAGCAACAAATTTTACTGATACCCAGAGTTAGCTACAAATTTTACTGATACCCAGAGTTAGCAACAAATGTCACTGATACCAAGAGTTAGCAACACATTTTACTGATACCCAGAGTTAGCTACAAATTTTACTGATACCCAGAGTTAGCTACAAATTTTACTGATACCCAGAGTTAGCAGCAAATTTTACTGCTACCAAGAGTTAGCTACAAATTTTACTGATACCCAGAGTTAGCAACAAATTTTACTGATACCCAGAGTTAGCAAAAATTTTCACTGATACCAAGAGTTAGCTACAAATTTTACTGATACCAAAAGTTAGCAACAAATGTCACTGATACCCAGAGTTAGCAACAAATGTCACTGATACCCAGAGTTAGCTACAAATTTTACTGATACCCAGAGTTAGCTACAAATTTTACTGATACCCAGAGTTAGCAGCAAATTTTACTGCTACCAAGAGTTAGCTACAAATTTTACTGATACCCAGAGTTAGCAACAAATTTTACTGTTACCAAGAGTTAGCAAAAATTTTTACTGATTCCAAGAGTTAGCAACAAATCTTACTGATACCAAGAGTTAACTACAAATTTTACAGATACCAAGAGTTAGCAGCAAATTTTACTGATACCAAGGGTTAGCAACAAATTTGACTGATACCAAGGATTAGCAACAAATTTTACTGATACCAAGAGTTAGCAACAAATTTTACTGATACCCAGAGTTAGCAACAAATTTTTACTGATACCCAGAGTTAGCAACTAATTTTACTGATACCCAGAGTTAGCAGCAAATTTCACTGATACCAAGTTTAGTACCAAATTTTACTGATACCAAAAGTTAGCTACAAATTTTAGAGATACCAAGAGTTAGCAACAAATTTTACTGATGCCAAGAGTTAGCAACAAATTTTTCTGATACCCAGAGTTAGTAACAAATTTTACTGATAGCCAGAGTTTGCAACAAATGTCACTGATACCCCGAGTTAGCTACAAATTTCACTGATACCAAGAGTTAGCTATAAAATTTTACTGATACCAAGAGTTAGCAACAAATTCTACCGATACCAAATGTTAGCAACAAATTTTACCGCTACCTGGAGTTAGCTACAAAATTTACTGATACCCAGAGTTAGCAACAAATTTCACTGATACCAAGAGTTAGCTACAAATTTTACTGATACCCAGAGTTAGCAACTAATTTTACTGATACCAAGAGTTAGCTACAAATTTTAATAATACCCAGAGTTAGCTACAAATTTTACTGATACCAAGAGTTAGCTACAAATTTTTAATGATACAAAGAGTTAGCAAAAATTTTACTGATACACAGAGTTAGCAACAAATTTTACTGATACCCAGAGTTAGCAAAAACTTTTACTGATACCCAGAGTTAGCAACAAATTTTACTGATACCCAGAGTTAGCAACAACTTTTACTGATACCCAGAGTTAGCAACAAATTTTACAGATACCCAGAGTTAGCAACTTTTACTGATACCCAGAGTTAGCAACTAATTTTAGTGATACCCAGAGTTAGCAACAAAGTTTACTTATACCCAGAGTTAATAACAAATTTCACTGATACCAAGGGTTAGCAACAAATTTTAGTGATACCTGGAGTTAGCTAGAAATTTTACTGATACCCAGAGTTAGAAACTAATTTTACAGATACCTGGAGTTAGCTAGAAATTTTACTGATACCCAGAGTTTGCAACAAATTTTACTGATACCCAGAGTTAGCAACTAATATTAGTGATACCCAGAGTTAGCAACAAATTTTACTGATACCTGGAGTTAGCTACAAATTTTACTGATACCCAGAGTTAGTAACAAATTTTACAGATACCTGGAGTTAGCTACAAATTTTACTGATACCCAAAGTTAGCAACAAATTTTACTGATACCTGGAGTTAGCTACAAATTTTACTGATACCGAGAGTTAGCAACAAATTTCTCTGATACCAAGAGTTGGCAACAAATTCTACGGATACCAAGAGTTAGCTACAAATTTCACGGACACCCAGAGTTAGCTACAAATTTTACTGATACCCAGAGTTAGCAAGAAATTTCACTGATACCAAGAGTGAGCTACAAATTTTAATGACACCAAGAGTTAACTACAAATATTTCTGATACCAAGAGTTGGCAATCAAATTTCATTGACACCCAGAGTTAGCTACAAATTTGACTGATACCCAGAGTTAGCAACAAATTTTACTGATACCCAGAGTTAGCTACAAATTTAACTAATACCCAGAGTTAGCTACAAATTTTATTAATACCAAGAGTTAGCAACAAATTTGTCGGATACCAAGAGTTAGCTACAAATTTTACTGACGCAAAGAGTTAGCAACAAATTTTACTGACACAAAGAGTTAGCTACAAATTTTACTGATACCCAGAGTTTGCTACAAATTTTACTGATACCCAGAGTTAGCAAAAATGTTTACTGATACCAATAGTTAGCTACAAATTTTACTGATACCCAGAGTTAGCAACAAATTTTACAGATACCAAGAGTTAGCAACAAATTTTACTGATACCCAGAGTTAGCTACAAATTTTTCTGATACCAAGAGACAGCAACAAATTTTACTAATACCACAAGTTAGAAACAAATTTTGCTGATACCCTGACTTAGGAACAAATTTTACAGATACCCTGAGTTAGCTACAAATTTTTCTGATACCCAGAGTCAGCTACAAATTTTACTGATACCAAGATTTAGCAACAAATTTGACTGATACCAAGAGTTAGCAACAAATTTGACTGATACCCAGAGTTAGCAACAAATTTTTACTGATACCCAGAGTTAGCTAAAAATTTTACTGATACCAAGATTTAGCAACACATTTTACTGATACCAAGATTTAGCAACAAATTTTACTGATACCAAGATTTAGCAACAAATTTGACTGATACCAAGAGTTAGCAACAAATATTACTGATACCCAGAGTTAGCAACAATTTTTTCTGAAACCCAGAGTTAGCTACAAATTTTCCTGTTACCGAGATTTAGCAACAAATTTTACTGACACCACGATTTAGCAACAAATTTGACTGATACCAAGAGTTAGCAACAAATTTTACTGATACCCAGAGTTAGCAACAAATTTTACTGATTCCCAGAGTTAGCAACAAATTTTTACTGATACCCAGAGTGAGCAACAAGTTTTACAGATACACAGAGTTAGCTACAAATTTTTCTGTTACCCAGTGTTAGTAACAAATTTTACTGATACCAAGATTTAGCAACAAATTTTACTGATACCAAGATTTAGCAACAAATTTTACTGATACCTAGAGTTAGCAACAAATTTTACTGATACCAAGATTTAGCAACAAATTTTACTGATACCAAGAGTTAGCAGCAAATTGTACTGATACCTAGAGTTAGCAATACATTTTACTGATACCCAGAATTAGCAACACATTTTTACTGATACCCAGAGTTAGCTACAAATTTTATTAATAATAAATAATAATAATAATAATAATAATAATATACATTTATATAGCGCAAACATCTCCCAATATTAAAAAAGTTCCATGGCGCTTTACAACACTGCTCATAAACAAAATGATGACCAACATAGGATTAACTAATTTTACTGATACCAAGAGTTAGCTACAAATTTTACTAATACCAAGGGTTAGCAACAAATTTTACTGATACCAAGGGTTAGCAGCAAATTTTACTGATACCAAGAGTTAGCAACAAATTTTACTGATACCAAGAGTTAGCAACAAATTTTGCTGATACCAAGAGTTAGCTACAAATTTTACTGATACCCAGAGTTAGCAACAAATTTTACTGATACCCAGAGTTAACTACAAATTTTACTAATACCCAGAGTTAGCAACAAATTTTACTGATACCAAGAGTCAACTACAAATTTTACGGATACCAAGAGCAAGCTACGAGTTTCCCAGTGAATAAAATGAGATTCATGCAACTCTCCTTTCTATGAAATGTGGTAACAATGGAGTTACTGACCGCAACCAGAGTTAGCTACAAATTTGACTGACACCAAGAGTTAGCTACAAATTCTACCGATACCAAAAGTTAGCAACAAATTTTACTGACACCCAGAGTGAGCTACAAATTTTACTGATATCCAGAGTTAGCAACAAATTTAACTGATACCAAGAGTGAGCAACAAATTTTACTGATACCAAGAGTAATAATGTCAGTGACAACGAAGACGTAAATGCTAAATACGATTAAACATTAATATACGAATTAACTGTTATTTCTGTTCGGGGTATGCAATATAAACTGAATATCCTCAGCACAAGCTTCGTAACTCACGTGACGTGGCGAATTAACTTATGATTTAGCTTGTGCTGAGAATATTCTGTTTATATTACATAACCCGAACAGAAACAACAGTAAATTCTTATAATTTAAAAGAGAGATACGTGGAAAAATAAATAAAGTATGGTGGCTGGGAAAGGACATCTTGTGATTTTTTTTCTCGTAATATCTCGATCGTTCAACTTTTTATCTCAGTCGATCGACTTTTTATCTCTATCGATAGATTTTTTTTTCCCGATCGATCTACTTTTTATCTCGATCGATCGACTTTTTATCTCAATCAATCGACTTTTTATCTCAATCGATCAATTTTTTTTTTTATCTCGATAGATCGACTTAGTGAAAATGTTTTTTCAACCAGTGTTAGTAGTATATAAGGGACGATTGTGCTTCATTACCCAGAGCTTTGCGGGAGCAGCTCGTTATAAATTCCCATAGAAACCGGAGCTTTTTTTTATCAGACTATTCAATTTAGGCAGTGTGCAGAGCACCTTCCAGTCGAGGTGAAAACCTCAAGTCCCCCCATCTAAACGGGGTTGAGATTTGATTTTCACCACAACTGGAGCGTGCACTGCACACTGACATAATTCCAATCACCCAAGTAAAGGGTAAAATTTTCGCAAAAGTTTCCGTGTAATCTCACGATTTTTCGGGCATGCTGTCCCCCACCCCTCGAAAAAATCGGCCCGTACGATTCATATAATATATTGAATGCAAAAACTTTTTATAAATGAATTCCACATTCGATCTGTCTATTTCTGGTGGGGCTTGGACAGTGGCCAGACGCCCCGTTTGGGGGTTTGTTTTATTACGTTTTTACATGACGGGGGAATTGCATTGGTCACCCCTTGGTAGGTTGTGAAGGGCGTCCTCAGAATGTACCTACTGGAGCAGTGAATAAATGACAGAAAGGTCTTTTGTTCCGTTAATAAGTCACTTATGAAAAAAATATTGCATTCACACCATCTTTTATCAAAAAATATCTTGTTATTAACTTTTATTTGTGAGTTGTAATATAGAGACTCACTAAATATTTGCTCTGGCGTTGTGGTGATTTTTGAATCTATTAAGGACCATGCCAACAGCACATTTTTCCAAAATATATTTGTACGTCCCCCAACTTTCAAAAGTCCTTCTTTGTGTAAGTGCCAAATTTTGTCGCATCCATGATATTCAAAATCAACTAAAACTAACGTTTTCCAGGCGGTCAGCAGGTTTGGGTCAATAAGTTTTTTGACCCAAGAAAGTTTCAGGGAATAGCAGCATGTTTTAATATCAGGAAATTTTAAGCCGCCGTCGTTTGTTGAAATGATAACTGTCATTCGCTTAATTTTTTCATTTTTGCCTACCAAAGAAAGTTATAAAACAAAGTTTGTATTTTCCGGAAAATTCTTTCTGGTGAATCTGGGAGGACAGTCAAACAGTGTATTAGCATTGGAAGTGCGAGTGAATTAACCACAGTTGTCTTTCCAATGAGGGTTAAATTTCTAAAAGACCAATCACGTAACAATCTCTCGATCTTTGGTATCTGGTCTTCATGGTTTTTTAAAATATAATTTTCGATGAACAGATTATATTCGATACCCAATATTCTGAATGAATTACTGTGATTCCAGTTTACCTTTTGTTTTGTACGTAATTCATCACCACAACCCCCCTTGGCCCCAATCCAAATGATTTCTGTTTTATCAATGTTTGCTTTCAGTCCAGAGACCTTGGAGAACTTATTTACTATTTCTAAAGCAACACCAAGAGACTGTCCATCGTCACTCGAAAACAGTAGGGAGTCATCAGCATACTGACTTATCAAAGACTCAGAGTTATTTATTTTTATGCCGTTAATATTTGGGTTAAATTTCAATGCAGCACTTAATATTTCCGCACAGAGTATCAAAAGATAAGGCGAGAGGGCACCCCCTTGCCTTACCCCACGCTGTAGGCTAAATTTATCTGAACAGTTAATATTAGAATAAAAGGTGTGAAACCAATTTATGATAGAAGAACCGAAAGTAAAAAATCTGAGTGTCCTTTCAATGAATGGCCATTCCAGAGAGTCGAAAGCTTTCTCAAAATCAAGTAAAGCGACCATGCCCGGGATATTTTGTTCCTCGCATTTCTTAATTAGATAGAAAGTCAGTCTAATTGATTCCCCTATGTATCTTCCCTTCATAAAACCAAGTTGGGTATCTGATATTAGTTTTGGTAAGATTGTTTTAAGCCGATTAGCAATGGCGGCGGATCCAATTTTTACGTCTTCGTTTATCAGGGATATAGGCCTCCAATTTGTAAGAAATATTTTTGGTTTGTTTTGCTTAGGAATGCAGGTAATAATGTACAATTGAGGGTTCTTTGACATTGTAGCCACAATGAAGGGAGTTAATTAACAAAGGTACCAATGTTTTTCAAAAGATATTTGTAAAAATTCTCTGTGAAACCGTCAGAACCTGGAGATTTATTATTTTTCATACATTTTAAAGATGCTAAACCTTTAGATTCTGTAAGGGAGCCTGCAATGGAGTCTCTGTCGTCCTCGAGTAAAAAATATAAAAAGGGATTTTCGGGATCGAAAAACAAATTTTTCTCCTCTAAAGAACTCTCTGTCGGATTGATTCTTGAGGCATACAGATTTGTATACAAAGCCATTTGCTCTGAAAGTATTTCACTCAAGTTATTAGTTTCCGTACCATCAGACTTAAATATTTTAGGAATAATTTTTTCGGTAAAATGCCTTTTTTTCGAGATTGCAGAAGTACTTAGTTGGTTTCTCCCCTCCACCTTCCAACTTGCTTTACTTCTGAGCATCATTCCTGCATATTTGGACGTCCTGAGAGCGATGTCCGGGCATTTCTACACCACGAAAAGGGTCTTCAAAGGCCTACAGATTGTGTCGAAAATTGGGCTCACATCATTATTTGTAAAGGCTTTCGCGCAAACCACGGTCAGATAGCAATTTAAGTTTCATTTTTCTTTGGGGTTGGGGGGGGGGGGGGGCGAAACATCACCAATTTCGTCAGGCGAAAACGTACCATGTAAATCCTTCCTTTTAATTTGGGTTGAAAGGTGGGGGGGGGGGGGGGGGGGAGTAGTCGATATTTCTTTTTCAGAAAAAAATTGTTTTCCCCATATGTACACGACTAAAACGTGGTTCAAGCTTCGAACGTTTTGGATACCATGGGCTGTTATCATATCAGCTTGGCACAATCCTTTCCTTATAGTACAACATTTACAAGCTTGGTGGATGCTCAGTGAAAGTGTGGGGGTGCGGGCGGGGGTGGGGGTGGGGGTGGGGGTGGGGGTCTGGCCATTGTCCAAGACCCACCGGAAATTGACCGGGCGAATGTGGAATTCATTTATAAAAAAGTTTTTGTTGCATTTGCAATATATTACATGAATCGTAAAGGCCAATTTTTTCGTGGGGTAGGGGACATTTATACCCGAACATATCTTGAGATCACAAGAATACTGTAGTGAAAATTTTACCCTTTACTTGAGAGACTGGTACCACGTCAGTGTGCAGTGCACGCTTCAGCTGGGGTGAACATCAAATCTCACCCCCTTTAGATGGGGGCTTGAGGTTTTCACCTCCACTGGAAGGTGCACTGCATACTGCCTAGTCTGAATAGTCAGATAAAAAAAGCTCCGGTTCCTATGCGAATGTATAGCTGCTCCCGCAAAGCCCTGGGCAATGAGGCGCGAATCATCCCTTATGTACTACTAACCCTGTTTGAAAAATCATTTTCACATAGTCGATCGATAGAGATAAAAAAAAAAACTCGATCGATCGAGATAAAAAAAAAAAACTCGATCGATCCAGATAAAAAGTCGATCGATCGAGATAAAAAGTCGATCTATCGAGATAAAAAGTCGATCGATACAAGGAATACAAGGAAAAAAATCACAGGATAGCCAATCCCAACCACCGTAATAAAGTGTATAAACAGCGTTTTTTTTAAATGAAAATAATTTATTTTTTCTTTAGAACACAGCGGCCCGTGACAAAAATGGGTCCCGTCAATCAAATCACAGAACGTTCTTCCATTGGTCAGCTTCAACACTGTATTTTTAGATTTTATGTGACGTGTCCAAAGTTACTGTCCACCATATCGTTGAAATTAAATGTAGAGTCTTTAAATGCTGAATTGGAAACAAATCCGAAAGACAGCACATTGATTGTTCTTACTGAATGACTGGGAAACGCGACAGGTGCAGGGTTTCCCGGTATGTATAGAAATATAAATCGCTGGTTGTTTATTTCTGAGTAACTTGGCTGAGCAGCTGCGTACATTGGTCCAGAAACGGGAAGCTGGGTTTTCGAAGCGCTGTGACGAGCAATGACTGCAAGTGTGTCGCTGATTTTTTTTTACGGTAGTCATCAAACGTACTCAGTAGTTCACCTGACAATCGTTTAAATCGCGAGTTTTGTTTAGTTGAAAGCGATACAAAGTCGTCATTTGTGTCTTGATGTAATCTAATTATTTCTACTGGATCTCCAATACTGAACATTCAATATTCGTCACTCATGATGTTGATTTTCTTTGTAACAATTGAGAAAAAAGTCAGTTGTTGGTTTGTTTATTTTTTTTTAATTATTATTACCACTTTAGCGGGCGTTCTCTAGTACATTAACAAAGTTTAATATGGCATTAAAAGAACGTAACTCTCAACTTCAAAAAAGTCACGTGACGTGTCGAGCTGTTGAAGAGTTAAAACGCTCATTAACAGCCCGACACGTCACGTGATTTTTGTTCCTCGCTGTCGTACATACCATAGAAATCTGAAAAAAGACTATTATTAGATATCTACGGTACATACGAAATGGAAACGGTTTCTGGAAATGGTTTCAACTGGTATTAAATAAAGTGATCTTTTTAAATTGTTAAATATGTAAAATGTTAAGCAAAGTTCCATAACAACAAGAAGCTGTATATAGTCTGTATACATTTTTAGCCTTTATTTCCGACTAAAAGGCGATAAATATCGGGTCTGTTTTCAAGTTTTCTAACTTCGTTGCAGTTGAAAGTGTCGGCCTATAGGTGCTGATCACATGATAATCATTCGGCACCAGTTTGTTTGACAACAGACGATACTATAATCTGTCAAAATTGAAAACTTTAAAAATGTCATGATTAAACATTTTTTTATTTGCCATTCAACAATGCAAATCAGGATTGGAGGAGAAGTGCTGACCACTTAGAAAACCCTTCGCTCCTGTACAAAGACTAATAGATTACAAAAGGCAGAACAAAATATAACAATATGTAAACATTATACACAGAAGAAGTTAACTCAAAAGAGAGAGAGAGAAATAAAGAAAGAGAGGAGAGAGAGAGAGAGAGAGAGAGAGAGAGAGAGAGAGAAACGGGTAAAAGCAGATTGAAATCAAAGAAGACAAACAAAAAAAAAAAAGAAAAAAAAACAAAAAACAGTATACAACAGAAATTCCAGTGATGATGACCCCCCCCCCCCCCCCCCCCACACACACACACACACAATTTATTCAATTCTAAATTTAGTTTAATGTCGCTAAGGAACGTTCTCAGAACATTTTTGAGACAGTTAATCTTTGCGTGCTCATTCCTCGTCCGTACTAACCTAACATCCACCGTGTTGTCCTCACACAGATTGAAGATTGATTGTCAGGTCCCACTGCGAGAGGACACCCACAGTGGAAGTTAGATCACCTGTGTAACCTTGGGACACTCAGACTTGCTGAGAGGCGCAGCTAATTCAGCAACTGTACATCAAATCTATGTGAGTCACGAATAAATTTTTGAACAGATAAGAAAACTAATACATTGCTGCTTTCGGGTAATGACGGGTTTCCATATAAAATTAAATCCAATGAATTCCAGTTGGGCGTAAGTTTCGACAAATCATCTATGAGGATACAGCGAATATCAGAATTTAAAGAACACGGGAAGAAATAATGTTCTGCATCCTCAGCGCCATCGTCACATAAGCAAAATGGAGAATCTGAGATGCAGTTGCGGAATTTGTCACCATTAAGGTCACTACATCCAGTTCGTAATTTTGAGTGAATAATATTGTATTTCCTAATACCGGTTGAAAAATATGTTGGAGGCTTACACAAGGGTGGTGAGATGGACTCTTTGAATTCCCCAAGTGACCGACTGTTTCGAACAACCTCCGGTAGGGTATTCCACACATCAATACACGAAGGGAAAAATGATCGTTTGAAGAGTTCCGTTCGACAGAAATAAGGGACAAAATTAGATGCGTTTCGTAAACTGTATTGGGATATGTCGGCGACACGAGGTGGTAAAAGTTCGTGGAGGAAGTTCGGAGCATTCCCAGTGAGGATTTTGTGAAAGTTACACATTTTGTGAACATAGCGCCTGTTTTCCAGACTAGTCCAACCAACTTCCAACAAAAGTCGATCCCGTGGAACAGATCTTGTCAACCCGCTCACTATTCGGGCTGCCTCGTAGTGAATATCTTCAATACGATTTAATTGATACTGAGGAGCACCGCTCCACACAGAACTACCATATTCCAAAATCGGTAATATGAATGCATGATATATTTTTTCAAGAATTTTTCTGTTAAAAGTATACTTCAATTTTCTTAGTTGGGACAATCTCGAGCAAGTCTTTTTACAAACGTTATCAATGTGATCTGACCAAGACAGGTTTGATTCTAAGGTTAAACCCAAATGTTTGTGAGAATTACAAAATCAATTGTTTCGCCATTAAACAAAATATTTAATGACGAGATATTTTTCTCAAGTGTGAATAGGATTGCTTTCGTCTTTTTTGCATTAAACGAAACAAGCCATGTGTTAGCCCATTCGTTTACTTTTATGAGTTCCTCGTTCAGTTTTTCTTCGATGTTACATGGGTCATTGGACGATTCTGTCAGACACGTGTCATCGGCAAACATGCGAGTAACCAAGTCAATTTTGTAGACGATGTCATTGATATATATATCAGAAAGAGGAACGGGCCTAGGACCGACCCCTGTGGAACTCCAGCATTGACTTTCTTATAGTTGGAATTGTAACCATTTATTTTTACCCTCTGTTTTCTGTCTTTTAGATAGCTGTGAAACCAGCGGAGCAAAGGACCCGAGATACTGTACTGTTTTAATTTATATATGATTCCTATGTGCCATACTCTATCAAATGCCTTTGAAATATCACAAAAGACACCACATATATATAAGTTTTTTATCCACTGCGTCACAAAGGTTATGATAGATCTCTAATAATTGGTAAAAGGTGCTGTTGTTTGGAAGGAAGCCTGACTGGAACATATAAAATAGATTGTTGCCTTTAAAATATTTATAGACTTCCTTAAAAACAACCCGCTCCATTATTTTACCAACACAACACAATAAAGAGATAGGTCGATAATTTTGGGGGTCTTGACGATCACCTTTTTTATAAAGAGGGATCACATCAGCACATTTCCACTCCAGAGGAAATTCCGACAACTCCAGTGATTTAGAATAAAGCAGAAATAAAGGTCTGCTTACACTAAATTTAGTTTCCTTTAACATTCTATGTCCAATACCATCGTGGCCGCTGCTTTTGTTAGTTTTAAGAGAATTGATAATCTGAATAATGTCTTCCTGAGTAAAAGAAATTTTTCTAAATGATTTCGAACATTTGCGTTTGAAGGGGGGGTAGTTGTTTGCTATTCGAGATCAACATACTATTTTGAATAAATGCCTCGTTTAAAATATTAGCTTTTTCATAGTCGGTTTCAAAAAGTGTGTTACCTGAATCAGTTTTCAGCGTCGGTATTCCTGGATCGGAAGCAAAGTTGTTTTGAAACATCTTAACAATATGCCAACATTGCCGTTGGTCGTTGTTTTCTGATATTGAGGTATCTATTTTTTCTAAGTATTGTTCCTTGGCAAATTTTTTCATATTGTTAACTTTGTTTCGGGTAGTTTTATATTTCGCCCATGTGTTTGGGTTATTGCTTTTCAGAGCTAATTTACGCAGTCGATCACGAAGACGAATAGTACTTCTAATAGTGCTATCAAACCACGGCTTATCAGACTTCCTAATTATAACTTTTGTATGTGGAATACATTTTTCTGCAAGTTCCAAAAACGTAGAAACAAAGTTTGACAGAGCATCATTAATGTTCTCCTCACTGCATATTAGTTTCTCCCATCCTGTCTCGTTTATAAGGTTATTCAATTTTATAAAATCACCTTTTTTTATAATTCCAGACCTCCCGGGTGACAGTTGATTGAATAGGGTGTGCACAAACTACATGAGTATATACAGCGAGATGGTCGGATAAACCTAATTCCAGCGTGCCCGAGTGAACTATCGTAACTGTGTCACTAACAATTATAGGGTCAAGTAGGGTTCGAGATGTCTTTCCTATTCGAGTGGGCTCAGATATAACATTCTTCAAATTGAATAGTGTTATAAGAGACTGTAGCGTACTCCGTTCCACGAGTAGGTCAGAGTTTATATCACCAGTTAAAAGAACTGATGGATTTATTTCCAAGGCTAATTCTATTTTTTCCTGCAAGTTAGGCCAGTAATTTTCACTCGATTCCCTCTCCGATCTGTATGTGACACAAAGGATGAATTTCTGTTTGTTGCCCACTTTAAACCAGAGAATATCAAACGATAGGTCTTCAATTTGTTTGAAGGTGATGTGATCCGCAAAATACACCGCAATACCCCCGCCGTACTGATTTCTGTTATGTATAATGGGGACCGAATAGTTTGGGATCAATATATTACCAATATTGAAGTCATTATCCAAGTGAGTTTCTGTAAAGCAAATAATGTCAAAGTCATCGATCTCATCTACTAGCTTATGCAGTTTATGACGGATGCTACGGATATTATAGTTTAGAATTGAAATTGTATTTTGATCGGTACTGACAGAACCCGTATGAGCTGGACCGGGTTTTGGATGGACATCACCACAGAGAATAACAATCAACATCATAAAAACAATTATAGATGGTGAGAGATGAAATATAAGTGGACGGATTTTAAGATGGAGTGTTGCATAAGTTTGATGAATGTGGTCTTGATTTATTGAATTAAGAACGTTGTAGAAAATACCCACTGACTGTCGGTACTGGGTTATGTCAATCTCCGTATTTAATACTTCGAGAATGTGAAAACCTGAATTCATCAGTCAGCGGGTATTCCGGAGATAGAAATTGGCGGTTTGGGTTTTTGAGCAGCCTTTTCCTTAGAGTGTACTGATGGTCATCACCACTGGAACAAAAATTAAAGAAAAAGTAAACATATGAGTAAACAAAGAAACAAAACTGAAATTTATACATGTACATTTGTGGATTAACTATTTGAGGCTTGGGGTTTAGGTCAAGATGTAGACTAACTCTGTACAAACTAAACTCATTCCTCAATCAATCACTACCAAAATCGCGATGTGTTGGGAGCTGGTTCGACATGTCATTGTCTTTTAACTATTGAATGCTGATCGGGCTGTTTTTCCAAATGCATTGACTCGAAATCGGAACGAATCCGACGAGTCCTTCTCAACCGCAACAATACAATAACGTTATAATTCCATGTAGTGTGAGGCGATGTCACTTCGACTAGTTTTGATTCACAGCATTGTATGCTAATCAAAGCTAGAGAAAACAAGCTAACATTCATCAAACGCCACTGATACAGATCTGATAGAAAATTTAATACAAGGGCAGAAATCCCGTTATCTTCCCAGTTGCAATGACATTCAACATTGAAGTGTGCCGTAATTACGGGTCAGTAGTGCTGACCTAAAATAGACAATGTAACGGGTACCGATTAAACTAATATGCCGTAAAAAGGCGAGAACGGCTTTTCTCACGAAGTATTACATGTTGCGTGCCTTTAGATTTTTCCTGATACAGATCTGATATAAAATTTAATACAAGGGCAGAAATTCCGTTATCTTCCCAGTTGCAATGACATTCAACCTTGAAGTGTGCCGTAATTACGGGTCAGTAGTGCTGACCTAAAATAGACAATGTAACGGGTACCGATTAAACTAATATGCCGTAAAAAGGCGAGAACGGCTTTTCTCACGAAGTATTACATGTTGCGTGCCTTTAGATTTTTCCACCTAACAACATTATTAGACGGAAAGTCAAACAGTTGTATGGGTGATCCATGTTTCGTGACACATTTACAGAGTTGTTACTTGGTTGTCACATAGTCAAGGTATCAATCTTGCTTCGGAGCATCAAGGGATATAACCAAGATCCACTCGAGGTACAATAGTTTACCTTATCAGCCACTAGTCTGATATTCAATTTATGGTGGGGTGGGAGGGGGAGGGGGAAGGGGGGGGGGGGTGATAATTTGTAATTTGCCAAAGCTGATTTGAATTATTTAACATATCCGCATCCCTTGCATCCCACTATTTTTTTAAAGCATTCGTTAAATGTTTCGTTCATTTACTTTTTCCAAGTAACAAGAGAGGTGTACATATGTTTTACTGCAACAACAACAACAGCAACAAAAAAACAGAGTTGTTACTTGGTTGTCACATAGTCAAGGTATCAATCTTGCTTCGGAGCATCAAGGGATATAACCAAGATCCACTCGAGGTACAGTAGTTTACCTTATCAGCCACTAGTCTGATATTCAATTTATGGTGGTGGTGGTGGGGGGGGGGGGGGGGGGATAATTTGTAATTTGCCAAAGCTGATTTAAATTTAGGGGATAACTATGTTGTATTTGATTGTTTGGGGCCGTAAACGATGGTTTTACTGTCGCAAATTGAGTTTTGCCGGCGACGCGTTAGCGGAGCCGGTAAAACGGATATTTGCGACAGTAAAACCATCGTTTACGGCCCCAAACAATCAAATACAACATAGTTATCCCCATTCTAATATAATTCGGCTGAAAACAGAGATAGATTTGATCTCCCAACTATAAAACAACGCCTTGTTGAAGACAACATTGTCAACAATTTAAAACTAAAAATACAGACTTCGTGACGTCATTTGGGAGTTCCGAACCAAATCACGAAATATATTTTACGCTGCCACATTACAAATAATTCCAAACGTTTTAGTCATTTTATCACCAATAACAAAATATATTTATATTTGTACTGACAACATTTATCATGTTTAAATGTTTGTGACAATCTGAAAACAAAATACGCCGGCCGCTTTCTCTGTTTAAAGTTTAGAGTTCACCTTGTGATGTTTCAACTTTCAGTCGGCGTCGGAAAGCACCCGAGGATTTACCATTAACGTTAAAAAATTTGAGATCTTTGATTGGAAGCCCTTGTTTAACCGTAATAATTACTTATGGTTACAGAACAGTTGTTCATTTCAAACTGTTTCTAGGAAGTTATGTCCTGTGGAATTGGGCTACTGGTATTGACATAATTGTTGCAGGACGAATAGTTCACCTCTCTCACTCGGTGGTGAATGCGTTTCTCTGTAGCTGTACATACATGTGGTGCCACGAACGCAGGTAACAAATTAGAAAATGAAAGGACCGCTTGCACTTGAAGTCGATGTTATAACATCGCTAGCGGATCTGTCAGAAATATTTGGCCTTGAACAATTAAAATTATTATTGCCAGTTGTCGAAATTTTGGTTTTCTATTTCGCACACAGCGTCGATAAATTCTTCATCGTACGAAAAATGGCTATTTATAAATTATATTTTCATATCGCTTACTGGTTCCACACGGTTTCCGTGAAGACCGTCGAAATCAGTTTTTTAACACTCATTTCATTACTCAGCAGTCTCTGCCAAACCCCTATTCCACAATAATATTAAACTTTCCAACTTCATCCATATTAAATACAGTTAATTACAAGAAAGATAGAGAACGTTTTTTACAGCAAGTCAACGCGTTCACAGCGTTTGTTTACATTGGATACGGTAGTCAATGACTCCAAATGCAACGAAAATAGAACGCCCACGAATACATCTTGACTTCCTGAAATAGTTTTCGACAACATAAAATTTGCGACAGGTTACGCTGATTTTACTGTCGCAAATTTTTATTGATTAACCAATCAAATTTCGAGATTTATAGTAATTGTATTAGAATATTTAATATATCCGCATCCCTTGCATCCCACTATTTTTTAAAGTATTCGTTAAATGTTTCGTTCATTTACTTTTTCCAAGTAACAGGAGAGGTGTACATATGTTTTACTGCAGTCCGCCTTGGAGTTTTCTTCCTAATGTTGCTGCAGCCAAGTCCTTATCAAAACATGGCTACTCTAGATTCGTGATCATGGTAAGTATGGGAAGTAAGACAACGTGGACGGAACGTCAAAGGAAATAATCACAATCCACGTCAAATACAATATTTTACTTTTTTTTTGTTTTTTTTTCTGGCGGGAGGGAATTGGCAAAGCTATGATTTAAAATATTTAGTACTTCCGCATCCCCTGCATCGCAATGATTATCATTCATTTTCTTTTCCCGGGCTTAAGTGATAGGTGGAGTGTACATATGTTCTACTGCAGTCTGCATGGGAGTTAACTTCCCAAGCAGGATGCAGCAAAAACACAGCCGCATCCTTATCAGAAAACATGCCCACTCTGGGTAGGTGACTATGAAAAGTATGGGAAGTATGTCACTGTGAATTTTAAGTTGGATGAATCATTCAGTTCTGTGGAGTACAGCCCTTGATACAATATAAGCCCTCGATACAACATAAGCACTCCCTATACACACTCTTGGCGTGTGTGCCTTTGAAATTTCTATGACATTTGACGCCTTCAGTTTTGACCAGAACTTGTGCAGGGAGTTGTTCAGCTCCAAGCAGGCAATTTCTGACCAGGTGAGGCTATTGCTACAGCACAAGTATACACCTATACACACTAATAGTGTAAGAAGCCTCTGAATTTTCAGTAATCTTTTACATTTTATATACAAATATATGTAAAGATACTTTAACACATCTGGGAGTTGTCTGGAGTGTAAACTAAAATGAGTAACCTATTAGACACTTTCAGTGCTTGTGATGGGGTGGTCATTAGCAGCGATCCACTAACCACAACAAAGCATATACATAATAAATGTCATGTAAGGTACAGGGTCAAAACTATCTCAGAATCCCAGTGGTAATAATAGTAATAACATGATTTTGTCGAGCCTTGTGGTTTATTAACAGCTCAACAGGTGTGAATAACAGCCCCTCAGCTGATTAACGGCCCTCGACTTCGTCTCGGGCCTTTTATAAGCTGTGGGGCTGTTATTCACACCTGTTGGGCCGTTAATAAACCACAATGCCCTCCAGTCATGTTATTGTTATATTATTATTATTTCCTGCACTTGAATGCAGTCGATAACATCGACAGACGGAACACGGTAACGCTGGGGTAGACGGGTCCCAATAACCTGTACTTGAATGCAGACGATAACAACGACGGAAGTAACACGGTAACGCCGGGATAGACGGCTCCCAATAACCTGTACTTGAATGCAGACGATAACAACAACGGAAGTAACACGGTAACGCTGGGATAGACGGATCCCAATAACCTGTACTTGAATGCAGACGATAGCAACAACGGAAGTAACACGGTAACGCTGGGATAGACGGATCCCAATAACCTGTACTTGAATGCAGACGATAACAACAACGGAAGTAACATGGTAACGCTGGGATAGACGGCTCCCAATAACCTGTACTTGGATGCAGACGATAACAACAACGGAAGTAACACGGTAACGCTGGGATAGACGGGTCCCAATAACCTGTACTTGAATGCAGACGATAACAACAACGGAAGTAACACGGTAACGCTGGGATAGACGGATCCCAATAACCTGTACTTGAATGCAGACGATAACAACAACAACGGAAGTAACACGGTAACGCTGGGATAGACGGGTCCCAATAACCTGTACTTGAATGCAGACGATAACAACAACGGAAGTAACACGGTAACGCTGGGATAGACGGCTCCCAATAACCTGTACTTGAATGCAGACGATAACAACAACGGAAGTAACACGGTAACGCTGGGATAGACGGATCCCAATAACCTGTACTTGAATGCAGACGATAACATCGACGGAAGTAACACGGTAACGCTGGGATAGACGGCTCCCAATAACCTGTACTTGAATGCAGACGATTACAACAACAACGGAAGTAACACGATAACGCTGGGATAGACGGGTCCCAATAACCTGTACTTGAATGCAGACGATAACAACACCGGACGGAACACGGTAACGCTGGGGTAGACGGTCCAAATAACCTGTACTTGAATGCAGACGATAACAACAACGGAAGTAACACGGTAACGCTGGGATAGACGGTCCCAATAACCTGTACTTGAATGCAGACGATAACAACAACGGAAGTAACACGGTAACGCTGGGATATACGGTCCCAACAACCTGTACTTGAATGCAGACGATAACATCGACGGAAGTAACACGGTAACGCTGGGATAGACGGCTCCCAATAACCTGTACTTGAATGCAGACGATAACAACGACGGAAGTAACACGGTAACGCTGGGACAGACGGTCCCAATAACCTGTATTTGAATGCAGACGATAACAACGACGGAAGTAACACGGTAACGCTGGGATAGACGGGTCCCAATAACCTGTACTTGAATGCAGACGATAACAACAACGGAAGTAACACGGTAACGCTAGGATAGACGGGTCCAAATAACCTGTACTTGAATGCAGACGATAATAACAACGGAAGTAACACGGTAACGCTGGGATAGGCGGGTCCCAATAACCTGCACTTGAATGCAGACGATAACAACAACTGAAGTAACACGGTAACGCTGGTATAGACGGGTCCCAATAACCTGTACTTGAATGCAGACGATAACAACAACGGAAGTAACACGGTAACGCTGGTATAGACGGGTCCCAATAACCTGTACTTGAATGCAGACGATAACAACAACGGAAGTAACACGGTAACGCTGGGATAGACGGGTCCCAATAAAACTTGAAAAGGTATATATTAAATTATGAGATCTCTTAGTTTGTTTTCCTCAATTATAATGTACTAATTTTATTGTTTATTTAAAATAAAATAATATTTGTCACGCGCTTAGTTGATATTTAATTGACGATTAATGTATATTCAGCTGACAAGATGAGCGGAGCTTACTTGGTAGCTTCAATGCAAATCCCCTAATAATTTCAGTTACAGAGGTTAAAAGCATTGTCCTGTGCGTCGATTCAGGTTATACAATTTTAACGAATGTCACTTGGTACAGAATGAGCCAATCACAAGGGCGGCGGAGCCGGGGGCATAGATGGCACGTGCCTTCCCCTTCATTTTTTCCACCTATTATAGGTACCCGAATGGCATTTTCCGACATAACGCACAGAACCCCTTTACATCACCCATACATATATGATTCATATGTACCGTATTTCTTCTCTCGTTTACTTTTACCCTGTGAATTTGCAAAATATAAATTTGTATTCAAAGGCAAATAACTAGTTCAATTCAATTCAATCCAAAGTACAGTTAAAACTAGAAGTCCTGTCACGAACTGTGCGTTTATCTAGGCTTAATTTTGCGTTGGAATTGCGCGCAATTGCCATATCGAATGGCATCCAAAGCACGGCAGGTTCTCCTACTTACTGATAGCAAACACAGACAATGTTTCTGCCAATGGACCTTCGGGTTACCCGGAGGTCCATTGGCTAAAACATTGCTTGCGCACAGTCCATATGTACAGAATGTGATAGCCTTACTATGGCCATAACGAGTAGATCAACGCGCAGGTCAGCGTGCTGTTTGTGCGCATTTCATGACAGGACTTCCAGTTTTAACTGTATGCGAATTGGGTGGACGCCAAATAGGTTGTAGTGTGTATCAAAAGGTGAGATATATAAAGACGAATGCTACTCTTAAATCAAAAACGAAAAAAATAAATTCACTACCACTACGCTAATCTGTGGTAACACCCGAAGACAGCCAATGCCACACGAATACAGCTGATGTCACACGATTTAATATTGACCGGTCAATATCCAATATCGCAAAATAATGACAATAAGGTTGAGTTTAGGTTGAGATTGCTGAGATTAGTGTCTTAAATAGGGTGAGAACAAGGGTGAGGGGTAGCGTATATAAATATATATATGTTGCATGAATACACCGCCCCACCACCATTGCACCCCTCCCTCCCCGCCGAAGAAAAATTATTTTCCACCCCACACCCTTGCGGTACCCAGAAAGGTGTGACCCCCACGCCCAACACTGTGGTTTTATCAAATGTTGCATGTTCGGCAGGCAGGGGGGAGGGAATAGTTTGCAATTCAGAGGGGTCAGACCCCTACCCACTAAAATGTCCCCTAGCCACGTTCTTCTTGTTAGCATTGAATAATGTACAACGCGGTGTAGAATACATGTTTATTCACCACTTTAGTTTAATTTCAGTGAATTCAGCATCAGAATATCTAAATGCATAATTCAAAAGATGAAAGACGCAAATTGAGCGAACAATTGTTTCGCCTCATCATAAAAATAAAGCGACCGATTTTCCGTAGACCTACACTTCTAGACTCAGATTTCTAGACTCAGACAAAACAGGTATGGGGTGGTGGTGGTGGTGGTGAGCGTGTTCGTTATTGTTTTGTGTGAATATCGTGGGCTTAAACTTGACAAGTTCTTATGTTTGTAACGAATAACAGTGAAACGTATGGCCAATATTGGAAAGTTTGAGAATATCACTTGAAGTGGAGATAAATTATTTATGTGAATATGAAGAACATTTGTCCTTAGGATGTGTGGCGATAATCTGATACCTGTGCATGCGTGGCGATAATCTGATACCTGTACATTTTGTTTATGTCCACAACGAGTTAAAATGAAGTAATTTAACTAATTTTACAGAACTAATTCCAACTTTGATCATTTTATACTTCAAGGAGCGCGGAGGCTTAGTAGTTACGGTATTGGATTTTAAACCGAAAGGTCCACGGGTTGATCCCCACCAGGGGTAACAAACCGAAAGGTCCACGGGTTGATCCCCGTCAGGGGTAACAAACCGAAAGGTCCACGGGTTGATTCCCACCAGGGGGTAACAAACCGAAAGGTTCACGGGTTGATCCCCCCACCAGGGGTAACAAACCGAATGGGCCACGGGTTGATCCCCGCCAGGGATAAATGTCCACGGGTTGATCCCTACCAGGGGTAACAAACCGAAAGGTCCACGGGTTGATCCCCACCAGGGGTTAAGGTCCACGGGTTGATCCCCACCAGGGGTAACAAACCGAAAGGTCCACGGGTTGATCCCCTCCAGGGGTAACAAACCGAAAGGTCCACGGGTTGATCCCCACCAGGGGTAACTGCGTTGTGTTCTTGAGCAAGACACTTTATCTCGATTGCCCACGTGGGGACAAGGTGACGCTGTGTACCAATGTGTACTGCACATCGATGGTGCACTTGTCTTCAACCAATGCTAACCCTGCTTGCGCGGAGTTACTACGTTGGGGAGTCTGACAGTTGCCTGCCATTGCTCGGTGGTTCACACTAGGTTCTCTGGCCTCCTCCACACATAAAATTCTCTGACCTGGGGTGACCCTGGCTGTCAAAAGTGTCCTTATACACCAATAAATAAATGAATAAATAAATTATACTTCAAGAGAACATGCGCTTCAACAGGTAGCAGTACACTGTCAGTTGTTTCCAGGTAAGTCTTGGCTGCTAACAAAGGCAGCCGTGACATACCTAAAAGCATCTGCGAAGCCGCAGATGTAGACTGTCCAAGTGCAGAAAAATATATCAATATTTCCAGGCCTTTAAAGGTTAACGTTCAACCCAAGGACGCTTCTCCCATAAGGTAGCCTCACTGGCTAATTTCTCCCATAAGGTAGCCTCACTGCTAATTTCTCCCATAAGGTAGCAAAATACTGAGCGTAAAATATGTCAAATGCTGAGCGTAAAATATGTCAAATACTGAGCATAAAATATGTCGAATACTGAGCGTAAAATATGTTGAATACTGAGCGTAAAATATGTTGAATACTGAGCGTAAAATATGTCAAATACTGAGCGTAATATATGTCCAATACTTAGCGTAAAATATGTCAAATACTGAGCGTAAAATATGACAAATACTGAGCGTAAAATATGTCAAATACTGAGCTTAAAATATGTCAAATACTGAGTGTAAAATATGTCAAGTACTGAACAAAAAATATGTCAAATACTGAGCGTGAAATATGTCAAATACTGAACGCAAAATATGTCGAATACTGAGCATAAAATATGTCAAATACAGAGCTTAAAATATGTCGAATACTGAGCGTAAAATATGTCAAATACTGAGCGTAATATATGTCCAATACTTAGCGTAAAATATGTCAAATACTGAGCGTAAAATATGTCAAATACTGAGCGTAAAATATGTCAAATACTGAGCTTAAAATATGTCAATTACTGAGTGTAAAATATGTCAAGTACTGAACAGAAAATATGTCAAATACTGAGCGTAAAATATGTCAAATACTGTGCGTAAAATATGTCAAATACTTAGCGTAAAATATGTCAAATACAGAGCGTAAAATATGTCAAATACTGAGCGTAAAATATGTCAAATACTGAGCTTAAAATATGTCAAATACTCTGAGCGTAAAATATGTCAAGTACTGAACGAAAATATGTCAAATACTGAGCGTAAAATATGTCAAATACTGAGCTTAACATATGTCAAATACAGAGCTTAAAATATGTCAAATACTGAGCTTAAAATATGTCAAATACTTAGCGTGAAATATGTCAAATACTTAGCGTGAAATATGTCAAATACAGAGCTTAAAATATGTCAAATACTGAGCTTAAAAAAATATGTCAAATACTGAGCGTAAAATATGTCCAATACTTAGCGTAAAATATGTCGAATACTGAGCGTAAAATATGTCAAATACTTAGCTTAAAATATGTCAATTACTGAGCGTAAAATATGTCAAATACTGGGCGTAAGATATGTCAAATACTGAGCTTAAAATATGTCAAATACTGAGCATAAAATATGTCAAATACTGAGCGTAAAATATGTCCAATACTTAGCGTAAAATATGTCAAATACTGAGCGTGAAATATGTCAAATACTGAGCGTAAAATATGTCAAATAATTAGCGTAAAATATGTCAAATACTGAGCTTAAAATATGTCAAATACTGAGCGTAAAATATGTCAATTACTGAGCTTAAAATATGTCAAATACTGAGCGTAAAATATGTCGAATACTGAGCATAAAATATGTCCAATACTTAGCGTAAAATATGTCGAATACTGAGCATAAAATATGTCAAATACTTAGCTTAAAATATGTCGAATACTGAGCATAGAATATGTCAAATACCTAGCGTAAAATATGTCGAATACTGAGCAGAAAATATGTCAAATACTTAGCGTGAAATATGTCAAATACTTAGCGTGAAATATGTCAAATACAGAGCTTAAAATATGTCAAATACTGAGCTTAAAATATGTCAAATACTGAGCGTAAAATATGTCCAATACTTAGCCTAAAATATGTCGAATACTGAGCGTAAAATATGTCAAATACTTAGCTTAAAATATGTCAATTACTGAGCGTAAAATATGTCAAATACTGGGCGTAAGATATATCAAATACTGAGCGTAAAATATGTCAAATACTGAGCATAAAATATGTCAAATACTGAGCGTAAAATATGTCCAATACTTAGCGTAAAATATGTCGAATACTGAGCGTAAAATATGTCATATACTTAGCGTGAAATATGTCAAATACTGAGCGTAAAATATGTCAAATAATTAGCGTAAAATATGTCAAATACTGAGCTTCAAATATGTCAAATACTGAGCGTAAAATATGTCCAATACTTAGCGTAAAATATGTCGAATACTGAGCGTATAATATGTCAAATACTTAGCTTAAAATATGTCAAATACTGGGAGTAAAATATGTCCAATACTGAGCTTAAAATATGTCAAATACTGAGTGTAAAATATGTCAAGTTCTGAGCGTAAAATATGTCAAATACTGAGCGTAAAATATGTCAAATACTGAGCTAAAAATATGTCCAATACTGAGCTTGAAATATGTCAAATACTTAGTGTAAAATATGTCAAGTTCTGAGCGTAAAATATGTCCAATACTCCAATACTAAGCTTAAAATATGTCAAATACTGAGCGTAAAATAAGTCAAGTTCTGAGCGTAAAATATGTCAAATACTGAGCATAAAATATGTCAAATACTGAGCTTAAAATATGTCAAATACTGAGCATAAAATATGTCAAATACTGAGCGTAAAATATGTCCAATACTTAGCGTAAAATATGTCGAATACTGAGCGTAAAATATGTCAAATACTTAGCGTGAAATATGTCAAATACTGAGCGTAAAATATGTCAAATAATTAGCGTAAAATATGTCAAATACTGAGCTTAAAATATGTCAAATACTGAGCGTAAAATATGTCAAATACTGAGCTTAAAATATGTCAAATACTGAGCGTAAAATATGTCGAATACTGAGCGTAAAAAATATGTCCAATACTGAGCATAAAATACGTCAAATACTGAGCGTAAAATATGTCGAATACTGAGCGTAAAATATCAAATACTGAGCGTAAAATATGTCGAATACTGAGCGTAAATATATCGAATACTGAGCGAAAATATGTGAAATACTGAGCGTAAAATGTCAAATACTGAGCGTAAAATACGCCGAGTACTGCGCGTAAAATATGTCAAATACTGAGCGTAAAATATGTCAAATACTGAGAGTAAAATATGTCAAATACTGAGCGTAAAATATGTCAAATACTGAGCGTAAAATATGCATATTTCTCAATGTCGAGGTGCGTTAGTCCCAAACAAAGCTTTATTGTGTGGTAATCCTATCAAGCCACTAAGAAACTTTCACCACCACTGATACATATGTGTGCCCTTCTACCGCTGTACCTCCCCCTCCCTCCCCGCACCAAGTTCTAAAAGATTTGTTCGTCTCTACAAGGCGATAAGAAAGCAGTAAAGTCTGTACTTACCCGAGTCCTTTCTTCTTTCTTCCAAGTCTACTGTTCAAAGAAATAATCTAGTTTGATTCTACCCCGTCTTCCTGTCCATTTTATGCTAGTGTCGTTGACGCCAAAACAGATTTCACAAGGGCTAATTAGCCTATCACACAAAACAAATAAATTTTCCAAGTATGTTCTTGAGTGAGTGACCCGGATCTTTGACAGGTTCCAACAGGAAACAAATTATGTTTAATCAGTCTGGTTACACAGAATCCTGTTTTAAATTTCAGTCAACAGACATGAACACTTTTTTCTTCTGGTGGCAGCTGGGACTGAATACGTAATGACATTTTAGAAGTCTTGTTCACAGTTTGCTGAAAGTACTTTTTGTATGTTCTTCGAAAGTTTAGCTTTCTCCACGTCCTTTTAAACCATTGTGAAACGAATCAGTTGAACCTATCCAATGCTATATACCAAATAAAACGCCATCAAATTTTATTCAAATTTGTATTTTGTTTCTCCAAAGTAAAGGTCGTCACTCCTCTTGGAACGAACTCGTCGAGCTCGCTCAAATAAGGAGCTGCTACAAAATGTGTATTGAAACTTGTAATAGAACGAATTCAGTTTTTTTTAGAAAAAAAAAATGGAACGTCTTTGTTTCCAATACGTTTTATTTTTTGGAAAACGCAAGACTTTTATATAAATAGAATAGTGGTAGTTTTATGATTATAATTACATTGTTAATGTAGCTATACGTTTGGGGTCCAAATACTCAATTCCCATTGGTCAGCTGGATGAAAACGACATGACCAAACGTAATTCATTTTCCAATGAATACATTTGGTCGAACTTTGACCCGCATTTCGCTTCAAGTTAATAATTTGTGATATCTCAAACAACTTCCAAGAAATGTCAATCGACAGTGTGAAATTATTTCAGTGATTTTATTCTTGAACTTGTCATTTCATAGGTGATTATAGTTTACTGATATGTTAAATAAATTGTTTTGAACATTCCAAGTTTCGTTGCGAAAGACAGGGTCAATGCCGGAAACCGTCGCTCAACTCAGAGTTGTGCTCTTTGTCTTTTGTATGAGTGTGGTTTTTCGCCTCATTCGTTCGCACATGTTTTATTTCGTCTTTCTGCATTTGTTGTTTGGTAAAAAGTAGTTTAAACAGTTACGGAATGTAATTATAAGAATTGACTGCAATTTTTATAATCTTTATTGCAGTATGAACGTGTGGGAATGGGTACAAATTGTATGAATCCCTTCGGGATTCATACATAATTTGTACCCATTCTCACACGTTCATACTCCAATAAAGGTTATAAAAATTGCATTCAGTTCTTAAATAACATACAGTTCAACCTGTTTTTGTTAATGTCTTGATGTTTTCCGAATACAATACTTATTGATTGGAATATCAGTAACTGGGGTACGAAAAAATATCTGCATGTTTTGGTGATTAATGGGTCACTACATTTCATCAACGGTAGTCATGTGCGCAAACTCCACAAATAGTTTGTGAACAAACAGCCCATAACTGTGAAGGATCAGACTGGTGACCTATGAGATTGTATGTATGTGTGATGGGGTACAAGTTTTCTATCCCAGGTTGGGAAAGACTCTTGTTATTCTTCTTTTTCAAATAAATTTCTTCTCTATTTTTTTATTTTTATATTTTTTTCCTCCCTCAATTCTGTCTGCTGCACAGCTCAAAAACAAGCTGTGCGATTTCAACCAAATTTGGCATACTTATGTAATATCATGAAGTCTAGTTAAGTGAGGTATCGCCACATCTGTGGAAATGTGTATTGTCAAAATATTCTGCTAAAACCTTCAAAATTTCACCATTCAAAAGTCTCAATATTGTTTACAGTTATCTAGCTCAAATTTTTCAAATATTTAGAGCATAATATGATACACCAAAATCACCACACAAATATTTCAAAATTAACCCTTATTGGCTAAAAATGAAATGAATACAGCAGTTTTGTCTTCCAAATTGACCAACTTCAAGGGCAAATTTTTCCAGTTGCAAGGTTGTTGTAACAATTATTTTGGTATGGATAGATGCAACAATGATTGCAGAAGTAAGTTACTGTTTCCTTTCTAATCTCAGATTTAACCCCCAAGCACAAAACCTCCAAGCACAATGAGGGCGAGAATAAGAGTGCTGTTTAAAAATGCTAAAATTAACCAACTTTGGATGCTTTTTTCTATCATTTTGGAAAGGGTTAATTTCAAACTCTTTGCATGTCCGTATTCACAATAGACTACCGAGCATATTTGCTGTTGTAAGTTTGGTTGTAAAGTTTAACCATATGCCCATTCTGACTGCATAAAAGTAGGTACCGTCCAAAAAACTCATTTTTCAGAATTTGGTAAGATTAAGTGACAACTTACTCCGTTTCTGATTGATTGAGCTCTGAATGTTTTCTATGGCTGCATGCAGCAGTCAAAGTATGATAAATTTTGTTTTATATGTTATTATTAAAAGTTTAACCCTTGGCAGATTTGAGACTTCCAATAAGGGTACTGTTGGAATAATTGTTATTTTCGCCAACTTTTACATGAGATATCTCAGCGCTGGAGCTATATTTTATCAACACGTTTCCCTTGAGAAGATAGGGCATTGATCCAAGAACAGTTTTGTTGTTTTATGTTTCATTCAACGTTTTAACCCTCACCCAGTTGTCAGGCTTTGAATTGGAGCACCCTCAACTTGTACATGTTCATTCAAATACAAAGATTCAAGATTCCTCCATGTCTCTTATCAGACACTATTAGTCAACTTCGGTTGCTCTTTTCTGTCATTTTGGAAAGGATAATTTCAAACAGTTTGCTATATGCAGATATGCCTAATGAACACAAACGCTTTTGTACGTTATGCTCGGGGGCTTAACCCAACATGTGCTTTCGCCACTTAAAGAATAATACAATCTGAAAAAAAATTAATTTTTAATAAATTTTGCAAATTTCTGCACAATTTTAGGGTGTAGACCTGATGGTGGTGTGTCAGGTGATGGTGGAATGTCAGGTGATGGTGGGGTGTCAGGTGATGGTGGGGTGTCAGGTGATGGTGAGGTGTCAGGTGATGGTGGGGTGAAAATGTAAACTATATGACATACACGTTAAGACTGAAGACAAAGGGATAAATTTCTTTGATGGAATAAAACAAAGGGGGGTCTCGAGTGACTGAGTTAGTGAGTTTCTTTGTTTATAGGAATGTTAGAGTTCGGTCAAGATGAGGGTGAAGTCGATGGTTAAAGAATGAAAAAAGGAGACCGGTCCTGAATACTGTTTGACAAGTATGAAATGTTATGATTACCAGAGGTTGATAACTGGATGTTATTATTTTGAAGATATATCAGAGTGTAGGGGATGCTCTAAAGTTTTCAACTACTACTCCAGGTTCCTACTAATACTATCATATCCAGTCCTATCATTTGCTTCTAGTACTCTTGTCAATTTTTCACTAGCCGCTACTCCAAGTCTTGCCATCGCTGCACACTATCAGCTATATCTTTGACTATTTCTCGTACTGCTACCCATGCCTTCTCCCATTGCTTCCACTTGCTTTCCCAATTACCTTATACTATGAGCACTGTGGTGACCATATAACAATGACATGAGTTTGGAGGATATTATGGCTCGAGAGGAACAAATAATAGCCTGAGGGTTTATTACCGGCCCGAGACGAAGTCGAGTGCCATTTACAAGCCAGAGGACTGTTATTCATTCCTCTGGGGTCGTTAATAAACCGGGACACCCGACAAAATCATGTTATTAATATTATTACTATGACTGGAAGCGGGCGGCGGGCTGTTAATTAATTTTATTTTCATAACGCCCGCCGCTCTCTTCTGCTTGCAGGGACGTTAAGAATTACTGAGTTTTACCGCACCACTGAACTCCGTTAATATACCGGAGAACGCCCACTAAAATGGTAATAATACGGCTCTAGCGATTCTATTATTATTGTTGATACCCTCCCACTACTGACAAAACCTTTGTTGAGTGGCTAAGTACGATCTGTGATGCGAAATGCAGAAAGAAAATGGTTTGGTTCAGGTTACATGCAACAGAAAAATAGGGTCGTTTGGTCGGAACTTTTAAAATTTATTTCAACATTTTATTTTCTCAAACTGTCTCTCAACACTATAATCAACTCGACAGCCAAACTAGGCTAATTAACCCTCTAGTCAACTTGACAGCCAAACTAGGCCACTTAACCCTCTAATCAACTTGACAGTCAAAATAGGCCACTTAACCCTCTAATCAACTTGACAGCCAAAAATAGGCCACTTAACCCTCTAATCAACTTGACAGCCAAAAATAGGCCACTTAACCCTTTAATCAACTTGACAGCCAAAATAGGCCACTTAATCCTATAATCAACTTGACAGCCAAAACTAGGCCACTTAACCCTCTAATCACCTTTACAGCCAAACTAGGCCACTTAACCCTCTAATCAACTTGACAGCCAAAATAGGCCACTTAACCCTCTAATCAACTTGACAGCCAAAATAGGCCACTTAACCCTCTAATCAACTTGACAGCCAAAAATAGGCCACTTAACCCTCTAATCAACTTGTCAGCCAAAATAGGCCACTTAACCCTATAATCAACTTGACAGCCAAAACTAGGCCATTTAACCCTCTAATCAACTTGACGGCCAAAAGAAGCCACTTGAACCTCTAATCAACTTTACAACCAAAATAGGCCACTTAACACTCTAATCAACTTGACAACCAAAATAGGTCACTTAACCCTCTAATCAACTTGACAGCCAAACTAGGCCACTTAACCCTCTAATCAACTTGACATCCAAACTAGGCCACTTAACCCTCTAATCAACTTGACAGCCAAAATAGGCATATAATCAACTTGACAGCCAAAATAGGCCACTTAACCCTCTAATCAACTTGACAACCAAAATAGGCCTATAATCAACTTGACAGCCAAAATAGGCCACTTAACCCTCTAATCAACTTGACTGCCAAACTAGGCCACTTAACCCTCTAATCAACTTGACAGCCAAAATAGGCCACTTAACCCTCTAATCAACTTGACAGCCAAACTAGGCCACTTAACCCTCTAAGCAACTTGACAGCCAAAATAGGCCACTTAACCCTCTAAGCAAACTGACAGCCAGACTAGGCCACTTAACCCTCTAATCAACTTAACAGACAAACTAGGCCTATAATCAACTTGACAGCCAAACTAGGCCACATAACCTTCTAATCAACTTGACAACCGAAATAGGCCACTTAACCCTCTAATCAACTTGACAGCCAAACTAGGCCACTTAACCCTCTAAGCAAACTGACAGCCAGACTAGGCCACTTAACCCTCTAATCAACTTGACAGACAAACTAGGCCTATAATCAACTTGACAGCCAAACTAGGCCACTTAACCCTCTAATCAACTTGACAACCGAAATAGGCCACTTAACCCTCTAATCAACTTGACCGCCAATATAGGCCACTTAACCCTCTAATCAACTTGATGGCCAAAAGAAGCCACTTAAACCTCTAATCAACTTTACAACCAAAATAGGCCACTGAACACTCTAATCAACTTGACAACCAAAATAGGTCACTTAACCCTCTAATCAACTTGACAGCCAAACTAAGCCACTTAACCCTCTAATCAACTTGACAGCCAAACTAGGCCATTAAACCCACTAAGGAACTTTACAGCCAAACTAGGCCACTTAACCCTCTAATCAACTTGACAGCCAAAATAGGCATATAATCAACTTGACAGCCAAAATAGGCCACTTAACCCTCTAATCAACTTGACAGCCAAACTAGGCCACTTAACCCTCTAATCAACTTGACAGTCAAACTAGGCCACTTAACCCTCTAATCAACTTGACAGTCAAACTAGGCCACTTAACCCTCTAATCAACTTGACAGCCAAACTAGGCCACTTAACCCTCTAATCAACTTGACAGCCAAAATAGGCCACTTAACCCTCTAATCAACTTGACAGCCAAACTAGGCCACTTAACCCTTTAAGCAACTCAACAACCAAAATAGGCCACTTAACCCTCTAGTCAACTTGACAGCCAAACTAGGCCACTTAACCCTCTTATCAACTTGACAGCCAAACTAGGCCACTTAACCCTCTAATCAAATTGACAGCCAGACTAGGCCACTTAACCCTCTAATCAACTTGACACACAAACTAGGCGTATAATCAACTTCACAGCCAAACTAGGCCACTTAGCCCTCTAATCAACTTGACACCCAAAATAGGCCACTTAACCCTCTAATCAACTTGACAGCCAAACTAGGCCTATTACCAACTTTACAGCCAAACTAGGCCACTTAACCTCTAATCAACTTGACAGCCAAAATAGGCCACTTGATCCTCTAATCAACTTGTCAGCCAAACTAGGCCTATAACCAACTTTACAGCCAACCTATGCCACTTAACCCTCTAATCAACTTGACAGCCAAACTAGGCCATTTAACCCTCTAATCAACTTGACAGCCAAACTAGGCAATTAAACCCTCTAATCAACTTGACAGCCAAAATAGGACATTAAACCCTCTAATCAACTTGACAGCCAAACTAGGCCACTTAACCCTCTAAGCAAACTGACAGCCAGACTAGGCCACTTAACCCTCTAATCAACTTGACAGCCAAACTAGGCCACTTAACCCTCTAATCAACTTGACAGCCAAACTAGGCAATTAATCCCTCTAATCAACTTGACAGCCAAACTAGGCCATTAAACCCTCTAAGCAATTTGACAGCCAAATTAGGCCACTTAACCCTCTAATCAACTTGACAGCCAAACTAGGCCACTTAACCCTCTAATCAACTTCACAACCAAACTAGGCCATTAAACCCTCTAAGCAACTTGACAGCCAAATTAGGCCACTTAACCCTCTAATCAACTTGACAGCCAAATTAGGCCACTTAACCCTCCAATCAACTTGACAGCCAAATTAGGCCACTTAACCCTCCAATCAACTTGACAGCCAAACTAGGCCACTTAACCCTCTAATCAACTTGACAGCCAAAATAGGCCACATAACCCCCTAATCAACTTGACAGCCAAACTAGGCCATTTAACCCTCTAATCAACTTGACAGCCAAATTAGGCCACTTAACCCTCCAATCAACTTGACAGCCAAAATAGGCCACTTGGCCCTCTAATCAACTTGACAGCCAAACTAGGCCATTTAACCCTCTAATCAACTTGGTGGCTAAAATAGACCACTGCTATCTACAAAAATCGCCATTCAAATGTTTTTAGTTTATCATTTTGCGTCTCAAAAACATAGCTCGTTGAGCTCTTTCCAACAAGTGGTCATAAGCTATGCTTTTGATGCAAACCCTGAAAATTTGTTTTTGAGGCTTACCATGAACATTTGTACTTATTCAAGATTTTTTTATCAAGTGTCATCTACTATTTGCATTAGGGAAAGTGTTAGAATGTATTGTAACATCAAGGTCTTGTACATTCGAAGTGTGCACGGGTCTGTCTCCAGACCCGTAAGTATCATGATATACCTCTTTGTCACGTGCTCATAAAAAGATTAGGGTTGGGTATGAAAATCAGGATCGGTCGGGAAATCTGAACCATTTCATATTCTTCCTCAAATAAATCCCTATTACCTAGCTCCTATCCGTTTTCTGTTTGGCGTCTAATACATCTCAGAAGCGGAAAGAGTTAAAGAGTTGTTCGAGACGTCACTCGGTTCAGGTGACTACTTGTACGTCTTTTCTCCTCATTTCGGAATTATAAGACTTCCGACATCTGTTCCTTTGGAAGAAAAGAGTGTTGAGATATATGGACAATGACTTTTTTGAAAGTCTAATGAATCGTACGAGATGTCACTCAAATCGAGTGACTTCTCGTACTAATCTTCGACTCATCTAGGTGTTAGAGATCCAAGAGGGTGATCGACTCAGGCTGGAAATATGTATGGATTCATCACCAGGAGCAACGAAAAATCTACCCTGATCCCTCCGTGCCTGAGGCACTGTCTGGAATATACCGCGAGGAACATGTAGGTTCCATGATATAAGGGTTAGACTACTGCAATGGATCACAATCTCGGATCTCTATGAATGGATGGATGGATGGATATATCGATGGATGGATGGGTGATGGGTGAATGGATGGATGGATGGATGGATGGATGGATGGATGGATGGATGGATGGATGGATGGGTGGATGGATGGATGGATGGATGGATGGATGGATGGATGGATGGATGGATGGATGGCTTGATGGCTGATGGATGGATGGATGGATAGATGGATGGATGGATGGATGGATGGATGGATGGATGGATGGATGGATGGATGGATAGATCGATGGGTGGATGGATGGACCATAGAACTTATATTTAACCCTAACCCCACCCTTCCACTCCAAAACCACACCCTAACCCTAACCCTACCCCACCCTGACTCTAAACCCTAAAAGCCCACCCAGACTCTAATCTCCACCCTCCCCCGGGACCTAACCCCAACCTTAAGCCCTACTCTGGAGCTTCCCTAACCCTAAACCCACCCCACCCCTGACCCAAAGCCACCCTAGCCAAACCAATAGGATTAGGAGCTATTTTTCGGTTTAGGGGCTACTAAAATTAAAAATAATATCCCCTAAACCTCCAATGTTGGCCCAGACTGACGGAAGGACGGACGGACGGACGGACGGATGAATGATGGATGGATAGATCGATGGTGGATGGGTGATGGATGGATAGATCGATGGGTGGATGGATGGATAGATCGATGGGTGGATGGATGGATGGATGGATGGATGGATGGATGGATAGATGGATGGATGGATGGATGGATGGGTGATGGATGAAATGGATGGATGGATGGATGGATGGATGGATGGGTGGATGGATGGATGGATAGATGGATGGATGGATGGATGGATGGATGGGTGATGGATGAAATGGATTTATGGATGGATGGATGGATGGATGGATGGATGGATGGATGGATGGATGGATGGATGGATGGGTGGGTGGGTGGGTGGGTGGGTGGGTGCGTCTTTGGGTGGGTGGGTGGGTGGGTGGGTGGATGGATGGATGGATGGATGGATGGATGGATGGATGGATGGATGGATGGATGGATGGATGGATGTGGATGGATGGATGGATGGGTGGGTGGATGGATGGATGGATGGATGGATGGATGGATGGATGGATGGATGGATGGATGAGAGATCTGTGATTGATCATAAAATGTCTAAGAAAAGCAAATGCAAAATTATAGCGGGAATCGGACGTTGATCAGGTAATATCTGTAGTTAAAGCTAGTGGAAAGTAAAATTAGGAAGGGTTTAGAGCTGTGGGATATGGAGAGAGAAGAGTTGTTTCGCGACGAGCTGATTGAGACAGAAACATTTACCACGTGACATGGGAGGATAATACACATTTAAAAAATGAAACACACTTAGATACACATACGTGGATATACATACACACGCATGCATATATATACATGTGAAAAAATGTGTGTATGTAGGGGACTGTAGGTGCTGCAGTCCGGACAGTGTGGGTTATTGTCCTCAACATGGCTCGAGTAAGTACTGAGTATTCCGCTAGGATAGCTGTTTTTCAGCTGAGCGAACGTCTCGGCTTCCCCATTGGGGAAATGTTGCGACAATGGCCATCCAGTGTTTCACTCGTGGTTGCCCCTGCCCCACCCGACTCACAAGACATAATTTTATTGGGCATTTTGTAATTTTATACAACCATAGAGCATTTTGTGTGAATCTCAGACTATAAAAGGATTACTGTTTTTATTATTAACAGAGTTACAGACGATCAAGATCAAATCGTATCAGAACTAGTCAAGCACTGAGAAAAGGTAAACGATAAGCGATGGGGCATGGGGAACCCACCGGAGTGTCCGAACCAGGTCGAGGAAAGCCTATCGAACTCCGTGTGCAGCGAAATTAAAACGGAGGAGGTGCGAAAGGTGATCTCAAAATTAAGGAATAGAAAAACGGGAGGGGTGGACGAAATTCCCAACGAGTTTATCAAAAAGGGGGAGAGGAACTCTTGGAAAGCCTAACTGCCTTATTCAATTTAGTCATAGAAAAACAAGAGGTCCCAAATGAGTGGAAAGAAAGCAAAGTGACATTTATTCACAAAAAGGGGGAAAAAGACGTTTTGGATAATTATCGAGGGATCTCTTTCAGTAGCAACATTAGAAAAGTTTTCTGTAAAGTCCTGTATGGGAGATTAGAGGAGGTGATTGGGGAGAAGCGTTTTCTGGGAGAGATCCAGAATGGCTTCAGGAAGTGAAGGAGGGTCACTGACCATCTTTTCACGCTATCCCAAATGATAGAATCCGCGAAAGCAAAACAGAAAAAGATGTTTATGGCCTTTTTGGATGTTAAAAAGGCATACGATAGAGTATGGAGGAAGGGTATGTGGCGAAAGCTTGATGCTCTGGTCTTGGGAGGCGAGTTTGTTGGAATTCTGAAAGCATTATATAAAGATGTACAGAGTGAACTTAGCCTGGGTAACATAACAACAAAACGTGTGCCTATGGAGATAGACCTAAAGCAGGGGTGTATCCTTTCGCAAATTCTTTTTGCATTGTGCATCAAATGTTTAGGAGATAAACTCCTGCATAGCGACGATGGGGTAGCAGTTGGGGACTTGAAGATCCCAGGGCTATTTCGTGTAGACGATATGGTGCTAGTGTCAGAAATCGAAGAGGGGCTAACGAAGATGCTGGGAATTGTTGGGAAATATGGGGGCAAATGGAGACTCGAACTTAATGAAAGCAAGAGCAAAGTTATACCTGTGGGCCACTCGAAGGTGGAGAGTGGGGGAGTCCTGTATTCCTGAAGGTAGCAGCAAACTTCTTAGTGTAGGAGAGACAGGTGACTACGAATATCGGGGGGGGGGGGGGGGGTAAATATAAACATCGCAGGAAGAGGCATCTACCGAAACCACACAAATACATTGATTCTGAAGGGGAAGCGAATCCCTAACCAAATGAAACTTATAGGGAGAAACAGTTTCAATAAGGTTTTCGTGGGGAAAACCATTTGGGAAATGGTGGGTCTGCCAAGTATAACATATGGTAAGGAAATGGTACCCCTAAACCAGACGGCTTGTAAACCCTGCAGAACGATGCAGGCCGATGGATAACGGGGTCGAGTAATGCCGCAGCACTAGATGCAATCAGGGCTGAGCTTGGGTGGATGAGGATCAAGGACAGGATAGACTTTTTGAAACTCGGTTATCCTAACTATTTGGTAAATCTCCCCGACAGCCGATGGTGTAAAGTAATGTTCCAGAGAATTTTCAACTCAAATATCAAGACAGGATAGATGGTCCAAGTGAGGGAACTAATAGAGAACTACTCATTGGAGATCTCGGACCAAGATGTTGGGGCAAACCGGGGTAAAAAATCGTCAGAGAAAGGGTCTTGGAGGATGGTAACCTCAGTTGGCGAGAGGGGGTCAAATCAAAGCAGTCTTTGGGTGGCCTGCGTGATAAAGAGAAGCCTGTCCTTGAAGAGTACCTTGATGGCACTTTGGGGGTCACTGTTGTTCAAGCTGAGGTCGCGGTCCCTGGAACTGAGAGGCAAAATTGGAAAAAAAAACAGTGAAAAGGAGTGCCAGATGTGTAATTTGAGCGTGGTGGAGACCCTGGAACACTTTCTTCTAGAATGCCCAATATACCAGTCTAAAAGGATAAGATTCACTGGGAGTATAATGGGGAAGTGGGATGGGAGAATGAAGGACATGTGGTTAGTGGGTGACTCAAAGGAGAGGGTTAATGTGCTAATCGGAGAGATTGGGAAGAATGGGGCAAGGGATGTCATCAAGCAGTTCGTCTCCGAATGCTGGGAGGAGAGAAGAGGTGTGGGTATAGGGAGGCAGTTGGGAGTACAGGGGTAACCAAGGCCTTCTCACACGAGAAACGCGACAAATCAGCGGCCGGCCAAAGTGTTATTATTATTAGTAGAAGGTAAAAAACACACTTGAGGAGGATCGGGTAGTGGCGCAATTTAAAAGAACCCTTTCTCATTATTTTATGGTGGAGCATGGCGTGCAAAGTGTCGCCGTGATTATGCGTTTGTAAGTTTAGCAAAGAAAGGATGTGACTTGCTTTCAAACTCAGTAATTTATTTAAATCTGAATACGCAGAAATCCGGCACAGGCGGATTCTTCCCACCAAATTTTTGCAGGGTCGTTAATATTTGCTTTGGGTCAGAAAACCCGGATACAAGACATCGAAAAAAATTCATGTTGTTTACTGACATTTTAATGAAGACAGAAAACAAAGCTAGAACATTTACGTTACATTATCTGACAGGGTATAAAGTTGTTGAACACATGGGTTTACGTATTTGTGTTGATCTCTAAGGAAGATAATATGTTCTGTAGTCAAGTTGTTTTGCTCTTTTTCCTCTCTGTTTTGTGTGTTTGCTCTGAACCCGTAAAAGATGAAGTTGCTGAGCCTACTGAATTGTTGATAGAGATGGCCAAAACACAGTTCACTGGGGTAAGTTTTCAATAATTAAACTTTTTTTCGGTTCATGCGTTTTCGGATAAAACGGTTGGCTCACACGATTCTGTTTTTTCTTTTCATAACTCAATGAACCGAAAAAACACAATTAGGACCGCCCCCAGCCACGGCCCTAAAATACCAGTCTTCGGAGTTGCAACATGGTGTCAAATCAATAGAAGTTAGAACACTGAAACGTTCTAAATCTGAAAAAGAAAAATAAATTTATTTTACTAATTTATCACCATGAAATTATTTATAAAATATTTAAATGACCGTAGTGGGTCAATTTTTCTTTTTCTTCACAACTGTATTTATTTGACATTTCAATTTTTACGCACACTGGGTGATCGTCTGCGTTCATCGTTTTACCCAAATCGATTGTAAACAATGGCTGGTCACGACGAATACGGCAATTTTGACTTTAAATTCAACTAATTTCATGTCATTTGGCTTTATACCTCACTCCACTTTTACAAACTGTGTTTTTCAGTTCTCGGGAAACGGTCAAAACTAAAATACAATGTAATACTGATGGCCTACTTCCACCTACCACGGAACGTAACTTTTACGTGAAGTGAACAGTTGAATGAAATTTGAGGGAGGCGTGGCTTATGACGTTTTCTTTGCATTACGTAATTCATTGGTCAATAAAAAATTTAATGACATAAGTGCATTTGACTTGGAAAGTGTGTCAATTGTTACCTGCATTTCAATAAAGAAAAATAATATGTCTACCAGTTTTAGTTTTTAAGTCTTTGTTCGCTGAAGTAGAGGACGACTAACACTATTTATTTATTTGGGTCACGAACGTTTAATTATAAGGAATGATCGTTCCTTTTTGTCTATTTCGTGAGTTATGAACCCTAAAAAACAAAGTCAAAACTGGGCTACGCCCATTTACAGGTTTGGACTTTGTTTTTTGGGGTTCATAACTCAAGAAATAGACAAAAAGGAACGATCATTCCTTAAATATTTTATCTTTTCCTGGACATCTACTGGTTGATCCAAGCTCGAAGCCAGGATATCAAAATTATCCCACATGGCTAAAGTTAAAATATTCTCACAGTGTTACTGGTTCGTTGACTGTCGGTACGAAATGGTTGAGCTAAAGTTAAAATATTCTCACAGTGTTACTGGTTCGTTGACTGTCGATACGAAACTGAAACCCCACTCAACATACATTACGACCACCGTGGACTGGTCACTTTCCAAGGGAGGACAATATTTCCACGGATACAATAATATTGGATTCCAAACACTAATTATAGGAATAATCATCAAAAATTTAATTCATGAAGCACCGGGTGCCCTGATCAAAATGTTGGTAAACAACAGAAATTCTTTTCGATGTCTTGTATCCCGGTTTTCTGACCCAAAGCAAATATTAACGACCCTGCGAAAATTTGGTGGGAAGGATCCGCCTGTGTCGGATTCCGGCGTATTACCTGGTAAACGCATCTGTGGACATCACTGCCCACGCGTAGATTACTCGGATTTCAGCGTATTACCTGGTAAACGCATCTGTGGATATCACCGCCCTCGCGCGGATTACGACCAATCCACGACATCACTGCCCTCGCGTGGATTACGACCAGTCCACGACATCACTGCCCACGCGTGGATTACGACCGATCCACGACATCACTACGCACGCGTGGATTACGACCGATCCACGACGTCACTACCCACGCGTGGATTACGACCGAACACGACATCACTACCCACGCGTGGATTACAACCGATCCACGACATCACTGCCCACGCGTGGATTACGACCGATCCACGACATCACTACCCACGCGTGGATTACAACCGATCCACGACATCACTACCCACGCGTGGATTACGACCGATCCACGACATCACTACCCACGCGTGAATTACGACCGATCCACGACATCACTGCCCTCGCGTGGATTACGACCGATCCACGACATCACTGCCCACGCGTGGATTACGACCGATCCACGACATCACTGCCCACGCGTGGATTACGACCGATCCACGACATCACTACCCACGCGTGGATTACGACCGATCCACGACATCATTACCCACGCGTGGATTACGACCGATCCACGACATCACTGCCCACGCGTGGATTACGACCGATCCACGACATCACTGCCCACGCGTGGATTACGACCGATCCACGACATCACTACCCACGCGTGGATTACGACCGATCCACGACATCACTGCCCTCGCGTGGATTACGACCGATCCACGACATCACTGCCCACGCGTGGATTACGACCGATCCACGACATCACTGCCCACGCGTGGATTACGACCGATCCACGACATCACTACCCACGCGTGGATTACGACCGATCCACGACATCACTACCCACGCGTGGATTACGACCGATCCACGACATCACTGCCCACGCGTGGATTACGACCGATCCACGACATCACTGCCCACGCGTGGATTACGACCGACCCACGACATCACTGCCCACGCGTGGATTACGACCGATCCACATCACTACCCACGCGTGGATTACGACCGACCCACGACATCACTGCCCACGCGTGGATTACGACCGATCCACATCACTACCCACGCGTGGATTACGACCGATCCACATCACTACCCACGCGTGGATTACGACCGATCCACGACATCACTGCCCTCGCGTGGATTACGACCGATACACGACATCACTGCCCACGCGTGGATTACGACTGATCCACGACATCACTACCCACGCGTGGATTACGACTGATCCACGACATCACTACCCACGCGTGGATTACGACCGATCCACGACATCACTACCCACGCGTGGATTACGACCGATCCACGACATCACTGCCCACGCGTGGATTACGACCGATCCACGACATCACTACCCACGCGTGGATTACGACCGATACACGACATCAATGTCCATGCGTGGATTACGACCGATCCACGACATCACTACCCACGCGTGGATTACGACCAGTCCACGTCGACTTATTGTACTTCTTTAGAATAACAATAAAGGAAACAGGTGCTAAAGGTTCCATTATTATTTTAACGATTTACAGTCGTTTAACGAAAGTAATTTTTCAAAAAAATAAAGTATTCGTTTTCGTGTCTATGACCACTCCATTCCACCGAGCGCTTTATAATCACTCCATTCCACCGAGCGCTTTATAACCACTCCATTCCACCGAGCACTTTATAACCACTCAATTCCACCGAGCGCTTTATAACCACCCCATTCCACTCCGCTCTATTCCACTCCATTCCACAGAACGCTTTATAACCACTCCATTCTACCGAGCGCTTTATAACCACCCCATTCCACCCCTTTCCACTCCATTCCACCAGGCGCTATATAGACACTCCATTCCACCGAGCGCTTTATAACCACTCCATTTCACCGAGCGCTTTATAACCATTCCATTCCACCGAGCGCTTTATAACCACTCCATTCCACCGAGTGCTTTATAACCACTCCATTCCATCGAGCGTTTTATTACCACTCCATTGTTACATACTTATATCCAGAGGTTTATAACCACTCTATTGCCACATACTTATATCAAGCGCTTTATAACCATTCGAATGTCACATACTTACACCCAGCGCTTTATGGCCATTCCATTGTCACATACTTACATCCAGCGCTTTATTTTGTCACATACTTATATCCAGCGCTTTATAACCACTCTATTGTCACATACTTATATCCAGCGCTTTATCACCACTCTATTGTCACATACTTATATCCAGCGCTTTATGACCACTCTATTGTCACACACTTATATCCAGCGCTTTATAACCACTCTATTGTCACATACTTATATCCAGCGCTTTATCACCACTCTATTGTCACATACTTATATCCAGCGCTTTATGACCACTCTATTGTCACATACTTATATCCAGCGCTTTATAACCACTCTATTGTCACATACTTATATCCAGCGCTTTATGACCACTCTATTGTCACATACTTATATCCAGCGCTTTATAACCACTCTATTGTCACATACTTATATCCAGCGCTTTATCACCACTCTATTGTCACATACTTATATCCAGCGCTTTATAACCACTCTATTATCACATACTTATATCCAGCGCTTTATAACCACTCTATTGTCACATACTTATATCCAGCGCTTTATAACCACTCTATTGTCACATACTTATATCCAGCGCTTTATGACCACTCTATTGTCACATACTTATATTCAGCGCTTTATGACCACTCTATTGTCACATACTTATATCCAGCGCTTTATGACCAATCTATTGTCACATACTTATATCCAGCGCTTTATAACCACTCTATTGTCACATACTTATATCCAGCGCTTTATGACCACTCTATTGTCACATACTTATATCCAGCGCTTTATAACCACTCTATTGTCACATACTTATATCCAGCGCTTTATCACCACTCTATTGTCACATACTTATATCCAGCGCTTTATAACCACTCTATTATCACATACTTATATCCAGCGCTTTATAACCACTGTATTGTCACATACTTATATCCAGCGCTTTATGACCACTCTATTGTCACATACTTATATTCAGCGCTTTATGACCAATCTATTGTCACATACTTATATCCAGCGCTTTATAACCACTCTATTGTCACATACTTATATTCAGCGCTTTATAACCACTCTATTGTCACATACTTATATCCAGCGCTTTATAACCACTCCATTGTCACATACTTATATCCAGCGCTTTATAACCGTTCCATTGTCACATACTTATATCCAGCGCTTTATAACCGTTCCATTGTCACATACTTATATCCAGCGCTTTATAACCACTCTATTATCACATACTTATATCCAGCACTTTATAACCACTCCATTGTCACATACTTATATCCAGCGCTTTATAACCACTCTATTGTCACATACTTATATCCAGCGCTTTATAACCACTCTATTGTCACATACTTATATCCAGCGCTTTATAACCACTCTATTGTCACATACTCATACCCAGCGCTTTATAACCGTTCCATTGTCACATACTTACACCCAGCGCTTTATAACCGCTCCATTGTCACATACTTACACCCAACGCTTTATAACCGCTCCATTGTCACATACTTATATCCAGCGCTTTATAACCACTCCATTGTCACATACTTATATCCAGCGCTACTACTACTACTACTACTACTACTACTACTACTAATAATAATAATAATAATAATAATAATAATAATTAATAATAATAATAGTAATTATAATAATAATAATAACACTTTGGCCGGGCGCTGATTTGTCGCGGTTCTTGGGCGAGAAGGCCTTGGTTACCCCTGTATTCCCAACTGACTCCCTATTCCCACGCTTCTTCTCTCCTCCCAACACTCGGAGCCGAACTGTTTGATGACATCCCTTGTCCCATTCTTCCCAATCTCTCCGATTAGCATATTAACTCTCTGATAAAAATTGTGGTTTCGCCAAATGGTCAACTTTTTCAAAGAGGCTTCCATAGACTATTTTGACATCCGGGCAGTCGACATTTTTTTTCAACGAACAACAACGTCTTCTGACAGATATTGTCATACGGTGGGGAAACCGACCTCTCCACATCCCGACCAGCCTGGGGCCTGGCTTTTATTAAGCTGAGAAAAAATAGTTATAACCCCACACACATTTAATACTTATGTAATACGGCAGACAATATTAGCAATATTTAAAAAAAAAAATTGACCTCAAGAGGGACGAGTTCGTTGAGCCCATTCTGTCGTTCAATTGGTGGTGGTAGAAAGCTACATTTTGGTAGAAAACATTAAACAATAACAACATTTGAATTTCTCGTAGCTGTAAAGACAAGAGTTAATTCCTGCGAGAACTTCAACAAGTACTTAGTAGGTGGCTCATTTTGGTTAGAGTGTCGGACTTTTGCTCACGAAGGCGGAGTTCGAAACAAGCAAAAGACAACTGCATGACGACGCTGAGTGAGACATAACCCTTTACCCACGTGACGACCGTATCCGACCATATCCGATCGTATCCTACTATATCGGGCCGTATCCGACCGGCGCCATTTAAATTATATTATTACCTTTGATTATTTACGGAAATAATTATCTCATAACGATCTCGTCGAAATCTTTTCCATGTGATGCCATATGTTATGTTTTATAGCCTAAAATGAAAATTCTTAGTTCTCGAATCATTTTGAAAATGTCTTCTCGTCGTGCTGGTGAAAAGATTAACTCCACCATTCTAGTGGTAACACGGTGGTCAGGGCTGTAGGAAGTATTCCGAACTAAGGAAAGGGACACGGTAATGGAAGGGCACACACTCACTGATATACATTAATGGGGAGGGGGTCCATGTACCTTAGGGGCGTGGTAGGAATACAATTCACAAAGCTATGTTTAAGCCCAGCGCTCCACCGAAATGTCCCGTGTGGCAGGAATACAATTCACAAAGCTACGTTTAGGCCCAGTGCTCCACGGAAATGTCTCGTGTGGTAGGAATACAATTCCCAAAGCTACCTTTAGGCCTAGTGCTCCACCGAAATGTCCAGTGTGGTAGGAATACAATTCACAAAGCTACGTTTAGGCCCTGTGCTCAACCGAACTTTCCCATTTTGAAAATTTGTGAAACATAGAGCCAAAGAGGTTCACTTTTCTCTACTTCAAAAACTACAGAAGGGATACATCATACGGGCATGAATGAAGTACATGTGCTTACAGTTGAGTCGAGAGGGACGCCCCCACCTCCACCCCCTCCCCACACACAGACACCGATTTTCTGGTAGTGTATTAGGGTGTAAAAATAAAATTGTATTGGCAAAGAACTTGGCCTTCATATTTGAAGGAGGTGGTGGTGCCACAGTGTGAGAGAATTCTCCTAATTCTATGTTGTAACGCAAATAATTCTATGTTGCATTGTCTCGTACCACTCACCCCATCACCCGGCCCTTGCTTCTGAGGGTTGCTAATGGTTCATGACTTTGACAAAAGTCCGCGTAACGAAAATTAAAAGATCTCGTCATATGCACGTAAAATACACGGGTTGGTAACCAAAAGGCGAAATAAGGCAAGGGTTGGGCAGTCAAGGTAGGTCCGTCCGTCCGTCCGTCCGTCCGTCCGTCCGTCCGTCCGTCCGTGTTTACATTTGGTACCTCATGTGATAGAGTCCGTGTCCCAGGGGGGGGGGGGGGGGGCTTAAGTGGTAATTTGGACTCAAGTGGTAAACCGCATTTTAGTTAGTGTCCTAAAATTTCTAATGTTGTATAATAAATCCTAAAACGAAAATTACCGCATTAGTCTCTACGCCTTGGGGGGGGGGGGGGGGGGAGGAGGAAATGTAGTAAAAAAAACACCTAAGGTCTTTTTCAGTCAAAACAATACGACTTAAGACGGACTAAAAAAATACCACTTGAGCGAATTACCGCATAACTCCCGAATGTCCGTCCGTCCGTCCGTCCGTCTGTCCGTCCGCCCTCACGAGAGTACACTTATGAGTTGTGTTTCCAGTAGGCGTCAGACTTGTGGGGATTTTTAGCACTTATGGGGTGCAACACCTTCACAAACGAGTCCAGAAGATATTTCTGAGGTTTTAAAACAAAAAGGTCTCTTGCACCCCACAGTGTTTCGGACACACATTTTCCGTCCGTTCTTGGACGGCCAATCACCGAACGGACAAAGCCTCCCGCTGATCGTCTAAAATTGACAGCCATCCTGAACCAACCAATCAAATCTCTCGATTCTATTACATCCCATAAGTTGGCAGTGCACGCGTTTCTCTTTTTGTCTTGAGAGGGAACCAGTTTTATCATAATGATTTATTTTTCTTACCCGCAGTTTTCATGCCAATCATCTATGGAACTTGGAAGAGTTCGAAACGTAAATTTAAAGTAAGTTACCATTTAAACGAAATATGTTGAATTTTGCGTGTAAAAATCCAGTCTTAACGCCTGAGACGTCCGAGTCTTTCATTTTTCGATACATCCAGATGAAGTTATGCAAGCATGCGTAATTTATTTTGCCTAATTTCGCGGCACTGCAACCTACCTGAATTGTCAAGTGTTGCAGAAGCAGTGAAACCACAGGCTTCAGTGAGAACAAATCAACTCAGTGCTTTCATTTTCACGGGGCCGCAACAATAGTTAAATCTAGGGCCCTGGGAATCGGGAATTTTAGTTCGAATCGAATCATGTCAGAGATTCGCGAATTGAGATTTTCTACAGGCCTTTTGACTTTTGCTTGCTTCCGTACGGCACCCTTATTTTGAACATGTTGGGTTTTAACTTTTACCCATGGGCTTTGAATAAACAACAGGGTTACGATTAGCACCGGGAAATAAATTAAAAACATGTGAGCAACTATTTTTTAGCTTTGGAAAAAAATCACACTCCTAAATCTTTCACATTAGTAGTTCAGCGATCTGAACGTAGTGGCTACCCATCTACATTTAGATTCCTCCCGAGTCCCTTTCAAGTCTGAACCCGTCGAAGCGTCAACCATCGCTTCGATATCGTCCATGTCAGTTATTGTCATTATACGCCTGTATTGGCTATAAAATAATGTTGCGTCCGAGAAAGTCAGCTTAACATAAGCTGCGCCATAAGATTAAAATTTTAAAAAGAACAATTTTGTAGTCAGGAGCCCGACACCACCCGTGCTTATTTAAGGCCCTGTGATACCTTCTAAACCATCGTGGGAAGGCGTAGTCTAGTGTAGTCACTAGTGCAACAATGAGCAATTAGCCCAGTGGCGTCATGCCAACGGTGCACGGGGAAGGACTGGGAAGTGCCATTTCCGACAACATGGGAGGCATTTTTGCCAAATTTTTTGGGCACGCTACGCGCCAAACGATGGTGACGCTCCGCTTAGAAGGTGTTACCGATCCGCTCCCCCCTCCCTCCCAGATTTTTCTCTAGCATGACGCCCCTGGTTCAGCCAATTAATAATGGCCCACTTCACAAGTTCTAGTACTAATATGATCTCACCCCGAGGTTGCTAAGATCGCATGCCCTTGGGTAGGCAGTAATAAGGCCTGGGGGTAGTACCCTTATAAAAAAAGTACCATGGTAAATCCCAAAATACCCTGGTAATACCATGGTATTACCAGGGTATTTTGTGATTTACCATGGTTTACCATGGTACTTTTTATAAGGGTAGGAAAGCAGACACTAATGGGCAAGACTAGTGAATGACGAAATCTATAGATGGAGTATGGTTACATTTCATCCTTTGGGGTGAATGAGGTGGGGGGGGGGGAGGGGGGTAATACTGGATAATGAAAGTGGATGGATGAAGCAGGAGCTGTAACCAAGGTGGCAATTACCAATAAAGCATGTTTTTAAATGAAGACACTGGAAAACTTAACTTATTTTTATTAATGATAAATTACTTTAAGCCATTATGTTTATCTTGAATGATAGAATGACATTCGACTTGTACAAACTACAGGATGTGGCAAGACAAATTTTCACAAATAAAGGAGCAACATAACCCCAGTTAAATTTGGGTTATGTTTCTCCCATATGGGTGATGGGATTATTGGAGAAATTCCACCCTCGGGCTTCAATATCTCCTATATGGGGGGAAACACTCTATCAGTACTGTGTAAAGGTGAGTCTTCAACTGAAAGAGATGAGGAGAACTCACCTGAATATAATAAGAATGACCAAATTTAGATAAGAGATAATAGAGCTAATAGAGGACAGCTACATGTATTCTCGGACACACTGTTACATAGGGTGATATCCGCCAATATGGAAGATATATTCTCCAGCAGGCCTCAACTGAGGGAGGAGTAACCTGTGGGAGAGGATTTCTCCAAAACTGATAGAATACGGACAGGCCTATACGCGTCTTTAACTTGTCTTGCTAAGTTTGAACGGAAGGGTTAGTTATATCTGGTATACAAAGGATCGCGGTGACAAGTGATATCCCTTATTATTATTTAATATTTATTGATGTTTAAGGTCACATATTTATGCACAATGACTAATCACGACGGTGACAGTTTTACGGGTGGAGGAAGCCGGAGTACCCGGAGAGAACCACCGAGCAACGACGAGCAGCTGCCAGCTCCCCAACATCGTAACTCCGCTCTGCAGCACAGGCAGGGTTAGATTGGTTGAAGACATGCGTTCCATCGACGTGCAGTACGCCTTAGTACGCGGCGTCATCGTGCCCCCACAGTGATATCCCTTAAATTTCTGCATCACAATGTGAGGGAGAAATTTATGAAAAGGCCCTGTTACCATTTCGGGTTATAACTGAGAAGAAATGTCCTAGATAAAATGAAGAAGCTCTAACAGTTAAAATTTCTTGTCTTTGGAGAATGTAAAGATAATTCTGTAAAATTAACCCTTTACCCGAAGTAACGGAAAAAATCGGCCAGCTGGCGCTATTCACAAAAATCACCAATTAATTTTCATTATTTTTTTCATTTTTGTGTTAAACACGTAGGTTATGACCCTCTTTGGAACGAGCTCGTTTCAACGAGGGTTCATAACCTATGTGTTTGACACAAACAAAAAAATGAAAAAATAGTTATTCAATAATTTTGTTGAGGAGTGTCGTCTGCTTTTCATGTTAAGGGTTAAAATGAATACTGTTCCATTTTATGCTAAAGTTATACAATTTATGGAGCTCACGTTCAAATGTAGTTTCTCCAAAATGGGTTAAAAACTTAGATAACTGATGAGGCAGGGCCCATCCACCTAACTTTCTAGCCTATTATTACCACTTCAGAGGGCGTTCCCTGTAGGTTATCGCGAGTTTATTGATACGGTGGAATATCATAACGCACGGTAGTGAATTGCATCGGGCCGTTATGAAATTTTGTTGTGATTTTTCGGCCCGCCACTTACTTCCGGTTTCTCATTTGCAATTGCCTCCCAAAAATGTTTGAAATAGAGACACAAATTACCTCCCATGATCGAACGCGCATTTTCGTTCCAACATTCTGCTGAAATGTATAAAGTTTATAAAATGATCTGGATCACTGGATTTCAAACTTGTTGGATATTATACGTATTATAGGTGAGTAATCGAACAATTTTTTAAATAATATATATTTTTAAACGTATTTTCTCCTCTGAAATGTTCGGTTCTTTGAAATACAATGTGTCCTAATTTCGAAGTAAATAAATGACGTGATAATCACGTGATTTTGTTTGTCAACAAAGCAGACGATACATGTGCTTTCTGTAATTGACCGACATCGCAAAAATGAGTCAAAATAGCGACTTGAGCGAAACAGATCTAATGTTTCTCGAAAACAGTGCTACTCCAGCAAGCACAGCCAGATCAACCCAATATGGCATCAAAAAGTTTAATAAAGAGTGGCTTGCTCGACGTGGAAAATTTTGTGATTTTGAGACAATTTCTCCTGAAATGTTAAACGAACTATTAAGGAAATTTTATGCAGAGGTGAAATCGAAGGAAGGAACGGGAGCAGGAGAAGTCGGCCCATTGCGAACTCGGCCCCGGAGAAGTCGGCCCCTAGGAGAAGTCGGCCCAGACAATTTCGGAGAAGTCGGCCCATGAGAGAAGTCGGCCCCACAAACTACAGGAGAAGTCGGCCCCTAGGAGAAGTCGGCCCAGACAATTTCGGAGAAGTCGGCCCATGAGAGAAGTCGGCCCCACAAACTACAGGAGAAGTCGGACCCTAGGAGAAGTCGGTCCAGACAATTTGAGAGAAGTCGGCCCACTAGAGAAGTCGCCCCCATGAAGTACAAGAGAACTCGGCCCCTAGGAAGTCGACCCAGACAATTTGGGAGAAGTCGGCCCCACAAACTAAAGGTTAACACCCGATGGTTTAGGACATTAGTTTACTGTAAACAGAACTAATTTACAGCAATACACTGATCTATTTCCGTACTTCGCCGTATTGACGATTCAACACTTCATAATTTGAGATATCAGTGAAAATACCAGTACTTAACATTAATTCCTAGAACGCCCACAGGGCTTTCTATGAACTGATGTTACGTAGTGGTATTATCAGCGATAAAAAAACAAGACTCTAACAACATTATAATAATCATGACAGGTTTGTCACAAACAGAGCTCATTTGTCTGTTTTTACAACAATAACGCTCCCATTGTACATTTTAAAAAATGTATGTGATCAGAAATGTGTGCAATGTTGTACTGTGCAGACACGAATGTTCGTGGGAGATTTATGCTTCAATTTAAAATGTGGAAAAACATAACGGAAAGGTGAGCAGAGCCTTGATGAAATTCATTCTATAATATTTAAAACAAGGTTTGTCAGGGCTTGGGGTGGATTTACCATGGTACTTTTTATAAGGGTGGGGCCGACTTCTCTCATGGGCCGACTTCTCTTATGGGCCGACTTTGTTTTTGGCCGAGTTCTCCTATGGGTGACTTTGTATGGGGCCGACTTCTCTCATGGGCCGACTTCTCCTATGGGCCGACTTAGTTTTGGGCCGAGTTCTCCTATGGCCCGACTTTGTTTGGGGCCGACTTCTCTTATGGGCCGACTTCTCTTGTGGGCCGACTTTGTTTTGGGCCGAGTTCTCCTATGGGCCGACTTTGTTTGGGGCCGACTTCTCCTGCATTCTTGATGGAAGGAACGAGTCTTACACCAAGCACTTTAACATCTATTAGAGCTGGAATCCATAGACATGTAACATCTGCGCCATTAAGTAGGCCACTCAATATAATTAAAGATCGAGAATTCACCAGTGCCAACCATATGTTTGTTGCACGCTGCAAACTTTTCATGAAATGCAATAATTCAAAAAGAAAACACAAATCGAGCATTGGAGAAGAGGATATGTGGAAGTTGGGGGTTTATTTTCAAAATTTTAATTCAAATGCTGTTGTTCTGGTGGAATCAATGTGGTTTATGCTATGCTTGGTTACGGGTCGTTTCGTACCTTTTCCCTTTCGTACTGGGTCGTTTCGTACTGAGTCGTTTCGTACCTAAAAAGGAACGAAACGACTCAGGTAATTTTCACCTCTATTTTTCTAAATTTTTATTCGAAAATTTTAGGCATAGTTTTTAACTTTAAAAAAATCAGTACAGCGTATAGATTTTTTAAAGAACATTATGCCTAAAACGGCAATTTCATTGTAGGATACTCGGAATGAAATTTTCTTCACATTTTTCCAGTGGCGGATCCAGGATATTTTCTAGGGTGGGTGGGGGTGGGGGGGGGGGGGACCGATGTAATGAGAAAAGAAATTTTCCGTGAGGGTTTTATGTAAACAACCCCTACGGTTTAGTAACATATGATTCTTCGGGGGTGTCGTAATTAGTACGCTGACAAGTTTTTAAACACATAACCCTGCTTATTGCATGCTAGGTGTTATAACTATTATTATTGTAAAAAAACATGATGTTCCGGATTCCTTAATTTTCGATACAAATGCAATTTCTATCACAGGAAGCACACTGAAAACATACAATAGTTTCACGGTGCTATCTTTCTCCTTTATCGCCCAAGTGCCCCCCCCCCCCCCCCCCCCTTTGTATCTCCCACTGCAGTTTTCCGTTGTTGATGATTCCAACACTCGGCGTCATTTCTTGGGATGCTCAACATCGAAAAGCTCATCAAGAAAGATTATCAAGAAAACGAAAATCGACACTGTAGCGCCACAATTCTTCACAAGTTAAATAAACATCAAACGATTTCAAAAGCCAGTTACCAAGCTTAGGATAGTCCATATGCATCGTCCCCAGAAAACTTTAAACACCCATGATGATTACATGCGCACCATCGACGTGCAGTACGCCTTAGTACACAGCGTCATCGTGCCCCCATGTGGGCAATTGGGGTTAAGTGCCTTGCCCAAGGACACAACTCGGGAGCGCGAATCTGTCACTGAAATGGTCACCCATCCAGCTACTAACCACGCTTGACGTTGCTTAACTTCGGTGATCTGACGAGAACTGGTTACCTCGACGCCACCGCGCCCCCTATTCCTTTTTAGTTGTCATTTAGGTCCGCTCGCCTCTTCCCTCAAAAACTGAGTCGTTTCGTCCCCCTTTTTATGTGAGTCGATTCGTTCCTTTTTATTTAGGTGAGTCGTTTCGTACCTAAAGGAGTACGAAACGACCCAGTACGAAAAGCTAAAGGTACGAAACGACCCGGGGGACAAAAGGGAAAAGGAACGAAACGACCCGTCACCCTATGCTTTTATTTTGGTCGCCGTGGTCGAGAAGGATGGGCCTCAATGTGTAAAGATACCTTTAGTGTAGGGATGGACAGTGACGGGACAGAGTTTGTTGAGTTGTCTAAAACTGAGGTTACAAAAAACCACCAGGGTGGATACAAACAGTGCGATATTAACTATAACACACAAAAAATGTACGGTAATGGTGTTGGTATATTCAAATTTTATATTGCAAAACTTAGTGAGAAGTGTGATAGGTTATTCCAGACACCAAAACAAATTTACAGCCTAGATGACCAGGTATGGTTTAAAAATGAAGCAATGGGAAAGAACACTTTATCACAAATGATGCAGAGAATTTCTAAAAAAGCATCATTATCACAAATTTACACTTGCCACTGTGTTCGCGCAAGTACAATTACAACGCTTTACCAGGCAGGAGTAGACCCAAGTAGCATTATTACTGTCACCAACCATAAAAATACCCAGAGTTTAAAACATTACTTGTCTGACATTTCAACAACTCAGAAACGGCATTGTTCAAATGTGTTGAGTGCATCATTAAGTGTAAACCCAGAACATGATGAATTTTCTGACAACGAAGAGTTCACTGTAGGAACATTTAACATAGACACTAGTGTTATTGGAGACTCAGCAAGTGTTATAAATTACAACACTGTCAGTAATGTTGACAATGGCAGTACTGAACCCACTGCTACCAATTCTATTAATAGTCGCTCCGAACCCGATGCCAGTTCTGTTGCAGGGCTTGATTTAATCTGAAAATTTTGAATAGCAATTTACTATTCACCCTGGAAAATTGATTAGCAGTTGATCCAAAAGCACTTGAAACTAATAAATCTTGAATAGCAAAATTCAGAAATTGGAGAGCAAAGTGCTATGCTAATCCAGTTAAATCGAGCCCTGTTCTGTTGAAACATGTCCTGACCATTCTGAACCCAAGACTGTCAATCTCTACTCTGCTGATGGAATTCTTACTATTCCTGGAAACTCTGAACCAGGGACAGTCTATAACATTGACATTCCAACCAACACTAGTCAAACTACGCTTCAGAACTTCCAGCCACAAACCCAACTTTTGCATCAGCTGATGTCGGGTGCAACATTTAATAACTGCAGCATAAACATTTATCAAGGAAAGTGAAGTTGTTGAACAACTTAACTTTCCTTGAGAAATGTTATGCTGAATGTTGAGACCGTTAAATTTTATGTCACAAAATATGTTTGTATATATGTTCATTAAACTGTTAATTGAAATTGAATAATTTACTTTATCTTTAAAATATACTAGGTACCGTTAACAATGTGGTAATAAGTGGTAATAATAGTAATAACATGACTTCCATAGTCGGGCGTTATGGTTCATTAACGGCCCACCATAAATGATTAACAGCCCACTGGCCTTATAACGCCCTGGGGCTGTTAATCATTTATGGTGGGCCGTTAATGAACCATAACGCCCTCCTGAAGTCATGTTATTGTTATATTATTACCACTTTGCAGGGCGTTCCCTAGTGTATTAACGCTGTTATGCCGAGCGTTCAAAGTAAATAATGCATGGCAATCTCCTAAGTTCCGGGCCGCGGGCCGATAATGAAAATAATCGCCCTCTGGCATCATTGTTACATCACGTGATCACCGCTTGTTCTCGATCGGCAAGGAGCTGAATCGAAACGACGATACCAGGGAAATGATTCATAAACGACCGAACTTTTCTTACCAATGGCTAGATTGTTGTTATTAGGTAAGTAATCCAGATTATTTTTATTATGAAGCAATTGTAAGAAGCCGTCATTGCCGAAAAATTACATCACTTTCCTAATTTCGACGTTCATGCACTTAATTTGTGACACGGGAATTCCCCCAAATTGTCGCCCCTGATCTCTCCGATGCGCATTTGTAAACAAACAAATGGTAATAATAGTAATAACATTATTTTTGCGAGCATTATGGTATATTAGCGGCCCTGCAGAAATTATTAACAGCCCTCGGGCCAATTAGCGGCCCTCGACTTCGTCTCGGGCCGCTAATAAGCCCCTGGGCTGTTAATAATTTCTGCAGGGCCGCTAATATACCATAATGCCCTCAAAAATCATGTTATTGTTATATTGAATTCAAACATTACTACATAATCAGACGACTCACCGCAGTCATATTTATAATTCTCTTCTAATTCAACCCCCCCCCCCCCCCCCCCCCCCCACCTCGCACCGTGTCAGAGTGGGTGAAATGTAACAAAACAAACTGTAACTTATTTTGGTGGGTCCCATACGGAGCAGAAGTCTCGGTGTTTATAGTAAAAGGCCAGCCAATGAAATTGTAGCACCTACATTGGAAAACCCGATTCCAAACTGTGATTGTAAACACGGAGAAAATCTGAAATGGCACTCGCTTCAAACTTGAATAAATCAAAATATATGTTATAAACATTTTGATCAACGATCATATGAAGATAATAGAACCTTGATGCATGGCTAAGATGAAATTCTGTAAAATAATGATATGGGATACAGTAGTTACGTGATAATAAATGCCGAAATGTGAGAGCACGTTTATTTTATACATGTAAGTTGTAACTGAATCTGACCAGAGCAAAATACGAGGCAGAACAAGTTGACGGTTTCTTGAGAATTACAACATGTTAAGACGTGGAAGATATAAAATAGTTTTTTTTTTAAACAGGGTAGGGAATTGAGTGATATACGTTGCAGATGATTTTAATTTCGCAACAATGACAAGATGAATACTTGGTTAATGAGTTGCCTAAATCCGTGTAATATTACGAATGGGTAATTACCGAAATGAGAATAAAATATGTCAAGAAGTGATATAAAAATTCAAAGGGGGAAATTTTCCTGATAGATAGTGTTACACAGAATATAAAGGTAATTGTTAAATTGCCTCGTCCTCTGGAAAATGGGGGTTCAGGCTGAGACAGCATAACAATAATAACCCGAAGTTGCATCTGAACAAAGATCGATGCGGAAACAGGCATACTTGTAATCACATTCAGGGAGAGGAGATCGATTATGATCATTACCAGGTAATTTTACTAGGAGTTATCGTTTCCGCATCAATATTCTTTTCGGGCAGCAACTCGGGTTGCACAAAAACATGGACGATATCGAAGCGATCCCCGTGGGAACCCCGGGAAGTAAGCAGCACTTGTTTACTGTGGTAAACCAGTTCCGCTTTACTAGTAAAATAGGACCCAGTCACCAATTCTTGGGGTGAAAGTCCTCTAAAATGGGCAACATGTAGATAAACGATTGACTAAACTTGACTTCATCTCCATGTTGTGTCACGATTAGCCATGGTGCATAAATATGTGACGTTAACCACCAACAAACAAACAAACGATACCGAAGCGATGCTTGACTCTTCGTAGTGTCTAGTCTCAATAAATAAAGAATAAAACACAGTTTGGATCAATAAACACAAATGTAAGGAAATATGTGTGCTACCAAATGCAGCCAGTGATAAGGGTGAAAGCTTGCCCGTGTTTTGAGTTGCCAATTAAACTTGTTGGGGAATTTTACTACAGATTTGAATGGGAGGAATCTGGACATTGAGGGGTAGCACACTGCATGTGTGATTTTTCACACCTCTGCAATTTTCCGAGGTGTCACTGTGTTGTGTTATTCATAAAATACCTTTGGACATTTGGAAACAGGTCAATCCCGCCCCAAAGATGATCCATCCCCAGATGATCTGTCGTTTCTTCAACCCAGACGATATGACCCCAGTCATTCCATCCCCAGACGAGCTGGTCCATGCACAATTCATTAGCTGTGACAACGTATTGATTTTGGGTTGAAAAAATATAGAAAAAAAACCCAGAATGAATGCATGCATGGTGAAGAACTGAACGAATGGGTCACTGATGACTTTAAAAGTGTCGTTGGTGATACTGGTCCCAAATTCATTTTATGTTTCCATTTCATTTTTAGCTTAACTTGACAAAGTCAAGATAAGCTATTGCCATCACACATGCAGAAGTCTGTGAGTCACTTCACATTTTCCTTTAGCACAGGCTACACTCCCGTAGTTCTTATCTGATTGTCACAAAATTTCATATGCACGTTTGAGGTCATGTTTAGATGAGAACGTCCCCTTTTGGTCGCGATACGTCAAACGTGACAGCTGCCTGAGGTGAAAACCCAAGAAACTTCAGCACAGTCTACAGGTCATATTTATGGAGAGATTTCATGGTAACTTGGTGGGATGACTCTGTTTTATATCTAGATGAGAAAGTCCCCTTTTGGTGATGATCTGTTGACTGTGACGGCTGCCCAAGCCAAAAACCCAAAACATTTAGCACAGTCTACAGTCTGTATATATGAAGGGATTTCATTGTAACTTGAGAGGATGACTCAGTGTTACTGTGTAATGACTACATGAGGACGTCCCCTTTTGGTTGCGATCGGTCAGCCGTGATGGCTACACAGAGCAAAGCCCGAGAACCTTTAGCACAGTCTTCAGGCATAATTTATGAAGGGATTTCATTGTAACTTGATAGGATAACTCGTTTTTGAATAATTTCACTGTAACTTGGTAATTTTGGTTGACATACATTAACTGTGAGGGCCACATTAAGCAACCCCTCACTTCTTTAGTACAGTCTGCACCTCAAATTATTTTTTATTGAAAACATAGCATCCAGGGAACTGAAATTAACATATTCCCAATTATCACAATTCTTGTCTTATTTCATAATCCTTCCATAAACATTGAACATTATCCTTTTCATCAAACACAACACACAGTCAAGTCAAGCTACAGTGTCATTGACACTTTCATTATTTTTGTATTTATTTTTTTGGAGGGGGCGGGGGATGGGAGGGATGTGGGTCCACGTCACTGGTTATGGTGACTAATTGTTACAATATCGGGGTAAAATCTAAGGAACCACCCGCAACCATTGAAAAGACTTTTGCTAATCTATTAAACTTGTAAACTTGTTTTTTTTTTCCAATTTTTTACAAACAAACATCCATACAAAAAAGTCACTATTCATTGTAATGAGCACAGTAAATTTGTGCCATTGAGATGTCGCCTGAAATGTTTTTGTAGAATGTTTTTGAAAAATGATTTTTTAAAGCCCAATTTATAACTTGTGTGGATTAGTGCAACAGGTTTGTAAATAGAGGGTCAACCCACAAACAAGTCAGACAAACGGCAATGCCACATCATGATTTTCAATATTGCGGATGTGTGAAATCTTCTTCACAACAGGCTGAGTATATATGGTCAGTTACTTGCCTTAATGTTTGAACCAACATCCAACATATACCTCAGTATTATTTATTTATTGGTGTTTAAGGTCACATATTTATGCACAATGGCTAATCATGAACGTGACAGTTTTACAGGTGGAGGAAGCCGGAGTACCCGGAGAGAACTACCAAGCAACGGTGAGCAACTGTCAGCTCCCCAACATACTAACGCCACACAAGTAGGGTTAACATTGGTTGAAGACAAGTGCACCATCAATGTGCAGTACACCTTAGTACACAACGCCACTGTGCCCCCACGTGGGCAATGGAGATGAAGTGTCTTGCCCATGGACACAACGCGGTTGCCACAGGTGGGATTCGAACCCAGCCTGCACCTCTACCTACTGAGCCACAGCGCTCCCATATAACTCAGTAAATGCTGTTAATTTGTTTTATACATTATCTTTATCTTATGGGTTTTGTTTATACAATGAGAAAGGTGGACTGTTGGGGCAAAATGTCAAGGTCAGGATGAGTGAGAACACCATTTTTATTTTGAACTACCATGCCCACATATATATTGTGAAAGTATGTGACAAGTTCCGAACATTTATTTTTGTTATTTTGTTGAGTTGAATAAGTATAGATAAGGCCACACAAAGTAGATCTTCTATTTCTCAGGCCATTATTTGTAAAATTTCATGTGGGTGAGCATTTTATTTTTCTTTTATTTTTAGCTCACCTACATCTGTAAGATGTGGTGAGCTATTGTCATAACCTCGGGCATCAGCGTCGGCGTCCGGCGTGTCCAATATTGTAATATTTAATGTTAAGGTTAATTTCTCAAACATCAGTGGGCTCAGGCCTTTTATATTGCATATGTAGGTTGTAGGGGACTATCAGAACAGTATTTAACCCTGATACTATGACTTTTTTCCAAATTTCACCTGAAATTTTCTGCCAAAAGTTGTTGTAAGAATTTGCGTTTAGGTGTTGTAAGAATTTGCGTTAAAGTCAGCTTTTGCGCAGATTGTGCTGCTTTAACTTCTCATTACTGTTGATTTCCATATTTCAATAACAACTGTAGGTATTATCCCTACTGTATGCAGAAATTTAACGGAAATTTTTTTTTTTTTCAGTCAAAATTTTCATGTTTTTCTCGGACTTAGTAAATTTTAAGTTGTAAAACTTTGTGTTTAAGTGAGTTGTGTTTCTATGTGTCTTTCCAGGCGATTAATATTCTACACTTGGGTTACTGAACTCCATTACAGTAATATTTAACCCTCATTACATGCATATTTGAGGCTGATTTTCTGCCAAAACTTGTTGTAAGAATTAGCATTTAGGTGTTGTAAGAATTTGCGTTAAAGTCAGCTTTTGTGCAGATTGTGGTGCTTTAACTTCTCATTACTGTTGATTTTCATATTTCAATAACAACTGTAGGTATTAACCCAACTGTATGCAGAAATTTAACGGAAATTTTCTTTTTTTTCATTCAAAATTTTCATGTTTTTCTCGGACTTAGTAAATTTTAAGTTCTAAAAATTTGTGTTAAGATGAGGTGTTAAGGTGAGTTCTCAAAGATCAGTGGGCTCAGGCCTTTGATATTGCATATGTAGGTTGCAGGGGACTATCAGAACAGTATTTAACCCTGATACTACGACTTTTTTCCAAATTTCACCTAAAATTTTCTGCCAAAAGTTGTTGTAACAATTTGAGTTAAAGTCAGCTTTTGTGCAGATTGTGCTGCTTTAACTTCTCATTACTGTTGATTTTCATATTTCAGTAACAATTGTAGGTATTAACCCTACTGTATGCAGAAATTTAACAGAAATTTTTTTTTTTTTTCAGTCAAAATTTTCATGTTTTTCTCGGACTTAGTAAATTTTAAGTTGTAAAACTTTGTAAACTTTGTGTTTAGGTGAGTTGTGTTTCTATGTGTCTTTCCAGGCTATTAATATTCTACACTTGGGTTACTGAACTTCATTGCAGTAATATTTAACCTTCATTACATGCATATTTGAGGAATTTGAGGCTGATTTTCTGCCAAAACTTGTAAGAATTAGCGTTTAGGTGTTGTAAGAATTTGCGTTAAAGTCAGCTTTTGTGCAGATTGTGGTGCCTTCACCTCTCATAACTGTTTATTTTCTCATTTCAATAACAACTGTAGGTATTAACCCTACTGTATGCAGAAATTTAACTGATTTCTTTTCTTTTTTTCAGTCACAATGTTCACGTTTTTCTCTGACTTACTCAATTTTAAGTTCTAAAAGTTTGTGTTAAGGTGAGGTGTTAAGGTGAGTTCTGTTTCTATGTGTCTTTCCAGGCAATTGATATTGTATGCATGGGTTACTGAACTACATTGCGGTAACGTTGCGCCCTTATTACATGCATATTTGAGGAATTTGAGGGGTATTTTGGGGACTTATATTCACTTTCTTCAAAAAAACTGTTTTTTAACTTTTTTTTTTTTATTTAATACTTTCTCATACTTGTTACTAGTAACATTAAGGCTTATTTTAGTTGTTGATGTGATGTATTTTTTTGTTGGGACTTATAGTCACTTTCTTGAACGAATGTTTTTCCGCATCTCCTCTTTAACCAATGAATGTACTTCATTTACAATTTCAGTGATTTATGAAAGCCTTTTCTAATTCTTATTTATGATTTAATATCTGGCCTCACGATTCATATTCTTAATCATAAACATTTCTAAAAGAAAAAAATCGGGGCGCGGTGGCTCAGTTGGTAGAGGTGCAGGCTGCAAGCCGAGAGGTCCTCGGTTCGAATCCCACCTGCGGCAACCGCGTTGTGCCCTTGGGCAAGACACTTCACCCCGATTGCCTACATGGGGGCACGATGACGCTGTGTACTGAGGCGTACTACACGTCGATGGTGCGCATGTCTTCAACCAATCTAACCCTGCCTGTGCTGCGGTGCAGAGTTCAGAGTTACGATGTTGGAGAGCTGACAGCTGCTCGTCGTTGCTCGGTGGTTCTCTCCGGGTTCTCCGGCTTCCTCCACCCGTAAAACTGTCATGGTCACGATTAGCCATTGTGCATAAGTATGTGACCTTAAACACCAATAAAATAAATAAATAAATAAAAGAAAAAAATGCTTTTATATCCAATGATTCTATGTTGAATTGATATATAATAAATGCAGAAATATAGACTTTCCAAAGCCATCACATAAACCACATTAATCATTTGATGCCTAGTTAATGATTTATTTTAACTAAATATTAGACATGTTACATTGGAACGACATTATCAAGCGCGAATATAGGTAAGCGTTGGGATGTAACATCCCTCTTGTTTATTTCTGCAATTATTTCTCTGCCATCAAAAGTTTTGTGTTCTAATGTATGGAAGAAAATGGGTGGTGGTGTATTTTGTTCCTTGAGTGCAACAAGACATTGCAATGCTAATGCTAAAGCATTGCAAAGCCTTCTTGCTCTAAGGAGGCAAATTTATCAATTTTTTTAACTAGGGTAAAATATCAAACATAAACCTTTTAATAATTATTTTTGAAGTTTTACATTGGTTGTAAAAGGATAGCATGCTGGTTGCAGGCCTGGGGTGGACGATGGTACAGGTGGGGGCCTCCACCAGGATTATTCGGAAAATTGGATGCCTCAAGAGAAAATCTAGGGGCCTCTGAGTCAGCATTTTAAACTTTACCAAAAAATAAATTTGAACAATTTTTTGAGAATGGATTTTTAAATTTCAAGATTTTTTTTCATAGCATATTCATGGCAGTTTTGATAAAAACAACCCAAAAATAAAGTTCCACTGGTTTATTTGGGATGATGAAATCTCAAAAGCCATAGTGTCACGAATCAGGCAATTTTGTGTGTGGTTTCATTGAACTGTTGATGAAGAAAATGTTTTTTTATTTTTTTTTTTGGTGGAGGGGGGTGGGGGGTGGGGGGAGTTTAGATGTCCAAACTGGTTACTGTAGGAAAACACCCCTGAATCCAGCACGGGGGTTAAATGTCAGATGGGGAGCATGGTGGCTCAGTGGTAGACTGTTGGACTTCCCGTATGGGACGACCCATCTTGTGTCCTTGGGCAGGCACTTTATCGCGATTGCCAACATGGGGGCACGATGACGCTGTGTACTAATGCGTACTGCATGTCGATGGTGCACATGCCTTCAACCGCTGTAACACTTCTTGAGTGGAGCTTGAACAGAGTTAGAATGTTGAGGAGCTGACAGCTGCTCATCAATGCTTGGTGGTTCTGTCCGGGTTGTCTGTCTTCCTCCACCCATAAAACTGTCACAGTCACGATTAGTCATTGTTTATAAGTATGTGACCTTAAACACCAATAAATAAATAAATGTCAGATGAGCTGAATATCGCTCTCCATCATTTTCCAAAATCGAAGGACTGCAAAAATGAGGCAATATTTTGGCATTATTAACACCATACATGTAATGTTGCCAAATGGTACACTTTGTTATAGGTTGCTCTGTAGGAGGAGCTGAAACATGGGGAGCATAAACTGATCGAGTCATAAACATACACATATGCATAACAGAGGGACACACCTAGAACATTAACAACATGTCAGGAAGGTCAAAGAAATCACGCTTCCTTCAATTAGAATATTGCAATATCCAGAATTGCCATAAAAAAGTTAGTGAAATCAAAACAATGATGGAGGGGGAGGATTTTGAAATAATGGGCTTAAGTGAGACATAGATAAGGCAGGGCAAGCGTGTTGAAGTTGGACAAACTTAAGGGGAGAGAAAACCATCTTAATGGCTGTTACATGTACATTAAATTTTTCCTTGTTAACATTATTGGTTGCTGGATGAATGATTCCAAGTTAGCATGTTGTATACATTGTAGTAGGAGCAGGGTATTTTTTTTTTTAAAAAAAACTTGGTTCGCAGTTTTCATCTTGGTTTCAAAAAGTGATGATAAATAGTGAATATAAGGTGAATATGAAGGAAAAATGGTTAGCATTTGGACATTTTTGTACAGCATTTTGCGATGCAAATCCAGTCATCAAATACTATGAGGAGCTGAATATGTTAGGGTACAGATGTCTGTAACTTACAGGAAATGTCGACCAACATTATGGGTTGCACGATGGATGATTCCTATTAGAATGTTATATAGTAAGAGCTGAATAATGTAGGGTACAGATGTCTGTAACTTACGGGGAATGTTGGCCAACATTATGGGTTGCACGATGAATGATTCCAAGTTAGCATGTTGTATAGTAGGAGCTGAATAACATGGTGTGCAGATGTCTGAAACTTAAGGGGAATGTCGGCCAACATTATGTGGTGCACGATGAATGATTCCAAGTTAGTGCATTTATATTATGAGCTGAATAACGTGGGGTGCAGCTGTCTGTAACTTACGGGGAATGTTGACCAACATTATGGGTTGCACAGTGGATGATTTCAAGTTAGCATATAGTATAGTAGGAGCTGAATAACGTGTGGTGTAGATGTCTGTAACTTAAGGGCTATGTCAGCCAGCATTATGGAGTGCACAATGAATGATTCCAAGGTAGCATGTTGTATTATAGTAGGAGCTGAATAATGTGGGGTGCAGATGTCTAACTTACAGGGAATGTCAGCCATAAATGTAGGTTGCAGATTGAATTATTCCAAGTTTGCATATATTGTATATTGATATATATCACATTACTCACATTTTGAAAATAATATTACCGAATAGTACACTTTGTTATAGACTGCACATGTACATACCGTACAGTAAAATATGAGCACATTTAAAACTTTTCTTTATTGTTCCATCTTTACATAGGATGTTAAATGAAAATTCGGGAAACGCATATTATATTTTACTGGTATAATAGCACCCTGTATCCAATGCCTGTAGTGGATGTCCTCCATTTAAAGTGGGCAATGACTTTAACTGGTTGAGTGCTGGAAGTCCATATGTGGGCTTTACTCTGAAGTTCAGGTACCAGAACTGTCCCAATGGGAGGCTTGAAAGGCTGGCCTTAATCAAATTCGTACGAACATGAATTGTATGAGCTGCAGTGTGACTAACTGCTTCGAAGTAGACTAGCAGCGAACCGAGAGGGAAATTGTCAACTCTTTCAATAACATGTTATTGATTGAGTTCAGTGGTCAAAGTTATTCAAGGTGGGCTTCTACTACTGGCTGCAAAATGTAACTGTAACGTGAGGAGGGTGTTTACCACCCATGGTAATTACACTATTTGAGTGTAGGTCTGCAATTGCTTGTCTTCATGTAAATCTTCCTTGCAGTACGTGGAGGATGGATTGCAAATAAATTGCTGTTTTGATTTTCCTTAATTTTGTTAGTTCCACCAGTGAAAATCTTTTAATATTTGGTATACAACATCTCAAGGGGGAGGCAGATTCCATTTTGTTCAAATCGTGTCCCAGTGTTAATTTTAGGGCTCTCTGTTGGAGCCAGAAATTTAATTTAGCAATACGACCTAATGAGGAATATTTAAAACTCTTCTTCTTTAGATCCACCACTGACAATTTTAATATTTGGTATACAACATCTCTTGGGTGGGGAGGGGGATTTAACTTGTTTTAAATTGGGGCTCTTGATAAATATTTAGGCTTTCTATTGGAGCCCAAATTTCAACTTCAACTAATACAATATAAGGAAATTTCTTTAAAAAGCTTCAGATCCGCAAGTCAGACTCCTTTCATCGTATTTGGTATCAACATATCTAGGGTGGCTTAGATTTAAGTTTGTTCAAATCAAGTCACTGTGCTGATATTTGGGCTCCCTGTTGGTGGCCGGATTTAGTGCTGTATGATGAAAATTCCTCAAAAATCTTCAAGTTTACAAGTGAAAATTTTTCGATATTTTGTGTACATCATTCATAGCTGGTCACAATCAGGTTTGTTCAAATCAATTCTCTGAATTCCTATTTGGGCATCTTGTGAGACCCCAAACTTTAACTTATTATTAAAGGGCAATATGAGGAACAGTCTTTAACAATCCTCGTTAGATCAACCATTTTGAATCCTTTGATATTTGGTAAACAATATTCAGGCAGATTCAAGTTTGTTCAAATCCAAGCCCTAGTGTTTTTTCCATCAATAATGTCTTTCAAACTGCAGTGGCATAACATCTCTTTGAAGTTTTGTAGTGCATGTCTGCAGTTGGTAGAGTTGGATCCAGTCGGAAAGACCTATGACAATAATCACTGACATGGACACCAGAATGTTGTTATGACTTATTGCCACTGTAGTGTTGATGAGCCATGAAGTGAAATAGGACCTGGTAACCAATGCTGCTTGGGTGCAATCCCTCAGTAAATGGGTAACATAAACATAAATGATTCACAAAACTTGTCTTTATACTTATGTCATGGTCCTCTAAAATGGGCAACATGTTGATTACCGATTGTCTAAGCTTGACTTCATCTCCATGTTGTGTCACGATTAGCCATGGTGCATAACTATGTGACGTTAACCACCACCAACAAACAAATACTTATGTCATGTCATGATATAGCTCAGATGCTGACATTAAACATCTATATATAAATATTTTTTTCCAAACCCATATTCTCATTCTCCATAGGCATTCATTAATTATAGAGAGTTTGGCATACTAGCTTGACTCTAATGGATTTTGACTGACCAAATAATTACTTTTTGACAATCTAAGGCACAAGAAAATGATTTTCACAAAATCTTATTTACCTGCATTTACAGGGCTACAGGAGTAGGGGTTAAAGAGTTCAAGAATGACGTGAAGTATCCCTAGTGTTTTTTTTTTCTACTAAACCATTCAGTCAGATCTTTTGATACAGTGGAACTCCTGATACTGGAATAGCCACTTGGTTACTTTCCTATATTCTACAGATAAATTGGGCATTTATTCAATTATATCTTAAGGGAAGCTGAATAACATGAGGTGCAGATGTCTGTAACTCAAGGGGAATGTCGGTCAACATTATGGGGTGCACAATGAATGATTATTTATTTATTGGTGTTTAAGGTCACATATTTCTGCACAATGGCTAATCATAACCATGACGGTTTTACGGGTGGAGGAAGCCGGAATACTCAGAGAGAACCACCGAGCACTGGCGAGCAACTGTCAGCTCCCCAACATACTAACTCCACACAAGCAGGATTAGCATTGGTTGAAGACAAGTGCACCATCGATGTGCAGTACGCCTTAGCACACAACGCCACCATGCCCTACATGGGCAGTGGGGGTGAAGTGTCTTGCCCAAGGACATAACATGATTGCCGCAGGTGGGATTCGAACCGAGGACCGAGGACCTCTCGGCTTGCAGTCTGCACCTCTGCCTACTGAGCCACCATACCCCCACAATGAATGATTCCAAGCTAGTGTGTTTGTATTATGAGCTGAATAACATGTTGTTGCAGATGTCTGTAACTTTGGGGGAATGTTGGCCAACATTATGGGTTGCACAATGAATGATTCCAAGGTAGCATATTGTATAGTAGGAGCTGAATAACGTGGGGTGCAAATGTCTGTGACTTAAGGGGAATGTCGGCCAACATTATGGGGTGCACTATGAATGATTCCAAGTTAGCATGAAGTATTCCAAGTGTTTGGAGAACTTTTTCTACTAAACCATTCAGTCAAATCTTTTGGTACAGTGGAACTCTGTTGCTTGAATAGCCACTTGGTTACTTGAATAGCCAACTGGTTACTTTCTTGTATTCTACAGATAAACTGGGCATTTATTCAATTATATATTGCTTGACAGAGCTCTGTGATCTCTGTCAAACAATATATAATACAATGAATGACTGTATTGGACGTACTGAGGCAAAAAGCTCCAGAAACAAGGGAAATTTGTTGTTTATCAGAGCGAATTCTCAACATATTGCAGTATTTTTTATTAAGTTAACAGGAATCTGCTCCATAACCTGTAAGCAATTAACAGGTCAAATTTGTACTGAAGGTATGGTAAATGAATTTGTGTTTGTAAATATTATTCAGTTAACAGGGGTATTCAATTAAGAGAGAACCAATCAAGTGGGCTTCATTGTATTTGCTATTTAGCATTGGAAGGTGCACCAAATTACATTTCTTCAAGGCATGCAACTTGACTGGTTTTCAGGATCACCAGAGGAGGGTGTTGGAGTGGTGGTGGAGTCAGAAAATAACACTTGACCCAATATATTCTCTTTTCAGTCTTCCTTGGCCAATTTTTTTAATAACATTTCCAAAAGAAATCAACAGAGACATATCATATCAGACCTCACAGGAACAAGCTCACTGACACTTTGGAAGGAGCCCCAAATTTTATTTGTTTCAGGGATGCAACTTGAATGGTATTTGGTTGAGGTCACCAGATGAGGGGTGTTGGGTGGTGGTGAAGTCAGAAAACATATTACCCTTTAATTCTGTTTTCAGTCAAACTTGGCCTGTTTTTTTTTTTAAGTTTCAAAAAATGTCAGCAAAAAGTATCTCATATTACACCTGACAGAAATGAGCTCATCAGGATTTCCTGCCCTTATTGTATTGTTCTTCATGGGAACCCTGGGAAATGAATCGGTGCTCATTTACTGAGGTGAACAAATTATGTTTTACTAGTAGAATAGGTCCTGGTAACCTAAACCGCTGGGATGCAGTCCCTCATTCAGTGGGCAACATGGGCATAAACGATTAGCAAAACATCATTTTATGCTTATGTTGAGTCATCATATAGCCCAGAGATGCTGACACCAATAAATAATTAAATGTATGTGTCTGTTGTATTGAAGTAATTAATGATGGAAAAACTTAAAGACATGCAAATTTTATATGATCATCATAAATCCATTCTGACAATGTAAATGAGGTGGGCATGACTTATCAGATGAGCATTCTGGCCCTGTGGGAGCCTCTTGTTAGCTCACCTGACTGAAAGTCAGGGTGAGCTTTTCTGATCACTTTTCGTCCGTCGTCCGGCGTGAAGGTGGTGTTTGGGTCTTTTTCTTCCAAACCACTGGCCGCATGTTAATGAAATTTCATGTGAGTAGGGGTTATATAGCGGCATTTTGATTTTTGGGCAAATTAGGTTTCGGCTCATATTGAGCAGAGGGGTGGGGCAAAAATGCTCCAATTCTTAAAAAATCTTCTTCTCAAGAACCAGCAATAGCAGAGACTTGATATTTGGTATGCAGCTTCCTTTTGAGGTGTAGACTCAAGTTTGTTCAAGAGAAGTTTGTAGGTCTATACTTGGCGATGTTATGGGAGGAGCAAAAATTTTGGCCCCACCCCAAATTTCTATTTTTTAAACCGAGAGGCCAATTTGAACCAAATTTTATGTGAGGGCTTATTGGGTCATAAGTACCTAATTTATGCAGAAATTTTTTTTCCTGTAGCCCCGTGGGAACCACAGGAGCTAAAAATAGAAAAAAATTAAAACGCCTATATCTCAAAAACTGCACGGCACTGAGAATTTTTATTTGGTGTGCAGCTTCCTTGGGACCAACAGAAAGGATTGGTAAAAAAAAATTGCCATCGGTTTTATCATAGGGTACAGTTTCGGGACTTTGAAAAAGTGCTGAGTCAGCACTTTTTAACACTGTAGGCAATGGGAAAAACATTAAAAAATCTTCTTCTCCAGATCCAGCAGGCAGAATCTTTTGATATTTGGTATGCAACATTGTAGGGTGGATCTGATTCAAGTTTGTTCAAATCGGCCCCCTGGGTTCATATTTGGGCTCAGTATAGGAGCCCGATTTCGAACTTAGTGCATTTCAGGCAAATTTCTTAAAAAATCTTCTTCTCCAGATCCAGCAGGCAGAATCTTTTGATATTTGGTATGCAACATTGTGGGGTGGATCTGATTCAAGTTTGCTCAAATCGGCTCCCTGGATTCATATTTGGGCTCACTATAAAAGCCCGAATTCGATCTGAGTGCATTTCAGGCAAATTTCTTAAAAAATCTTCTTCAGATCGAGCAGGCAGAATCTTTTGATATTTGGCATGCAACATTGTGGGGTGGATCTGATTCAAGTTTGTTCAAATCGGCCACCTGGGTTTATATTTGGGCTCAGTATAGAAGCTCGAATTCGAACTTAGTGCATTTCAGGCAAATTTCTTAAAAAATCTTCTTCTCCAGATCCAGCAGGCAGAATCTTTGGATATTTGGTATGCAACATTGTGGGGTGGATCTGATTCAAGTTTGTTCAAATCGGCCCCCTGGATTCATATTTGGGCTCACTATAGAAGCCCAAATTCGAACTTAGTGCATTTCAGGCAAATTTCTTTAAAAATCTTCTTCTCCAGATCCAGCAGGCAGAATCTTTTGTTATTTGTTATGCAACATTGTGGGGTGGATCTGATTCAAGTTTGTTCAAATTGGCCCCCTGGATTCATATTTGGGCTCACTATAGAAGCCCGAATTCGAAGTTAATGCATTTCAGGCAAATTTCTTTGAAAATCTTCTTTTCAAGATCCAGCAGGCAGAATCTTTTGATATTTGGTATGCACCATGCTTAGGGGGTGAGATTCAAGTTTGTTCAAGCCAAGTCCCTTGGTCCATATCTGGGCTCACTGTGGGAGCTTGAATTGTAACTTAGTTCAAAATGAGGAATTTTCTTTAAAAATCTTCTCAAGATCCAGCAGGCAGAATCTTTTGATATTTGGTATGCACCATGCTTAGGGAGTGAGATTCAACTTTGTTCAAGCCAAGTCCCTAGGTCCATATTTGGACTCACTGTGGGAGCCCGAATTATAACTTAGTTCAATATGAGGAATCTTCTTTAAAAATCTTCTATTTTTTTTTTAGATCCACTGGTCAGAATCTTTGGATATTTGGTATAAGCTTTTCTTAGGAGGATCAGATGCAACTTGTTGAAATCAATTCTCTGGGTTGATATTTAGGCTACCATGTCAGGTGAGCGCCCTCAGGCCCCTTGGGGCCTCTTGTTTTTAAATGTGGCTGGCTGCTATTTTTAATTCAGTTTTTTCTCTTCTAAACCTCTACTTATAGTTTGGCTAGGTTGGCAGGCATATGCTGTTGTATGGCGTTGACAGCCATAACTCAAGAATGGCTGGATGGATTCTCATGATACTTGGTAATCTGAGTTGTTTGGCCAAGTTGGACGGAGCTAATCAAGAATTCCACCTTGATCAAAATTTCTTGGCCAAATTATGCCCCTTAGTTAATGGATTTTCATGAATTTTGAGTTTGTTAGTATGAAAACTCGGAACAAACATTGACCATTGACCAATCTGGTGGATTTTTAGCTCACCGAAGGGAGCTAAACTTATCACTTTCCGTCCGTCGTCCGTCCGGCATCGTGAACATTTTTCAAACGACTTATCCTCTGAAACTGCTAGGTCGATTTGCTAGAAACTTGGTATGGATGTTCATTACCATATGTCAATTCAAGTTGTTCAAATGAAATGGCCACGTCCCTTGGGGGCTCTGTATGGGACATAACTCTGATATCACTGTATGAATTATGGAAAAATTATTAAAAAATCTTCTCCAGAACCAATGGGCAGAATCTTTTGATACTTGGTATGCAGCATCTTGGTATGGATCTGATTCAAGTTTATTCAAATCGCCCCCCTGGATTCATATTTGGGCTCACTATAGAAGCCCAAATTCGAACTTCATTTCAGGCAAATTTCTTAAAAAATCCTCTTCTCCAGATCCAGCAGTCAGAATCTTTTGATATTTGGTATGCAACATTGTGGGGTGGATCTGATTGAAGTTTGTTCAAATCGGCCTCCTGGATTCATATTTGGGCTCAGTATAGAAGCCTGAATTCGAACTTCGTGCATTTCAGGCAAATTTCTTAAAAAATCTTCTTCTCCAGATCCAGCAGGCAGAATCTTTTGATATTTGGTATGCAACATTGTGGGGTGGATCTGATTCAAGTTTGTTCAAATTGGCCCCCTGGATTCACACTTGGGCTCATTATAGAAGCCTCAATTCGAACTTAGTGCATTTCAGGCAAATTTCTTAAAAAAAACTTCTTCTCCAGATCCAGCAGGCAGAATCTTTTGATATTTGGTATACAACATTGTGGGGTGGATCTGATTCAAGTTTGTTTAAATTGGCCCCCTCGATTCACATTTGGGCTCAGTATAGAAGCCCGAATTCGAACTTAGTGCATTTCAGGCAAATTTCTTAAAAAATCTTCTTCTCCAGATCCAGCAGGCAGAATCTTTTGATATTTGGTATGCAACATTGTGGGGTGGATCTGATTCAACTTTGTTCAAATTGGCCCCCTGGATTCATATTTGGGTTCAGTATAGACGCCTGAATTCGAACTTAGTGCATTTCAGGCAAATTTCTTAAAAAATCTTCTCAAGATCCAGCAGGCAGAATCTTTCGATATTTGGGATGCAACGTTGTGGGGTGGATCTGATTCAAGTTTGTTCAAATCGGCCCCCCTGGATTCATATTTGGGCTCACTATAAAAGCTCGAATTCGAACTTAGTGCATTTCAGACAAATTTCTTAAAAAATCTTCTTCTCCAGATCCAGCAGGCAGAATCTTTTGATATTTGGTATGCAACATTGTGGGGTGGATCTGATTCAAGTTTGTTCAAATCGGCCCCTGGGTTCATATTTGGTCTCAGTATAGGAGCCCAATTTGAACTTAGTGCATTTCAGGCAAATTTCTTTACAATCTTCTTCTCAAGATCCAGCAGGCAGAATCTTTTGATATTGGGTATGCAGCATGCTTAATGGGGTTCAGATTCAAGTTTGTTCAAGCCAAGTCCCTGGGTTCATATTTGGGCTCACTGTGGTAGCCCAAATTATAACTTAGTTCAAAATGAGGAATTTTCTTTAAAAATCTTCTTCTTCAGATCCAGCAGTCGGACTAGGTCCATATTTGGGCTCACTGTGGGAGCTTGAATTAGTTTGAAATGAGGAATTTTCTTAAAAAATCTTCTTCTTCAGATCCAGCAGTCGGAATGTTTTGATAAATGGTGTGTAGCATCCCTGAATTATAACTTAGTCAATTTGAGGAATCTTTCTTCAAAAATCTTCTTCAGATTCAGCAGGCGGAATGTTTGGATATTTTGGATATTTGGCATGCAGCATCTAAGCTTAGGGGGTGAGATTCATGTTTGTTAAAGCCAAGTTCCTGGGTTCATATTTGGGCTCACTGTGGGAGCCCAAATGATAACTTAGTTCAAAATGAGGAATTTTCTTTAAAAGTCTTCTTCTTCAGATCCAGCAGATGAATGCTTTTGATATTTGGTATGCAACATCCTTAGGGGGGTAAGATTCAAGTTTGTTCAAGCCATGGCCCTAGTTCCATAAAATTTATCTCTCATGACTTCATTCCTTTGTAGTGTTGATGAACCACCACTTTGGCTGGTGAGCGATTAAGGCTCCTTGGAGCCTCTTGTTGTTATGAGTTGATCTCAATAATATCTTGATCAAGTTTGGTAACCATTCCTGTCTGATTTTTCCATCCACAGTTATCCTAACTTAATAGATTTGTACGAATATTTAGCTCATTCGTGTGAAAACTTGGAATAACGTAGTGAGCAATCTGGATGATTTTTTAAAAAAATGTTTGGCTCCAAAATGAGTTTTGGAGGATTTAGATTGATTTTATGCGGAAAATGACCATATGATCCCTCATCCTGCTCAGATGATATTTTTTGTTCCAAAATGTGTTTTGAAGGATTGGTGGGGGGGGGGGGGGGGGGGGGGCGCTTTTAGGTGGTTTTTCTGTTCCAAAAAGCATTTTGAAGGATTTAGTTTGATTTTATTTTCCTATAAAAAAGTGTCTTTTGTATTCAGTACCCTCTAGGGGTGTGTAACTAAGATTTACTAAGATAGCCTAGGTTGTATCAAGCGGTTTCATAGGGGAGCTTTACATTTTACATTATCATCAACTGAAGAAGAGGCATGATGCCTGGATTATTTTGTCGCTCCTGAGGGATTCAAGGTTTGAGAGCGTATCCTATGGAGATGGATTGCTTGATGTAGACTTATTCTTGGACCCTGTTTATATTGTGTTCTGTTCAAGATGAGCGAATCAGGCCTCGTGGGGCCTCTTGTTTATATTTTTATATCTAATTAAAAGGGTTCAAAATCTTCATATCAAGCTTGACTTGAAAATGTTTTCATTCATGCCCAAATTGAAGTGCCTGAAAACTGTTGCTCTGTAAATTCCCGAAGAGTGACTTCATGTTGGCTTAGTAGCATGAAATATGTTGTATCAGGCCAGGCTTCTTGCTGGATTTCAAGTTGTTCAGTCAAGTTGGACTAATTGGATCAGTGCATGTTTATTCTTGTACACAAGTTCTGTTTTAGTGGTACAATAGGATGCGGTAACCAAGGCATCTGGTTGTCAGTATAGATATTACCATTGGTGAAGCTTGACTTTATACTGATAGTGTAGCCATAGATGCTGGAAGTTACCTCAAACACTCATAATTAAATTGCAGGTAATATAATAATAACACTTTGGCTGGCCGCTGATTTGTCGCGGTTCTCGGGTGCGGAGGCCTTGGTTACCCCTGTACTCCCAACTGCCCCCCTCTTCCCACCCTTCTTCTCGCCTCCCAACACTCGGAGGTGAACTGCTTGATAACACCCCTTACCTCATTCATTCATCCCAATCTCTCCGATTAGCATATTAACCCTCTCCGTTGAGTCTCACACTAACCGTTGAGTCTCACACTAACCACTCTCCCCTCATTCTCCCATCCCACTTCCCCATTATACTCCAAGTGAATCTTATTCTTTTAGACTGTTATTTTCGGCATTCTAGTAGAAAGTGTTCTAGGGTCTCCACCACGCCTAAATTACACATCTGGCACTCCTTTTCACCGTTTTCCCCATTTCCCCCCCAGCTTCAGGGACCGCGACCTCAGCTGGAACAACAGTGACCATCCAAAGATGTCATCAAGGTACTTTTCAAAACCAGGCTTCTCTTTATCACCCATGCTACCCAGAGACCTCTTTGATCTGACTCCCCCTCGCCAGTTAAAGTTACCATCCTCCATCACCCTTTCTCTGACAATTTGTTTTACCCTGGTTTGCCCCTATTTCTTGGTCCAAGATCTCCACTGAGTAGTTCTCTATTAGCTCCCTCACTTGGACCATCCACCCTGTCTTTATATTTGAGTCCTATATACTCTAGAACATTACTTTGCACCATCGGCTGGCGTTGAGATTTATCAAATAATTAAGGTACATGCAACCGAGTTCCAATAAGTCTATCCTGTCCTTGATCCTCATCCACCCAAGCCCCCCCCCCCCCACCCCCCCCCCCCCCCCTGATTGGTTTCTTGTGTCGCGGCATTACTCGAGCCAGTTATCCATCGGCCTGCAGGTTTCCAATCTCTTTACAGCCGTTTGGTTTAGGGGTACCACTTGTGTACCATATATTATTCTGACAGACCCACCATTTCCCAAATTATTTTCCCCACGAAAACCTTATTGAATCTGTTTCTCCCTATAAGTTCCATTTTGTGAAGCATTCACCTCCCCTTAAGAATCAATTTATTTGTCTGGCTTCGGTAGATGCCTCTTCCTGTTATGTTTATATTTACCCCCAAATACTCGTAGTCACCTGTCTCTCCTTCACTAAGAAGTTGGCTGCTACCTTTCGCAATATAGAACCCCCCCCCCCCCCCCACACACACACACTCCACCTTCGAGTGGGGTCCACTATGCGACCCCGTGATATAAATTTGCTCTTGCTTTCATTAAGTTCGAGTCTCCATTTGTTCCCATATTTCCCAACTATTGCCAGCATTTTCGATAGTCCCTCTTCGCTTTCTGACACTAGCACCAAATCGTCTGCAAAAAATAGACCTGGGATCTTCAAGTCAACTGCTACCCCATCGTCGCTACGCAGGAGTGCCGGTATAATGTAGAACCAATGCCCGTGATCATTCGCCAGTCAGGAGTGACCTAGAAGTGACCGAATGCTGGCAGAATAAACTTTGCTTTTTAATGGTGTATTTCGTGATATTTCAGGATATATTTTGAGATTTTGGGGTATTTCAGTTGGTAGTGCGACCCACCCTAAGGGATTTGCTGATTAGTAATAACACTTTGGCCAGCCGCTGATTTGTCGCGGTTCTCGGGCGAGAAGGCCATGGTTACCCCTGTACTCCCAACTGCCTCCCTATTCCCACGCTTCTCCTCTCCTCCCAACACTCGGAAACGAACTGCTTGATGATATCCCTTGTCCCATTCTTCCTAATCTCTCCGCTTAGCATATTAACCCTCTCCTTTGAGTCTCCCCCTAACCACATGTCCTTCATTCTCCCATCCCACTTCCCCATTATACTCCCAGTGAATCTCATTCTTTTAGACTGATACTTTGGGCATTCTAGAAGAAAGTGTTCCAGGGTCTCCACCATGTCCAAGTTACACATCTGGCACTCCCTTTCACCGTCTTTCCCAATTTTTCTCCTCAACTCCAGGAATCGCGACCTCAGCTTGAACAACAGTGACCCCCCAAAGGTGCCATCAAGGTACTCTTCAAAACCTGGCTTCTCTTTATCACGCAGGCACCCAAAGACCTCTTTGATTTGACCCCCTCTCGCCAATTACGGTTACAATCCTCCATGACCCTTTCTCTGACGATTTTTTTTACCCGGGTTTGCCCCAACGTCCAGGTCCGAGATCTCCAATGAGTAGTTCTCTACCAGCTCCCTCACTTGGACCATCCACCCCGTTTTGATATTTGAGTTGAAAATTCTCAGGAACATTACTTTACACCATCGGCTGTCGGGGAGATTTACCAAATAATTAAGATAACCGAGCTTCAACAGGTCTATCCTGTCCTTGATCCTCATCCACCCAAGCTCACCCCTGATTGCTTCTAGCGCTGCGGCATTACTCGACCCCGTTATCCATCGGCCTGCATCGTTCCGCAGGATTTCCAAGCTCTTTACGGCCGTCTGGTTTAGGGGTACCACTTCCGTACCGTATGTTATACTTGGCAGCCCCACCATTTCCCAAATGGTTTTCCCCACGAAGTGAGTGATGCGATGGAGTAATAAATAACATTTTCTCTCCTTCTTGTGCAATTTTGACATTGTGATGCCTCTAGAGTGAGTCTTGTCGAAGTACAAAGATAAATATTAACTATTCCCTGTGGGAAGTGGAGCACTGTTGGTTCACCGTGGTAAGCAAGCTCTATTTTATTTGTAAAATAGGACCCGGCAACCAACACCTGGGGTGAAAGTCCCCTACCGCGTGCCGCGTTGTAAACGTCAGGTAGTCTTGCCATTATACTTCTTGTGATCATATTTAGAAACAGATGCAGAAACAGAAAAAAAACACTTAAAAAATATCGATTTGAAGGGTCCTGAGTCGAATTTCGAGTGCAAGCAACAGGAAACTTATTGAGTCCCCCCCCCCCCCCCCCCCCCACACACCCCCTCACCGCACAGGCACAGCATTAATGGAAAAACTAATATCATTTAGAAATTAGTCCCTCCCCACCGATGAGGAGAAATCAGGCGCCACCACTGAACATTAGGCAGCATTCTGCTGGAACTTTCCGTCTTTAACCCTATCATTACGGGAAAAATAGCAGTCATCATTCACAAAAATCCCCATGTCCTGCTGGACGTTTTTTATACAGGCATGACAATAAATGAATATAAACCGTACACGTATTTTTTATATTATCGAGATTTTGCTTCGCTGTGAAGAGATATGGTACATACTGAACCTAAAATAAATAGATAACTGATAAAATTCGAAATTATTTGTGGAAATTTTGTTTTATACTCTATTTAGTTTGGAGATATTAATACAGGTTTGCAATGACTGATATGTTTGTTTTCATCACACTGTCAATGGCAACCAACTCGTGACGTCACGTCTGACTTTTCTATAGACTGGAACCCCGCTGCGCACCCCAAACGTGATGGACAAAAACGACCACTGCACCCAACCTCAAAATAGACAGAAATGCCCACAATAACGGCCAGCTAGGGTGCTACCCACAACACCAATTCATACTCTTAACACACCCCACGAGTCAAAATTTGCACAAGTGTATATATACCCGTACGTCCGTCCGTCCGTCCGTCGTGTACATTTGATACCTCGTGTGATAGAGTCCGTGTCCCAGGGGGGCTAAAGTGGTATTTTCGGCTTATGCGGTAAACCGCATTTTAGTTAGTGTCCTAAAATTTCTAATGTTGTATAATAAATCCTTTAACGAAAATTACCACATTAGTCTCTACACCTTGCGGGGGGGGGGGGGGGGGGGGGATAATGTGGTAAAAAACCCACCTAAGGTCAGTTTTAGTCCAAAAAATACGACTTAACACGGACTAAAAAAATACCACTTAAGCGAATTACCGCATACCTCCCGAATGTCCGTCCACCGGTCCATCCGTCCGTCTCTCTCTCAACTCTTGTTTCTGAAAAAATCAGGGTTGGAACGAATTCAGCTTTGCTGGCTATTGCTTAGTATATTTCAAAGTCTCACGGTTACTTGCCGTTGCATGGTGGTTTTCTACAATTAGTCTGGCCCTATCCACCCATTAAACAGTAAGAGATGATATTACCCCAGCGATCGAAAATGCCGTTGTACCTCGTTAAACAAAAAATGCAAATTATGCCAGATGGAAAGACACAGGTTAATTATGGTATTGGGAGGGACCAGAAGGACAGCTCGACTTGTCATCAAAACCGAACACATTCCGTGCGTCTTTTGTTGTTGACAAATTTCAATCGATTGAAACTACAATGAAAGAATATCTTTTTAAATTGATGGCAAACTGCATAAATCAGTGCAAATAACATCAAATTAGCCCATTTAGAGAGAAGGCAATCTTTTAGAATAGTATTTTGGGAATCCGTACAAAGAGCTGTACTGTAGTTTAGAGCAGTCATTAGTGAACCTAAATCCCGGAGGGTTATTTATTTATTTATTTATTTATTTATTTATTTATTTATTTATTTATTTGAGTTGTAAGATCACTTTCTGCATCTATTGCTTTATGATGCCCACAACATGAGTACGAAGACAAGTTAACACTTTGAAACCGGGTTTCTTTCTCTCTCTTTTCTTTTCCTCTTTCTTTTCTTTCGTCTTCCTTTTTATATGCCTATACGTGAGGGTGTCATGGTAGGTAAGGTAATATTACTTACAGCGTAATTTGTATCCGCCACTTGACGAGAGGATATCCACCTGCACAATCAAATATTTCAACTGTTTGAACGCGAGAAACAAAAAAGAAAATAAAAATTGTTCATAGGTTACTTAAGTTCCCAAAAGGTGAAGCAAATGAGGGTTGTGTGTGATGGACACCCGCCAAGTTGTCAGAACCACCATGCTTGTATACTTAACAAACATATAAAAAAATAGCTCACCAGTGGTGTTTTTTATGTTTTTTGTTTTGTTTTTAACTTTCTGGTCTGCCTTCCTCGTTGTATAGTACGCAATCCATTCAGTCCTGCATTACTCCATTTTTAGATCCACTTAAGTTTTATGGTGACAGACCTTGAGTGAGTGAGCAATCATTAGCAATACAACATGAATTGCTTCTTTACCAAGTTGTTTTTTTCTTCTTTTAATATCTTTTCTTATTTGTCTCTTCCGGATTCCATAATCCACCTCCCTTTACACCCAACCTCCTGTAGAAACCAGCCTGAATCCAATTCTTACCATTGTTGTATGATCTTAACACTGACAATTACCAATCTACGGGTATCGTGTACTCATTACCACCCACAGATAACGTAATGTATAGTCTCGAATCTTACCGCGCCCGCATTGGTATATTCAATACTGTAGTTTGTGTCTGTCGCCTTAAAGGTAGATTAAACACATGCCGGTCTCTTTGTGCTTTCACGAATCTGTATATGCGGTGTATTGGAACAGACGTTACTTACTATGATGTCAGCCATGTTTCATCTTCTTTCCAATCAGTTTATTTCACACTGTCCATCAGAACTTGACACGAAATCGGAATCTGGAAAAAAACAATCTAGGACGTGAACGGATTGGAATCCAACTGATATCAAATTTCCATTCTATAAAACAATCCGTATCCGCTATCTGGTATCTTATATTCTTCTTAACATTAGTCCTGTCCAAGATCTTGTTATTGTCGGATGACATAGAACCAAACCCTGGACCTGGCTCTGTAAACACTGACATTTCCCGATATGCATTCAAAATTCTCCATTTAACCATACAAAGCCTTAAGCCCAAATCAGACATTGTTGAGTACGAATCTTCAACCTCCGATATCTTAGCTTTCACCGAGACCTGGTTACAAAACTCATATCTAACATCTGATATGGGAGCGCGGTGGCTCAGTGGTAGACTGTTGGACTTCTATGTTAGAGATCCCGAGTTCGATCCCCATCCGGGACGACCCGCGTTGTGTCCTTGGGCAAGGCACTTTATCCCTGTTGCCTACACTGGAGCACAATGACGCCGTGTAATAAGGCGTACTGCACATCGCTGGTGCACATGTCTTCAACCGCTGTAAACATGCTTCAGCGGAGCTTGAACAGAGTTAGCATGTTGAGGAGCTGACAGCTGCTGGTCGATGCTCAGTGGTTCTCTCCGGCTTCCCACACCCGTAAAAACGTCACTGTCGCGATTACCCATTGTGCATAAGTATGTGACCTTAAACACCAATAAATAAATAACATCTGATATTATGACCCATGGCTTCCAAAAACCTTTGCGCTTTAACCGCCTGTCAAGGGATGGGGTGTTGCCATCTATATAAAGGATGGTTTGTGCTTTCGGCACACAACTGATCTTGTGGAGAATAATATTGAGTACCTCTGGGTAGAAGTGTCCACAAATTATGGTAAGTCGTTACTATTAGGGGTATTCTACCGCCTACCGAATAGTTCTTTGGATGTTTGGGATAATATTATGGCCTGTGTCGACAAATGTAAGGACACCTTAATCACGGATCTCATTATTACCGGCGATTTTATTGACTTCAAGGTTCTCCCAGTGGTCACTTCCATGAATTATGCAATTATTTTAATCTCAGACAGCCTGTGCTTCGCCGAATCATTGGCTACACTGATTGACCTCTTTGATGTCAGTAATACTGTTCACGTTCTAGGGTGTGATGTATTAGAGCCACTTATATCCGGCATGATTTGCTATCATTGTCCTATTGATGTTGAATTAAAAACAATATTAACCCTTTACGTAACATGGAAAGCAGACGACACTTGCAAAAAAATTTCCTGAATAACTAATTTTTTTCATTTTTTATCTCAAAAACATAGGTTATAACCTTTTCGTTGGAACGAGCTCGACGAGCTCGTTCCAACGAGGGGTCATAACCTATGTTTTTGAGACAAAAAATGAAACAAATTATGAAAATTAATTGGCAATTTTTGAGAATAGCGCTGTCGGTTTTGGCCGTTACGTTGGGTAAAGGGTTAACTAAAAATGTTAGGAGACGCATTTGGTTATGTGCTGAAGGGAACTACGAAGGATTAAACAATGCTTACTACAGACACACAAATTGGGAAAGTTTATTTGATCATGCATGTCTTGACACTATAGTTTCTAATTTCACCGATCTACTACTCGACCAAGCATCTAAATTTATTCCCAACAAAGTTATAACCTCTCGGACTAATGGATGCATAATCAGATACGGTTTCTAATTAGGCAGAGGAAACGACTGTATAGGGCAACAAAGCGTTCTGGCCTACCCCATCACTGGGTGAAATAAAAAAAAACGCAATGGAGTCGTATCAGCAGTTAGGGAAGCCAAAGCTGCATACCTGTCGAAAGTCCAGTCAACATTAAGTTGCCCTGACACACCATCGTCAGTATGGTGGAAAACCTTAAAATCAGTCATCTGCAAAAATATATCGGGAGTTCTGACAATAAATCATTTGAACAAACTCAATTCAACCAATCTCGAAAAGGCAGAAGTATTCAAGGAATACTTCTGTTTTATTTGAACGTTGGATGACTCTAATGTATCCGTGCCTGATTCACCTCAGCCTGTCCCACTCATTGGACTGTACCATACTACAGACTAGTAAAATCCAAGAAGCAATCAAGAGTCTTAGTATCGACCCTATCAGTCCACGGCTCTTAAGGGAATGCAGAGGCTCATTAAGTGAACCACTCACGGCCCTTTTTAATAAATTATTGAACAAACACTACTTTCCATAATCATGGAAAAAAGCCAACGTGATCCCAGTATTGAAAAAGAATCCATCTAATGTAGTCACCAATTATCGCCCAATATCATTGATTAGTTGTGCTGGCAAATTATTTGAAAATTGTGTCTTCAAACGATTTTGGCATTTTTTTATCTGATATTAATATACTTAGCCAGTTTCAGTCTGGCTTTACACAGGTGACTCAACGTTTTTACAACTGACGGACCTTTATGGTGAATTTTGTCATGCTCTTGACGAAGGGAAAGAAATTAGAGTTGTGTTTTGCGATATCAGCAAGGTATTTGATAAGGTCTGGCATGTTGGTCTTATTCACAAGCTTGAAAGGATAGGAATTTCTGGTAACCTGCTTCTATTCATTGAATCTTATCTTTCAGACCGGTATCAGAGGGTTTAGTGGCATCGGAAGCATCTCCTTGGAAACATGTAACTTCTGGTGTACCACAAGGATCGATCCTTGGCTCTCTGTTATTCTTAGTATATATCAATGACATAACTGAAAACTTACTCAGTAGTATATGCTTATTCGCAGATGATACATCTCTTTATTTAATAGTCGAAAATTCAAATCAAGCAGAACTCATAATCAACCGTGATTTAGCCACAATCGAACATTGGATAAACACTTGGCTTGTTGAGTTAAAAAACAGAAACCATGCTAATATAGCGTAACGCTAACATTCCAGTGAATCTACCTTTATATCTAAGTGGAACTCAAATCTCCGATGTTAACAACCACAGGCACCTAGGTGTAATTTTAAATAAAGGGTGTACATGGAATGATCACATTGATCACGTGTTCTCTAAAGCCTGGGCTCGAGTTAACATGCTTGGGGTTCACAAATTTACACTTGATCGTAAAGTCCTTGAAAAAATCTACTTCGCGTTTACAAGGCCTCTCATGCCTCTCTTAGAATACGCGGACAGTGTCTGGGATAATTGCTCAGCAACACAAGCAGCTGAACTAGAGAAAATTCAAATAGCTGCAGCAAGAATGGTTACCCATGCCACTGTGAGCGTCAGCAAAGTCTTTTCTATTCCGAAACTCAATGGGAACGACTGCAGGAAAGACGCCATAGGCACAAGCTTATCCAGTTCTTCAAGCTGTACCATAAACTAGCACATCCATATATTTCCATTTATGTGCCCCCAATCACCTTTTCTGTCAACCAACGACACATCCTTCGATCCCTTCTGCCACACTAATTTATACCAGTCATCTTTTATTCCAGATGTTACGAATGAGTGGAATAGATTACCCCCATCAGTAAGAGAAAACTCTTCCCTCATACATTTCAGAAGGTTTCTGAGCAGCACGAACCAACGTGCACCACTATTTTACTTTAGGGCCAAAACCATGCAGCTCAAATTTATCACTGTAGGTTACGTTTAAAGTGCAGTGGTATCAAAGTCCACTTATACAATAACCACCTCTCGGCATCTCCGCTTTGTCAATGTGGAGAGCTGGAGACAACTGAGCATTTTCTCCTGCACTGTCCAATCTATACCAATGCACATGATTCTACAATCAACCCACTGCCGTTTACTCTCGACCTCTCAACGCTACTGTATGGATCAGATCGGATGGACAACACTAAAAATTCTCTTGTCTTCAGTGTGGTGTAGGAATTCATATAAGCCTTGTTATTAGAACAAAAAATGAAAATGATTTTTTTTAAATTTGAAAGTTACGAAGATAACACTTACCGTTTTGGCATTACGTTGGGTAAAGGGTTAAACGACTGTATCAGAAATAAACATTTTAATCAATTAAAAAAAACAAAAAAACACCGAACAACTTAATTTTATATTGTTTGTAACCTGAACCACACCATAAATGTCATACAGCTCCCTTCCTGTAGTGTGTGGAGAGGTTTTTAACTGATGAGGATTTTCCTTATCAACCCAAATGAACCCCACTTATTCCTGCCACTTATTCCTGCCACTTATTCCTGTCCTGCCACTTATTCCTGCCACTTACACTTATTCCTGCCACTTATTCCTGCCACCTATACCTGAAGCTATCAGGGCTTTAAATAAAACGAGGGTACCAGAGTAAAAATCTATCTTTTTCTTGCTCATGTATCCTATTCAGTAAAACGCAAATATTTTGTTGATATAAATTTGTGCCACTACAAATTATTGGAGATGGCATGTTGGCACTCTCCACTAATTCGTAATAAAACAAAATTTTGATAATAAATCCAGAGCACCAAAATTAATCTAGCCCTCAACCAGTTAGCATGTAACATAAAATGAACAAAGGTCTAACAGAGGCTCCAAAAGATTCGTTAATCAGGAATCATTTTCATTTTGTTTGAGCTGTTAGTCCAGCTGTTAGAACATAGTGACTACCCTACAATTAGTTCAGACAGCTGATTTAATGAACATAGTGGCTACCTTGCAATTAGTTCAGACAGCTGAATTAGTGTAGTGGCTACCTTACCATTAGGTCAGACAGCTGAATTAATTAGAACGTAGTGGCTACCTTACTAATTAGTTCAGACAGCTGATTTAATGACACTGTAATTAGAACGTAGTGGCTACCTTACTAATTAGTTCAGATAGCTGAATTAGTGACAATCTAATTAGAACGTAGTGACTACCTTACTAATTAGTTCAGACAGCTGATTTAATGACACCTCTTATGTACCTCTTGTTAGACTCCTAATATTATATACCCCTCGTTAGACTCCTAATATTATATACCTCTCATTAGACTCCTAACAAAAATACCTCTCGTTAGACTCCTAATGATATATACCCCTCGTTAGACTACTAATAATATACACCTCTCATTAGGCTCCTAATAATATATACCTCAGGAATATAGTAGACTCAAGTTAAAAAAATCATTAACGCATAAAGCTTTAAGTACTTATTCCTGTCCAAACTTCAAGTGCGACAATCCAGCCTGTCCGATTGTATCAGCCATCAAAACCCTCTGGTATCTCATCCTTCTCCTAACATTTGACCTATTGATTCCATCTAGCCGCATGATTCATAGACAAACTATAAGATATTCCTGCCTTTGAAAAGTCGTTACACCGATGCCAAACCGAGTTGAAACATTTTTTACGGGAATGGAAGGAAGACAGCCTTTAAGACAATGCCATTTCCATGCTGTATACTAGGTTATGTTGTTGTAGTTTGTAATGTTATGTTGTTGTTAATATACTAGTATACTGCAGAATATAAGATATATCATTACCTCTCGTTAGACTCTTAATAATATATACCTCTCATTAGACTCCTAATAATATATACCTCTCATTAGACTCCTAATAATATATACCTCTCATTAGACTCCTAATAATATATACCTCTCGTTAGACTCCTAATAATATATACCTCTCATTAGACTCCTAATAATATATACCTCTCATTAGACTCCTAATAATATATACCTCTCATTAGACTCCTAATAATATATACCTCTCATTAGACTCCTAATAATATATACCTCTAATTAGACTCCTAATAATATATACCTCTCATTAGACTCCTAATAATATATACCTCTCATTAGACTCCTAATAATATATACCTCTCATTAGACTCCTAATAATATATACCTCTCATTAGACTCCTAATAATATATACCTCTCATTAGACTTTTAATAATATATACCTCTCATTAGACTCCTAATAATATATACCTCTCATTAGACTCCTAATAATACATACCTCTCATTAGACTCCTAATAATATATACCTCTCATTAGACTCCTAATAATATATACCTCTCATTAGACTCCTAATAATATATACCTCTCATTAGACTCCTAATAATATATACCTCTCATTAGACTCCTAATAATATATACCTCTCATTAGACTCCTAATAATACATACCTCTCATTAGACTCCTAATAATATATACCTCTCATTAGACTCCTAATAATATATACCTCTCATTAGACTCCTAATAATATATACATCTCATTAGACTCTTAATAATATATACCTCTCATTAGACTCCTAATAATATATACCTCTCATTAGACTCCTAATAATATATACCTCTCATTAGACTCCTAATAATATATACCTCTCATTAGACTCCTAATAATATATACCTCTCATTAGACTCCTAATAATACATACCTCTCATTAGACTCCTAATAATATATACCTCTCATTAGACTCCTAATAATATATACCTCTCATTAGACTCCTAATAATATATACCTCTCATTAGACTCCTAATAATATATACCTCTCATTAGACTCCTAATAATATATACCTCTCATTAGACTCCTAATAATACATACCTCTCATTAGACTCCTAATAATATATACCTCTCATTAGACTCCTAATAATACATACCTCTCATTAGACTCCTAATAATATATACCTCTCATTAGACTCCTAATAATATATACCTCTCATTAGACTCCTAATAATATATACCTCTCATTAGACTCTTAATAATACATACCTCTCATTAGACTCCTAATAATACATACCTCTCGTTAGACTCCTAAAAATATATACTACTCGTTAGACTGCTAATAATATATACCTCTCATTAGACTTTTAATAATATATACCTCTCATTAGACTCCTAATAATACATACCTCTCATTAGACTCTTAATAATACATACCTCTCATTAGACTCCTAATAATATATACCTCTCATTAGACTTTTAATAATATATACCTCTCATTAGACTCCTAATAATATTTACCTCTCATTAGACTCCTAATAATATATACCTCTCATTAGACTCCTAATAATATATACCTCTCATTAGACTCCTAATAATATATACCTCTCATTAGGCTCCTAATAATATATACCTCTCGTTAGACTCCTAATAATATATACCTCTCGTTAGACTCCTAATAATATATACCTCTCATTAGACTTTTAATAATATATACCTCTCATTAGACTCTTAATAATATATACCTCTCGTTAGACTCCTAATAATATATACCTCTCATTAGACTCCTAATAATATATACCTCTCATTAGACTCCTAATAATATATACCTCTCGTTAGACTCCTAATAATATATACCTCTCATTAGACTTTTAATAATATATACCTCTAATCAGACTCTTAAATAATACATACTTCTCATTAGACTCTTAAATAATACATACTTCTCATTAGACTCCTAAAGCAATATAGACCTCTCGTTAGACTCCTAAAGTAATATATACCTCTCGTTAGACTCCTAATAATGTATGCCTCTCGTTAGACTCCTAGTAATATATACCACTCGTTAGACTCAAAAAAAGTATTCACCTCCCCTTAGACTCCTAAAGTGAAGGGGTTTGAAAATTGGCGCGAAAAGAGGTCAACTGTTCCTCGGTCCCATGTAAATACTGTCCAAGGTTCCAGATGAAGTAAAGTGTTCCACGGCCCGTGTAAACACTGTGCACGGCTCCAGGTGAAGTCAGATTTCCACGGTCAAGGGTAAATACTGTCCAGGTCCCCAGGTGAAGTCAAGTGTTCCATGGCCTGTGTAAATACTGATCAGGGCACCAGGTGAAGTCAAGTGTTCCATGGTCCTGTGTAAATACTGCCCAGGTCTCCAGGTGAAGTCAAGTGTTCCATGGTCCCGTATAAATACTGACCAGGGCCCCAGGTGAAGTCAAGTGTTCCATGGTCCCGTGTAAATACTGTCCAGGTCTCCAGGTGAAGTCAAGTGTTCCATGGTCCTGTGTAAATACTGTCCAGGTCCCCAGGTGAAGTCAAGTGTTCCATGGTCGCGTGTAAATACTGTCCAGGTCTCCAGGAGAAGTGAAGTGTTCCATGGTCATGTGTAAATACTGTCCAGGTCTCCAGATGAAGTCAAGTGTTCCATGGTCCTGCGTAAATACTGTCCAGGTCTCCAGGTGAAGTCAAGTGTTCCATGGTCATGTGTAAATACTGTCCAGGTGTCCAGGTGAAGTCAAGTGTTCCATGGTCCTATGTAAATACTGTCCAGGGCCCCAGGTGAAGTCAGTTGTTCCATGGCCCTGTTTAAATACTGTCCCGGTCTCCAGAGAAGTCAAGTGTTCCATGGTCCCGTGTAAATACTGTACAGGTCTCCAGGTGAAGTCAAGTGTTCCATGGTCCCGTGCAAATACTGACCAGGGCCCCAGGTGAAGTAAAGTGTTCTACACCTCTCGTTAGACTCCTAAAGTAATATATACCTCTCGTTAGACTCCTAATAATGTATGCCTCTCGTTAGACTCCTAGTAATATATACCACTTGTTAGACTCAAAAAAAGTATTCACCTCCCCTTAGACTCCTAAAGTGAAGGGGTTTGAAAATTGGTGCCAAAAGAGGTCAACTGTTCCTCGGTCCCATGTAAATACTGTCCAAGGTTCCAGATGAAGTAAAGTGTTCCACGGCCCGTGTAAACACTGTGCACGGCTCCAGGTGAAGTCAGATTTCCACGGTCAAGGGTAAATACTGTCCAGGTCCCCAGGTGAAGTTAAGTGTTCCATGGCCTGTGTAAATACTGATCAGGGCACCAGGTAAAGTCACGTGTTCCATGGTCCTGTGTAAATACTGTCCAGGTCTCCAGGTGAAGTCAAGTGTTCCATGGTCCCGTATAAATACTGACCAGGGCTCCAGGTGAAGTCAAGTGTTCCATGGTCCCGTGTAAATACTGTCCAGGTCTCCAGGTGAAGTCAAGTGTTCCATGGTCGCGTGTAAATACTGTCCAGGTCTCCAGGAGAAGTCAAGTGTTCCATGGTCCTGTGTAAATACTGTCCAGGTCTCCAGGTGAAGTCAAGTGTTCCATTGTCCTATGTAAATACTGCCCAGGGCCCCAGGTGAAGTCAGTTGTTCCATGGCCCTGTTTAAATACTGTCCCGGTCTCCAGGTGAAGTCAAGTGTTCCATGGTCCCGTGTAAATACTGTACAGGTCTCCAGGTGAAGTCAAGTGTTCCATGGTCCTGTGTAAATACTGTCCAGGTCTCCAGGTGAAGTCAAGTGTTCCATGGTCCCGTGCAAATACTGACCAGGGCCCCAGGTGAAGTAAAGTGTTCCATGGTCCCGTGTGAATACTGACCAGGGACCCAGGAGAAGTCAAGTGTTCCATGGTCCCGTGTAAATACTGACCAGGGCCCCAGGAGAAGTCAAGTGCTCCATGGTCCAGTGTAAATACTGACCAGGGCCCCAGGTGAAATCAAGTGTTCCATGGTCCAGTGTAAATACTGACCAGGGCCCCAGGTGAAATCAAGTGTTCCATGGTCCAGTGTAAATACTGTCCAGGTCTCCAGGTGAAGTCAAGTGTTCCATGGTCCTGTGTAAATACTGTTCAGGTCTCCAGGTGAAGTCAAGTGTTCCATGGTCCAGTGTAAATGCTGTCCATGTCTCCAGGTGAAGTCAAGTGTTCCATGGTCCCGTGTAAATACTGACCAGGGCCCCAGGTGAAGTCAAGTGTTCCATGGTCCCGTGTAAATACTGTCCAGGGCACCAGGTGAAGTCAAGTGTTCCACATTCCTGTGTAAATACTGTCCAATGCTCCAGGTGAAGTCAAGTGTTCCACGTTCCCGTTTAAATACTGTCCGTGCTCCAGGTGAAGCCAAGTGTTCCACAGTCCCGCGTAAATACTGTCCAGGGCTCCAGGTGAAGTAAAGTGTTCCATGGCCCCGTGTAAATACGTTCCAGGGCTCCACGTGAAGTCAAGTTTTCCATGTTCCCGCATAAATACTGTCCAGGGCTCCAGGTAAAGTCAAGTGTTCCACGGTCACGTGTAAATACTGTCCAGGGCTCCAGGTGTAGTCAAGTGTTCCATGGTCCCGTGCAGATACTGTCCAGGTCTCCTGGTGAAGTCAAGTGTTCCATGTTCCCATGTAAATACTGTCCGGATTTCCAAGTGAAGTCAAGTGTCCCATGGTCCCGTGTAAATACGTTCCAGGACTCCAGGTGAAGTCAAGTGCCCCATGGTCCCGTCTAAATACATTCCAGGGCTCCAGGTGAAGTCAAGTGTTCCACGATCCCGTGTAAATACTATCGAGGTCTCCATGTGAAGTCAAGTGTTCAGTGGTCCCGTGTAAATACTGTCCAGGGCTACAGGTGAAGTCAAGTGTTCCATGGTCCCTTGTAAATACTGTCCAGGGCTCCAGGTTTAGTCAAGTGTTCCACGTTCCCGTGTAAATGCTGACCAAAGCTCCATGTGCCGTCAAGTATTTCACGGTCCTGTGTAAATACTGTCCAGGGCTCCAGGTGAAGTCAAGTGTTCCATGGTCCCATGCAAATAATGTCCAGGGCTCCAAGTGATGGCAAGTGGTCCACGTTCCCGTGTAAATATTGCCCAGGTCTCCATGTGAAGTCAAGGTTTCACGGTCCTGTGTAAATACTGTCCGGGTCACCAGGTAAAGTCAAGTGTTGCATGGTGCCGCGAAAATACTGTCCAGGTCTCCAGGTGATGCTAAGTGTTCCACAGTCCCGTGTAAATTCTGTCCATGGCTCCATGGTCCCGTGTAAACACAATCCAAAGTGAAGTGTTACACGATCCCCTGAATATACTGTCCAGGGCTCCAGGTGAGGTCAAGTGTTCCATGGTCCCGTGTAAATACTGTCCAGGGCTCTAGGTGAAGTCAAGTGTTGTGTGACCGGGATTAGTCACCATACTGGGGATTCCTCTTAGTGACATGGGTTCTCTTGTTGGGACACCACCCGATGGTGATTTACTATATCAACACGACATAGTCACAAACATAACTTTTATTAAAAATGTAAAAGAACAGCATTACAAGATATTTATTCTGAGTCTGTGCATTTTGGTGTCTGTTCTTACCAAAATCCACATGAATTTATATTCAACTACAAAATGCAACCAGGAAATATTTATGTAATAAATATGAATGATGTAAAACAACAATATAGCTTGGGGTTATAATCTTATTCAACAAGCATGTAATTTAGCTGGCTAAATGACTGGGTTGACGAGATGATCAATTTTCACATATAACTTGAATTCAGTGTTTTGTTCTTCCTCAATCCTTACAATAACCCTTGCCAAACCAAACCGGTTACATTCTCCCCCTGGTTACCAAGATTGCACCGCAATCTTGTTGGGGTTTTTGTTTTTTGTTTTTGTGTTGTTTTATTTTTATGAAAAATAAAATTACCAATAAAATAGTATGATAAAGGTATGTCAGTTGTATTTCATTGTATCGTTAGGTAATTCCAATGAGATACAAGAAAAGTACCTTGATGAACAAATATTAATATTTATTTTTCCTTACAACTTAAGAATATCTTGATCAAGGACAAAAATTGGGCACTCATTAAATATATTTTCATGTATCACCTGTATTATGTATGCTAGAAAAAAAAAACAAACAAATTATGTTGTGTGAAAATGTGCAGTGCTAAGGTTAATATTGTTAGTAGGTGCATTATTAACAACATTCCGGAATGAGTGAAAAAGTTACACACTAGTATGGCAAGGTGTATGTCATGGCGGTGCACTCGCTGACATGTACAATGCCCTACTAGATGTGTCAATGAGCTCATTGAATATGAAAACCAACAAGAGTACCTTCCTGAAATTATTATGACAGGCAGAGTATAAACCTTTTTCAAGACTCAAATACCATGAAAATTGAAATTGTGACTGAATTTGATACTTTTTGAAATGTTCAGACAAACTCGAGTTTTTTTTTTGCTAAACAAACTCTTGTGTATGGACGACTCTGTTGTCACTAGCTAGAAATATAATTTGGGTATGTTCCATGTCCATGATCAATGGTAACTAGACAGTCTGACGTAATAAATCACTGGGTAATTGTGGCATCTTCTTTGAAATATCATCTGGGCATAAAACATAGTACACAGTGTGGGGCCTTTGAAATTTAAAGTTCTGGAACTAAGGTGACATCTGAGGAACAGTGGATTTTGAAATGGTAGCATTCATCCCAGCATATTGTCTTCTTTCTTTGAAGAAAAGCTATTCAGGTGTATAATTGAACCACATTGTTATGAAATTGTTTCTCATGATTTGGCGAGCAGGGAACACTTATTTGAATAACTGAATTGTCTTTTGTTTCTTCGAGACAATGTTGAGAATATAATGCAGTAATGTTTATGTTCTGAAGATTCACATTTTGTAATAAGACACTTAAAATTGTCAAGTGTGTACCATAGCATTCTTTGGAACAAGCTTTGACATAATCTAAGATGGAGCAGGTAACTGGCATCTCATCCGTTGTGTAGCCAGGCATGACAACCATTGATATTTTACATTTTGACACCATGACTTGGCCAAAAGTGGCTTTCCCAGAAGGGGTTAAAACTAAAGTTAGTGACACCAGTATATTCAGAACAAAAAATAAAATTTGCAAAGGCTTTTGTCTTATTGTGTGTATACAAATATAATTGGAACTATTTGAACTTTTGGATATTTCCTATTATAGTGAAATACTGATAAACTGAAACTAATGCGATCGACTAATTTTATTTATTTATTTATTTATTTATTTATTTATTTATTTATTTTTTTATTTATTTATTTATTTATTTATTTATTTGTTTATTTATTTATTTATTTATTTATTTTTGTGCTTCACCTAATTATCTGATAGGATAGTGGTCATGGGTAGGAGATCAGTAGTTATGGGAGTGAGTGGGGTTGGGAAAGGGGTGTAGGGTGGATTCCATCAATGAACTATATAAAGCTTGTGTTGAACATCAATAGGTGTGTCGTCTACCTGCAATTTAAGGCACATGTCCAGCAGGGTTCAACTCGCAGACACTCTACCTAATGACACAAGTTCAAAAAGCTCGATATTGTGTCATTTCAGGAAAAAAAAAAAAAGGGGGGGGGGGGTGGGAATCATTTTTAAAATCTGTTCTGCTTGTTCCCGAATCTGTTTCTTCTTTCCGCCATTATTTCCAGAGCTGATTTAAGTTTCCCTTCAAAATCTGCCATAAGTCCTGGAGGACAGTCTTCGACACTACACCATTCTGGAACTTCTCTGTATGTATTTCTGGGATGTACCAGGAATATGGGCCTGCCATTGGTTATCTTGAAATGTGACAGATGTGAACATTCTGTAAATCTATTTGGAGCAGTGTGTTGCTTATTGCATGTGGTTTGCAGAGTATTTTGTATGCAATTTGCCATTATTTCACCTTTGAAGACTGTGACTGCATCTAGCATGTCGACTATTATGTCCATATACAAACTTGTAATTGGATGCCAAGGTGAAAGTCTTGAATTATTCAATCGAGTTTTCACAAGAGTTTGCTGACCACTGAGTTTAATTTCTTGTATTGGAAATCTCTGCCAGTCGACATTTGTCTTGGTATTCTCAGATTCTCTAATGTGTTGTACTGAAGTTATGCTTGTTTGATTTGTTGTAAAAAACTTGTGTTTGTTACTTGTGAGGGGTCTTTTTCTTTTCTTTCCCGACTGTGTTCTGCCTTCATGGAATTGGTGTCGCAAGTGTTCTGGGACTATATCTTTATGTACCCAGTCAGTCTTGGAAATATTTCGTAGTTTTACTTTGTAACAGAGTTGCTTTTGTACCCATGCAGACGCTAAAACTTTTTCGATATCATTTGGGCCTATTGGACGTGTCTCATTATTATCTGATTCATGACGAGTTTTATTTTCTGTGGTCTTCTTGGAACTTTGATTACTGTGGTTTTGAATTGCTTTTTCAATTCTCTCTTGCAGGTCTCTGTGATTTTCTGGGTCAGTTTCAGTACTGCCACTATTCTGAGTTGGAGTTGTTTGACTGTCATCAGAATCTTGAATAAAATTATCCTCACTGACCTCATCTTCCTCAGTACCATCGTTTAAGTAGAATGGTCGATCCCATATTTCATTATATACCTTCAGTTTGGTAGCATTTACAAGGGTTTTCCTGACTTTATTTTCTTTGTCATTTTTGATCTTGAAGGTTCCATTTGGGCCAACTTCCACTATTGTATAGGGACCTGTCCACCTCCTGATAAGCTTTTTGGATATACCTTTTGGAGTTTTGTCACAGTAGTACCAAACTCGGTCACCTGGTAAAAATTTGGTTGCCACTGCATTTTTATCATATTGTGTCTTGTATTTTACCTGGGCCCGCTTCAGATTTTCAGCTGCAATTTCTCTTGTAGTCTGTAACTGTTTTATGATTTCATTTAGGTGTTCTTTGTGACTTCTTGCCATGGATTCCTTAGGTATTAGTGATGTATCTATTGGTGTGCGCATTTCCTGTCCAAAAAGCAAATGGAATGGAGAGTAACCTGTCGACTGGGTCGCTGGCGTCATTCGGTATGCCATCATAATGGGTGCGATATAGTGTGGCCAATCAGTCTGATTCTCACAATAGGTACGTAATGATTGAATGATGAAGGAATTTAAACGTTCAACGGCTCCATTTGTCATTGGATGGTATGCACTTGTATAGTGGCGTTTTACCTGCAGAAGTGCGCAGAGTGCTTCAACCAATTTTGAGAGGAAATTCTGGCCTCTATCAGATACTATTGTTCTTGGTGCTCCATAGCGTGCAAATATTTCTCTGAACAAAATATTGGCGATTTCGGTGGCTTCTTGAGTTTTCATTGCAAATGCCTCACACCATTTGGATGCCGAGTCTACCAAAAGCAGTAAATATCGGTTTTTGTCTGGCGTCAGTGGCAATTCCAGCACGTCCATGTGCCACCTTGCAAATACATCTTCACATGGCAAAGGGTGTAATGGTACTGGATGTTTATGCGTATCTCTCTTAGCCTGTTGACATTTTTGACAGGTTTTGACATAGCTTACAACATCAGAATACAGATTTTCCCAGTAGTATTTCTGTCTCACAGCTTCATATGTTCTCTCCTGTCCTTGATGACATCCCCCAGCAATACTATCATGGTAAGCATTCAATACTTCTTTTCTCAATGGCTGTGGAACAGCTAACTGTCTGATAATTCTCTCTCCTTTTGGGTGGCTTTTTGCTCTGACATTGTAAAAATGGTACAAGAGGCCATTAATTATTTCGAAATGATATGCTTTAGCATCAAGTGATCTGGCTTTTTGACGGTCATTTGGCACAATTCCATGTCGTTTATAGTTGATAATTGGTGCCAAATCTGGACACTGGCATTGCAAATGTTTCAGTGTGGCTAGCTGCTGTAATTTGGCAGGGTCTGCGTCATGATTATCGTCAGCATTTTCTTCTCCTTCAGCTAAACTTTGCAGGTTGCAAATGGACAAACTTGGTTTTGTTTCCCATTTGTATTCAAATGTTACTGCAGTGTATTTAGATGCTGAAGTTTTGGTAGAAATACTGTATAGCTGCTCAGATAAGTCTGGCATTTCTGCAGGAGCTTGATCTTGAGGGTACTCACGTCGTGACAGTGCATCAGCATTATTTTTCTTTCCAGGCCTATGAACTATATCAAAATTGTATCCTTGTAACTGGAGAGCCCACCGACCTAAGCGGTTGTTACTATCTTTGGCCGACTCGAGCCATCGAACAGTAATATTATCTGTGTAGACTTTGAATGTGCTGTTTGCTAGGTATGGCTTAAAATGTAGGATGGCGTCTCGTAATGCAAGGCCTTCTTTTTCATTTATGTGCCATTTCCTTTCATGTTTGTTCAGGGCTCGTCCACCAAATGCTATAACATGCTCTTTCTTAGTGTGTGGGTCCTGTTGACCCAATATATACCCAATTGCATAATCGGAAGCATCAACTGATAGGACAAAGGGCCTATTAAAATCTGGGAATATAAGGATTGGGGGCGATATGAGTTTTTGTTTCAACTGATCAAATGATGATTGACATTCCTTTGTCCAGTTGAACTGTTTATCTTTCTTTGTTAGCTCTATGAGTGGAGTCGCTAACTTTGCATAGTCTTTTATGAATTTTCTATAAAATCCAGTTAGGCCTAAGAAGCTACGGACTTGTTTAACTGTTTTGGGTATGGGGTAAGTTTGAACAGCAGCAGTTTTTTCAGGATTAACCTGAATCCCTGATTTGGATAAACAATGACCTAAATAATCCACTTTTTCTTTAGCAAAATGGCATTTTGAAGGACGAAGAGTTAATTTTGCCTCTTTTAGCTTATCAAAGACTAATTGCAAGTGTTTTAAGTGAGTATCAAAATCTGGACTATAAATTAAAATATCGTCAATGTAAACCAGTGCTATTTTCCAGTTTAGTTCTTTCAACACTTTGGTCATTAGCATTTGATAGGCCATCGGGCCATTTACCAAACCGAAGCTTAATCTGCGAAATTGATAATGACCACAGTGAGTGGAAAATGCAGTTTTGTGTTTTGATTCAGGATCAAGTGGGATTTGGAAAAATCCACTTGCTAAATCTAGTACGCTAAATACTGTGGCTTTTGCATCAGCTACAGTATCAAAAACATCATCGATTCGTGGAATTGGGAAAGACGTAAGTTTCGTAATTTTGTTTAGTTTACGATAGTCTACTGCAAACCTATACTGGCCTGATTGTTTCTTTTTAACGAGAACAACTGGGGACTGCCACATTGAATCTGATTCTTCTATTATGTCATTTTCAAGCATTTCTTTAATTTGCTTTTCTGTTTCCTTACGTAGATGTGGTGTTTGCCGATAAGGGGGTGTCCGCACTGGAGCTGCATTTCCTGTATCAATAACATGATACTGCAGATTTGTTTTTCCCAATTCAGACATATCTTTGGCAAAAATTTTTCTATTCTGTGAAATTAAAGTAACAATTTTCTTTCGGTGATCTGATGATAAATTTTCATTTATTTTAATTCCTAAATCATGAATAACATGCTCATTTATTGGCTTTGAGGATTCAGCTTCAGGAATTTTACTTTCATTTTGTAATGTTAATATTTGATTATCATCAATTTGAAAGGCACTTGCTAATGTAACATTTTTGGCTATTTTAATTGGAGTAGCAGTGGGGTTAAGAACTCGATAGACTGACTTTCCATTTGTGACTTTTGCAACACATTTTGAACCGACTAAATTTTTATTATTGTACAACACAGCTGGCTCAATTAAGACAACTTTTGAGTTCCTGTTTTGGGAAATTTTGACTTCTATATTCATCTCGGAATGAGGGGGAACTACAAAAGGCATAGTTGATCGAACAACTCCAAAGTGATCTTTTGACTGGTTAACTTCATTTACTAAAGGCACTTCTAAAAAATTCTCTTGAAGGGAAAGGGTATTGTTTTCAAAATTTATGTGAGCTTTGTTCGCTTTCAGGAAATCTAAGCCTAAAATAATTTCAGCAGAGAGGTTTCTAACTACCCTCATTAGTTGACAGATGTTTAGTCCTTCAATGTTCATTTCTAAATCAAAATTTCCCAAAATTTCATGTTTAGTACCACAGGCAGCATTAATAAATCTTTCTGTTCTCTTCTGCAAATGGACATGGTTGAAACACTGGAACAAGAATTTCTCAGAAATACAAGAAATGCTGGCTCCGGTGTCAACCAGGGCATTTGTAGAGCGTCTTTTGCCAATTTTTATGTTTAGCATATTTCTGTTCATTGGTGTCACTAAGGATAAAGAGGGGAATTGAGAATTTGAGGGGATTGCCATAATTATTTAAATTTTAATTGACAAACTTTTTCAACTGAATCAAAGTTATGGTGTCAAAATATAATTTAACATATGGCTGTACTCACCCTCGGCAGCTGGCAGGACACTCATTCCAGGTTCTTCATTGAGGTGACTGCTTCCTTCCTTCCTTTCATTTCCTTAAGTAAGCCGATTCTCCACCATCTGTGACCGGGATTAGTCACCATACTGGGGATTCCTCTTAGTGACATGGGTTCTCTTGTTGGGACACCACCCGATGGTGATTTACTATATCAACACGACATAGTCACAAACATAACTTTTATTAAAAATGTAAAAGAACAGCATTACAAGATATTTATTCTGAGTCTGTGCATTTTGGTGTCTGTTCTTACCAAAATCCACATGAATTTATATTCAACTACAAAATGCAACCAGGAAATATTTATGTAATAAATATGAATGATGTAAAACAACAATATAGCTTGGGGTTATAATCTTATTCAACAAGCATGTAATTTAGCTGGCTAAATGACTGGGTTGACGAGATGATCAATTTTCACATATAACTTGAATTCAGTGTTTTGTTCTTCCTCAATCCTTACAATAACCCTTGCCAAACCAAACCGGTTACATTTGCATGGTGCCGTGAAAATAAAGTCCAGTGCTCCAGGTGAAGTCAAGTGTTCCACGTTCCCGTGTAAATACTGGCCAGGGCTCCAGGTGAAGTAAAGTGTTCAATGTTCCCGTGTAAATACTGACCAAGCCTCCAGGTGAAGTCAAGTGTTCCATGCTCCCGCGTAAATACTGTCCAGGTCTCAAGGTGAAGTCAAGGGTTCCACAGTCCCGTGTAAATGCTGCTCAGGCCTCCAGGTGAAGTGTTCCATGTTCCCGCGTAAATACTGTCCAGGGCTCCAGGGGAAGTCAAGTGTTCCGTGGTTCCGTGTGAATACTGTCCAAGTCTCCAGGTGAAGTCAAGTATTCCATGGTCCCGTGTAAATACTGTTCAGGGCTCCAGGGGAAGTAAAGTGTTCCATGGTCCCGCGTGAATACTGTCCAGGTCTTCAGGGAAGTCAAATGTTCCACCTTCCGGTGTAAATACTGTCCGGATTTCCAGGTGAAGTCAAGTGTTCCATGGTCCCGCGTAAATAGTGTCCAGGGATCCAGGTGAAGTCAAGTGTTCTACGGTCCCATGTATATACAGCCCAGAGCTCCAGCTGAAGTCTAGTGTTCCATGTTCCCGTGTAAATACTGTCTAGGGCTCCAGGAGAAATCAAGTGTTCCATGATCCCGTGCAACTAATGTTCAGGTCTCCAGGTGAAGTCAAGTGTTCCACAGTGCCGTGTAAATACTGACCGGATTTCCAGGTGAAGTCAGGTGTTCCATGGTCCCGTGTAAATTGTGTCCAGGGCTCCAGGTGAAATCAAGTGTTCCATGGCCCCATGTAAATACTGTACAGATCTCCAGGTGAAGTCTAGTGTTCCACATTCCCGTGTAAATGCTGTCCAGGGCTCCAGGTGAACTCAAGTGCTCCATGGTCCCGTGTAAATACTGTCCAGGTCTCCAGGTGAAGTCAAGTGTTGCGTGGTGCCGTGTAAATATTGCCCAGGGCCCCAGGTGAAGTCAAGTGTTCCACCTTCCCGAGTAAATACTGTCCAGGTCTCCAGGTGAAGTCAAGTGTTCCACAGTCCCGTGTAAATACTGTCCAAGGTGAAATCAAGTGTTCCATGGTCCCATGTAAATACTGTCCAGATCTCCAGGTGAAGTCTAGTGTTCCACATTCCCGTGTAAATGCTGTCCAGGGCTCCAGGTGAAGTCAAGTGTTCCATGGTCGCGTGTAAATACTGTCCAGGTCTCCAGGAGAGGTCAAGTGTTGCATGGTGCCGTGTAAATACTGTCAAGGCTTCCAGGTGAAGTCAAGTGTTCCACGTTCCTGTGTAAATACTGTCCAGGCCACCAGGTGAAGTCAAGTGTTCCACAGTCCCGTGTAAATACTGTCAAGGGCTCCAGGTGAAGTCAAGTGTTCCACAGCCGCGTGTAAATACTGTCCAGATCTCCAGGTGAAGTCAGGTGTTCCACAGTCCCTTGTAAATACTGTCCGGATCTCCAGGTGAAGTCAAGTGTTCCACAGTCCCGTGTAAATACTGTTCAGGGCTCCAGGTGAAGTCAAGTGTTCCACAGTCCCGTGTAAATACTGTCCAGGGCTCCAGGTGAAATCAAGCATTCCGTGGTCCCGTGTAAACACTGTCCAGGTCTCCAGGTAAAGTCAAGTGTTCCACGAACCCGTGTAAATACTGTCCGGATTTCCAGTTGAAGTCAAGTGTTCCACAGTCCCGTGCAAATACTGTCCAGGGCTCCAGGGGATGTCAAGTGTTCCATGGTCCCGTGTGAATACTGTCCAGGTCTCCAGGTGAAGTCAAGTGTTCCATGGTCTCGTGTAAATACTGTCCAGGTCTCCAGGTGAAGTCAGGTGTTCAATGGTCTCGTGTAAATAATGTCCAGTTCTCCAGGTGAAGTCTAGTGTTCCACAGTCCCGTGTAAATACTGTCCAGGTCTCCAGGTGAAGTCAAGTGTTCCACATGCCCGTTTAAATACTGTCCAGGTCTCCAGGTGAAGTCAAGTGTTCCATGGTCTCGTGTAAATACTGTCCAGGTCTCCAGATGAAGTCAGGTGTTCAATGGTCCCGTGTAAATAATGTTCAGTTCTCCAGGTGAAGTCTAGTGTTCCACAGTCCCGTGTAAATACTGTCCAGGTCTCCAGGTGAAGTCAAGTGTTCCACAGTCCCGTGTAAATACTGTCCAGGTCTCCAGGTGAAGTCAGGTGTCCCATGGTCCCGTGTAAATAATGTCCAGTTCTCCAGGTGAAGTCTAGTGTTCCACAGTCACGTGTAAATACTGTCCAGGTCTCCAGGTGAAGTCAAGTTTTCCATGGTCCCATGTAAATACTGTGCAGGTCTCCAGGTGAAGTCTAGTTTTCCACGTCCCCCGTGTAAATGCTGCCCAGGGCTCCAGATGAAGTCAGGTGTTCCGTGGTCCCGTGTAAATACTTTCCAGTGCTCCAGGTGAAGTCAAGTGTTTCACGTCCCCGTGTGAATACTGCCCAATGCTCCATGATCCCGTGTAAATACTTTCCAGGGCTCCAGGTGAAGTCAAGTGTTTCACGTTCCGGTGTAAATACTTTCCAGGGCTCCAGGTGAAGTCAAGTGTTCCACGTTCCCGTGTAAATTTTGTCCGGATTTCCAGGTGAAGTCAACTGTTCCATGGTCCCCTGTAAATACTGTCCAGGGCTCCAGGTGAAGTCAAGTGTCCCATAGTCCCGTCTAAATACTGTCCAGGTCTCCAGGTGAAGTCAATTGTTCCATGTAAATTGTTCGTGTAAATACTGACCAGGCCTCCAGGTGTAGTCCAGTGTTTCATGGTTCCGTGTAAATACTGTCAAGGGCTCCAAGTGAAGTCAAGTGTTCCACAGTCCCGTGTAAATACTGTCCAGGTGAAGTCAAGTGTCTCATAGTCCCGTCTAAATACTGTCCAGGTCTCCAGGTGAAGTCAATTGTTCCATGTAAATTGTTCGTCGAAATACTGACCAGACCTCCAGGTGTAGACCAGTGTTTCATGGCCCCGTGTAAATACTGTCCAGGGCTCCACGTGAAGTCAAGTGTTCCACAGTCCCGTGTAAATACTGTCCAGGGCCTACGTGATTCTTTGTAATATTCTATACCCACTCCTTACGTTCTGTGTGTAGATGTTGTTTGTAATGCCTACGTGATTCTTTGTAATATTCTATACCCACTCCTTACGTTCTGTGTGTAGATGTTGTTTGTAATGCCTACGTGATTCTTTGTAATATTCTATACCCACTCCTTACGTTCTGTGTGTAGATGTTGTTTGTAATGCCTACGTGATTCTTTGTAATATTCTATACCCACTCCTTACGTTCTGTGTGTAGATGTTGTTTGTAATGCCTACGTGATTCTTTATAATATTCTATACCCACTCCTTGAGTTCTGTGTGTAGCTGTTGTGTTTGATAACTGGGTATTATTAGAATGATAATTATGTATTATTTAAAAAATATCCAGTTTTTCTTCTGATTAATTATTATTATTCTTTATTATTCTATTAATATCCAGTTATTGTTTGAATAATGAACAAGTATTATTCGTATCGGCCATACTTTCTGATAACGATGAAAGTGATACAAAGGGAGTTGTCAGTAATGGGTTTGAAGGTTTTTAATGGTCGCAAAATGGTTAAGAAACATTTCAGCAGATACAAGGTTAAATTTATGTTTTCATTATTTTACAGAAAGATGATTATATATGCGAGGCTAAGCCTATTGAAGTAACGGAAGATACCTATGTAGGTAAGTTACCCTTCGAACATACTTCAGTTTAAAAAAAATAGTCAACATTTTTTTCCCCAAATATTTGTTTATAATTACTGAATGTTCTACATAAGTAACTACTAACGAATTTACCAGGAATATCACAAGTCTGACTCACTATATTTTTTTCAATATATATATATATACGATTTATACAGCATAATGTCCGTTGCGTTGTATAGAATATGATAATAATACATGCTTTTAACTTACATTGATGATGGCAGGCATGAATGGTTCATGAAAGTCTACTACCGCATTTGTATCAGAACTCATAATAAAATGATATTCCGTGAGAACAACACGTGACCAAGTTTGCTTCGAACAAAGATATGGATTCAAGACACTTCAAAATGCAGTGACAGCTCTGGGTGGGGCTGAGCACGTTGATACTGTCGACTCCATTGAAGGAAGGACGCTGTGCTCTTTGTTTATGTGTAAGTCAAGGTCAACAGAAGCAAAAATCATATTTAAGGAATAGTGCATGGCTTGGAGTTGACTATGCCCATGTAGTGCCCAATGAGGTGGTGTAGTTCCCGCCGCGAAGCGGAGGGAACTACACCACCTCACTGGGCACTATATGGGCGTAGTCAACGACAAGACATGCACTAATCCTTATATTATATCGAACACCTATCAAGAAAAACATCTGTCCGATTTGTTAATCTATTACCAAGGTAGCAGCCCTACCAACCAGCGTTATATAGAAAAAAGTATCATATAGTTTTTAAAAAACATTTTCTTCTTCCAAAACACGGCTAACTTGGATTATTGATATGAGCAGAAGACAGATTTTGAATCGGTCGGTAAGGGTAAACAAAACATTTCCCCCAAACGGAACTGTGTATTCTAGAATCGCGCAACTCGCGAATGAAAACTAAATTTTTCAAAATTTGACAACGCAGTTTGATTTCCACACATTTGTCACTCATATACATTACCGAATGGGACAGTACGGGATACAAACTCCGAAGATTCAATTGAATTCCATTATTTATTCGTTTACTGCCCAAAACATACAATTAAATAGCGAAATAATATGAGAGTAGGTAATAAAGGCGGATTCTGTATCACTTGTACACGATTTTGTACATGTACACGTACATCGATGTACACCTCCATAGGATTTAGTGTTAAAATCGTGTACAAGTACACGAAATGTCGTTTTTGGTTGTGATACAGAATCCGCAAAGCGGATTCTATATCACTGGATTCTATATACACGTCGCTCAAGAGTGAAAAAAATGTATGAAATTTTAAGAAAAATGAGGTCGATTGTCTGCCAACCTATATTACAAACCCCCCCCGGGGGGTGATTGAGTTCTCAATGAAACCGCTCACATAGAACTAATTAAGGAGGACACTTCCTTTCCCTCCAATATACGCTATTGCCACGCAATAGCCCACAACCCTGCACCAAGCAGGTTGGCGTTATATTTCAAATTTTGAACCCCCAACCCTCCAAGGGTTGATATGAAGTTCATTTGTGGTGACCACACACTCACACCCACTGCAGGTGTGTTTTATTTAAGTTGTGTCAACGGGCTACCGCCCGATTACGAACAGAATCACAACACCAACTACACCTACCCCCCTTCCAGATGAGGGTGGTGTCACAATTTCTTTTGCACGATAGGTGCCATGGGCCTACGTGGGCCTTCCACGTACGAGCTTACGATAACAACTAGCTCGACATGACGGGCCCCAGTGCCCCTCTTGCCTTACACCTTTGTCAGATGTTCTACTTGAAGCTTGCGGGCGAACTGAGTTGCTGCTATGTCCTTTACTCATCATACTTCTGGGCTTTTGGGCCCCCCTCGACAGAGAGCTACAAAAGAGGCGGATTCAGTGCATCCTGTGCACTGCGTTTTGTTCCCAACGAAGGTTACCCCAAGAGCTTCCTTCACATGTCCTCGGTTTCAGACACACAGTGTCTTGATTCTGTTCACCGAGACACACCTTACGTCTGAATATCCGCACCACAGCTGCGGGGATACTATTATCATCGTGCCAATCCTTGACACTTCTTCATACTAGTGGCTAAAACCATAACGGACCTACCGTACCTCGGTTAAGTCCCCCATAAAGAACCACCAAGCCTTTCCGCGCTGTCACGCAACATGCTACTTGTCTTTGTTTCAGAGCCCTATTGGCTCACTGACATTTGTTTCAAAATACCGCACGCCGAATTGGACGCCTACCGCCGTCCATGGTACCACCGCGTACCTCTTATGACCCTGTGTGCCAATACCTAAACCTAAACACAACTTGGCACCATATTTCACTACACCCCCACCCAGGGGCGCAGGGTCGTTTACAGGATATGTCGACCTTATGTGCAGGATATCCACTGCTCCTCACACCAACCCGTATAACTATCTGGCAATACTTTAATAACTCATTGTTTTTACTGCCATTTTCTATCGGGGAACATTCCTGCCATCAATACAGTGTTGATTTAATCCAATCTATGACTGTCACATGGTAATTACTTTACGACATTCCTGTACAAACACTTCAGTTTCACCTTGATCTGTACAAGCTGTACCTGGTATTCGACAATTGTCTAACAAAACAAAACAATCAACTTACGAAGACACACCTCCAGTCTCAGCCAATCACTGCATTGTGTATTCGCTCCAGCGACCAATCACAGCGTCTCCTGACATCACGTGCTCACCAGCAGGTGCTCTCGCACCATCCCGACACTCATTCTCAATTGCACTGTGATCGACTTCAGTTCGTTAATTAGCAGCCATTTTGAAACGTTTTCACAACAATACCAAATCCGGGATTCACCAATTTGTGACATTTTACATATTGTTCCTACCACTGCACTCCGCGGCACAACTGTATATACACCTTTTCCTACACAGGTAGTTATTCCGACCCATCACTCTGCTTTCGTTATTTTCGTTTATTTTTTGTATTTTATTTTTATTGTTATTCGATCGTGTTGACAGCCGACCCGGCTATTGCGACCCACTCACGTGTCACCCCGACACTGTCGCATTTATACTTTCCACGATCATTTCCACCTTCCTGGTGGATTATACACGGGTGACCCACACCCTTTGTACGTCGACCCACGACGCTAAAAGGATACCTTCCTGAAAGCATTCTCGAGCTAACAATTTTAGCTCTTGGCGTTCGGATTGGTACTCAACAATTATCACAATTCCACCTTCCTGGTGAAGTATAAACCGGTGACCTGCACCGTGTGTTACGTCGACCCACGACGTTTAAAGGATACCTTCCCAAAAGCATTATCAAGCTGAAACTTTCAGCCCTTGGAGCTTGGATTGGTATCCGATAATTATCACAAATTGGGCTTCAACACATCCCACGCAGCTGGCTACCAAAGCTACAGCTCTCCATTGTGTTTTCATGGTTCTCCGATAACCATAATATCAACACAATAAAGTCGCGACACTTCCCGACTTTCACACTCACAGCTGCTTTACCTAAGTCGCTATCACTATTAACCCTGTCCACCGGGTTCACACTTCGGACAACCGGAGAAACTCCCACCCACCCTGGGCTGGGTTTGTAACAGTACCACTGTAATAAACAGATCTCTGTATTTGTTTGTTTGATAAGGTCGTACAGGCCGAAACCTTGGTTACACTTTGCGGAAGTTTATTCCGGACAAATACCAATAGAGGTCCACCTCAATTCCACAATGGAGTCGTTGCAACCTGAAACACACCGTAAGCTCCGACTACAACTCAATAATATTCGGAGGCTCATGTTTCGGGCAGCTGATGCACATCACAAGCACAGCATTTACCAAAAATGCAACTCACAAAATGTCGTGCCAGCAGATCTTCTCAATACCATAAAAACTGACTTACGCCGTACTGTCGACGGCTTGCTCAAATTTGAGAATGATATCTCGTCGGACATCGACGAGCTTGCTCGCCAAACCACTCAGCGTTTGACACAATGTCTACAGACACAGTACGGGAAGCGCATCTCAGACCTAGAAGTCGAGATATCTGAGTATCTTAATAACCCGCTCCCTCCTAATATCATTGAGCAGGACCAACCTGCCTTTCTTGAGCTCTTCCATAACACCATTTCACGCTTCTCCAGCGTCGACTTAACCAAATATCGGCTAACAAACGCCCAGCGTTATAAGGAGACTATGGCCGCAGCTGTTCCAACCCTCAACCAGGGCTTGGACGTCGCAGCAGCTGCTTCCGAATCTCCCCCGACTACACGGGGGACGGTAATCCACTCACCGAGTGGACAGTCCTCTCATCAATCAAGAATACGCCTCCCGAAGCATACTCATATGGACACTCATCCCATTTCCGCTGATTCACCTATGAGCGCACCCAAGCACCGTAGATTAGGAATGACCAACATTCCTCCCCCCAGCTCAACGCATCGGGGTAGTACACATCAAGCGCCTGGGGCTCTTCTTAAGGCGACCTCCTCTGTCAGACCCCTGACAGGCCCTGGTGCCACGGCACAGGTGACCACCGCAGCTGCACTTAGTACACTCATGACCCCTTGTAGTGGCTCACTACCTTGGTCACAGGTCACCTTGCCAGAAGAAGACTGGCCCCTCGGCTCTTGTACTGATTACAAGCCCAATGGCAATACCGTAACTATGGTTCGTCCTACCACGGACATACAGCCTGTATTTACCACCATCGAATCAGCTGGCCCCGAGCCTTTGAATACCATTCTTTCCACCGACAGGTCCACCTGTCCCTTGGTGTCAGACTCCAACCCTCCACCGTCGGGGGATGGCATAGATTCCAGCATTGACACCATTAGTTGTCCTACTGATACCTCCTCCGAGAGTATACAATTCACCTACAGGACTTCAGATGAGCAGGGACCCTTGTCCCTTTCCGCTGAACACAGCGCGTCGGACACAGGCCTCTCCCCTCTACTTGCGGCCCAATCGGATGACGCTTCTCATCCTCGTGCTTCCAGCACCCAAACCATGGCCCAGCCATGCATGGTTAACATTGCTCCGGGCAAAACACCAAATACACTCACCAAATTTGCCCATAAATATACCAGAGAGGGCATTTTACTAAATCTGAGCAAGATAGCCGGTACTAAACAAACCTGACTAGGCCACTATGCCCCTGTCAGCAGAGCTCAACTGTCCACAACTCACTGTCCGGCCAGGCACCACCGGCCGGCTAATAAAGCAGTATTCCAACACGTCAAACGCGTCGGTAGGCGACATTAACGACGTCAAAAGGAGCGACAGTCTCACCTCAATGCACAGGCTGACAAGGCTAGCACACATATCACCAATCTATCAAATTACACCCTCAGTACACATGAGAAAATTGTACTGGGAAAGGGGTTAAAATTCATTCCAACGCCTCAAAGACCTTCCAGGTCCTTCTTCAAGGAAGACATACAATTGCTTCACAATAGAATGCGATTGAGGGTTTTACATGCTGATCAACAGCAGCGGTTCATTAACCCATTTCATAAGAAGACCAATACTTCTCCCACTATATACGCTATTGCCACGCAATAGCCCACAACAAGCTCCCCCGTAGGAGCCTAGGTCCAACCTATATTACAAACCCCCCCCCCGGGGGGTGATTGAGTTCTCAATGAAACCGCTCACATAGAACTAATTAAGGAGGACACTTCCTTTCCCTCCAATATACGCTATTGCCACGCAATAGCCCACAACCCTGCACCAAGCAGGTTGGCGTTATATTTCAAATTTTGAACCCCCAACCCTCCAAGGGTTGATATGAAGTTCATTTGTGGTGACCACACACTCACACCCACTGCAGGTGTGTTTTATTTAAGTTGTGTCAACGGGCTACCGCCCGATTACGAACAGAATCACAACACCAACTACACCTACCCCCCTTCCAGATGAGGGTGGTGTCACAATTTCTTTTGCACGATAGGTGCCATGGGCCTACGTGGGCCTTCCACGTACGAGCTTACGATAACAACTAGCTCGACATGACGGGCCCCAGTGCCCCTCTTGCCTTACACCTTTGTCAGATGTTCTACTTGAAGCTTGCGGGCGAACTGAGTTGCTGCTATGTCCTTTACTCATCATACTACTGGGCTTTTGGGCCCCCCTCGACAGAGAGCTACAAAAGAGGCGGATTCAGTGCATCCTGTGCACTGCGTTTTGTTCCCAACGAAGGTTACCCCAAGAGCTTCCTTCACATGTCCTCGGTTTCAGACACACAGTGTCTTGATTCTGTTCACCGAGACACACCTTACGTCTGAATATCCGCACCACAGCTGCGGGGATACTATTATCATCGTGCCAATCCTTGACACTTCTTCATACTAGTGGCTAAAACCATAACGGACCTACCGTACCTCAGTTAAGTCCCCCATAAAGAACCACCAAGCCTTTCCGCGCTGTCACGCAACATGCTACTTGTCTTTAGCAGCGGTTCATTAACCCATTTCATAAGAAGACCAATACTTCTCCCACTATATACGCTATTGCCACGCAATAGCCCACAACAAGCTCCCCCGTAGGAGCCTAGGTCCAACCTATATTACAACCCCCCCCCGGGGGGTGATTGAGTTCTCAATGAAACCGCTCACATAGAACTAATTAAGGAGGACACTTCCTTTCCCTCCAACATACGCTATTGCCACGCAATAGCCCACAACCCTGCACCAAGCAGGTTGGCGTTATATTTCAAATTTTGAACCCCCAACCCTTCAAGGGTTGATATGAAGTTCATTTGTGGTGACCACACACTCACACCCACTGCAGGTGTGTTTTATTTAAGTTGTGTCAACGGGCTACCGCCCGATTACGAACAGAATCACAGCACCAACTACACCTACCCCCTTCCAGATGAGGGTGGTGTCACAATTTCTTTTGCACGATAGGTGCCATGGGCCTACGTGGGCCTTCCACGTACGAGCTTACGATAACAACTAGCTCGACATGACGGGCCCCAGTGCCCCTCTTGCCTTACACCTTTGTCAGATGTTCTACTTGAAGCTTGCGGGCGAACTGAGTTGCTGCTATGTCCTTTACTCATCATACTTCTGGGCTTTTGGGCCCCCCTCGACAGAGAGCTACAAAAGAGGCGGATTCAGTGCATCCTGTGCACTGCGTTTTGTTCCCAACGAAGGTTACCCCAAGAGCTTCCTTCACATGTCCTCGGTTTCAGACACACAGTGTCTTGATTCTGTTCACCGAGACACACCTTACGTCTGAATATCCGCACCACAGCTGCGGGGATACTATTATCATCGTGCCAATCCTTGACACTTCTTCATACTAGTGGCTAAAACCATAACGGACCTACCGTACCTCGGTTAAGTCCCCCATAAAGAACCACCAAGCCTTTCCGCGCTGTCACGCAACATGCTACTTGTCTTTAGCAGCGGTTCATTAACCCATTTCATAAGAAGACCAATACTTCTCCCACTATATACGCTATTGCCACGCAATAGCCCACAACAAGCTCCCCCGTAGGAGCCTAGGTCCAACCTATATTACAACCCCCCCCCCCGGGGGGTGATTGAGTTCTCAATGAAACCGCTCACATAGAACTAATTAAGGAGGACACTTCCTTTCCCTCCAACATACGCTATTGCCACGCAATAGCCCACAACCCTGCACCAAGCAGGTTGGCGTTATATTTCAAATTTTGAACCCCCAACCCTTCAAGGGTTGATATGAAGTTCATTTGTGGTGACCACACACTCACACCCACTGCAGGTGTGTTTTATTTAAGTTGTGTCAACGGGCTACCGCCCGATTACGAACAGAATCACAGCACCAACTACACCTACCCCCCTTCCAGATGAGGGTGGTGTCACAATTTCTTTTGCACGATAGGTGCCATGGGCCTACGTGGGCCTTCCACGTACGAGCTTACGATAACAACTAGCTCGACATGACGGGCCCCAGTGCCCCTCTTGCCTTACACCTTTGTCAGATGTTCTACTTGAAGCTTGCGGGCGAACTGAGTTGCTGCTATGTCCTTTACTCATCATACTTCTGGGCTTTTGGGCCCCCCTCGACAGAGAGCTACAAAAGAGGCGGATTCAGTGCATCCTGTGCACTGCGTTTTGTTCCCAACGAAGGTTACCCCAAGAGCTTCCTTCACATGTCCTCGGTTTCAGACACACAGTGTCTTGATTCTGTTCACCGAGACACACCTTACGTCTGAATATCCGCACCACAGCTGCGGGGATACTATTATCATCGTGCCAATCCTTGACACTTCTTCATACTAGTGGCTAAAACCATAACGGACCTACCGTACCTCGGTTAAGTCCCCCATAAAGAACCACCAAGCCTTTCCGCGCTGTCACGCAACATGCTACTTGTCTTTGTTTCAGAGCCCTATTGGCTCACTGACATTTGTTTCAAAATACCGCACGCCGAATTGGACGCCTACCGCCGTCCATGGTACCACCGCGTACCTCTTATGACCCTGTGTGCCAATACCTAAACACAACTTGGCACCATATTTCACTACACCCCACCCAGGGGCGCAGGGTCGTTTACAGGATATGTCGACCTTATGTGCAGGATATCCACTGCTCCTCACACCAACCCGTATAACTATCTGGCAATACTTTAATAACTCATTGTTTTTACTGCCATTTTCTATCGGGGAACATTCCTGCCATCAATACAGTGTTGATTTAATCCAATCTAGGACTGTCACATGGTAATTACTTTACGACATTCCTGTACAAACACTTCAGTTTCACCTTGATCTGTACAAGCTGTACCTGGTATTCGACAATTGTCTAACAAAACAAAACAATCAACTTACGAAGACACACCTCCAGTCTCAGCCAATCACTGCATTGTGTATTCGCTCCAGCGACCAATCACAGCGTCTCCTGACATCACGTGCTCACCAGCAGGTGCTCTCGCACCATCCCGACACTCATTCTCAATTGTACTGTGATCGACTTCAGTTCGTTAATTAGCAGCCATTTTGAAACGTTTTCACAACAATACCAAATCCGGGATTCACCAATTTGTGACATTTTACATATTGTTCCTACCACTGCACTCCGCGGCACAACTGTATATACACCTTTTCCTACACAGGTAGTTATTCCGACCCAACACTCTGCTTTCGTTATTTTCGTTTATTTTTTGTATTTTATTTTTATTGTTATTCGATCGTGTTGACAGCCGACCCGGCTATTGCGACCCACTCACGTGTCACCCCGACACTGTCGCATTTATACTTTCCACGATCATTTCCACCTTCCTGGTGGATTATACACGGGTGACCCACACCCTTTGTACGTCGACCCACGACGCTAAAAGGATACCTTCCTGAAAGCATTCTCGAGCTAACAATTTTAGCTCTTGGCGTTCGGATTGGTACTCAACAATTATCACAATTCCACCTTCCTGGTGAAGTATAAACCGGTGACCTGCACCGTGTGTTACGTCGACCCACGACGTTTAAAGGATACCTTCCCAAAAGCATTATCAAGCTGAAACTTTCAGCCCTTGGAGCTTGGATTGGTATCCGATAATTATCACAAATTGGGCTTCAACACATCCCACGCAGCTGGCTACCAAAGCTACAGCTCTCCATTGTGTTTTCATGGTTCTCCGATAACCATAATATCAACACAATAAAGTCGCGACACTTCCCGACTTTCACACTCACAGCTGCTTTACCTAAGTCGCTATCACTATTAACCCTGTCCACCGGGTTCACACTTCGGACAACCGGAGAAACTCCCACCCACCCTGGGCTGGGTTTGTAACAGTACCACTGTAATAAACAGATCTCTGTATTTGTTTGTTTGATAAGGTCGTACAGGCCGAAACCTTGGTTACACTTTGCGGAAGTTTATTCCGGACAAATACCAATAGAGGTCCACCTCAATTCCACAATGGAGTCGTTGCAACCTGAAACACACCGTAAGCTCCGACTACAACTCAATAATACTCGGAGGCTCATGTTTCGGGCAGCTGATGCACATCACAAGCACAGCATTTACCAAAAATGCAACTCACAAAATGTCGTGCCAGCAGATCTTCTCAATACCATAAAAACTGACTTACGCCGTGCTGTCGACGGCTTGCTCAAATTTGAGAATGATATCTCGTCGGACATCGACGAGCTTGCTCGCCAAACCACTCAGCGTTTGACACAATGTCTACAGACACAGTACGGGAAGCGCATCTCAGACCTAGAAGTCGAGATATCTGAGTATCTTAATAACCCGCTCCCTCCTAATATCATTGAGCAGGACCAACCTGCCTTTCTTGAGCTCTTCCATAACACCATTTCACGCTTCTCCAGCGTCGACTTAACCAAATATCGGCTAACAAACGCCCAGCGTTATAAGGAGACTATGGTCGCAGCTGTTCCAACCCTCAACCAGGACTTGGACGTCGCAGCAGCTGCTTCCGAATCTCCCCCGACTACACGGGGGACGGTAATCCACTCACCGAGTGGACAGTCCTCTCATCAATCAAGAATACGCCTCCCGAAGCGTACTCATATGGACACTCATCCCATTTCCGCTGATTCACCTATGAGCGCACCCAAGCGCCGTAGATTAGGAATGACCAACATTCCTCCCCCCAGCTCAACGCATCGGGGTAGTACACATCAAGCGCCTGGGGCTCTTCTTAAGGCGACCTCCTCTGTCAGACCCCTGACAGGCCCTGGTGCCACGGCACAGGTGACCACCGCAGCTGCACTTAGTACACTCATGACCCCTTGTAGTGGCTCACTACCTTGGTCACAGGTCACCTTGCCAGAAGAAGACTGGCCCCTCGGCTCTTGTACTGATTACAAGCCCAATGGCAATACCGTAACTATGGTTCGTCCTACCACGGACATACAGCCTGTATTTACCACCATCAAATCAGCTGGCCCCGAGCCTTTGAATACCATTCTTTCCACCGACAGGTCCACCTGTCCCTTGGTGTCAGACTCCAACCCTCCACCGTCGGGGGATGGCATAGATTCCAGCATTGACACCATTAGTTGTCCTACTGATACCTCCTCCGAGAGTATACAATTCACCTACAGGACTTCAGATGAGCAGGGACCCTTGTCCCTTTCCGCTGAACACAGCGCGTCGGACACAGGCCTCTCCCCTCTACTTGCGGCCCAATCGGATGACGCTTCTCATTCTCGTGCTTCCAGCACCCAAACCATGGCCCAGCCATGCATGGTTAACATTGCTCCGGGCAAAACACCCAATACACTCACCAAATTTGCCCATAAATATACCAGAGAGGGCATTTTACTAAATCTGAGCAAGATAGCCGGTACTAAACAAACCTGACTAGGCCACTATGCCCCTGTCAGCAGAGCTCAACTGTCCACAACTCACTGTCTGGCCAGGCACCACCGGCCGGCTAATAAAGCAGTATTCCAACACGTCAAACGCGCCGGTAGGCGACATACACGACGTCAAAAGGAGCGACAGTCTCACCTCAATGCACAGGCTGACAAGGCTAGCACACATATCACCAATCTATCAAATTACACCCTCAGTACACATGAGAAAATTGTACTGGGAAAGGGGTTAAAATTCATTCCAACGCCTCAAAGACCTTCCAGGTCCTTCTTCAAGGAAGACATACAATTGCTTCACAATAGAATGCGATTGAGGGTTTTACATGCTGATCAACAGCAGCGGTTCATTAACCCATTTCATAAGAAGACCAATACTTCTCCCACTATATACGCTATTGCCACGCAATAGCCCACAACAAGCTCCCCCGTAGGAGCCTAGGTCCAACCTATATTACAACCCCCCCCCGGGGGGTGATTGAGTTCTCAATGAAACCGCTCACATAGAACTAATTAAGGAGGACACTTCCTTTCCCTCCAACATACGCTATTGCCACGCAATAGCCCACAACCCTGCACCAAGCAGGTTGGCGTTATATTTCAAATTTTGAACCCCCAACCCTTCAAGGGTTGATATGAAGTTCATTTGTGGTGACCACACACTCACACCCACTGCAGGTGTGTTTTATTTAAGTTGTGTCAACGGGCTACCGCCCGATTACGAACAGAATCACAGCACCAACTACACCTACCCCCCTTCCAGATGAGGGTGGTGTCACAATTTCTTTTGCACGATAGGTGCCATGGGCCTACGTGGGCCTTCCAAGTACGAGCTTACGATAACAACTAGCTCGACATGACAGGCCCCAGTGCCCCTCTTGCCTTACACCTTTGTCAGATGTTCTACTTGAAGCTTGCGTGCGAACTGAGTTGCTGCTATGTCCTTTACTCATCAAGAGTAATCGATGGAGAGATGTTGGAAGAAAAACGAAATCCATTCGTAGAAGCATACGTTTCATTGACAGTTTTAAATTCATGTCGACCGCTCTGGAAAAATTAGTCGATAACATGAGCAAGGATAAATTTAAAATCACGAGCGAACATTTCGGAGAATAAGTAGGCGTTATGTTGAGGAAAGGAGTCTATCCTTATGGTTACATGAACGATCTAAAGAGATTCGACGACAGTGCACTACCTTCGAAAGAAGATTTTTATTCAAAATTATACGACTCCGACATTTCCGACGAGAATTACGAACACGCTAAAAACGTGTGGAAATCATTCGATATGAAAACCATGAGAGATTATCATGATCTCTATCTGAAGACTGACGTTCTGCTCTTGGAAGACGTGTTTGAAAATTTTCGAGATGTCTGTTGTCGAAATTACGATCTGGATCCCGCTTGGTATTTCACCGCACCTGGTCTGGCGTGGGACTCTCTGTTGAAGACCACCGAAGTCCAATTGGAATTATTATCCGACGTGGACATGTTGCTCATGTTCAAAAGGGCTGCGAGAGGTGGCATCTCGATGATCTCCCACAGATATTCTAAAGCTAGCAATCCCTACATGAAAGAAGGTTTCGATTCGAAACGGTCGAATAAATACATACAGTATTGGGACACTAATAATCTGTATGGTTGGGCTATGAGTCATCATTTACCGATTGGAAATTTCGAATGGGTAACGGAACAGGAAGAGATGCAAAAATGGAGAGACTATCCTTGCATTTTAGAAGTCGATTTGAACTATCCGGAAGAATTACATGATCTACACAACGATTATCCACTAGCTCCCGAATGAATGGAACCGAATGAAGGAGACGAAGAAAAACTCATTCCCAATTTATCTAACAAACGTAACTACGTCATCTACAGTGAGAATTTGAAACAATATGTCAATTACGGGATGAAATTAGTCAACATACATCGCGTCATTTGATTTGACGAAAAGCCTTGGATGAAAAAATACATCGATCTCAACACGAATCTCAGAATTCGAGCCAAGAACGATTTCGAAAAAGATTTCTTCAAACTCATGAACAACTGCCTGTATGGTAAATCGATGGAAAACATCAGGAAGAGAACTGACGTTCGACTCGTCACGTCTGAGAAAAGAGCTAAAAAATTAGTGGCAAAACCCAATTACAAACACCGAACCATATTCGACGAAAATCTAGTGACCGTTCACATGCAAAAGACGCACCAGAAGTTTGACAAACCGTATTATCTCGGACTGATCATCTTAGATATCAGCAAGCGATTGATGTACGAGTTTCACTACGATTACATCAAACGAAAATTTGGTGATAAAGCCAAACTACTGTTCACCGACATGGACAGTTTAGTTTACGAGATAGAGACGAAAGATGTCTACCAAGATATATCTCCAGACGTGGCCACGTGGTTCGACACGAGCAATTATCCCATCGATCACCTGTCCAACATTCAATTGAACGACAACAAGAAGGTGTTAGGTAAATTTAAGGACGAGAGCGGCGGTAAACAAATCCTCGAATTTGTGGGCTTGAGACCCAAACTGTATGCTTATCGTCTAGAAGATGAAGAGATCAAGAAGTGCAAAGGGGTTAAAGCATGCGTGGTGAAGAAAAACATCTCTTTCCAAGAGTATAAAGATTGTCTGTTAGGAAGTGGTCCAGTGTATAAGACTATGAAATCTATTCGAAGTGAAAATCACAACTTGTATACCGAAATAGTCAACAAGATTTTGCTGATGGCCGACGATGATAAGAGATTCATGTTAGACGATAAAATAAGCACTTTGGCACGCGGACATTGTATTTTGGATCTAATTTTAGATGATAGGATTTCAGATATGATTGAGGATGATAGGATTCCAGATATGATTAAGGATGATAGGATTCCAGAAAATCAAGAGGAATTAGACGGATTCAAGATTATGGAAATCGATAGAGACATCGAGAGAGTTAGTTTAAAAAGAAAAAGAAAAAAAATAAATAAAATAACGTCATTTTAGTGAATTATAATAAAATAAAAAAAAAAAAAAAAAAAAAAATATATGCATTTATGAATAAGAAAATAGAGATATCCGTAGAAGGTGTCGTCTTACCTAACGAACCCCTATCCAACATCGATCTGTCGAATGCGACGAAGGATTTGAAAATCAAAGATTTTCTAGGCGTGTTTTCCAGATATGCCTTGCCGAAGAGAAGACCTTGACAATCGGAATGCAGAATTTTAAATCTAGACGATTTATCGGGTGAAGGCACTCACTGGGTGGCGTGGTTCAAGAACGGGAATAAGAAGAATGATTATTTCGACAGCTACGGAATCTCACCGCCAAAAGAAATAAAGAACTATTTCAACAAATCGATGGTTCGTTACAACACGGTCTTTTTCTATTGGTTTGAAATGCAATCACGATAAAACGTGGTCTCTCGGAAGCGGATTTCACCGTCAATCTCCAATCGATGTGATTCATGGAGGGTGGAATGCTAGCCGTATCGCACTGTCTCATTCTAAATCCTTATCTTACCCGCACCGTCAATCTCCAATCGAAGTGATTCATGGAGGGTGGAATGCTAGCCGTGTCGCACTGTCTCATTCTAAATCCTTATCTTACCCGCATCGGTCGCAGTGAGTCTCACTATCGTGTCGTCGTTTCCTTTTCAAATCAACGTCAGATTGTGTTTGAATCCGTACATGATCTTGTTGTAATCGTCCGCGAATCCGAAGATGTGTTTCAAAGGTATCCTGAACGAAAACGTTCCTTTATGTCTGGACGTCTTGACGATGTAGTCGAATATCGCGGCGCCGGCGCTAGCAGGGCCAACGGTGTCTTTCATCCACAACTGATTAAGTCCTCTGGATTTCGAAAAATCATCAGGATACGTCAAGAGTCCGAACATCGTGGTGGCCTGACCAGGATGAAACACAAATTCTATCTCTTGTCCGGATAGCATATATTTTATATTAATGAATAGATGCATGATTGCTTTATTGGCTAGAGTAACTGTGTCGTCGTCGGCGTAGTCGCTCCCATCTTCCTTGGTGAGACGTCCCTGCACCACTATGTAACTCTTGCTAGGATGGACGAATAGATCTTGAGTTTCGACGTTGATTCTTATCTCTCCCGCATTGTTCAAACTCGTTCCGGTTACCGGTTCGTATTCGTGAACCTCATATTCTTGAATACTTTCATCTTTCACTATGCTTTGTGCTATATCTAGTATATTTGTCATTTTTAAAGGGTTTTTGTTTTTTTGTTTATTAATTAGCTTGCTTTTTTTTATCTAAAAATAGTTTTAATTATTTTTTATTATTATTTTTCTCTCCTATATATATGTGTGTGTAAACAAGAAAATGTTAAAGAGAGTAAATAAAAAAAAAAATGTTTTTCTTTATCAAAACTTTGTCTTCTGTAATTGTTGTTCATAAAACTTTCTGATGATCTCTTCTCCATCCAAAGCTTCGATTTCGTAAGTCACCGGATCGGTGTGAAATATTTTGATCATCACGAAGATTTCCGAGGTCCATCGAGGAGTATAACCCTTTTCAAAGTGCTTCTTATAAGCGTAGATTCTCACTCGATCGCCGACCGCAAATTTCGGCGTTCTAGACTTCTTCCTGATCTTAGATCTCTCAGGATATAGATTCGCGTAGACCCGTTTTTCGTTTCGAGGATCACTAGCTTCCGCGGGAGTCATCTTGATCGATCTGTGTCACGTGTTGTTGTAATCTTTGACCAGACCGTTCAGAGCGTATATGTATTTCTTGGTCGAATTCGCCGTGAAGTATCTATGCATCTTTTCCTTCATCGTTCGATTCCAACGTTCCACCACACTGGCTTTCTCTTCATTTTCGATCGAGTAGTGGTCGACCAATCGATGAACGTGCTTGTTGTAGAATTCCTTTTCCTTATCCACCCACAATTTATTCGGTTTTCGAGAAGACGAGTCGAACACACGCTCTTCAGAGCCTCGGCGACGCAAGGTCCCGATTTATTCTTCAAAGCTCTGAACCAACCGTATTTGGAAAACACGTCGATGACCGTCAGTAGATATTTGACACCCTCGTTCCACCTCGAAAACGATCTCATGTTGACTAAGTCGGCAGACCAAATATCATCCAAACCCTTCACGAACACCCTTCTCTTTTGAAATTCACGCACGATGGGTTTGTGTAACTCCTCGGCCAATTCACTCATCAATAATCGTTTCTTCTTCTTTTCAGATGCACTTTTTTTTGAATGCCCCATCCGAATCGACGTTTCGCACCGATCAGATTACCGACCAGCAAACGTTCTATCTTCTCTCTCCTGGTCGGATTCGATATACCTCTCAATTTCGCCAACATGTTTTTATCGCAGACATCGTTGCGAGTCTTGGTGTCGGGATGTCCGGCGTAGCATAGATCGTGATCATACGCGGCCACGTCCACCCTATTCACAGGTTTGCTCCAAGATTTAGGAGTCAGATCGGCGTTGAGTCTCTTGTTCAATTTCGTTCCAGGTCCCGTGAAACTGTGACCCGGCAGATGCATTTCGAAAGGTAGATTATTGATCATTTTATTCACGATGCCTTTACCTTTGCTCGCGTCTTGATAGAACCACACACGTTGCAAATTCCGCGAAGCATCTGTCTGTCATTTTTAGTTCGTACTTCTCGAGAATTACTCATCTCGGTAACTCTCTTACACTTTACACAATACATTTTTTGAGAGTTATTTAAATTAATTTCGTTTTTATTTTATATATAAATTTAATATTTTTTTTAAAAATTCTGTTCTTATTATATATATTTTTTTCAATCGCTGCTCTTAAGTTCTATCATCCTACTGAATTCCTCCCTGGCCTCTTTCCTCCCTTTTTCCACGAGAGAATCCTTCATCTCTTCCTTGATGATCTGACGAATCTTGATTCTCACAGCTTCTTTCATGGCTTCATATTTCGTTTTCTCGCCCAATATCGTGAAGTCTTCTCCGTCCGATATCCTACCGTCTTTCAACGCCATCAAGATCATTTCGGATATCGTGTCGATCTTGGAGTCGGCCAAGACGCGAATCTTGTCATGTTTCCTCGCCTTCAGATATAATTTCCTACTCAAAAAGTTTCCGAGCGTTCTAAACAATCCGGCGGCGGGAGCCACTCCTTCTACGGTCAACACGATCGGAATGCCGACCGCGGTCGACAACAATCTGATGCCGGCCGCGTGTAAACCCATGGAAATTGTGATGAGTGTCGTGTCGACCGCGTTGACGAATTTCAAGAAACGCGAATACTTCTTCTTGAGAGAACGGCAAGAATCTCTCTCTCGAGTTAGATACGCTTGGATTCTACTGATTTGATCGATGCGATACCTCTCTCCTCTTTCTTTTTCTTCTAGCGACGGTGCCGTCGGCAAAACGCTGTTTGGCTTCTCGTCCTCGTCGTCAACTAACGTCGGATACAATTTATTTCTGGTTCTCATTTTTTGTGTTTTTTTTTTCTTTCTAATATTAGATAAAAAAATTTATGTGTGTATTTATTTTTTATTTTCTATTCTCCCTTATTTTATATCAACGAGAAAAACTTAGACGTATGCTTCATTGAACAATAATTTCATGATGCATCCCTTGTCTTCTAAAGTCAGACCTCTACGGGCCAATTTCAGTTCTTCCGAAACTGTGGGCTTGTCTCGATCCTTACAGAAGAGTAATCTCTTCCAAAACGCGATCACTTCGTCGATTTGAACGCGTTCGAACGCTGGCTCGAAATACTTGACGACCATATCTTCCCTTTCCATCGTCAGACACGAATGATTCTCGTGATCGAAGTCTAGGTGATCCCGACATCCGACGCATCATTCTAACAAGAGGCGACCTAGTTGTTCGTTCACACAGAATGCGTAGGCTCTCATCAGCATTTTTAAAAGAAACCTTGCTCTAATAGTCTGGGAAGCGCTCATGATTTACGTATTTTTTATTATCTATTCGATTTGATATATTTATTTTTAAATAACTATTTATTTATATATTTTTTTTCTCTCCTATATATATCAATCACTTTTTTTATTTTCTCACCTCAAAACCGATTCCAGTTGAGAAAAAAAAACATTTACAAAAATAAACCTCTCTAAATGAGTTTTGCTCTCGAAAGTGTTAAATCTCAACCGCGCTTATACTCACCATAAGGAAAACTCGAATAATCAAAAATCACAAGTAAACACATCAGTAATGTAACGCTTTAAAAAAAACGCGTTTAAATCATATCAATTAATCTTTTGAACTGTTTCCGCTTTCATCCATAGAATAGTTTTTCGGTTAAACTATTTAACTGACAATTGACGCTCATTTGAATAAAAAACCTGTAATACATTTCGAGCGTGACAAATGGCGTTCTCAGTAAGGTTTATACAGTAGGGATTTTCCAAAAAACTTAGCTTTTTCTGTTTGGAAAATCCCACTATGGGTATTCCCCCCACTTACGTCAGAAATGGGAGTGCCCAATAGTAGTCTGTTAAGTTTGGAAAAATCCACTATGGGTATTCCCCCCACTTACGATCGGGAAACGTGGCAGTGGTTTGCGGGTTCAGTATCACCTTTTTCCATGTACCGTGCATAAGTCGATTTCTGATGCAGAATCCGCAAATGGGTTTCCCTGTACACCTCCATAAGATTCAGTGTTAAAATCGTGTACAGATACAGAATCCGCAACCACTTTTCATGCTGATACAGAATCCGCAACACGTTTTTTGCTCACGATTTTAACACTAAATCCTATGGGGAAATCCGTTTGCGGATTCTGTATCAGACAATCGACCTCATTTTTCTTAAAATTTCATACATTTTTTTCACTCTTGAGCGACGTGTATATAGAATCCAGTGATATAGAATCCGCTTTGCGGATTCTGTATCACCACCAAAAACGACATTTCGTGTACTTGTACACGATTTTAACACTAAATCCTATGGAGGTGTACATCGATGTACGTGTACATGTACAAAATCGTGTACAAGTGATACAGAATCCGCCTTTATTACCTACTTATGAGCAGCGAAAACAAACGATTTTTCATATCCGGGCGCGTTCTCATGAAAGTTTTACCCAGGTGTGGATCATTCTCTTCGAAACGAGATATGGATCATATTCTCAAGGAATAAAATGAACGCCTCGAAAAATGTGACTTCGACAATGGAAAAGCGATACATTTTTCCACAATGATTTCTTTCCGGGTCGTTTTGTGGATGTTGTGCCTCTGTAAATCGATATTTAAATTTGGCCTGGTTAGTTTTATTCGCCCAGTATGAAAAGAAAACTGATATAGTAGTGTGCTAAAAATAGAAAACGTGTAGTGCCTGGTTGTAGTGCATGGTCCGTTATGTGGATGCAAACTACACGAAATAGGGGTGCAGCATTCGTCCAATCAGGAGCCCAGAAGGTCACGTGAGATATAATATATAATAATAATATATAATAATTTACTTATATAGCGCCTTCACAAGCAAAACATTCAAAGCGCTCACAAAGTAAAAGTGGTAATCAAAAATAAAACATCCAACAGTCAAGTTCTATCGAAAGAGATTGGTCTTTAAACGTGTTTTGAAACTATCAGTACGCAATCTCTTCTAAAATGACACTATGAGACTGACCACCTTCACAATACAGTTGTCACATAAAAGCTACATAGTCTATCCATTACTTACAAGATATCCTGACATTTCGTCCCTTGGGTTCCAATGTGTTCTATGTGCCTACTGGCAGCCTACTGGAGTGCCTACTGGAGTGCCTACTGGCAAATAGAAAACATTGGAACTCAGGGGACGATTTGTTTGGATCGCTTAGAATTGCGGAATCATTTCCTGATCAAATCGGGGGTATCGCGTGACAATCAAGAAGAGTACATCATGACCGTACCTGTCACTACTGACATTTCACCAACAAAAATCTATCGCTGAACCTTATTTGTAATTCCTAACTTTGTTCTTTGATATCTGAAGTAAATTTGGCCACGAGTAGTTCTCATGAAATATTATTTAAAGGAACAACAAAGACGCTAATTTGGAAACGTGTAGTTTCATGAAATATTATATAAAGGAATTATAAAGACGCTAATTTGGCCACGAGTAGTCCTCATGAAATATTATTTAAAGGAATTATAAAGACAATAATTTGGTTTCGGCTCCAAAAATACAGTTCTTGACCTCCCACTGGAACGAGTTCACTCCAGCGGAGGGACACGAGCCATTTTTCCAAGTCCAAAGTTGAAAAGATAATAAAATTTGAATGAGAGCGTTTTTTAATATGACTGACCGGTGTTGGCCATCACGTGATGGCAGAGATGAGCCCTCCCCCCCCCCCGGGAAACGATATGTAAGTATATTTAGACTACAAGGTGAAAAAAAATCTCGGTCAGCTGGAATACATGATGCATTAAATACACACGAAAAAGGCGTAAGTAGGTATAGGTAATATCATTCAGTTCGTTTAGTAACAGATTATGAATATAGTCTATGGATACAGACCAGGTGGAAAGTTGAATGGTGTGGAGGGGTATATTCATTATGTTGAGCTAATTTGATTTGATACCAGGTGCCGTTGAGCTGTAAGGAAAGTTAAATGGTGTGTGTCTGGAGAGGGGGGGGGGGGGGGTATATTCGTAATGTTGAGCTAATTTGATAATAACATTATAATAATATTAAGTTATATTAAATTGGTTACTACTGTATTAGAAATTAATCATTGGAATCGCTTACTTGATAATATAAAGTCATGTACCACTTAAAAGATGAGGCGGCTGACTTCGTTATTCAAGAATTCTGAACCGAAAAGAAGTGTAGACGTGTCTGCTCCAAAAGGGAGTAGGTTAATTGTATAATTACGAGCGTCTGTGAAATTTGGACAATGCAAGAGAAAGTGATCAGGAGTCTCTTCCTCGCTACACTGACATAAGGGGTTTGGTGATAAATGATTATCATATAAGTGTGAATTGAGGTTACTACACTCCAGTCGTAACCTGCGATGATATATTTGAGCTGTGCGAGATTTCACATTACTATAGAACCTTGGGGGTCGTTGATTACCACCATTTAGAAAAGTCTTAAAATGAATCAATGACGAGTTCTCGCGTACAGACAGAGGCGGAGGATTCCATTGGTCAGTAACGCTGGGGATGAAGGATGAAGGAAGACTTGTACAATTCAGTCAGACAAAAAGGAACACAGCGGTTTTGACTTGATCAGAGACTGAGTGATGGATTGGTTGAAGAAGCAAGTGGGGGAACTTTACTGGCGATATATGGAGGTACCATACGATGATACATTTTGAAAAAACTGGATTAACTTGTGTTTGCGACGTCTTTCTTGCAATGGGTCCCATCGCGTTTCTAAATAAAGAAAGGACTTACTAGCACTAATGGTTACGCCCGTAATGATCCTTGCCTCTGCAATGTGTATTTTGTCCAGTTCCGCCACTTCCGGCAAAATATATTTTTTTCTATGACAGAACGATCTAAATTAAATTTATGCCTCCTCAGTAAGTCTAAGCGAGAATAGAGGTCGATATGGTCGTTCCATGTACAAGTGTCATTTAGTATGACTCCTAAGTGTTTATGGTTAGAGACCGCGGATCTCTGAGAACCGCCTAAGAATAAGGGTGGATGGATGGGGCTGCTTTTACGTGATATCGGCATACTCTCTGTTTTGTTTGGATTGAACTCCACCAACCATGATTTAGCCCAACCTTCGATTAAAGCCAGATCATGATTGATTACGGTCGACGCTTGTTCAGGGTTCTCTATAAATAGATATAAGGAGGTATCGTCTGCAAAGAGGCGTATACTGTTCAGTAGATCTTTGGTTATGTCGTTAATGTATATGAGGAACAACAAGGACCCGATGATCGATCCTTGTGGAACACCGGCATTGACGATTCTCCATGAAGATGTCTCAGACGATATCACAACTCGTTGCAACCTATCTTCAAGATACGATTTTAAGAACAGTAGAATTTAACCCAAAACGCCTATACTCTCCAACTTGTAGATGAGACCAGCATGCCATACTTTATCAAAGGCCTTACTGACATCACATAAGACAACGCTAACTTCTTTACCTTCATCAAAGGCGCGAAAAAATTCGTCATATATGTCAGTCAGTTAGAGGACAGTAGAGTCACCGGGTGTAAAACCTGACTGAAATTGACTGAGAACGTTATTGTCAATTAGGAACTTCCACAAACGTTTGAATGCACATTTTTCAAATATGTTTCCAACGCAGCTGATCGGAGATATTGGGCGATAATTAATAACAGAATTGGAGGATTGTTTTTTCAGGGTTGGGGTGACGTTTGCATTTTTCCACAGTGACGGAAAGCACGAGCTATTAAATAGGATCGAGAGTGGCTCGCATAAAGAGGATTTACATTCTTTGAGGAGACGCGGACTTGTTAGATCTGGACCTTGGACACTTTTATCGACTTCATTGCAGAATATACTTCGCTACAATGCTGAATAATACAATCAATACTTTCAGGAACATGGGGTGTTGTGTCTGGCAGGGAAGCATTCAAGTCATCAACTGTTGAGATAGAACTGAAATATTCATTGAACACTTCAGCTTTCTCAACACTTGAGGAAAATATTTTATTTGAGTGGATGAGAGTAGGAATTCCTACTGCGTTACAACTGCCGATGAATGTTTTCAGGGTCTTCCACCACCTTGATGGTGGTGTTTCGTTACTTCTTAAAGTTGACTGGACTTTGGACAAGTATAATGCTTTGGCTTTCCTAATAGCCGATACAACTTCGTTCCGTTTCACTTTATATTTTACGCAGGCATGTGAAATATCGGTACGTTTAGCAATGCGATACAAACGTTTTCTCTGTCTAATCAGTAATCTTATTTCATTATGCATCCATTTCGGTTGGTCTTTACGCATGGTAATAAATCTCTTGGGTATGTAAATTGATGCAGTATCGAGTATTTTGTCGGTATATTTAGAAACTATAGTATCGAGAGATGGATTATCAAAGAGGGAGTTCCAATCGACGTTAGAGAAAGCCTCATTCAACTCTTCATACTTACCCTGGGAGTAGAGCCTTATTCTCCACTTAAATGAGAGAGGTGGTGGTTTTAAAACTTCAACTTCGAGTGAAATTCGACAGTGGTAGCGGATCATGTCTGGGGCAATCGGTTCGAAGACCTCACAAGTTTTCATGTTGATTGTGTCACTAAGAGCAAACAGATCTAATAATGAAGCCGACGACTCGGTAAAACAAGTTGACTCGCGCACGACTTGTCTCAAATTAAAATAATATAATATCTCTGCAAAGCCGCTTCTTGGGGGAACTACGTGGTTGTCATTAAAATCACCTGTCATTAAAAGTCGTTTCTCTGGCTTTTTCGATGGATGCTGATATGGCTTCCTGTGTATCTGGGAGACTGCTGGGTGGCCGGTAGAATACCCACCCACAGTAAAGATCTTGTCCGTTTTGTAAATACTTCTGCCCACAGGCACTCCGTATTCATCGTATCTTGGAGTGGGATTGGGTACTCCGCATTCAACGTATCTTGGAGTGGGAGAAAAGGAAACATTGGACTTCGTGAAAAGAATAGAAAACAATAACACCGTCAGAAAACAGTAAAAAAAAAAACACTAAGGATTTTTGTAATTATTTATTTTGGTTTAATAAATAATGAGGTCATTACTTGGTTAGTTTCATATCGACCAAGTTATCAGCCCTCGGTAAATCTTCACATCAGCCTTCGACCTTTAGTCACAAGCTGATAGGAAGTTACCTCGGGGTGATATCTCAACTGATATGAAACTAACCAAGTAATGACACCTAAGTATTGAATTATATAAAATTTCAGACTTGGCTTAATCGTATAGTACAGCCCTATTATTTATTTATTTATTTATTTATTTATTTATTTATTTATTTATTTATTTATTTATTTAATTATTTATTTATTTATTTATTTATATTACTTGACTAGCTAGCTGCTTGTCTACTGATAGAATGGTCATTTGTTTATTCTTCATTCGTTTCTTTGATCATTAATCAATTCTTCCATTAATGTAATCATTTATTTATTAATTCCTTTGAGATTTTCTTTTCAGTGGGATTTGAAATTCGGGCCAATCCTGCTTGTGTTCATCACGTTGTTATTGCTGCTTGTGCCGAATATGATTCAGATAAACCGATATGGTAAGTTCACCGGACATGCATGTGCTCAGTGTTCTGTGTGTCCAGCAGTGTTGTGGACAGAATGCATTGTAGCACACATTTGGTCAACAGAATTACTAAATGTGACAGTGGATCACCACAAAACACATGTAGAGTCGACTTTCAACTCAGACGACAAATCACAGTATGTGAAAAGTTGAACGACCAACAAAGTGTAAGTGATTGACATCCTTGTTTTAACCGGAGATCCATGAGCTAAAACATTGCTTGTGTTTCTTATGTTTTTTCAGAGAATCGGCCAAGGCGGAAATTTCATTCCACAGGTATTTCAGTTTCAATCTATGAACTGTAACTTTACTCATCGCGGAGCTCTCAGACCACAGCCTAATTCTGCAAGGAATACGACATTGTTATATGGTGTTTGTTTAACCACTTTTCGTGGGGTTTACTCACAGACGACTGTTGTTTTAATGTAATGTCACTTTACTTTCAAAGATGTACACATATTTTTTCGTGCACCAGTTATGGCTATTACAGTCAATATGTATTTACTTCACATTTAAACCATCAAAATATTAACACAATTAGTGGAACTATGCGACGTAATCATGAAACTACAGCTGCGGTAAGTTTTCATTTCTAATGGCTACGTCATCAAAATGTCGATCAAATCAAATCGTGATTGGGAAACATTTCTAGCGTTGATTCAAAATAAACAAATCTTTATTTTATTAATTTTAAAATTCAATCGTCTGGAATAGACTAGTTGGTTGGAAAAGCGAACCTACGGTACCAACTTAAATATTCCAAGCGTGTGAACATAAACATAGGCGGTGGACTATTTAACATAAACATAGGGCGGTGGACTGATTAACATAAACATAGGCGGTGGACTATTTAACATAAACATAGGCGATGGACTATTTAACATAAACACAGGCGGTGGACTTTTTAACATAAACATAGGGCGATGGACTGATTAACATAAACATAGGCGGTGGACTATTTAAAATAAACATAGGCGATGGACTATTTAACATAAACATAGGCGGTGGACTATATAACATAAACATAGGGCGGTGGACTATTTAACATAAACATAGGCGGTGGACTATTTAACATAAACATAGACGGTGGACTATTTAAAGGCCAGACTGTTTCCAAGGCTTAACAACATCGAATCCTTTACATAACTAGACTGCTGACTTGAAAGCTTGCTGTCAAGCCACGAGTCTGACGGACTGTGCCTATTCTCAAACCTGGAAATAAGCAGACAGTCATCGGCAGAATGAGGTCCCCAGAGGGTGAATTTGGTGATGCTACCTCGCACTGCAGGGTAGCATCACTAAATTTACCATCTACGCACCTCCGTCTGGATCAGTATCTCAGGCCGAAACAGGTCCCCGGGGGATAAATTGGCCCACTGTATGGGATCACACCAGCAAATTCCTTCTCTGGGGGTCTCATTAACAACGTCGTATTCCTTACAGAATGAACCTGGCTGCTTGAGAGCCTGCGTTACCGCTAGAGGCCTCGAGAGTTTTAGTAGATATTTCCACTATCCAAAACTAACTACCAATCACTATAACCCATTATTGTGATAGAGAATTCTTCTATCTTTTAATTCTTTGTATGCTAACTGGTAATTTATCGCTTTGATGTTCATTTTCTCCGAATTGTTGTAAGACGTTGGAGGGTAGTGGCCTCAAAGTGTACCACCAACCAACCAAGTCTGTCAGATTTACCGCACTTTTGACTGCGTACAAATCGAGATGGTGACATACTTTCACCATCCTAATAAAGTTTGTGATTATCATACAAGAATGTCAGATAATGTCGAATGATGAGCTTGGGTGACCCCAGTGATGACAAAACTACCAAAACGTGTCTGGAGATACGACATTTTCCAAAAGAAAGCATCATAAAACTTCCGGATTAAAATGACAACGGAGATAGAACTTTTTTCCACTCAAAGGGCACGATCAATACACATGCAGCACTGCCGAATGATAGTCTTAGATGGATCACTGCCTGAATTTAACATTAAAACCATTATCATACAAATGAATACAACTCTATAAATGATTTTGGAGCGCATTTTGGTGTGATAACAACCCGTCAGAGATAAATGACAACTCGACAGCTTAGAAAAGGCCTGAGACGAAGTTGTGATCTGTCAATAAGGAGAAGGGTTTTATCTGTCAATAAGGAGAAGGGTTGTTAATCATTCTCAGGGGAGCTGTTAATACATCACAATACCCGACACAATCATGTTATCACAAAATTTACATCCATTGTTTGGTCACGTGACGTGTCGGTTCGTTAATGGGCAGTAAAGTCGATGCAGCCCGACACGTCATATGACCTATATGACTGAACAGGTGGAGATGAAAACAAAGGCAGGGAGTTTTTTTTTCTTGTTGTTTTTTTTTTTTTGTTGTTGTTTTTTAAAAATAACCACCAAACTGCGGTTTCAGTATTACCATAAATTTGCCCACTTCTCTTAGCAAACATGGAGCAGAACTCTTGTAATTATGCAAATTCCTAGCCATTTTCCAGATCGAGGTTCTCTGGGATATCAACCCACTATCCTACTGCCAGTTGCACACTCAAACTTAATAAGATTATTGGCTCTCGCTCCCGACTCTCGTGGATTTATAAGCAAATAAAGCTATAAAGCAAATAAAATTATTAGGGTCGCAAGGGATTGAAAAAAACTTTTCATTCATTCATCAAGGCAGGCAGTTTGGGAGTCTGTGATATGCAGTTAGAGCAGCAGAGAATTGGATTGTCCCATATTGTGATTAGTGGTTGTATATTGACCACTGTAGAAGGGACAGCCGGTGATACCTACAGAGTATTTAAGGAGGAGTGATCCTCGCTAGAGCTGATACGGTTAACCGATTAATCCATTAATCAATCATCAACATCTTGATCGATCTAAAAAGTAATTGATCGATTAACCGTTACTTTTGAACTCCTGTATTTTCTGGGTTAACAAAGGAACAAACTTGCTCCAAAACAGGTAAACATTGTCACACTGACTCACATCAATTATATGAGACAGAAAAAAGCATGCAAGTTACTTGCTGACATACTTGTTTACTTGCATGATCATCATACTGTATCAGTAGCTGGAAATGGTCATTCTTAACCCTTTATCCATTGCGGGTAGCAGACGATACTTGTAAAATGAATTCATGAATTACTAAAAATTTTCAATTTTTGTCTAAAAAACATAGCTTATGACCCCTCATTGGAACGAGCGCAACGAGCACGTTCAAATGAGGGGTCATAAGCTACGCTTTTGAGACAAAAATTGAAAACATAATAAATTTGAATGGAGATTTTTGTATATGTGCCTAGTCGTTTTTGTTTGTTACGTTGTGTAAAGGGTTCATGCTTTAAATCATCAACGGTATGGCAGTTATTCAGATATCTATTTGGAAAAAAAATTAATCGGTTAACCAAGGTTAATCCACGTGATTAATCGATCAAGAAAATCCCTTAACGGTTTCAGCTCCAATCCTCGCCTTCACTTGAGAAATAGAGACAGCCACGCTCTGTTCGCTGTGTGAATCATTGTTAGTTTGTTTTCTTTCAGTGAAGAGTGCAACTCATTGTACTTAACACAAGCAACTTGCTTATGTAATCGAATAAATGTTTATATAGTTGTAAGGGGGAATTGTACTGTCTAACAGATAGACTCAAATCATATCTTGGTGAATTATATAAGGGAGAATTGTACTGTCTAACAGATAGACTCAAATCATATCTTGGTGAATTATATAAGGGGGAATTGTACTGTCTAACAGATAGACTCAAATCATATCTTGGTGAATTATATGAAGCTTTCCAGAATATAATGATGGCTCGTTGCTCGAAGTTCGTGAAACAAAATAATAATTATTCGGCGCTTGGCTGCTTTATCGAAGCGTTTGGCTGTTTTATTGAAGCACTCGGCTGCTTAATCGAAGCACTCGGTTGTTTTGTAGAAGTGCTTGGCTGCTTTATTGAATCGTTTGGCTGCTTTATCGAAGCACTTAGCTGTCTCAAATGCGAGTTGTAATGGGCAAATATGTTTTACAAGAGATAGATTCGGCCCATACCATGATGCATTGTATAAGTCTTAAGCACAAGAAGCAGCTTGGCTGCATAATCGAAGGGCTTAACTGCATAATCGAAGAGCTTGGCTGCATAATCGAAGAGCTTGACTACATAGTTGCAGCGTTATGCTGCTTTACAGTAAAGCCTGGCTTATTCATTGCTTTCGAAGATCATCTGTCATATTTAAAAGAGTTTGTTAGGTGTCAGAATGATGTGTACCGGTCATGCTCTCTTATCGGAGCAATGTATTTGTGACAAAATAAATTGTTGTGTTTTGCTAGCCAACTGTTCTAGTTTGGATCTTCTTAATTCGTTTTGTTCTATGTAAGTAACTTGGAACTTGGGACAGTATGGAGATGCGTTTCTTGCTGTCAGTCGGGTGGTTTTGACCTTGCTTTCCTTGAACCCTGGGCCCGAATGAATCCAAGAGGAGGATCTTTTTCCTTTACTGGATGAGATTAACTTCTGTATTTCCTTCAGCGAGTTAGTATGCAGAAACCAATGGTAGGGAAGAAATCTTACAGTATTTGCCCGGCAAATCCTCTGGTATGGCTATAGTTTCTCGTTCAGGTTTGTATGTTTTGAAAGGACCACATGAAGTCGTACTGTGGTCATAGGCAACAGTGTGGTAGCATTTGTCGAGTTGAGTCAACTCGGAGTCGAGGATCCTCAGTTATGATGTTTGTTGTGGCAGGTAGCTTGTTAACCCTTTACCTTACATGAAAAGTAGACGACACTTGCAAACAAAATTCTTGAATAACTAATGTTTTTCAATTTTTATCTCAAAAACATAGGTTATGTCCCCTCGTTGGAACGAGCTCGACGAGCTCGTTCCAATGAGGGGCATAACCTTTGTTTTTGAGACAAAAAATGAAAAAATAATGAAAATTAATTGGCGATATTTGAGAATAGCGATGGCCGGTTTTGGCCATTACGTTGGTTAAAGGGTTGTAGCAGTGGCTAAGGTCTGGCCTGCTGTGCAGAGGATATTTGATCCTCTGGAGCGTGATTTTGCTCAGTTCAGTATTTTATATTACACAGTACAGCCGTGTGTTATTGGGGATAGCTTGTTGCTAGGGTGAAGGACAAAGATGCCTGCTCTGTGGTCTGTGTGCCTCCTACTAATCAGCTTGAATGACACTGTTGGTATCAGCATATTGGAAAATCGTTATAGTTCGTAGGTTCTGTTGTTTCCCTACATCTTGCGGTGACGTGATATGGTTTCACCAGCATACAGATTTGGGTTATTGTACCCACATGGCACCAAAAGGCTGTTTTCTAGAATTCGTCTCGCACAGTGCTTATGGGGTGAGGGTGGGGGGTGTGGGGGGCATAGGGCAGATGATTTGTGATCGTAAGAAACAGACTTAGTGACTTAAGTTACGCCTCGGGACTTGGGGTAGCCACAAGACATCGGAGAGCCGTTTTCTATAGTAAATAGTAGATACGTCTCGCACAGTAGTTGTGGAGGATATGTCTCGCGCAGAAAACAGGAATTTCACCTCGCGTCATGAGGCGAAGCAGGCACGAAACCAAGGTTTGCGTTGTTTTTTTTTTGGGGTGGGGGGGGGGGGGGGGTGGGGGGGGCACCAAAAACATAAAAAATACTTCAAATTTTAATATATTTTTATTAACAGCCAGTCATAGTACACCAATACTGGCCACAATGGTCAATGTAAAGATATTCAAGTATATCAAATGTATCATATGGATTTTCGAGTAATATCTTACTCCTTTCAGGTGACAAATATAAGTGTGACAATCTTTGGTTGGCCATTTTATTTCTCAGATCATTTTTTATATATTTGAGAGTCGAAAATCTGCGTATCGTCCAGAAGTTAGCACGGAAAGTGCGCTTTTGCGTGTTCAGAACGACCTTTTAGTTGCCATGGTTCAACAGCGAGTTTCATGTCTTGTTTTTCTCGATCTGAGCGCGGCGTTCGATACAATCGACCACTCTGTTCTGGCATCCATTCTGGAGCAAAGAGTTTGCGTTTGTAGCGTGGCACTAGACTGGTTCAGATCCTATCTTGCTAACCGTTCACAGAGAATACTGATAGAAGACACTGTATCAATGTCAGTCTCCATGAAATATGGTGTGCCTCAAGGTTCAGTCCTCGGCCCGTTATTGTACGCCATATATGTCCTTCCCCTTGGTGACATAATCCGAAAGCATGGGCTTTCCTTTCATCTCTATGCCGACGACACCCAGTTATATATCAGTTTCCACTCTCAACACGAGAGAGATGCGGCATGCCGCCTGGAAAACTGTGTGTCTGATATTAAATCCTGGATGACCAACAACTGGTTGAAGTTGAATGCGGACAAAACCGAAGTCATTTATATTGGTCTCCCTTATCAGCTATCTAAAATTTCTAGAATGAGTTTGAATTTTGATGGCAGTGCCATTTTTCCATCGGCAATGGTTCGTAATCTTGGTTATTTCATGGATGAAAACCTTTCTGCAGACAAGCATGTGTTGCAAGTCTCTAGAACAGCTTTTCATCACCTCCGAAATATCGGTAGAATGCGCGGTGTGGTAGATGAGGGAACGGCAATGCAATTAATTCATGCATTTGTAACGAGTAGATTGGATTAGTGTAATTCTCTCCTATATGGCTGTAAACAAGCCCTAGTTACCAAGCTACAGAATGTTCTTAATTGTGTGGCTAAGCTTGTGACCAAGAGTAAAAAATCCTCTTCGGCTTCCCCTATCTTACAAAAACTGCACTGATCGCCCATTAGTGAAATAATTAGTTTCAAAGTATTATTGTTTACCTACAAAGCTGTCAACGATCTTGCGCCTCCTTATCTTTGAAATCTAGTTGAGAAGTATGAACCTGCTCGTCCTTTGCGATCAGCTACTTCGTGCAATCTTGTTGAGGATGCAAGAAAGCTGGTCACAGCTGGCGATCGGGCCTTCTTCATTACGGCACCACATTTGTGGAATGCGTTACCTGACGACACCAAAAAACCACAGTCTCTCAAGTCATTTAAGAGACACTTAAAAACCCACCTGTATGAACTGGCTTATTGCTGACCTGCTTGTATTATATAAAATGCACCTTTAGTTTTGTGTGAAGCCTGTGAGCACTTATGTGGATACTCGGCTCTAAACCATATTATTATTATTATGTTCACGTGACGAGGAAGACACTGGTAGGGTGAATGCTAGCTTAACTGCTTTCTGTAAATTTGGCAGTGTTGAGTAGGGGATTGTCTTTTCAAGTACCAGAAATTCTTGTCTGAAATCATTCAAGTCAGTATAGCCAACCCTCCTTTCAACAGAACAGCACCAATGCCTAAACTATCCGAATACATTTCAACAAATGGTTCTATCACATTACAGTCTAAAAACGTAGCTGATGAAAATCTCAAACGTGAATCAACACCTTTCATTACTGATGGGTGAAAATCGCCGTTCAAGTTCTATTATACATTTGTCTAATATCTGTATAAATGTATCGGTTCGCAGATGTTTTGATAGAATTTCTGGCTGATCACGTTGGCCTGTTGACGATATTACTATAGAATCCCGGTATGGACGAGATGCAACACATTTATGTTTTTGTATGGTCTTACTGGGATCAAAATGTCAGACTCTCAACAAACTTGTTCAATTTGTTTCTACAAATCGGTTCAACCATTTTCACGTTTGTCTCCCAGTACACTTATGATGGATCGCACCAAAGTCTCAGAAGATGCTAAATTTAACTCTTTCAACACGAGAGGCCGCTTTTCTGGTCCAAGAACACGATACATCATAATTTCATTAAGCAGGATGGCTACTAAGTGAACATGCGTAGAACAATTAATATTTTCAACGTGCAGCCTGAAAGCTGCACGTTGAAAATATTAATTGCCCTACCCCCAAATAATGGATATGGACTCTTCCAATTTCAGCCATTTAACTGGCATGGAAGATACCACCAGTGTTCAAAGGGTTAAACTGACTAAGTGATTGTTAATGTGAAAGAAGGTCTGTCAGTATTTTCAAGTGTGTTACAAAAGACACGCTCAACATAAAGTCGTGGTGCAACATGCCATTTGATTCTACCAACAGAGTAGACGTGGACTGCACTTCCCCATCGGACAAGTTTTCCAGTACTTCACCCGGTGAAGGATTTGGGCCCATAGGAAACAGTTTCATCCCCATATCTAAATTAACATGGGAAATAGAATATCATTACCGAAATAATTATTGATATAGAGAAAAAGTTGAATTGAGGAGAATTGGAACGAGATATACACACTTTAACAAACATTTGACACTCGTAGCTATATCGATCAATTTTAACGTCGGCCACTGGTCACATGACGATTTCCAATAAAATCATTGGTCGCGGAGACGAGACATTGCAGCACGGAAAAAATAATGCGAAAAAAAAAGGACCAACAACAAATTTGCACAGCATTTTACGTGAATCTCGTTATAGGAGAACGGGATATATTTGCATCATTCGAAAGAAAATTACGAGACGAATCGAACGACACCAATATCCCATTTTCCCGCCAAATTCGAGATAGGGCCTTTAACCCTTTACCTGACATGAAAAACAGACGACACATGAAAATAAAATTTTTGAATAACTAATTTTTTAATTCTTTTGTCTCAAAAACATACGTTATGACCCCTCTTTGGAACGAGCTCGACGAGCTCGTTCCAAAGAGGGGTCATGAACTATTTTCTTGAGACCAAAAAAAAAAAATAATGAAAATTAACTGGCGATTTTTGTGAATAGCGCTGTCCGGTTTTGACCGTTACGTTGGGTAAAGGGTTAAGCACTCATGCAACGACTGTTAGGTTTGATACTCCAGTAGAACAGTTGAGATTGACAAGGGATCAAATGGCATGAAAGACTAGGTCCCGAGTTCGATCCCCGTCCGGGACGACCTGTGTTGTGTCCTTGAGCAAGGCACTTTATCCCGGTTGCCTACATGGGGGCACGATGACGCCGTGTACTAAGGCGTACTTCACGTCGATGGTGCACATGTCTTCAACCGCAGTAACCCCGATTGAGCGGCGCTTGAACAGAGTTAGAATGTTGAGGAGCTGACAGTTGCTCATCGATGCTCGGTGGTTCTCTCCTAGTACTCCGGCTTCCTCCACCCGTAAAACCGTCACGGTCACGATTAGTTATTGTGCATAAGTATGTGACCTTAACCACCAATAAATAAATAAATAATAGCACGAAAACACCCTGGCTGCATACAAATATATATAGGTTTTTAAGACGCTGGTAGTTCCCTATTGATGTTGAGACCTTGTCTCTGCGCATAGATCAGCTAGTCTGATGGGCGAGTTAATATATGACCCAAAGACGAGGTACAGTCTTCAATACACCATCTTACCCCCAACACAATTTTTTTTACAATATGCACCCTAAAATGTGACCAACATGTTATTGAGGCAAATAATCTTTTCAATTATTCTCAAACAGAATCAATGTTCTGTTGCAAGAAGTGATTCGCTGGATTAAAGACAACGCCATTTTTTCTGTTTAGGCCTGAGACATTGATTCTGATTGAGGTTTACAGAGGATAAATGTAGTGATGCCACCCTTCTGTGCAGGGTAGAATCACCAAATTCACCCTCTGGGGACCTCACTCTACAGATAACAGTCTGCTGATTTCCAGGCTTGAAGGCAAGTGCACCATCGGCAGTACGCCATACTACACAGCGGCACCGCTCCCCCACCATCGGCAGTACGCCATACTACACAGGGGCACCGTTCCCCCACGGCAGTACGCCATACAACACAGCGGCACCGCATACCAACTGTAGTGCGCCATACTACACAGCGGCACCGTACCTCCACTGCAGTACGCCATACTACACAGCGGCACCGTTCCCCCACGGCAGTACGCCATACTACACAGCGGCACCGTTCCCCCACGGCAGTATGCCATACTACACAGCGGCACCGTATACCCACGGCAGTACGCCATACTACACAGCGGCACCGTTCCCCCACGGCAGTACGCCATACTACACAGCGGCGCCGTACCCCCCACGGCAGTACGCCATACTACACATCGGCAAAGTTCCCCCACGTGAGGAATTGGGATGAAGAGTCTTAGTGCACCATCGGCACTACGCCATACTACACAGCGGCACCGTACCCCCACGGCAGTACGCCATACTACACAGCGGCACCGTCCCTCCACGTGAGGAACTGGGATGAAGTGTCTTAGTGAACCATCGGCAGTACGCCATACTACGCAGCGGCACCGTTCCCCCACGTGAGGGATTGGGATGAAGTGCCTTGCCCAACTGCCCAAGGACCCAACACAGTTACCAGTGATCAGAACAGAACCGTGGACCTCTTGGTTTGAAATTCAATTGTCTTATCACTGAGCCACCGTGTTCCTCATGCCCACATAATTATTCTCAATTGTTTTTAGTCCCTTAGGCCTGTTATATACGTCCCACTATCGTTGACTCGAATTCAATTGAATTAAATTTGTCTGAAATCCGTCAAATCTTCATTTGATATATACGGACTCACTACCGTCGAGTTGAATTCAATTAACTGGAGTTAAATGAATTCGACGCGACAGTAGTGCGACATATATAACAGGCCTTACGGAATAAAAAAAACACACCTGTTTCTTGAATGATTATAAAATTTAAATTTTTATCACAAAACAAATTAAACTTCAAGTGGCATTTTTCTGAAGAACTGTGGGTGGATATGGTCGTTATGTTAAATAAAGGGTTAATTGTGTTTCTAACATTTTTTTTCTATTTTTTAGGGATTGCAAAGAGCAGCAAGGCAAAGTTTGTAAAGGCCGATCTATTGTATTTGGTGCATGGGATGGATGGAGCAAAACACATGGACCTAACATGTTTCCTGACGGTAGGACATCTGAACACTGATACTGCTTATCTCACGCGGAGAAGGGGAATGGGTATAATGGGCGTCGAGCAAAATTCTGTCTTATGGCAACCGCACAAGAGACAAAAAAGCTGCGTCAAGCTATTATCCAGAACACGACAAACATTATTTATTTATTTATTTATTTATTTATTTATTTATTTATTTATTCATTTATTTATTTGTTTATTTATTTTGCCCCCAACCACTCCCATTCGAACGAACTCGTTACAATGAGGGCCCAAAAAAAATCCTTCTGAGACATTTTTTTCAACATTGTACCGAATAAAGGGTTAATACCATTTTGAGTTAAAGTTATATTTCGCTGTCGGAATTTGTTCTAGTCGTAAGTAATTTTCTAAAGGCACTCATCAGCGAACCGTAAAAATACACATTCACAAGCACAAATTATCTGAAGCACCTCAACGGAATTTAAAAGTATCTACCCATCCCATCCCCTTGCTCTGGCAGACCAGGGGCAGGAAGGACAACTTCCAAGGGAGGGGGTGTCTCGACAATGACAGCTGTCCCGACTGTAGACTCAAGGAAGGGGTGGCTCGACAATGACAGCTGTCCCGTTTGTAGACTCAAGTCCCGCCTGAAGAAAAAATATTCCAACTTCATCATCAAGGCATGCTTTCTTTGAAGGAAGGAGCTTTGATGATGTAGTTGGAATATTTGAAAATGGGGATTACAGTCAGTGTTACAGTTACGGTGGGAAATACATGCAGTAATCGATCGTGATGTATTGGCTACCAAACTTATTATTTAATTAGCAAGTATCGGACTCAGAATTGGTCGTGCTGGGGTGGATCCCAACACCCCCAATCAGACACAGACTTCCATCTGCATGAGACTCGCTGCGTGTGTGCCTAAATTTCAAGATGCAAATCTACAGTACGTGGAGAGTGGATTGTAACTAAATCACCCGCGGAGTGGAGTTATCACCCAAGCTATAACTTTCAAATTGTGTACACATCGACAACAAACACAAGCAATGTTTCAGCCAATGGACCTCCGGGTTTAACCCGGAGGTCCATTGGCTGAAACTTTGCTTGTGCTTGTTATGCTTTGAAGCAAATTTGCAATTATTGCTTGGGTGGAATCTCCACTCTGCGGCTGATTTAGTGAAAATACACTCTCCACGTACTGTAGTCCCAGGAGAACGTAAATGTTTACCAGCAAGAGCAAATTGATATCTGATACTCTATTTCAGATAAAAAATGTCTCCACTGGGGGATGGCGTGTCACAGTCCTCATAGTTGCGCCCCTGATCACTCCCCCTGTCCCGAGAATTTTTTTTTATTCAGACGTTTAGTTCCGGTAACACAACTTCGAGCTTCCATAGTACACAATCAGTTAATGCTTTGTACCTCCTATCTATACATCAGCTCTCTAATAAAAAATAACTATAACCTTAGAAAACATCACAGCAAAACACTGTTTCACTGAGCACCTGCACCTCCGTTGCCATCTACTTTAAAAGTTCATTGTGTATGGGGAAGGCCTGCATGTGATGCCTGTTAGCCGAACCAGATTTATGAAGAAAAATAAAATTATAGTTTAAAAAAAAACAAAATAAAAAATACCCAACATATCTGCGTTAGGGTCCGACGATCTGAGCGAAGCTGATTAACCCTACATTAAATTTTAACCCTGAATCTCTTGAGTAAGATCATCGGATATAATACTGGATTCATCAGTTGGATGAGTTTCAGTACCGTAATAATTTAATATTACGGTCCAATAAGACTGTCGGACTAAATTATTACCAATCCCTAGTATCTATTTTTTTAATTCGTTGTCATGTTTGTTTATCAACCACAGATATTTGATACGAAAAAGGCACCAGGCCTATAGAGTTTTGCCTTCTACAAACGAACCAGCCAAATTTGACCGGCGAAACACGTGGTATGTTCGATAATGGATTCCCCTCCCTCATCCCAATTTTAGAGACTCGGAAAATAAACATTTTACTACATAATATCTTTCTATGAATTTGATTTGAATTTTCAATCCGTGTAAGATATTCCACTTCAAGATTTAATTATAAATTATTAAAAATTATAACTCTTTTAAAAAAATTTCCGAATTGTTTTTATGGCATATTATTTACAAGAAAATGAACAAAGTATTCTGTGGAAGTTTCAGTAATAATTTAATCCCACAGCCCCATAGAGCCGACCCCATAGGGCCGCCCGCCATGGGGCTCTAGGATTAAATTATTGCCGAGTCTCTAAACCGCTTCGTGTTTGTCTTGTCGTTTTATCATATGACTCGTCCGTTTTGTTCACTTTAAAACATTTGATATTTTGTTTTCATATTAATCAGTGATAAATAAAGCCTTCCGCCAATTTCATTGGTCGATTTCAAAACTAGACAATTTGATTGGCTGAACAAAATAGAACTGGGCCACACTTTTATAATTTGCACAGTTAGAGTAGGGAACTTTCATTGGTCAATTTCAAAACTGGACAATTTGAACAAAATACAGCTGGGTCACATTTGCATAATTTTAGTAGGGAGAATTTACGTTATCTGTACTATTTAGGGTGGGTTATATTGTATTAATCTTTTACCTACAAGAAAAACGCCATTCATTTTTTTTTATATTTTCACTTTTTGCTTCCAAAACATAGGTTATGAGCCCTCATTGGAACGAGCTCGACGAGCTCGAGCCAATGAGGGGTCATAACCTATGTTTTGGAAAAAAAATGAAAATATTTAGTTATACATGTACGAGGATGTTTTTTCCAAGTGACGTCTGCAACTCAAGTTAGGTGATGGGTTAAAAAGTCATACTAAGTGGCTAATTTGTGCGCGTGTGTGTGTGTCATATGATAAATAGAATATGAAATGAGTGTTTTTCTCATATAATATTTATGAAACCCGTCCGAATTTTCCGTTTGGGCTCGTCAAAACGGAAAATTCTTAGACTCGTTTCATATATATTATATGAAAAAAACACTCATTTCATATCCTCTATTTATCATTTAAGAACACATTATATTTTTTGGCGTCTCGCTTTGAAGGAGTTAATGGGTTAGTCTCGTGAAAAATGGTGAAATTAATAAAGTCATCAGATATGCGTTCAATTTATGTCTCAGCCAGTTTAAAACTTCCAGCGGGCAGCGGCATGCTTCCGGATCTATATTAAGCTTGACCACGCCCCTTTTAAGTTTCCAAACTTTCTTCGCCAAAATTTGTTTCCGACAACCATGGTTTTATATACTTTTATTTTCAGACCGTGTCATGACAACGTTTTGTTTGGCGCAGTAAAACCGCAGGGGTAATTAATTTTTCCTCATTTCCCATTTCAGATGTATCCGTAAATATGGGAAAAACATCATCCTTGAAATACTGGGTGATTCAAATTCATTACATTGATCCAATGAAATGTAAGTAATTGTAGTTATACACAAATAAGAATTTATTTATTTATTTTTTTATTTATCCGCTCACCTCCACCCCATTACCCTCGCTTCATTTGTCTTGCGCAAAACCGCCGTGAAATGTAACAAAAACCTTATGTCAATTAGCACTTTTTTAACCCTTTACCCAACGAATCAGCCGCACCCGCCCGCGTAATATGCAAATTCAGCAGTTGACAAAATATTATTTTTCAAAAAATTTCAACAAAACCATATCATGTGACCCCTCGTTGGAACGAGCTCGTCGAGCTCGTTCCAACGAGAGGTCACATGATATGGTTTTGTTGAAATTTTTTGAAAAATTTGAAAAAAATAATATTTAAAATAATAAATTTTGATATCGTCTGCGTTGGATAAAGGGTTAAGACTCAACTATCGAGAAACTGAAGGTATAGCTACCAGAAAATGGCCTAAGATATATCGGGGGATGGGACGTGGGGGTGAGGGTTTATTGTTATGATAAACCTGTGTCACTGTTGTCGGGGATGGGTGGTATTTTTAGCCAAGAGGGAGAAATAAACTAGTCAAACTGTTATGATAGCCAGAGAGACGTTTACTATTTCGTGGTAAAATGTTATTATTGTTATTTATGGTATTAAAACGCATTAACATTTTCTGTGATGCCTTCAGTGAAAAACTGAGAGGACTATTTTGTTTCGTGGCGACTAATTTCTTCACACTGAAAGCTGTTCGTTGGCTATTCGCAAGCGACTTTTAAACTGAAATATCTGTCCTGTTCACAGCAATTACTTTGCATGAATGTAGACCTAAAATATAAATATTGTTTAGAAAAGGCAACGCATACAATAAAGAAGAATTCCTAGTTTTTTTGAGTGGTTACTTATTTCATTCGTGACATGTAGATAAAATATAACTTTACAACCAAATTTTGTCATACTTATGTAATGTTTTAAAATATAGTGAAATGAGATATCGTTATATTCTTCAAAACGCTTATTTTCAAAATATACTGCCAAAACCATAAAAATTTCACCATTTTTCAAAAGCTGCAAAATTGTTTGCAATTTAATGAGCTCAAATTTCATAATTAACTCCCAGTTGGCCAAAAACTTCATGAATAAAGCATTTTTCTTCAAAATTGACCAACTTCAAAGGCATATTTCTCTGATTGCAAGGTTGTTGTAACAATTATTTTGGTATGGATAGATGCACCAATGATTGCAAAAGAAAATTACTGTTTACTTTTTAATCTCAGATTTAACCCTCAGCACAATGAGGGCGAGAATAAGAGTACCGTTTGCAAATGCCAAAATTAACCAAATTTGGTTGCTTTTTTATCATTTTGGACAGGATTAATTCCAAACACTTTGATTTGCTATTTGTAGAGAAGCTAAATGAACAAATCCGCTGTTGTAAGTTATGCTCTGGGGCTTAAGCCATTATATGCTTTGGCCACTTAAAGAATAGTACTGTCCAAAAAAATTTATTTTTGTTGATTTTTAGTGAATTTTGCAAATATTAGTACTCATTTATCCAAAAAGAAAAAGAAAAGAGCTCATCGTTCTTTCCATAACTGTATTAAAAAATCAATGGGAAACAAACTTTGTGTTATATGTTTTGGTGTCCCGCATTATCCAATACCAGTTTTGTCTGCATAACAACTTGACTGATCAGAAAAAACTTGGCAGTTTTCGGTACTCATTTTTTCAAAACAGAAAGCATGTATCCCATTTTGCTTTTCATACATTTATTTAGTATTTATAGGGTAACAAATTTTCTGTTGGGTATTTTGCTTCCCACTTTATCCTACACCAGTTTTGGCCGTACAAATATAAGTACTGTCAGACAAAATTCATTTTCCTATTAATTTCATACTATTCTGTACTCATTTTCCCTGGGTGGGATTGGTATTGTCCAGTTTCCTTTGCATAACTGTTTTATGTGTTATAGGGAAACAAATTTTCTGTGATAAGTTTTGATATCACACATAATCCAACACATGTTTTCACAGCATTATCCAGAGAAAAAAAACTTTAATTTTCGTGAATTTTGCTGCATTCTGTACCCATTTTTCCTGTCATTAAATCCAAACCCAAACAACTTGATCTCCTCTGAAATGGCTATTAAAGTAACTAAGTGTTTGCCAGAAAATGTTTTGCACATGTACGGTGCTGTTCTCGTTTTAGTCTCATTAAATTATGGAATTCTTTAGAGTGATTCGGAATAAGGCACAACGATAAATTTGAGAAGTTAGGCATTGAGATATAGGCCCTTCCAAAGAGCTCATCCTGCAAAAAATAACATAAAAAAATCATGATTTACTGCAAAATGTGCGAATTTGAAGGGTCGCTTTTTCCTGATTGCGACTCTGGTATATATAAATGCAGCGCTCCCGCGAGAACCCCGGGAAGCGAAGCAGTGCTTGTTTGCTGAGGTAAACAAAATCTGGTAACCAACGCAGCTGGGGTGCAATCCCCCAGTAAGTGGGAAACTTAAGCATAAACGATTGACAAATCTTGACTTTATACTTATGTTGTGTCATGATATAGCCCAGATACTGACAATGACATTGAACACCAATAAACAGATGCAGCAATAATTATAAAATAAAGTTACTGCTAATATTTTATTGTTTGATTTAAGCCTTCAGAATCCCCATAGACGCCCGAGAAGTAAAGGTCTGCATGTCGACTGAAGTAGATTTGTTTTACCCCACTGGTAAAATAGGACCTGGTAGCCAACTCCACTGGGATGCAGTCCCTTGATAGATGGACAACATAAGCATAAACGACTAGCAAAACTTGACTTTATACTTTATGTTGTGTCATGATATAACTTAGATACTAACAAGGACGTGAGACACTAATAAATAACATATCACAATACTGGAACCTAGAATAAAAGTACCTTTCAAAAATACATATTTTGGTTACTATTTTCTATCAGTTTGGAAAAGGTAAACTTGAAACACTTTGAAAGACTTTGCATCAATTATAGTACAGTAGCCTGTTAATCAAATTTACTTTTGTAAGTTTTGAAGTAGGGCTCAACCAAATATCTGCTATGGCTGCTTGTTGAATAGTACGTCCAACCCAATATCTGCTGTGGCTACTTGTTGAATAGTACGTCCAATAAAGTCCAATATCTGCTAAGGCTGCTTGTTGAATAGTACGTCCAACCCAATATCTGCTAAGGCTGCTTGTTGAATAGTACGTTCAACAAAGTCCAATATCTGCTATGGCTGCTTGTTGAATAGTACGTCCAACCCAATATCTGCTATGGCTGCTTGTTGAATAGTACGTCCTACAAAGTCCAATATCTGCTATGGCTGCTTGTTGAATAGTACGTCCAACCCAATATCTGCTATGCTACTTGTTGAATAGTACGACCAACAAAGTCCAATGTCTGCTGTGGCTGCTTGTTAAATAGTACGTCCTACAAAGTCCAATATCTGCTATGGCTGCTTGTTGAATAGTACGTCCAATCCAATATCTGCTATGCTACTTGTTGAATAGTACGTCCAACAAAGTCCAATATCTGATGTGGCTGCTTGTTAAATAGTATGTTCAACAAAGTCCAATATCTGCTATGGGTGTTTGTTCAATAGTACGTTCAACAAAGTCCAGTATCTGCTATGGCTGCTTGTTGAATAGTACGTCCAACAAAGTCCAATATCTGCTATGGCTGTTTGTTGAATAGTACGTTCAACAAAGTCCAGTATCTGCTATGGCTACTTGTTGAATAGTGCGTCCAACAAAGTCCAATATCTGCTATGGCTGCTTGTTAAATAGTACGTTCAACAAAGTCCAATATCTGATATGGCTGCTTGTTGAATAGTACGTCCAACAAAGTCCAATATCTGCTATGGCTGCTTGTTGAATAGTACGTCCAACCCAATATCTGCTATGGCTGCTTGTTGAATAGTGCGTCCAACAAAGTTCAATATCTGCTATGGCTGTTTGTTGAATAGTACGTCCAACCCAATATCTGCTATGGCTGTTTGTTGAATTGTACGTTCAACAAAGTCCAGTATCTGCTATGGCTGCTTGTTGAATAGTACGTCCAACAAAGTCCAATATCTGCTAAGGCTGCTTGTTGAATAGTACGTCCAACAAAGTTCAATATCTGCTGTGGCTGCTTGTTAAATAGTGCGTTCAACAAAGTCCAATATCTGCTAAGGCTGCTTGTTGAATAGTACGTCCAATCCAATATCTGCTATGGCTGCTTGTTGAATAGTACGTCCAACAAAGTCCAATATCTGTTATGGCTGCTTGTTGAATAGTACGTCCAACCCAATATCTGCTATGGCTGCTTGTTGAATAGTACATCCTACAAAGTCCAATATCTGCTATGGCTGCTTGTTGAATAGTACGTCCAACCCAATATCTGCTATGGCTACTTGTTGAATAGCACACCCAACAAAGTCCAATATCTGCTATGGCTGCTTGTTGAATAGTACGTCCAACAAAGTCCAATATCTGCTATGGCTGCTTGTTGAATAGTACGTTCAACAAAGTCCAGTATCTGCTATGGCTGCTTGTTGAATAGTACGTCCAACAAAGTCCAATATCTGCTATGGCTGCTTGTTGAATAGGACGCCCAACCCAATATCAGCTATGGCTGCTTGTTGAATAGTACGTCCTACAAAGTTCAATATCTGCTATGGCTGCTTGTTGAATAGTACATCCAACCCAATATCTGCTATGGCTACTTGTTGAATAGTACGTCCAACAAAGTCCAATATCTGCTATGGCTGCTTGTTGAATAGTACGTCCAACAAAGTCCAATATCTGCTATGGCTGCTTGTTGAATAGGGCATTCAACAAAGTCCAATATCTGCTATGGCTGCTTGTTGAATAGTACGTCCAACAAAGTCCAATATCTGCTATGGCTGCTTGTTGAATAGTGCGTTCAACAAAGTCCAATATCTGCTATGGCTGCTTGTTGAATAGTGCGTCCAACAAAGTCCAATATCTGCTAAGACTGCTTGTTGAATAGTACGTCCAACCCAATATCTGCTATGGCTGCTTGTTGAATAGTACGTCCAACAAAGTCCAATATCTGCTATGGCTGCTTGTTGAATAGTACGTCCAACAAAGTCCAATATCTGCTATGGCTGCTTGTTGAATAGGGCGTTCAACAAAGTCCAATATCTGCTATGGCTGCTTGTTGAATAGTACGTCCAACAAAGTCCAATATCTGCTATGGCTGCTTGTTGAATAGTGCTTTCAACAAAGTCCAATATCTGCTATGGCTGCTTGTTGAATAGTGCGTCCAACAAAGTCCAATATCTGCTAAGACTGCTTGTTGAATAGTACGTCCAACCCAATATCTGCTATGGCTGCTTGTTGAATAGTACGTCCAACAAAGTCCAATATCTGCTATGGCTGCTTGTTGAATAGTGCGTCCAACAAAGTCCAATATCTGCTATGGCTGCTTGTTGAATAGTGCGTCCAACAAAGTCCAATATCTGCTATGGCTGTTTGTTGAATAGTACGTTCAACAAAGTCCAATATCTGCTATGGCTGCTTGTTGAATAGTGCGTTCAACAAAGTCCAATATCTGCTATGGCTGCTTGTTGAATAGTGCGTCCAACAAAGTCCAATATCTGCTATGGCTGCTTGTTGAATAGTGCGTTCAACAAAGTCCAATATCTGCTATGGCTGCTTGTTGAATAATGCGTCCAACAAAGTCCAATATCTGCTAAGACTGCTTGTTGAATAGTACGTCCAACCTAATATCTGCTATGGCTGCTTGTTGAATAGTGCGTCCAACAAAGTCCAATATCTGCTATGGCTGTTTGTTGAATAGTACGTTCAACAAAGTCCAGTATCTGCTATGGCTGCTTGTTGAATAGTACGTCCAACAAAGTCCAATATCTGCTAAGGCTGCTTGTTGAATAGTACGTCCAACAAAGTCCAATATCTGCTGTGGCTGCTTGTTAAATAGTACGTTCAACAAAGTCCAATATCTGCTATGGCTGCTTGTTGAATAGTACGTCCAACAAAGTCCAATATCTGCTGTGGCTGCTTGTTAAATAGTACGTTCAACAAAGTCCAATATCTGCTATGGCTGCTTGTTGAATAGTACGTCCAACCCAATATCTGCTAAGGCTGCTTGTTGAATAGTACGTCCAACAAAGTCCAATATCTGCTATGGCAGCTTGTTGAATAGTACGTCCAACAAAGTCCAATATCTGCTATGGCTGCTTGTTGAATAGTACGTCCAACCCAATATCTGCTATGGCTGCTTGTTGAATAGTACGTCCAACAAAGTCCAATATCTGCTATGGCTGCTTGTTGAATAGTACGTCCAACACAATATCTGCTATGGCTACTTGTTGAATAGTACGTCCAACAAAGTCCAATATCTGCTATGGCTGTTTGTTGAATAGTACGTCCAACAAAGTCCAATATCTGCTGTGGCTGCTTGTTGAATAGTGCGTCCTACAAAGTCCAATATCTGCTATGGCTGCTTGTTGAATAGTACGTCCAACAAAGTCCAATATCTGCTATGGCTGCTTGTTGAATAGTACGTCCAACAAAGTCCAATATCTGCTATGGCTGCTTGTTGAATAGTACGTCCAACCCAATATCTGCTATGGCTGCTTGTTGAATAGTGCGTCCAACAAAGTCCAATATCTGCTATGGCTGCTTGTTGAATAGTACGTCCAACAAAGTCCAATATCTGCTATGGCTGCTTGTTGAATAGTACGTCCAACCCAATATCTGCTAAGGCTGCTTGTTGAATAGTACGTCCAACAAAGTCCAATATCTGCTATGGCAGCTTGTTGAATAGTACGTCCAACAAAGTCCAATATCTGCTATGGCTGCTTGTTGAATAGTACGTCCAACCCAATATCTGCTATGGCTGCTTGTTGAATAGTACGTCCAACAAAGTCCAATATCTGCTATGGCTGCTTGTTGAATAGTACGTCCAACACAATATCTGCTATGGCTACTTGTTGAATAGTACGTCCAACAAAGTCCAATATCTGCTATGGCTGTTTGTTGAATAGTACGTCCAACAAAGTCCAATATCTGCTGTGGCTGCTTGTTGAATAGTGCGTCCAACAAAGTCCAATATCTGCTATGGCTGCTTGTTGAATAGGGCATTCAACAAAGTCCAATATCTGCTAAGGCTGCTTGTTGAATAGTACGTCCAACCCAATATCTGCTATGGCTGCTTGTTGAATAGTACGTCCAACAAAGTCCAATATCTGCTATGGCTGCTTGTTGAATAGTACGTCCATCCCAATATCTGCTATGGCTGCTTGTTGAATAGTACGTCCTACAAACGTCCAACCCAATATCTGCTATGGCTGCTTGTTGAATAGTACGTCCAACAAAGTCCAATATCTGCTGTGGCTGCTTGTTAAATAGTACGTTCAACAAAGTCCAATATCTGCTATGGCTGCTTGTTAAATAGTACGTCCAATCCAATATCTGCTATGGCTGCTTGTTGAATAGTAAGTCCAACAAAGTCCAATATCTGCTGTGGCTGCTTGTTAAATAGTACGTTCAACAAAGTCCAATATCTGCTATGGCTGCTTGTTAAATAGTACGTCCAATCCAATATCTGCTATGGCTGCTTGTTGAATAGTACGTCCTACAAAGTCCGTCCAACCCAATATCTGCTATGGCTGCTTGTTGAATAGTACGTCCAACAAAGTCCAATATCTGCTGTGGCTGCTTGTTAAATAGTACGTTCAACAAAGTCCAATATCTGCTGTGGCTGCTTGTTAAATAGTACGTTCAACAAAGTCCAATATCTGCTATGGCTGCTTGTTAAATAGTACGTCCAATCCAATATCTGCTATGGCTGCTTGTTGAATAGTACGTCCTACAAAGTCCGTCCAACCCAATATCTGCTATGGCTGCTTGTTGAATAGTACGTCCAACAAAGTTCAATATCTGCTGTGGCTGCTTGTTAAATAGTACGTTCAACAAAGTCCAATATCTGCTGTGGCTGCTTGTTAAATAGTACGTCCAACCCAATATCTGCTATGGCTGCTTGTTGAATAGTACGTCCAACAAAGTCCAATATCTGCTATGGCTGCTTGTTGAATAGTACGTCCAACAAAGTCCAATATCTGCTATGGCTGCTTGTTGAATAGTACATCCAACCCAATATCTGCTATGGCTGCTTGTTGAATAGTACGTCCAACAAAGTCCAATATCTGCTATGGCTGCTTGTTGAATAGTACGTCCAACAAAGTTCGATTTCAAGTGAATTTTGCAGTTTTCTGTATTCATTTTTCCAAAATAGAAAATGTGTATCTCACATTCCAGCTACTAACTAGTGTTGTTAAGTACAGACAATATCTGTCCAGTTTAGGAGTGTACCTTTGCTACATACAGATTATCATGATAATTCATTTATCTAACAATTCTGTCACATAAACAGATAAAATCTTAACCCTTTACCCAATGTAACGGCCAGAACCGGCCAATGGTATTCTAAAAAAAAAATCGCCAATTAATTTTCATTATTTTTTCATTTTTTGTCTAAAAAACATAGGTTATGACCCCTCGTTGGAACGAGTTCGTTCCAACGAGGAGTCATAGCCTATGTTTTTGAGACGAAAAGTGAAAAAAATTAGTTATTCAAGAATTTATTTTGCAAGTGCCGTCTGCTTTTCATGATAGGTAAGGGGATAAATTATTTTCAAACATTTTTGGGATAAAATTTTCGGTCGACCACTGAAACGCACATAGAATGTATCTATGTGCCTGTTATGATAGCCCGTAGCGCTACCGGAAACGAGTCGTCTATATGATACGGAATCAGAATGAGTCGTCTATATGATACGGAATCGGAACACATTATGTGATACGTACCGTTTCTCGTGGTTTCCAGACCAAAATCTATATGATTGTTAGATAAATGGACTGAACAGAGAATCTGTGCAAGGCAAATGAGGTGTTAACCTGACGATTTCTCATTCCAGTGCCAAAATATCAGGTGTAAATATAATTAAAATGATTGATAGTTTCGTGTACAATACAGTCTGCTTTTTCACATTAAAAAGTTGGGAAAGCCCGTAATTTGTCCAAACAAATTACAATTCTCTTGTTAAATAATGTAATACGACGTATACGTTCTTGCTCCTTCCTTATATTTTTAGAGGACCCATATGATAAATGTATGTCTATACTTCACTTTCAGTATTTAAAAAATACACTTTTTAAATAATTAGCCAATAGCCGAGAGCCAGTTAGCAGCAGAATTTTTATTAAAATACATACACAGTGTTTCAGTACGATGTCATAGTGATTGCAGGCTTGTGAAAAAAAAAAGTTTTTTGTTCAGCACGTACCCCAGTAACGCTAATAACACCGATCAGGAAGCCAATGCAGAAGTTACCCTCAGGGAAGACGTTCGGCCCCTCGCCTAATATAAGTAAAATAGTGCTAAATTGTGTATATTCCGATATGACATGAATAAAAATTTGACATGCAACCTGCGTGCACTGAGCTCAGGCTAGAAATGAAAAACTCAACAGACCGTAAAAATACGGTGAAAGCATGCACCAATTTTATTGGTCGTAATCTATAGTTGTCGACCAATCAAAAACCACCACCGTACCAAAACGCGGGAAAATATTTCCCGTTGACGCATAGACATACATTTTTGGCTATACTCCGAAACGCCAAAAATTGATATTATAACGGTCAACTGACCTGGTTTCCCCAACTCAGACCAATTGACGAGACCGGATCAGACAGCTCAAGCAAGATGTCATAGGCACCATGTTTGGTCTGGCGGTCACGACGACGAGACGGAATATGACAACGCAGATTGATTGATTGCTGTAACAATTTGTTATGCCCTCGCCAATCTGGCGAAGGGCGTTAAGTGTTTCCCTTGTCCGTCCGTCCCGAATATGGTTTCCGGACTATAACTTAGTTTGATGAAACAAAATGAAACAAAATTTTATACATAGGTTTATAACCACATAATACAAGTTGGGATTGATAGTGGGCTTGGTCCGATATTTTGTGACAGAGTTATGGCCCTTTTTCGACCTAGGAGACATGTTGATATTGGTTTCCCGACGTTAACTTTAGTTTGACTGAACAAAATGAAACAAACTTTTTGTACATAGGTTTATAACCACATAATAACGTTGGAATTGATAGTGGGCTTGGTCAGATATTTTTTGACAGAGTTATGGCCCTTTTCCAACTCAGAAGACATGTTGATAATGGTTTCCGGATGGTAACTTGGGTTATTGGTATCCGATTTCAGTCAAACTTGGGATATACCTAACTGTCATAAAGCGGGGCATTAGTGTCCCATGGACACATTTGGTGAGCTACTGTAATGGTGCTATGGTTTAATGGAGGTAAGATAAGATATTTATTAATTCACTATCAACACAGATAAATAACTAGAAACACATGCTTGGCAGTGTGGGGCGGGGTCATAGCCACCCATGGCATTGCACTTATCTATTATATATAATAACGATTATTTAAAAACTGAATACGACAGCTGAATTTAAACAAAAATAAAAACATGTAATATTTGTCCAGTTTATTCAACATAAGGGCACTAAATTTTCACTTTGCATTGAAACTTGTCGCCTAGAAAATCTGCGCACTTCAATGACGTCATGTGAGCTTTGTTTCATAGAGGCATGACAGAGTTTTGGAAAAGAACGGACTCTCTTTCTTGGGCAAAGTACTAAGGTATTAAAAAGTTATCTGTGGTAGATACACATTAAAAGGAATTATTTTAAGCGTATACTTTGTCTTCTGGAATGCATTCAATAATATGTAATGTTACAATAAGACTAAAATCTGCACCGTTTGATTGGATGAGAGCTGACGGAGTTTTTTTTCTATATTTACGACACTAGAAGCATATGTTACCGTTTGATGTCACCACGCAAAATATTTGAATTGAGGTTGCCCATTTCACAATTATTTCACCAATGGAGTGACTTGTAAACCGTGTCATTTTTGTAGATTTTTTACACGTGTAGCGGACGATGTCCCAAATGAAGTGTTGTTAAAATTACAACTTAGTTTACGATTTCCAATAAGATGGAGTGATCTTGACTTTTATCTGATTAATTGGTTATTTGTCCAGCGACACCATGGGGAACACGAGAGATTTATATACTAAACGTATTATCGTGAAAAATTGCATTGATCATTTCATGATGTGGCTTTTATGACTATGGGTAGGTCCTTATTTCACGATGTGGGTTTTATAACTATGGGGTAGGTCCTTATTTCACGATGTGGGTTTTATGATTATGGGTAGAGTCTTATTTCACGTTGTGGGTTTTACGACTATGGGTAGGGTCCTTATTTCACGTTGTGAGTTTTATGACTATGGGTAGGGTCTTATTTCACGGTGTGGGTTTTATGACTATGGGTAGTGTCCTTATTTCACGATGTGGGTTTTATGACTATGGGTGGGGTCTTTTTTCACGATGTGGGTTTTATAACTATGGGTTGGGTCTTATTTCACGATGTGGGTTTTATGACCCTGGGTAGGTCGATATTTCGCGATGTGGGTTTTATGATTGTGGGTAAGGTCTTATTTCACAATGTGGGTTTATGACTATGGGTAGTGTCTTATTTCTCGGTGTGGGTTTTATAACTATGGGTAGGTCCTTATTTCACGATGTGGGTTTGATGACTAGGGGTAGGGTCTTATTTCACGATGTCGGTTTTATGACTATCGGTAGGTCCGTATTTCATGATGTGGGTTTTATAACTATGGATTGGTCTTATTTCACAATGCGGGTTTTATGGCTATGGGTAGGTCCTTATTTCATGATGTGGGTTTGATGACTATGGGTAGGGTCTTATTTCACGATGTGGGTTTTATGACTATGGGTGGGGTCTTATTTCACGATGTGGGTTTTATGACTACGGGTTGGTTCCTTATTTCAAGATGTGGGATTTATAACTATGGGTAGGGTCTTATTTCACTATGTGGGTTTTATGACTAAGAGTAGGTCCTTATTTCACGATGTGGGCTTGATGACTAAGGTAGGGTTTTATTTCACAATGTGGATTTTATGGCTATGGGTAGGTCCTTATTTCTCGGTGTGGGTTTTATAACTATGGGTAGGTCCTTATTTCACATTGTGGGTTTTATGACTATGTGTAGGTCCTTATTTCACGATGTGGGTTTTATGACTCTGGGTAGGTCCTTATTTCACAATGTGGGTTTTATGAATATGGGTAGGTCCTTATTTCACAATGTGGGTTTTATGACTATGAGTAGGTCCTTATTTCACAATGTGGGTTTCATGAGTACGGGTAGGGTTTTATTTCACGATATGGGTTTTATAACTATGGGTAGGGTCTTATTTCACGATGTGGGTTTGATGACTATGGGTAGGTCCTTATTTCACAATGTGGGTTTTATGACTATGGGTAGGTCCTTATTTCACGATGTGGGTTTTATGACTATGGGTAGGTCCTTATTTCACAATGTGGGTTTATGACTATGGGTAGGTCCTTATTTCACAATGTGGGTTTCATGACTATGAGTAGGTCCTTATTTCACAATGTGGGTTTTATGAGTACGGGTAGGGTTTTATTTAACGATATGGGTTTTATAACTATGGGTAGGGTCTTATTTCACGATGTGGGTTTGATGACTATGGGTAGGGTCTTATTTCACGATGTGGGTTTTATGACTATGGGTAGGGTCTTATCTCACGATGTGGGTTTTATGACTATGGGTAGGTCCTTATTTCACAATGTGGGTTTTATGTCTATGTGTAGGGTCCTTATTTCACGATGTGGGTTTGACGACCATCGGTAGGGTCTTATTTCACGATGTGTGTTTTATGACTATGGGTAGGTCCTTATTTCACGATGTGGGTTTTATGATTATGGGTAGGGTCTTATTTCACGATGTGGGTTTAATGACTTTCAGTAGGTCCTTATTTCACGATGTGGGTTTCATTACTATGGATAGGGTCTTATTTCACGATGTGGGTTTTATGACTACGGGTGGGGTCTTTATTTCACGATGTGGGTTTGATGACTATGGGTTGGGTCTTATTTCACGATGTGGGTTTTATGACTGCGGGTGGGGTCCTTATTTCAAGATGTGGGTTTGATGACAATGGGTAGGGTCCTTATTTCACGATGTGGGTTTTATGACTATGGGTGGGGTCTTATTTCACGATGTGGGTGTGATGAGCATCGGTAGGGTCTTATTTCACGATGTGTGTTTTATGACTATGGGTAGGTCCTTATTTCACGATGTGGGTTTGATGATTATGGGTAGGGTCTTATTTCACGATGTCGTTTTATGACTATGAGTAGGTCCTTATTTCACAATGTGGGTTTTATGACTATGGGTAGGTCCTTATTTCACGATGTGGGTTTGGTGACTATGGGTGGGGTCTTATTTCACGATGTGGGTTTTATGACTATAGATGGGGTATTATTTCGCGATGTGGGTTTTATGACTACGGGTGGGGCCCTTATTTCACGATGCGGGTTTTATGACTATGGGTAGGTCCTTATTTCACGATGTGGGTTTTATGACTATGGGTGGAGTCTTATATTACGATGTGGGTTTTATGACTATGGGTAGGGTCTTATTTCACGATGTGTTTTATGACTATGGGTAGGTCCTTATTTCACGATGTGGGTTTGATGATTATGGGTAGGGTCTTATTTCACGATGTCGTTTTATGACTATGAGTAGGTCCTTATTTCAGGATGTGGGTTTTATGACTATGGGTGGGGTCTTATTTCACGATGTGGGTTTTATGACTACGGGTGGGGACCATATTTCATGATGTGGGTTTTATGACTATGGGTAGGGTCTTATTTCACGATGTGGGTTTTATGACTATGGGTGGGGTCTTATTTCACGATGTGGGGTTTATGAATACGGGTGGGGTCCTTATTTCACGATGTGGGTTTGATGACTATGGGTAGGGTCCTTATTTCACGATGCGGGTTTTATGACTATGGGTAGGTCCTTATTTCACAATGTGGGTTTTATGACTATGGGTAGGTCCTTATTTCACAATGTGGGTTTTATGACTATGAGTAGGTCCTTATTTCACAATGTGGGTTTCATGAGTACGGGTAGGGTTTTATTTCACGATATGGGTTTTATAACTATGGGTAGGGTCTTATTTGACGATGTGGGTTTGATGACTATGGGTAGGTCCTTATTTCACAATGTGGGTTTTATGACTATGGGTAGGACCTTATTTCACGATGTGGGTTTTATGACTATGGGTAGGTCCTTATTTCACAATGTGGGTTTGATGACTATGGGTAGGTCCTTATTTCACAATGTGGGTTTCATGACTATGAGTAGGTCCTTATTTCACAATGTGGGTTTTATGAGTATGGGTAGGGTTTTATTTCACGATATGGGTTTTATAACTATGGGTAGGGTCTTATTTCACGATGTTTGTTTGATGACTATTGGTAGGGTCTTATTTCACGATGTGGGTTTGATGACTATGGGTAGGGTCTTATTTTACAATGTTGGTTTTATGAGTATGGATGGGGTCTTATTTCACAATGTGGGTTTTATGTCTATGTGTAGGGTCTTATTTCGCGATGTGGGTGTGATGAGCATCGGTAGGGTCTTATTTCACGATGTGTGTTTTATGACTATGGGTAGGTCCTTATTTCACGATGTGGGTTTGATGATTATGGGTAGGGTCTTATTTCACGATTTGGGGTTTATGACTTTGAGTAGGTCCTTATTTCACGATGTGGGTTTTATGACTATGGGTGGGGTCTTATTTCACGATGTGGGTTTTATGACTACGGGTGGGGTCTTTATTTCACGATGTGGGTTTGGTGACTATGGGTGGGGTCTTATTTCACGATGTGGGTTTTATGACTATAGATGGGGTATTATTTCGCGATGTGGGTTTTATGACTACGGGTGGGGTCCTTATTTCACGATGTGGGTTTGATGACTATGGGTAGGGTCCTTATTTCACGATGTGGGTTTTATGACTATGGGTGGAGTCTTATATTACGATGTGGGTTTTATGACTATGGGTAGGTCCTTATTTCACGATGTGGGTTTGATGATTATGGGTAGGGTCTTATTTCACGATGTGGGTTTTATGACTATGAGTAGGTCCTTATTTCACGATGTTGGTTTTATGACTATGGGTGGGTGGGGTCTTATTTCACGATGTGGGTTTTATGACTACGGGTGGGGTCTTATTTCACGATGTGGATTTTATGACTACGGGTGTTGACCTTATTTCCCGATGTGGGTTTTATGACTATGGGTAGGGTCTTATTTCACGATGTGGGTTTTATGACTGTGGGTGGGGTCCTTATTTCACGATGTGGGTTTGATGACTATGGGTAGGGTCCTTATTTCACGATGCGGGTTTTGTGACTATGGGTAGGTCCTTATTTCACGATGTGGGTTTTATGACTATGGGTGGGGTCTTATTTCACGATGTGGATTTTATGACTACGGGTGTTGACCTTATTTCCCGATGTGGGTTTTATGACTATGGGTAGGGTCTTATTTCACGATGTGGGTTTTATGACTGTGGGTGGGGTCCTTATTTCACGATGTGGGTTTGATGACTATGGGTAGGGCCCTTATTTCACGATGCGGGTTTTATGACTATGGGTAGGTCCTTATTTCACGATGTGGGTTTTATGACTATGGGTGGAGTCTTATATTACGATGTGGGTTTTATGACTATGGGTAGGGTCTTATTTCACGATGTGTTTTATGACTATGGGTAGGTCCTTATTTCACGATGTGGGTTTGATGATTATGGGTAGGGTCTTATTTCACGATGTGGGTTTTATGACTATGAGTAGGTCCTTATTTCACGATGTGGGTTTTATGACTATGAGTAGGTCCTTATTTCACGATGTGGGTTTTATGACTATGAGTAGGTCCTTATTTCACGATGTGTGTTTTATGACTATGGGTAGGTCCTTATTTCACGATGTGGGTTTTATGACTATGAGTAGGTCCTTATTTCACGATGTGGGTTTTATGACTATGAGTAGGTCCTTATTTCACGATGTTGGTTTTATGACTATGGGTGGGTGGGGTCTTATTTCACGATGTGGGGTTTATGACTACGGGTGTTGTCCTTATTTCCCGATGTGGGTTTTATGACTATGGGTAGGGTCTTATTTCACGATGTGGGTTTTATGACTACGGGTGGGGTCTTATTTCACGATGTGGGTTTTATGACTACGGGTGGAGTCTTATATTACGATGTGGGTTTTATGACTATGGGTAGGTCCTTATTTCACGATGTGGGTTTTATGACTATGGGTAGGGTCTTATTTCACGATGTGGGTTTTATAACTATGGGTGGGGTCCTTATTTCACGGTAACATGGTGTGAGATTTGCAGGTCAGAGCGTATGTACAATCTCGATGGTTTGCGTCTCGACTGAACATAAGCTCCCACTCGGAAACCTCAGACCATGTTACCGTCAGTTCATCACAATAAATTAAATTGTTTTTTATGTGTATTATGAAAAAAATGATGTAAAACAAATCTAAATATGAAACGTATAACTTAAAATGGTAGGTTATATTTAAACCACTGAGCTGGATAATTACCCAAACTATCTCTCTCAACAAACAGTCCATGTCTGTGATCGCAGAATGCAGAAGAGTCCGTTGCAAACGGAGGTGTATGTAGAAGATTTGTGGGGTGGATCTATACTAATCCTCCGACATGCACGGATAGCACAATGTTAAGAATCAAAAGAGTAAGACTAAACGATTTTATCTAACGCCATTGCAGACGACACTTTCAATATTTCTTTCCTAAATAACTTGAACCTTTTTATGTTGTTTTCAAGACATGGTTTCTAAACCTTCTGGTGAACCAGCTCAACGAGCTGGTTTCAATGGAAAGGCGTTTGTCAAAATCACCGTTTCGAAAAACATGAGAAAATAACCAAACGTTAGTTACATTTTTGTTATGTGTTTAGCTCTGGGAGGACATGTTTAAGAGCTCAGATAAAATCAGCTAAATTCGACATACCAGTATCATCCAATTCTGGATGAAAACTTCATTCCTTTTGTATGATCGGTGTGTTTCATTTTCTCGTGTAGAACCTCATAGCACTTTCTGCATTGAATTTGCTTTTTATGTAAATCATTTTACCTATTTCAGGTCTTGGAGAGAGTCCATCAAACGTAACAATGTATATTACACCACAGAGGTGAGCTTTTGTGACAGAAAATATTCTTTCGTATTAGTGCCGCACATTGCCACAAGTGGTGCATGAGCTGTAGTGACAGTATATATTCTCTCGTGTTAGCGCCACGCATTACCACAAGTGGTGCGTTAGCTATAGGGACAGTATATATTATTTCGTGTTAGTGCCGCACATTGCTACAAGTGGTGCATGAACTATCGTGACACCATATATTCTCTCATGTTAGTGCCACGCATTGTCACAAGTGGTGCGTGAGCTATAGGGACAGTATATATTCTTTTGTATTAGTGCTGCATATTTCAGCAAGCGCTGCATGAGCAATAGTGACAGTATATATTCTTTCGTGTTAGTGCCACGCATTGCCTCAAGTGATGCGTGAGGTATAGGGACAGTATATATTCTTGTTAGTGCCACGCATTGCGACAAGTGGTGCGTGAGCTATAGGGGCAGTATATATAGACAATATACACATAGTGTTTTTTTATATCTGGTTTATATAACGAGTTGAAATATAGTTAATATTTTCGAGGCTCCGCCGAGAAAATATTAACTATATTTCAACGAGTTGTATAAACCAGATATAAAAAACACTATATGTATATTGTTTTTATCTGATAACAAACAGGAGTTTCAATAGTTGAGGCTTATATTCACTTTTATGCTCATTCCCACGGGCCTCCGTAGAAAATGAGACAAAGCAAACGCGATCTTTTGGTTGTTGCTGTACAGACAAAACCACTGGTTGCAGTTGATCTATTATTCATGTCTTTTTTAGCTCTTCCTGGCGACGATGATAAAGTGTATTCAATCGAGAAGTTTCCAATTTCCATTATTTATGGTCCACTTTTGTTTTTGTTTACAATTCGTACGAAACGTTTTTTTTCACGTAGCAGACGAACGTGTAATTGGAGCAGTACTTTGATCGTAGACGTAGACGTAGCTATAAATAGCGCATTACACATTACTGACAGTCTAGTAATTTCTACATAAGGTTTTGAACGAAGTAGGTTGTAATTATTTCTTTATTTCAGCAAAATAAACTGAAAATTTACATGTTTATACTTATAGAAAATATGTCATATATATTTCGATTAAATTTCACTTGCTCCTTCAACGTAGAATTCAAACTTGCATTACGAAGTTTATGAATGAATGAAAATGGAATCGAACGAGGTCAAAGGTCGTTCGCATAAATTATAATTATATACAACACCCGTTGTATATACTTCAAGTATATACAACGGGTGTTATACTCTATGGTTATCAGATAAATTATTTTGTGTTAGTGCCGCACATTGCTACAAGTGGCACATGTCTATGTCGTCCTCATATGCATTTGTTTAATTTATGTTTAGGACTATTGTATATTTTGAACGTTGTATCAAAGTAAATTGATGCTATTGTATACAACACAGGTATTGATGCTTTTGTACACAACACAGCTATTGATGCTATTGTATACAACACATCTATTGATGGTATTGTATACAACACAGCTATTGATGCTATTGTTTACAACACAGGTATTGATGCTGGTGTATACAACACAGGTATTGGTGCTATTGTATACAACGCAGCTATTGATGCTTTTGTATACAATACAGGTATTGATGCTATTGTATACAACACAGGTATTGATGCTATTGTTTACAACACAGCTATTGATGCTATTGTTTACAACACAGGTATTGATGCTAGTGTATACAATACAGGTATTGGTGCTATTGTATACAACACAGCTATTGATGCTTTTGTATACAATACAGGTATTGATGCTAGTGTATACAACACAGATATTGATGCTATTGTTTACAACACAGCTATTGATGCTATTGTTTACAACACAGGTATTGATGCTAGTGTATACAACACAGGTATTGGTGCTATTGTATACAACACAGCTATTGATGCTTTTGTATACAATACAGGTATTGATGCTATTGTATACAACACAGGTATTGATGCTATTGTTTACAACACAGCTATTGATGCTATTGTTTACAGCACAGGTATTGATGCTAGTGTATACAATACAGGTATTGGTGCTATTGTATACAACACAGCTATTGATGCTTTTGTATACAATACAGGTATTGATGCTAGTGTATACAACACAGGTATTGGTGCTATTGTATACATCACAGCTATTGATGCTATTGTATACAATACAGGTATTGATGCTATTGTATACGACACAGCTATTGTTGCTATTGTTTACAATACAGGTATTGATGCTATTGTATACAACACAGCTATTGTTGCCATTGTATACAACACAGGTATTGATGCTATTGTATACAACACAGCTATTGTTGCTATTGTATACAACACAGGTATTGATACTATTGTATACAACACAGCTATTGATGCTATTGTATACAACACAGCTATTGATGCTATTGTTTACAACACAGGTATTGATGCTATTGTATACAACACAGGTATTGGTGCTATTGTATACAACACAGCTATTGATGCTTTTGTATACAATACAGGTATTGATGCTATTGTATACAACACAGGTATTGATGCTATTGTTTACAACACAGCTATTGATGCTATTGTTTACAACACAGGTATTGATGCTATTGTATACAGCACAGGTATTGATGCTATTGTATACAGCACAGGTATTGGTGCTATTGTATACAACACATCTATTGATGCTATTGTATACAACACAGCTATTGATGCTTTTGTATACAATACAGGTATTGATGCTATTGTATACAACACAGGTATTGATGCTATTGTTTACAACTCAGCTATTGATGCTATTGTTTACAACACAGGTATTGATGCTATTGTATACAACACAGGTATTGGTGCTATTGTATACAACACAGCTATTGATGCTTTTGTATACAATACAGGTATTGATGCTATTGTATACAACACAGGTATTGGTGCTATTGTATACAACACAGCTATTGATGCTTTTGTATACAATACAGGTATTGATGCTATTGTATACAACACAGGTATTGATACTATTGTATACAACACAGCTGTTGATGCTATTGTATATAACACAGCTATTGATGCTATTGTATACAACACATCTATTGATGCTATTGTATACAACACAGCTTTTGATGCTATTGTATACAACACATCTATTGATGCTATTGTTTACAACACAGGTATTGGTGCTATTGTATACAACACATCTATTGATGCTATTGTTTACAACACAGGTATTGGTGCTATTGTATGCAACACAGGTATTGATGCTATTGAATACAACACAGCTATTGATGCTATTGTATACAGCACGGGGTGCGGTGGCTCAGTTGGTTGAGGTGCAGGCTGCAAGCCGAGAGGTCCTCGGTTCGAATCCCACCTGCGACAACCGCGTTGTGTCCTTGGGCAAGACACTTCACCCCGATTGCCTATATGGGGGCACGATGACGCTGTGTACTGAGGCGTACTGCACGTCGATGGTATGCATGTCTTCAACCAATCTAACCCTGCCTGTGCTGCGGTGCAGAGTTCAGAGTTACGATGTTGGAGAGCTGACAGCTGCTCGTCGTTGCTCGGTGGTTCTCTCCGGGTACTCCGGCTTCCTCCACCCGTAAAACTGTCACGGTCACGATTAGCCATTGTGCATAAGTATGTGACCTTAAACACCAATAAATAAATAAATAAATAAATAAATAAATAAATAAATAAGTATACAGCACAGCTATTGGTGCTATTGTTTACAGCACAGCCATTGATGCTATTGTATACAACACAGATATTTGAGGGGAAAATACCAAAATTTGATATTTAAAGGATTAATGTAAAGTGAAAGATAATTATAGCTTTTTACTTTATTTCTTTCATTTAATTCTATTATTTTTTCAGTCGGGCGAATACACTTCAAGTTGCAAGTTATGGATCTTCTGGATACATTCCAGCAAGAACCCTTGGTATGTACATGCAAAATTTTACTTCCTTCAAAGTTAACATTCTTGCTTGCCCTGTACCAATACAGATAAAGATGCAGTGCTTAATTTACATATTCTAGATCAAGTTCCTTACCGTACACAGACAAACACAACTAAATTTTCTCGGCAAAGTGCAAATTCTGTCCTTTTGTACAATATTATTGAAGTACTAAGATCAAGAGAATATAAGTATATTAACAGTAGATTACAGTGGAGATCTTCCTGTTCCCGATTTGGGCTGTTAGGAGTCCAGCATGATTAATTTAGAGGACCTGTAGTACATGATTCAGGGTGTTAGGGAGCCCTGCATGATTAATTTAGAGTATCTGTAGTAGCCGATTTGGGCTGATAGGGAGACATGCATGATTAATTTAGAGGACCTGTAGTGCACGTCCTGCATCATTCATTTAGAGTATCTGTAGAACATGATTTGGGCTGTTAGGGAGTCCTGCATGATTAATTTAGAGTATCTGTAGCACGTGATTTGGGCTATTAGGGAGGCCTGCATGATTAATTTAGAGGACCTGTAGTACACGATTCGGGCTGTTAGGGAGCCCTGCATGCTTAGTTTAGAGTACATGTAGTACATGATTAGGGCTGTTAAGGAGCCCTGCAAGTTTAATTTAGAGTATCTGTAGTAGCCTATTGGAGCTGTTAGGGAGTCCTGCGTGATTAATTTAGAGTGCCTGTAGTACATGATTTGGGCTGTCAGGGAGCCCAGCATGATTAATTTAGAGTATCTGTAGTACATGATTTGGACTGTTAGGGAGTCCTGCATGATTAATTTAGAGTATCTGTAGTACATGATTTGGACTGTTAGTGAGCCCAGCATGATTAATTTAGAGTATCTGTAGTACATGATTTGGACTGTTAGGGAGTCCTGCATGATTAATTTAGAGTATATGTAGTACATGATTTGGGCTGTCAGGGAGCCCAGCATGATTAATTTAGAGTATCTGTAGTACATGATTTGGACTGTTAGGGAGCCCAGCATGATTAATTTAGAGTATCTGTAGTACATGATTTGGACTGTTAGGGAGTCCTGCATGATTAATTTAGAGTATCTGTAGTACATGATTTGGACTGTTAGGGAGTCCTGCATGATTAATTTAGAGTACCTGTAGTACATGATTTGGACTGTTAGGGTGTCCTGCATGATTAATTTAGAGTATCTGTAGTACATGATTTGGACTGTTAGGGAGTCCTGCATGATTAATTTAGAGTATCTGTAGTACATGAAATGGACTGTTAGGGAGCCCAGCATGATTAATTTAGAGTATCTGTAGTACATGATTTGGGTTGTCAGGGAGCCTAGCATGATTAATTTAGAGTACCTGTAGTACATGATTTGGACTGTTAGGGAGTCCTGCATGATTAATTTAGAGTATCTGTAGTACATGATTCGGGCTGTTAGGGAGCCATGCATGATTAATTTAGAGTATCTGTAGTACATGAAATGGACTGTTAGGGAGTCCTGCATGATTAATCTAGAGTACCTGTAGTACATGATTTGGGCTGTTAGGGAGTCCTGCATGATTAATTTAGAGTATATGTAGTACATGATTTGGGCTGTTAGGGTGTCTTGCATGATTAATTTAGAGCACCAGTAGTACATGATTTGGGCTGTTAGGAAGTCCTGCATGATTAATTTAGAGTATATGTAGTACATGATTTGGACTGTTAGGGAGTCCTGCATGATTAATTTAGTGTATCTGCAGTACATGATTTGGGCTGTTAGGGAGTCCTGCATGATTAATTTAGAGTATCTGTAGTACATGATTCGGGCTGTTAGAAAGCCCTGCATGATTAATTTAGAGTACCTGTAGTACATGATTTGGACTATTAGGGAGCCCAGCATGATTAATTTAGAGTATATGTAGTACATGGAATGGACTGTTAGGAAGTCCTGCATCATTCATTTAGAGTATCTGTAGAACATGATTTGGGATGTTGGGGAGTCCTGCATGATTAATTTAGAGTACCTGTAGTACATGATTTGGACTGTTAGGGAGCACAGCATGATTAATTTAGAGTATATGTAGTACATGAAATGGACTGTTAGAAAGCCCTGCATGATTAATTTAGAGTACCTGTAGTTCATGATTTGGGCTGTTAGGGAGCCCAGCAGGATTAATTTAGAGTATCTGTAGTACATGATTTGGACTGTTAGGGAGTCCTGCATGATTAATTTAGAGTATATGTAGTACGTGATTTGGGCTGTCAGGGAGCCCAGCATGATTAATTTAGAGTATCTGTAGTACATGATTTGGACTGTTAGGGAGCCCAGCATGATTAATTTAGAGTATCTGTAGTACATGATTTGGACTGTTTGGGAGTCCTGCATGATTAATTTAGAGTATCTGTAGTACATGATTTGGACTGTTAGGGAGTCCTGCGTGATTAATTTAGAGTACCTGTAGTACATGATTTGGACTGTTAGGGTGTCCTGCATGATTAATTTAGAGTATCTGTAGTACATGATTTGGACTGTTAGGGAGTCCTGCATGATTAATTTAGAGTATCTGTAGTACATGAAATGGACTGTTAGGGAGCCCAGCATGATTAATTTAGAGTATCTGTAGTACATGATTTGGGTTGTCAGGGAGCCTAGCATGATTAATTTAGAGTACCTGTAGTACATGATTTGGACTGTTAGGGAGTCCTGCATGATTAATTTAGAGTATCTGTAGTACATGATTCGGGCTGTTAGGGAGCCATGCATGATTAATTTAGAGTATCTGTAGTACATGAAATGGACTGTTAGGGAGTCCTGCATGATTAATCTAGAGTACCTGTAGTACATGATTTGGGCTGTTAGGGAGTCCTGCATGATTAATTTAGAGTATATGTAGTACATGATTTGGGCTGTTAGGGTGTCTTGCATGATTAGTTTAGAGCACCAGTAGTACATGATTTGGGCTGTTAGGAAGTCCTGCATGATTAATTTAGAGTATATGTAGTACATGATTTGGACTGTTTGGGAGTCCTGCATGATTAATTTAGTGTATCTGCAGTACATGATTTGGGCTGTTAGGGAGTCCTGCATGATTAATTTAGAGTATCTGTAGTACATGATTCGGGCTGTTAGAAAGCCCTGCATGATTAATTTAGAGTACCTGTAGTACATGATTTGGACTGTTAGGGAGCCCAGCATGATTAATTTAGAGTATATGTAGTACATGGAATGGACTGTTAGGAAGTCCTGCATCATTCATTTAGAGTATCTGTAGAACATGATTTGGGCTGTTAGGGAGTCCTGCATGATTAATTTAGAGTACCTGTAGTACATGATTTGGACTGTTAGGGAGCCCAGCATGATTAATTTAGAATATATGTAGTACATGAAATGGACTGTTAGAAAGCCCTGCATGATTAATTTAGAGTACCTGTAGTTCATGATTTGGGCTGTTAGGGAGCCCAGCATGATTAATTTAGAGTATCTGTAGTACATGATTTGGACTGCTAGGGAGTCCTGCATGATTAATTTAGAGTATCTGTAGTACATGATTTGGACTGTTAGTGAGCCCAGCATGATTAATTTAGAGTATCTGTAGTACATGATTTGGACTGTTAGGGAGTCCTGCATGATTAATTTAGAGTATATGTAGTACATGATTTGGGCTGTCAGGGAGCCCAGCATGATTAATTTAGAGTATCTGTAGTACATGATTTGGACTGTTAGGGAGCCCAGCATGATTAATTTAGAGTATCTGTAGTACATGATTTGGACTGTTAGGGAGTCCTGCATGATTAATTTAGAGTATCTGTAGTACATGATTTGGACTGTTAGGGAGTCCTGCATGATTAATTTAGAGTACCTGTAGTACATGATTTGGACTGTTAGGGAGCCCAGCATGATTAATTTAGAGTATATGTAGTACATGAAATGGACTGTTAGAAAGCCCTGCATGATTAATTTAGAGTACCTGTAGTTCATGATTTGGGCTGTTAGGGAGCCCAGCATGATTAATTTAGAGTATCTGTAGTACATGATTTGGACTGCTAGGGAGTCCTGCATGATTAATTTAGAGTATCTGTAGTACATGATTTGGACTGTTAGTGAGCCCAGCATGATTAATTTAGAGTATCTGTAGTACATGATTTGGACTGTTAGGGAGTCCTGCATGATTAATTTAGAGTATATGTAGTACATGATTTGGGCTGTCAGGGAGCCCAGTATGATTAATTTAGAGTATCTGTAGTACATGATTTGGACTGTTAGGGAGCCCAGCATGATTAATTTAGAGTATCTGTAGTACATGATTTGGACTGTTAGGGAGTCCTGCATGATTAATTTAGAGTATCTGTAGTACATGATTTGGACTGTTAGGAAGTCCTGCATGATTAATTTAGAGTACCTGTAGTACATGATTTGGACTGTTAGGGTGTCCTGCATGATTAATTTAGAGTATCTGTAGTACATGATTTGGACTGTTAGGGAGTCCTGCATGATTAATTTAGAGTATCTGTAGTACATGAAATGGACTGTTAGGGAGCCCAGCATGATTAATTTAGAGTATCTGTAGTACATGATTTGGGTTGTCAGGGAGCCTAGCATGATTAATTTAGAGTACCTGTAGTACATGATTTGGACTGTTAGGGAGTCCTGCATGATTAATTTAGAGTATATGTAGTACTTGATTCGGGGTGTTAGGGAGCCCTGCATGATTAATATAGAGTATGTGTATGGCACATGTTAGTTAGATAATATTTTGTGCCTCGACTACTACATGTATATTTTATAACACCCAAAATAAATTTTAAAGAAGAGTTTTTAGACTATAATCCCGATTGACACATATTCCAATTGAGTCATCAAGGTTTGTCTTCAATGATTACATCAATGTTTGTCTTCAATGATTACATCATCAAGATTTGTCTTCAATGATTACATCATCAAGGTTTGTCTTCAATGATTACATCATCAAGGTTTGTTTTCAATGATTACATCATTAATGTTTGTTTTCAGTGATTACATCATCAAGGTTTGTCTTAAATGATTAAATCATCAAGGTTTGTGTTCAATGATTACATCATCAAGGTTTGTCTTCAATGATTACATCATCAATGTATGTTTTCAACAAAAGCCTGCCTTCATAATGTAGTTGGAATATTAGTCAGTCTGGGCTTGAGCATCACGGTCGGGGCAAATCAAGTTTATACCCCGAAAATCTGTGATGTATTTTCTTCTGCCTAGAGGGTATAGTGCCCGGCAAGTGATCGGGAACCAGACTACACGAAATATAGTGTTAGTAATTAGCCAATCTGCGAAACGGAAGATGGCGTGAGATATGATTGGCCTGTACTGACATTGTTATAATTTCTCATACAGTAGCCACTTTGGTAGTTGGAAAGGGTATCTCCAATGTGTATCTCTGTTTTTATTATAAAATTGCACTTAATTTCGATGATTGTAGATGGGTATTTTCATGTAAAAGCCATCGGGAAAATTCACACCAATGCGTGGCAAAAAAAAGTTACCTCCCCCACCCCTTCAATATTTGAACATTACTCTGATCTGAGTTATCAATACTCCGTAAGACTGCATATATTGCCTGTGGTGGGGATGTACGTTATAGGGTCTACCACCTTCAGTCCACAGATAAGAAAAATGTGACATCATTTGAAAGTGTATAGCTATTTTGATAAAATAAAAACGCTAATATCTATTTGTTGGTTGTATCTTTGCAGGTTTTAGCAGTGAAATAGCTTGCATGTGGCAAGGTGTTCCCATGCAGGCATACAGCTATGGAATTCATACACATGATAACGGTGGGTCATCATTGAATACAACAGAATATCATGATACGCAGACAAAGGAAGACTTCTCAAACTTCTTCTAGAGCCAGATCTAAGAAATTCTCTCTCTCTCTCTCTCTCTCTCTCTCTCTCTCACACACACACACACACTCACAAACACTCTCTCTCCCTCTCTCTCTCGCCCTCTCTCTCTCTCTCTCCCCTTCGTTTACTACTAAGGGTTATCTTCTTCTTTTCTCTAAAGCATCCTCACGACATTCAAGAGTTATAATTTTATTTTTTTCTTACAAAATATAGCTTACGATCCCACTTTGGAATGAGCTCGCCGAGATCGCTTCAATGAAGAGTCTGAAGCTATGTTTCAGAGGGCCGCTGTTTTACGTAGTTATGTACGAACGCTTTTACTGCAAGTGTAATATTTTGGTCATGCTATGTAAAGAGCGGACAAGAACTTGGCTTCGTTCCATACTGCGTGCTGTTCGACAAGTAAGAAGATATATAATCCATTGATCCCTTATTAGAGGGACACTGTCATTAAGAAGATAATCCATTTATCCCCTATTGGATGGACACTGTCATTAAACCATGTTGTCTAATCTTTAGCCTTACAAGAAAAGTGCAATATCACTAAACTCCACTGGAGTGGATTTTCCACCTCCACAATAAGTCGTAATCTATGAAAAAGTAAAAGAGGCCCATACTACTATAGCAAATTAATCTAGGGTTTCAATACAGAGATCGTCTTATGGAAACAGTAAAAGAGGACCAAACAGCTGCAGCAAATCAATCTCCGGCTTCAGTACAGGGATCGCCTTATTGAAACAGTAAAAGAGGACCAAATGGCTGCAGCAAATCAATCTCCGGTTTCAGTACAGAGATCGTCTTACTGAAACAGTAAAAGAGGACCAAACGGCTGCAGCAAATCAATCTCCAGTTTCAGTACAGAAATCGTCTTATTGAAACAGTAAAAGAGGACCAAACTGCAGCAGCAAATCAATCTCGGGTTCAATCCAGAGATCGTCTTTTTGAAACAGTAAAATAGGACCAAACTGCAGCAGAAAATCAATCTCGGGTTTCAATCCAGAGATCGTCTAACTTAAACAGTAAAAGAGGACCAAACTGCAGCAGCAAATCTTACTGAAAAGTCTTACTGAAAGAGTAAAAGAGGACAAATCCGCTGAAGCAAATCAATCTCCGGTTTCAGTCCAGAGATGGTCTTACTGAAACAATAAAAAAGACCAAACTGCAGCAGAAAATCAATCTCGGGTTTCCATGCAGAGATCGTCTTACTGAAACAGTAAAATAGGACCAAACTGCTACAGCAAATCAATCTCCGCTTCCAGTCCAGTGATCGTCTTATTGAAATAGTAAAAGAGGACCAAACTGCAGCAGCAAATCAATCTCCGCTTCCAATCCAGAGATCGTCTTATTGAAACAGTAAAAGAGGACCAAACCGCTGTAGCAAATCAATCTCCGCTTCCAATCCAGAGATCGTCTTACTGAAACAATAAAAGAAGACTAAACTGCAGCAGAAAATCAATCTCAGGTTTCAATCCAGAGATCGTCTTACTGAAACAGTAAAAGGACCAAACTGCTGCACCAAATAAATCTCGGGTTTCAGCCCAGAGATCGACTTTTTGAAACGGTAAACTAGGACCAAACTGCAACAGAAAATCAATCTCGGGTTTCAATCCAGAGATCGCCTTACTGAAATAGTAAAAGGGGACCAAACTGCTTCACCAAATCAATCTCAGGTTTCAATCCAGAGATCGTCTTACCAAAACAGTAAAAGGGGACCAAACTGCTTTACCAAATAAATCAGGGGTTTCAACCCAGAGATCGTCTTTTTGAAACAGTAAAATAGGACCAAACCGCAGCAGAAAATCAATCTCGGGTTTCAATCCAGAGATCGTCTTACTGAAAGAGTAAAATAGGATCAAACTGCTGCAGCAAATTAATCTCCGGTTTCAATCCAGCGATCGTCTTACTGAAACAGTAAAAGGGGACCAAACTGCTTCACCAAATAAATCACGGGTTTCAACCCAGAGATCGTCTTTTTGAAACAGTAAAATAGGACCAAACTGCAGCAGAAAATCAATCTCGAGTTTCAATCCAGAGATCGTCTTACTGAAAGAGTAAAAGAGGACCAAACTGCAACAGCAAATTAATCTCCGGTTTCAATCCAGACATCGTCTGACTGAAACAGTTCTTGTGTTTGTATTTCTAATTTTCTAATTCACATAAGTAAAGAGTGACTATCTTGCGGAGGGCCCACTCCCAAGGTGTTTTAATGGTAAACGTCTCGAAACATATGCTGAAAGTGGACTATATAACAATTTGAACTTTGTCAAATATTTACAAATACCTTTAGGATCCAAATAAACATATACAATTTTCCATTCTGTGTGAAACTGATTTGGAGCCTGTATTGTTATTAAAAATGGCATTGGCGCCAAATGAACGGATTGTGTTGTAGCGATAAAAGTTTACCGTCTGTCCATAATTAAATTTATTCCACTCTCTACATAGGTGTCTACAGTCATAGCTAAATTAACATAACTGTCTGCATCTGAAACTGTTTCCCCTATGACACTTTATATCGTATTTTGAAAGCTTCCAACTCCAATACAAAAGGTTTGCACTTGGAATCTTTATGTTTCCAATGGCCCATGTATAACTACCGGAACTTGTGTCACTGAGGGACGAAGAAGTATATGAGAAAGTTCAATGTCAGATTCGCTGTTATTCTGGCCACTGCAGAATGCACAGAGCTTCAACTGATACTTCTACATGTATCGTACAGAGTTTCAACTGATACTTCTACATGTATCGTACAGAGCTTCAACTGATACTTCTACACGTATCATACAGAGCTTCAACTGATACTTCTACATGTATCGTACAGAGCTTCAACTGATACTTCTACATGTATCGTACAGCGCTTCAACTGATACTTCTACATGTATCGTACAGAGCTTCAACTGATACTTCTACATGTATCGTACAGAGCTTCAACTGATACTTCTACATGTATCGTACAGAGTTTCAACTGATACTTCTACATGTATCGTACAGAGTTTCAACTGATACTTCTACATGTATCGTACATAGCTTCAACTGATACCTCTACATGTATCGTACAGAGTTTCAACTGATACTTCTACATGTATCGTACAGAGCTTCAACTGATACTTCTACACGTATCGTACAGAGCTTCAACTGATACTTCTACATGTATTGTACAGAGCTTCAACTGATACTTCTACATGTATCGTACAGCGCTTCAACTGATACTTCTACATGTATCGTACAGAGCTTTAACTGATACTTCTACATGTATCGTACAGAGCTTCAACTGATACTTCTACACGTATCGTACAGAGCTTCAACTGATACTTCTACATGTATCGTACAGAGCTTCAACTGATACTTCTACATGTATCGTACAGAGCTTCAACTGATACTTCTACATGTATCGTACAGAGCTTCAACTGATACTTCTACATGTATCGTACAGCGCTTCAACTGATACTTCTACATGTATCGTACATAGCTTCAACTGATACTTCTATATGTATTGTAATTTTCCACAACTACTTTTATTCCACCCTCCACGTCATTTACTTTTGTCAGTTTTTACATATATTCCGCCGTGAGCGTCTACAGTTAAAACTAGAAGTCCTGTCACGACCTGTGCGCTTATCTAGGCTTAATTGCGCGTAGGAATTATGCACAATTTCCATATCGAATGGCATCCAAAGCACGGCAGGTTCTTGTGGTTACTCATAGTAAGCACAAGCAATGTTTAAGCCAATGGACCTCCGAGGAGGTGCGAAAGGTGATCCCAAAATTAAGGAATGGAAAAGCGGGAGGGGTAGACGAAATTCCTAACGAGTTTCTCAAGAAAGGGGGACAGGAACTCTGTGAAAGCCTAACTGCCCTATTCAATTTAGCCATAGAAAAACAAGAGGTCCCAAAAGAGTGGAGCGAAAGCAAAGTCACATTTATCCACAAAAAGGGGGAAAAAGACGTTTTGTACAATTATCGAGGGATCTCTGTCAGTAGAAACATTGGAAAAGTTTTCTGTAAAGTCCTGTATGGGAGATTAGAGGAGGTGATTGAGGAGAAGGTTTTTTTGGGTGAGATTCAGAATGGCTTCAGGAAGGGAAGGAGAGTCATTGACCATCTTTTCACACTATCCCAAATGATAGAATCCGTGAAAGCAAAAAAGAAAAAGATGTTTATGGCCTTTCTGGATGTAAAAAAAGGCATACGATAGAGTATGGAGGGATGGGATGCGGCGAAAACTTGAGGCTCTGGGCCTGGGAGGCGAGTTTGTTGGAATTCTGAAAGTATTATATAAAGATGTACAAAGTGAATTTAGCCTGGGTAAAATAACAACAAAATGTGTGCCTATGGAGATAAGCCTAAAACAGGGGTGTATCCTTTTGCCAAGTCTTTTTGCATTGTACATCAAAGGTTTGGGAGATGAACTCCTGCGTAGCGACGACGGGGGAGCAGTTGGGGACTTGAAGATCCCAGGGCTATTTTTTGCAGACGATATTGTGCTAGTGTCTTAAAGTGAAGAAGGGTTAGCGGAAACGCTGGGAATTGTTGGGAAATATGAGAACAAATGGAGACTCGAACTAAATGAAAGCAAAAGCAAAGTTGTACCCGTGGGCCGTAAAGTGGACACCACTCGAAGGTGGAGAGTGGGGGAGTTCTGTATACTGAAAAGTAGCTGCAAACTCCTTAGCATGGGAGAGACAGGTGACTACGAGTATCTGTGGGTAAATATAAACATCACAGGAAGAGACATCTACCGATACCACACAAAAAAATTAATTCTGAAGGGGAGGCGAATCCTTAACCAAATGAAACTTATAAGGAGAAACAGTTTCAATAAGGTTTTTGTGGGGAAAACCATTTGGGAAATGGTGGGTCTGCCAAGTATAACATATGGTACGGAAGTTGTACCCTTAAAGCAAACGGCTGTAAAGAGCTTGTAAACCCTGCATAACGATACAGGCCGATGGATAACGGGGTCGAAAAATGCCGCAGGACTAGAAGCAATCAGGGGCGAGCTTGGGTGGATGAGGATCAAGGACAGGATAGAGTGGATGAGGGATCAAGGACAGGATAGACTTACTGAAACTCGGTTATCTTAATTATTTGGTAAATCTCCCCGACAGCCGATGGTGTAAAGTAATGTTCCAGAGTATTTTCAACTCTAATACCAAGACAGGGTGGATGGTCGAAGTGAGGGAGCTAATAGAGAACTACTCATTGGAGATCTTGGACCTAGACGTAGGGGCAAACCAGGGTAAAAACATCGTCAGAGAAAGAGTCATGGAGGATGGGAGGGTGTTAAATCTAAGTGGTCTTTGGGTGACCTGTGTGAAAAAGAGAAGCCTCGTTTTGAGGAGTACCTTGATGGCACCTTTAGAGGGTGGGGGGGGGGGGGGGGGGTGTCACTGTTATTCAAGCTGAGGTCGCGGTCCCTGGAGGTGAGGGGAACAATGCTAAAAACAGTGCAAATGAGTGCCAAATGTATAATTTAAGCGTGGTGGAAAACCTGGAACACTTTCTTCCAGAATTCCAAAATACCAGTGTAAAAGAATAAGATTCACAGGGAGTATAATGGGAAAGTGGGATGGGAGAATGAAGGACACGTGGGTAGTGAGTGACTCCAAGAAAAGGGTTAATATGCTAATCGGAGAGATTGGGAAAAATGGCTCAAAGGAAGTCATCTAGCAGTTCGTCTCCAAGTATTGGGAGGAGAGAAGAAGCGTGAGAATAGAGGGGCAGTTGGGAACACAGGGGTAACCAAGGCCTTCTCATACGAGAACCGCGACAAATCAGCGGCCGGCCGAAGTGTTATTAGTCATAGTATAACAGCTTTTACATCATGAAACACCATAGTGTTTACCAACACGAAAATTATCATTGTATCAACTTTCCAGTTTCAGCACTTGTTTTTTTTATCAATTAAATATGTTGCAAATATTCAATAAGTGCTAAAATATATTGTAAATATTCACTTTGTGGCGGAAATTGTTCATATCAGAACCACTAGACAACGTGATCTTCTCCAAATAACTAGAACAAGGACAAAAGCGCTGGACCGCCTGCCTACTAACCTGTATCCCAGGATTTGGAATGCGCTAGATAGAGATCTACGTACGATGAACAATAGAAACGTATTTAAAAAGAAGCTGTTGTCCAGGCTTCTAGCACTTTATTCAGACAATGTTGAATGTAGCAATCCTTATTGTCCAGATTGCACTATATAAAACACCGTAGTGGCAGTGATCACATCAGCGGTAGTACGACCCGTTCTCACCCCCTGGATTGAGAGAGGGTGTGATCTTGCTGATTTGGACACCGTCATAACACATCTTCCTGCTTTACTTTACCTATATATGAACAAATTAAATGACCAGACGAAATGACATCCTGTCCTCCAAATAGCTTTACCCACCTTGTCCGCGTTAAATGACCTCGCGTGGGGATGTCTTATAGCTGTGGGCCGCTCTCAAGATAAATAAAGGATTGAAGCAAATTTTTATATCTCTTTTACTGGAACTGTTCAATTTAGGTTGCTTCATTTGCAGCACACAGTCAGAAGGCCCCAAGCGGAAAGACATCCACAAGAAAGCACTTTAACTGCCAAGTCTAGCACAACCCTTACATAGTAAATTTTCTATAACCGATGAGATGATTTTTATAAGAACATCGACAGTCTGAGCCCGTAAACAGTATTGCAAAACATTCCTTAGGGAGATGACTGGAAGACAGCCAATCTGGCTATGTCATCTCCCAGTAGTGTACAAAATGTAATATATTAATTGAACTATGTGATTGTAACCATTGTATTTCCTGTATGCTACTGAACGAATAAATATCTATCTATCTATCTATCTATCATCAGGATATTCATTTTTCATTATTATCAAAGTATGTACATTATAAAACCATAGGCGATTATGTGACGTCAGAAAATTCAAAACCTTTGAGAACATTGTTCATTATAACAACACCCCTCTTCCCCCCGCTTCCTCAATAAGATGGCACCCGTTGGGATACTTTCCTGTATATGACCAATATGTGTTCCAGCAATCTCATTCTTTTTATAGAGATCAGTGAGCGAGGCGTAGTCCTACTTGATATGGAACCTTTTTAACCCTTTACCTAACGTAACGGCCAAAACCGTCAGCGCTATTCTCAAAAATCGTCAATTAATTTTCATTATTTTTTTCAATTTTGTCTCAAAAACATAGGTTATGACCCCTCGTTGGAACGAGCTCGTCGAGCTCGTTCCAACGAGGGGTCATAACCTATGTTTTTGAGACAAAAAATGAAAAAAATTAGTTATTCAAGAATTATTTTTGCAAGTGTCGTCTGCTTTTCAGGTTAGGTAAAGGGTTATCTAAACCTTTGTGCAGACAAAATATCTTAAGATTATAATATGAAAAAAATCGCAACATTCTCCATTGTACACAAAAGTTTGGAATCTGAAAATTATGAATTTTTTAGCGATTTCGAGTGCATCCTACGTGCCCCCGACACTGCTAAATAGTCCTGAACTAGTTCATTGTTTTCCGAAAAATGAACTGAAAATTGTCCTCAATTTCGTTCAAATGGTTAGCATTAGTTTTGCCTTTTTTTATTGAAGTCATACTATTGTATCCATGCGTAAATTAAAACGAATCCGTTTTGAACAACTCAAGTTTGCTTTGAGAACTGTAAAGAAAATTGCATACTACCTTCTACAACTTTTCTTTGTTTCGTTTTTAACCAACAGGTCGGTTTGTTGAAGCCTATGTAGTGAGAAATAAAGAATGGACTCTTCTTGGATCTGGAAAACCAATCAGAGACACGGTATGTAATATTTTATGTATACGTGATTACAGGCGCCTTCATTTGTTCTGGTGGCCGGTAAGTGACCACCATAACGGTTATATTACCACCATAACGGAATGCCTATGGGCTGAGATATTTAAGAAAAAGGGTAGGTCGTTATTATTAGGAGTATTCTATCGTCCACCAAATAGTCCCACAGATACATGGGATGCCATATCATCATCTATTGAAAAAGCTAGAGACACGTCAATTGATGACTTAATTGTAACAGGTGATTTCAATGATAACCAAATATTTTCCCCAAGAAGTAGCTTTTCTGGCATAACTAATTATTTTAACCTTAGACAGCTTGTGAGGGAACCAACTTGTTTTACCGAGACATCTGCAACATTGCTTGATCTCTTTGCTGTCAGTGACACAATATACGTGAAAGCATGCGATGTCCTTGAACCAGTTATCCCAGACATGATCCGCTATCACTGTCCAGTTTCAATCGAAGTCGAATTCCCAAAACCAAACTCTCCTGCCTTCAAAAGGAGGATATGGCTTTATTCTCAGGGCAATTATGAGGCATTGAACGAGGCTTTCTCCAACACCGACTGGAATTCTGTCTTCGATACTCAAAGTCTCGATACTTTAGTTTCCAGTCTCACCGCCATAATACTCGATACTGCATCCACACATATACCCAACAAAATCATTACCTCGAGAATAAATCAACCAAAATGGATGCATAATGAAATAAGATTACTAATAAGACAACGTAAGCGTCTGTATCGCATTGCTAAACGTACGAATTTCCCACATGCCTGGGCTAAATATAAACTTAAAAGCAACGAAGGTGTTTCGGCTATTAGGAAGGCCAAATACCTGTATCTCTCAAAAGTCCAGTCCACATTGAGGAGCAATGTCACCCCAGCATCACTGTGGTGGAAGACTCTTAAAACACTACTCGGTAGCAGCCGCGCGACAGGTATCCCCACCCTGGACCACTTGAACAAAATATACTCCTCAAGTTCTGAGAAAGCTGAAGTGTTTAACGAATACTTTAGTTCTATCTCGTCAGTTGATGACTCGACTGCCTCCCTACCGGACGCACCACCCTGTGTTTCGCATGTTATTGATAACATTATTTTACACTGCAGTGAAGTATATGCCGCAATGAAGTCGATACAAGTATCTAAAGCGTCTGGTCCTGATCAAATAAGCCCAAGTCTCCTAAAAGAATGTAAATCCTCTCTCTGCGAACCACTCTCAATTTTATTTAATATACTACTGAATAATTCGTACTTCCCGTCACTATGGAAAAAAAGCTAACGTCACCCCAATTCTAAAAAAACAGCCGTCTAACGCAGTGACCAATTATCGTCCGATATCACTTATCAGCTGTGTTGGTAAAATATTTGAAAAATGTGTATTTAAACGCTTATGGCAGTTTTTGAGCGAAAATAATGTTCTCAGCCAATTTCAATCAGGTTTTACACCAAGAGATTCAACTGTCCTCCAACTAACTGATATCTATGACGAATTCTGTCGGGCTCTTGACGAAGGTAAAGAAGTTAGGGTTGTCTTCTGTGATGTCAGTAGGGCCTTTGACAAGGTATGGCATGCGGGCCTAATCTACAAGCTGGAGAGTATTGGCGTCTCAGGGGAACTTCTGCAGTTTTTGAAATCATATCTTGCGGATAGATCGCAGCGGGTTGTGATAGCTTCGGCGGAATCTTCATGGAGGCCCATCAATGCTGGTGTTCTCCAGGGGTCAATACTTGGGCCCTTGCTGTTCCTGATATACATAAACGATATAACCAGAAATTTACTTAGTAGTATACGCCTCTTTGCTGACGATACTTCCTTATATTTAATTATTGAGAACCCGGAGCAAGCCTCTATCATAATCAATCAGGATTTGACCACAATCGAGCATTGGGCCAAAACTTGGTTGGTTGAGTTCAATCCCAACAAAACAGAGAGTATGTTAATATCGCGTAAACGCAACCCCAACTCCCACCCACCCTTATATTTAGGTGACTCGGCGATTGCGGAAGTTTCCAACCATAAACACTTAGGCCTCATACTAAATAATACATGCACATGGAACGATCACATTGACCATATCTGCTCCAAAGCCTGGTCCCGTATAGACCTGCTGAGGAGGCACAAATTTAGTCTCGATCGCAGTGTCTTAGAAAAGATATATTTTGCATTTATAAGGCCACTTCTTGAATATGCGGATACTGTCTGGGATAATTGTTCTGTGACTAATGTCGCTGAACTTGCAAAAATACAGATTACAGCTGCAAGAATAATCACAGGGGCCACATTGAGTGCTAGTAAGTATCTGCTATACACGGAAACACGTTGGAACTCACTGCAAGAAAGACGCCGCAAACATAAATTAATTCAGTATTTTAAAATGTATCATCATATGTGACCCCCATACATCTCAAATAAAGTTCCCAGACTCGTCTCCATGACGAATTCACCACTTAGTCTCCGATCTAGTCAGAACCACCGACTTCCTTTCTGTCGAACGCAATTGTATCAGTCCTCTTTTATCCCAAGCGTCACTGACCAGTGGAATAATTTGCCCATACCTGTCCGCGAGAATTCATCGTTGACTAACTTTAAAACTTTCCTGAGTAATGGTAACCAAATACCCCCTAGGTTTTACAACAATGCGAAATCTCGCAGGGCCCAAATATACCACTGTAGGCTGCGGTTACACTGTAGTAAGCTGAACTCACACCTCTACGAAAATCACTTAATACCTACCCCGTCGTGTCACTGTGGCGAGCGTGAAACTACTGATCACTTTCTCCTTCATTGTCCACTGTTCTCGAACGCTCGTAACAACTCGATTAATTTACTCCCATTTAGAGTAGATACATCCATACTCTTGTTTGGATCCGAATTCTTAAACAGTGAGGACAACTTCCTTATTTTTTACGTAGTACATGACTTCATTTTATCCAGCAAACGATTTCAATAAATCTTCACTCAACATTATATCTCGTTCGTGGATATCCCAGCTTTGGAGCTAAGTTTCCTCTTTATGGTATCATATCATATATATAATTAATCAAGTGACCAATGCCTCAAGGAATACACTTACCAGCCTTTCGCAGTTCAACACCACCGAAACTCCCAACTCATAACATGCCTATCTCTATAGTAATGATCTAAACACTAAGTCTCCGTCCTTTTACTCTCTCCAGTCTCTCTATGTCAATGCACCATGCATCCAACCTGGCTCTTGTAATTTTTCTCCATTATTTTCTTCATTCTGCTATCAATGTTTCGTACTTTCACAACTTTATTCAATCTTTTTTATTTCCATTTGCTGTTTAAACAATCTCACATATCGTTGCCTGGTGGCCGAGGTCGCTTCGCCGCCCCGTCTCTGGATGCCATTGGCCTGAGAGGGTATGTGTGCCTTATCTTCTAGGGTTAATTTAATCTACAATAGTAGCAATCTCGTCCTAATTAAAACACAATGGGGGGAGAGGTGTTTTCGGCATCCATGCGACGATGTGTGAGTTCTTCGACTGATATTACACCACCTACAGGAGTATCTTTAACCTACCAGGGAGACGACTTACATAAGCTGTAAACTTTCTGTCGGATCCCCTCTCAAACTGTAACTTGTCTGCTCGCTACTTGTTTCCAATTGTATTGCTTGCTGTTCACATTTTGTTTACTTCCATTAACTGTTATTGGATATTGTATACATATCGAATTCTTTAATAAATATTGTTTAAACTAAAACTAACGGTTATATGAATCCTATTCACAAAAATCGTTTATAAAATTTTTCTAGATTCCTGCTAGCCCTTTCATTGGGAATTGGGTTAATTAACATATACTTTGATTTGTTTGTTTCATTGGGAATTGGGTTAATTAACATATACTTTGATTTGTTTGTATTTAAAATTAACTGGTTGGCGGAGTGTACATTTCGCAGTGAGCTAATTTGTAGTTCGTGGGCACTTGGGTGGACAATATGATGGTCACTGAATGGCAAATTCATTTTTGGAGTTTTCAAGTATATTTCTTACTGACTAGCACTTCATCAGAGATTTGAATGTAAACGTCTAAAAGATATGTAAGCAACTGGTATTTTTCGGTGTTCTGATTTGTAGAGAATTACGCACCATTGTTTTAAACCTAGAAAACTAAAAGTCTCCAATTTCGAGTCATTGTTTTCAGTTTGTTTGTTACAGCAGTATTCTACTATGATACTGTTTGTTATTTCAGGAGAGGTTTGATATCATTGATGGTCCAGTGGCTATACATCCTGGAGATATCATAGTAAGTAACATTTTTTTTAACTTGACGCATTTGGCGAAAACTTGAAGAGATAGTTAGTGTTTGGTGTTTAACAAATGCATTATGATAGTAAAATATCGCACTACAAGAATGCAACGCGAAAACGAGAAAAGTGTGATTGTGCAGAACTAAAACTATTAAAAGAAAAAAACGTTTCAGTAGGAAATGTCTGTGCCAGTGCGATTTTTTAACCTCAAACACACACAGGCGAGTGCCAGAGTTCATATATGCCCCAAAACAAAATAGGTTCCATTTTCAATCAGGTGTATGTATTTCCTAAATAAAATTATTATTTATTTATATATTTATTTATTTTTAATTTTTATTTATTTATTTATTTATTTATTTATTTATTTTTAATTTTTATTTATTTATTTATTTATTTATTTATTTATTTATTTGGTTTATTCATTTATTTAAATTATTATTATTTTTATTTTTAATTTTTCATACCTTTCACACAATGTAGAGGTTCAGAAGGTAAAACACACAATTTCTACGTGGTGTAAAATATTTTCCGTCATAAACCTCCGTTAGGGGATATTCATTCCAACTGACAACATTCGTTAGGCATCATGATCTTTGGCGTTATTTTTTTCATTTATTTCTTTAGTCTCAATATATTTTATCAAACCATTTTTTCATATTATTTTCACATACTTCTGAAGCCTGTAAAGCAAACCGCTCCCGATTGGTTTTACTTAAATCAAAGCCAACCAACAGAGCTTCATGGGGTCAGTAAAGCAAACCACTCACTGACTGATTAAAATTCAATGGAAGCCAATCAAATAGGGCTTCATCTAATTTGTTTGGACGACACAAACTGAGTTGTGAGAAACAAACTTGGGTCATCTCAGATTGAAAAGAATTAATTAGATGAGTGACATTTGTCAGCTTGTTACCGAGTTTAATTATGTACTGAGCTGTGAAAAACACCCCAGCCCACATATGGATATATACCATGCATGCCCTCCCTCCTCAATGGTAGATAGAGCGACGTACGCCGATAAAGTCAAAGCCAAAACGCCCCCTAAGGTGACCAATAAAACCAACAAGACACAGGGCCATCCGCAACCAAACCCCTGTGTCGTGATCACACGCGTCCACCCCAAAACACTCGATTGATAAAGCCCTTCCAGGATGCTCGTGGGAGAGACTAATCTCCAAAGCCACGGGTAACCATACTTGGAAAATAAAAGTAAAATGCCCTAATAGAGCAACGAAATTAAATCTGATAAGCAAAGGGGTAATTATTAATGGCAAAAAATACGAAACCGAGGAATATCGTGTTCTTCCGCAACCCGTTCAGTGTCACAAGTGTCAGAAATTTGGGCACTTGTCACACAAATGCAACGGGGAGCAACGATGTATGAAATGCGATGACAAACACATCGCGAAGGCATGTAGTGCTAAAACTCTGAAATGTCCGAATTGCGGTGGTCAACACCCCAGCAACTACCGGGGGTGTAGCCACTTCAAAAAAGTTAAAACAAACATCCAGCTTAAAGCTCTAAATGTAAATAATGTTGAGAACTCATCTTCCCCTTATTCCACGTGTACTCTAATGGCTGGCTCTTTTTTCAGCATAATGAAGAAACACTTGGACACCAGTCTTTCGGACGTTTGCAAAGAGATTAGTAAAACAGCCTCTAAGTTATATAATACTCAAATATCTCACACACTATTAGAAGCGGCCGTCAACAGAATATAATTATGTAACAATATTACAAATAGCAATTAAACTTAAATAAACTTAGTACCGTTATTCCTAAACCATTCATGGATACACTAAAAATAGTCCAGTGGAACGCTCGAAGCGTTAATCAGAAAAATTTGCAAATGTCACATTATTTAAAAAATAGGGACGTAATTGGAATTAGCGAAACCTGGCTTAAACCAAACAAACAATTCTCGTTATGTGGTTTTGATATTATTAGAAGAGATCGCCCCGCCCAAAAAGGCGGCGGTGTCGCTCTGCTAATAAGGCAGGAGATTAAATACAAATCAATACCATGCGACCACCTCAATGCTGAAGTGATTGCAGCTGAAATTGAACTTGACCACAAACACGTGGCCATCATATCATATTATAACAAGCCGCAAGCAACAGTAGACAGTAAAGTATTTGAATTTTTTACCAACAATTACAAGCACTGCATATTCTTGGGTGATTTCAATTCCAAACACCAGGTATTCGGTTGTCATAAGACTGAGCCTAATGGTGACGCCCTTTTCCACGTCATTGAAGAACTCGATCTATTCGTGGTAAATAACGATCAAGACGTAACATACATAAGCAACAACCCACTCCATCAATCAGATATCCTAGACTTGATTATCACCAGCAAATCACTAACCAGCCAAATGCAAGACATATTTGTAGGAGATGATGGTCTAGGCAGTGATCACCTGCCGGTTCACGCCACTCTGAAATGTAATACTGGTCCCGCAAGGTATCCTCCCGTGAATAGGAGGAACCTATCAAAAATTGACTGGAACCTCTTCAGAAACATTATCAAAGTAAAAATAAAGGCAAATGACCCCTCAAATGCTCATGAACTAGAAAAAGCCTGCACCCACCTTAACGAGGTTATCAACAGTACACTAGATGAAATCTGTCCCAAGCAAACAGTAAAGACGCGGATAAACAGAATAACCCAAACAACTCTTCAAATAATCAAACAAAAAAGAAAAGCCTTCCGGGCTTACCAATCAGAGAATGGTCAAATGAAAAGAGCAGAACTTAAAACCACGTATAATCGCCTACATGGGGAAGTAAAAAAGGCCATAGCTAACGACAATCGCGTGAGATGGGAAAAAGCAACCGAAAACCTAAATGGGCTGAGAGAACCTAAGAGGTTCTGGGATACATTTAAAACTCTTACTGACCAAAAGAGCAAAATTGCCAATAATAATGCACTAAAGACTAGCGACGGATCTATGGCCATAGACGACAAGGCAAAGGCCAGTGCTTTTGCCGAAATTCTAAAGAAAGCGCATCGTCCACAAGAAGGGAACAGATATGACAACGATTTTAAGGTACGAGTAAATAAATTTGTCCAAGATAACAACTCAATCTTCAATGAACCGAACTTCGACCAAAGGCATGAAGACGGGGACGACCATGAATTAACCGAACCAATAAGAGTAGAAGAGGTCATGGGTATAATCAGAAAATGCAGGTCATCTTCGTCCCCAGGAGAAGACGAAGTCTCTTACAAAATAATGAAACAGTGCCCCAACATCTTCTACTGCAGACTTACCAAACTCTTAAACTGCTGTCTCTCCTGTGGGTACTTCCCAAAATGCTGGTAAGTGGCCACAGGAGTCATGATACCTAAACCCGACAAAGACCTTACCAACCCTTCTAACTACCGCCCAATCAGCTTGCTTAGCTGTGTTGGAAAAATATTTGAGCGGATTCTCTCTACGAAACTTCGCAGCTATCTCAAATCAATCAACTTTTTCAACAAATGGCAAAGAGCGTATAGGAGTCAAAAAGAGGGAATCGAACACGTATATAGACTGGTCGATTATGAAAACAGCATTTAGTCAAAACGAAATCGGAACCGCGCTTTTCTTGGATGTAGAAAAAGCGTTCGACTCGGTATGGCACAATGGCGTGAGATATAAACTAGCGAAAATGGGATTACCCACTAAAATTCTAAGGATCATATCATCATTTCTAACTGTTCGAAAAATCAAGGTGAGGGTTAATCGCGAGGTGTCAGAGGAAGTAATACTCGAAGCGGGAACACCACAAGGGTCGGTTCTAAGTCCGCTTCTTTTCATAATATATGTGAATGATATAGAAAAAGTAGGGAAAAACTTTGTTGAACTATCGCAGTTCTCAGACGACAAAGTCATTTGGACAGCCAGCAAGTCCAGAAACATAATTAAAAATCGTCTACAGGATACCATTCGCGATCTTGATAGCTGGTGCGCCCTGTGGCGCATCAAACTAAATGCCGCCAAAACTCAAAAAGTTATGTTCTTCAAAAAGCAAAGGAAAAAACCAGTCCCGAGTATCGATCTCCAGTTATACGATCACAAACTAGAAGCAAACAAAGAGGCCAAATTTTTTGGATTTATCCTAGATAGCAATCTCAGTCTAAACAGTCATGTAAACTCCATTACGGTTAGAGCTACTAAACGTATCAATTTTCTGAAGATGATCAGAGGTAGAAATTGGGGAGCAAACAAAGATGTGCTTCTCAAGCTCTACAAAACATTTATACGTCCGGTACTAGAATACGGTGCCATAATAACAAGCGACCTAAGCAAAACCAACATTCAGAAGCTACAGAGGGTTCAAAATTATGCCCTGCGAGTGGCACTATGCAAACCGAAATGGACACCGATAAAGGAACTTCACGAGCTAGCAAAAATAGAAACTATTGATACGCGATTAAAAGACCTACAAAACAAAACCCTCAACAGACTCCAAGATAGTGAATTAATGGTTGAGCTGAACGAACACCGATCCCTTAACAGAAAAACAAAATAAGTTTCCAAAAAATAAAAAAGAAAAAAAAAAAAAAAAAAATAATAAAATAAAATAAAATAAAAATTATACAATATAACTAAATCGCGTAGAGTCAGTGAGGACTGCCTCGCTACTCATTGGGAACTTTAGGATAGAGTCTGTGAGGTCTGCCTCGCAACTCTGCTGAAGCGCGATTGAAACGCGTTTAATAAGATCTATATAACAAAACCCTCCACATATTCCAGGATAGTGAATCAATGGTGAAGCTGAACGAACACCGAACCCTAAACAGAAAAACAAAATAATCCACAGTAAATTAAAATTACTCAATAGAATCAAACTGCGTGGAGTCAGTGAGGATTGCCTCGCTACTCATTGAGATCTTTAGGATTGAGTCTGTGAGGATTGCCTCGCAACTCTGCGTGTGGGGAGTGGGCTAGGAAGAAACACACTCCTTACCCCATTCATAGCAACAATCACACAGCCGGCACAATATACAATAGCGGATACCTATCTTTCTCTCTACCTATAACTTTTCTAACTGAACATTCTCAAATTTTCTTGCAACACTCTTATCAAGAAGACGCATGGAAATGGTAGACAAAGTGTAGGAGGAATTGGTGCAACCTACCTTTCTGCAACATATACAAGAAACCACCAAACGCTAAAGGCTTGATGGATGACTCCCGGTTTTTCAAAACTAAACTTTGGAGCTTTCTGCACTTCTTTTTTGTAACCGCTATAGTCATATACCGGGGCCGCTACCAAACCGGCGTTGCTGTTTGGTTTTCTTTTCTCTTCTTCCCTTAAACTTGCCATCGCACAACATTACATTCTGGCTCGCCACCATGGTGGGACTCAAACCTCTACCATCGCCGAACTGGAACCGAATACAGCTCGCTCTCTAATAGTTTTAAAGGCGTTGAGGGATTGAGTATTGACCAACTAACACTCCAACGTAAACTGCCGGGTATTCTAACCGCGTGCAAAACCCCCTCAGACTCCATTTTGGGCAATAGGAAAGCTAGGCCTGTGTGATCCAAGTGAAATAAAATAAGGTTAACCGGGTCGCAAGGGATTTGTAAATCCCACATCGTCCCTGCGCACCTTCGGCGCGCTGAAACCTTTCATTCTTTCGTTCCTCAATGCTGAAGTGATTGCATCTGAAATTGAACTTGACCACAAACACGTGGCCATCATATCATATTATAACAAGCCACAAGCAACAGTAGACAGTAAAGTATTTGAATTTTTTACCAACAAGTACAAGCACTGCATATTCTTGGGTGATTTCAATTCCAAACACCAGGTATTCGGTTGTCATAAGACTGAGCCTAATGGTGACGCCCTTTTCCACATCATTGAAGAACTCGATCTATTCGTGGTAAATAACGATCAAGACGTAACATACATAAGCAACAACCCACTCCATCAATCAGATATCCTAGACTTGATTATCACCAGCAAATCACTAACCAGCCAAATGCAAGATATATTTGTAGGAGATGATGATCTAGGCAGTGATCACCTGCCGGTTCACGCCACTCTGAAATGTAATACTGGTCCCGCAAGGTATCCTCCCGTGAATAAGAGGAACCTATCAAAAATTGACTGGAACCTTTTCAGAAACATTATCGAAGTAAAAATAAAGGCAAATGACCCCTCAAATGTTCATGAACTAGAAAAAGCCTGCACCCACTTTAACGAGGTTATCAACAGTACACTAGATGAAATCTGTCCCAAGCAAACAGTAAAGACGCGGATAAACAGAATAACCCAAACAACTCTTCAAATAATCAAACAAAAAAGAAAAGCCTTCCGGGCTTACCAATCAGAGAATGATCAAATGAAAAGAGCAGAACTTAAAACCGCGTATAATCGCCTTCATGGGGAAGTAAAAAAGGCCATAGCTAACGACAATCGCGTGAGATGGGAAAAAGCAACCGAAAACCTAAATGGGCTGAGAGAACCTAAGAGGTTCTGGGATACATTTAAAACTCTTACTGGCCAAAAGAGCAAAATTGCCAATAATAATGCGTTAAAGACTAGCGACGGATCTATGGCCATAGACGACAAGGCAAAGGCCAGTGCTTTTGCCGAACTTCTAAAGAAAGCGCATCGTCCACAAGAAGGGAACAGATATGACAACGATTTTAAGGTACGAGTAAATAAATTTGTCCAAGATAACAACTCAATCTTCAATGAACCGAACTTCGACCAAAGGCATGAAGACGGGGACGACCATGAATTAACCGAACCAATAAGCGTAGAAGAGGTCATGTGTATAATCAGAAAATGCAGGTCATCTTCGTCCCCAGCAGAAGACGAAGTCTCTTACAAAATAATGAAACAGTGCCCCAACATCTTCTACTGCAGACTTACCAAACTCTTAAACTGCTGTCTCTCCTGTGGGTACTTCCCAAAATGCTGGAAAGTGGCCACAGGAGTCATGATACCTAAACCCGACAAAGACCTTACCAACCCTTCTAACTACCGCCCAATCAGCTTGCTTAGCTGTGTTGGGAAAATATTTGAGCGGATTCTCACTACGAGACTTCGCAGCTATCTCGAATCAATCAACTTTTTCAACAAATGGCAAAGAGCGTATAGGAGTCAGAAAGAGGGAATCGAACACGTATATAGACTGGTCGATTATATGAAAACAGCATTTAGTCAAAACGAAATCGGAACCGCGCTTTTCTTGGATGTAGAAAAAGCGTTCGACTCGATATGGCACAATGGCATGAGATATAAACTAGCGAAAATGGGATTACCCACTAAAATTTTAAGGATCATATCATCATTTCTAACTGACCGAAAAATCAAGGTGATGGTTAATCGCGAGGTGTCAGGAAGTAATACTCGAAGCGGGAACACCACAAGGGGCGATTCTAAGTCCGCTTCTTTTCATAATATATGTGAATGATATAGAAAAAGTAGGGAAAAACTTTGTTGAACTATCGCAGTTCTCAGACGACAAAGGCATTTGGACAGCCAGCAAGTCCAGAAACATAATTAAAAATCGTCTACAGGATACCATTCGCGATCTTGAGAGCTGGTGCGCCCTGTGGCGCATCAAACTCAATGCCGCCAAAACTCAAAAAGTTATGTTCTTCAAAAATCAAAGGAAAAAACCAGTCCCGAGTATCGATCTCCAGTTATACGATCACAAACTAGAAGCAAACAAAGAGGCCAAATTTCTGGGATTTATCCTAGATAGCAATCTCAGTCTAAACAGTCACGTAAACTCCATTACGATTAGAGCTACTAAACGTATCAATTTTCTGAAGATGATCAGAGGTAGAAATTGGGGAGCAAACAAAGATGTGCTTCTCAAGCTCTACAAAACATTTATACGTCCGGTACTAGAATACGGTGCCATAATAACAAGCGACCTAAGCAAAACCAACATTCAGAAGCTACAGAGGGTTCGAAATTATGCCCTGCGAGTGGCACTATGCAAACCAAAATGGACACCGATAAAGGAACTTCACGAGCTTGCAAAAATAGAAACTATTGATACGCGATTAAAAGACCTACAAAACAAAACCCTCAACAGACTCCAAGATAGTGAATTAATGGTTGAGCTGAACGAACACCGATCCCTTAACAGAAAAACAAAATAAGTTTCCAGAAAAAAAAAAAATAAAATAAAATAAAATAAAATAAAATAAAATAAAAATTATACAATATAACTAAATCGCGTGGAGTCAGTGAGGACTGCCTCGCTACTCATTGGGAACTTTAGGATAGAGTCTGTGAGGACTGCCTCGCAACTCTGCTGAAGCGCGATTGAAACGCGTTTAATAAGATTTTTATAACAAAACCCTCCACATACTCCAGGATAGTGAATCAATGGTGAAGCTGAACGAACACCGAACCCTAATCAGAAAAACAAAATAATCCACAGTAAATTAAAATTACTCAATAGAATTAAACTGCATGGAGTCAGTGAGGATTGCCTCGCTACTCATTGAGATCTTTAGGATTGAGTCTGTGAGGATTGCCTCGCAACTCTGCGTGTGGGGAGTGGGCTCCGAAGAAACACACTCCTTACCCCATTCATAGCAACAATCACACAGCAGGCACAATATACAATAGCGGATACCTATCTTTCTCTCTACCTATAAACTTTCTAACTGAACATTCTCAAATTTTCTTGCAACACTCTTAACAAGAAGACGCATGGAAATGGTAGACAAAGCGTAGAAGGAATTGGTGCAACCTACCTTTCTGCAACATATACAAGAAACCACCAAATGCTAGGAAAGGATTGAAACAAGCTTGTCTGGCTGGGGACGAGTGTACATTTGATATAAATAAACATTTGAATAAAGATTTAACAGCCCTTTTAAGGGCTTGAGGGTGTGTGTCAGTGAGAGGTTTTTTTTTTTTTTTTTTGGGTGGGGGGGGGGGGGGTGGAGGAGGTCATTTGGAATTCCCGAAGGGTAACCAGATACCTCAAAATCACATACGGCATCCTATCTCCCAGAAGGCTTGATGGATGACTCCCGGTTTTTCAAACTAAACTGTTTGAGCTTTCTCCACTTCTTTTTTGTAACCGCTATGGTCATATACCGGGGCTGCTACCAAACCGGCGTTGCTGTTTGGTTTTCTTTTCTCTTCTTCCCTTAAACTTGCCATCGCGCAACATTATATTCTGGCTCGCCACCATGGTGGGACTCAAACCTCTACCATCGCCGTACTGGAACCGAATACAGCTCGCTCTCTAATAGTTTTAAAGGCGTTGAGGGATTGAGTATTGACCATCTAACACTCCAACGTAAACTGCCGGGTATTCTAACCGCGTGCAAAACCCCCTCAGACTCCATTTTGGGCAATAGGAAAGCTAGGCCTGTGTGATCCAAGTGAAATAAAATAAGGTTAACCGGGTCGCAAGGGATTTGTAAATCCCTCATCGTCCCTGCGCGCCGTCGGCGCGCTAAAACCTTTCATTCATCAAGTTGGAATCTCTCTAATAGTCTTAATGGCGTTGAGGGTTTGGTCTTTGAGAATCTATCACTCCAATGCAAACTGCCGGGAATTCTAACTGCGTGCATACCCCTTCAGACCCCATTCGGGCCGCTCATTTGATTCTAAATTCTCCCAGTTTCGGCATAAAAGCGGAGTTAATTTTGACAAAAGGAATTGGCGCCTCCCCGATGTTTGTAAAAACATCCATATGATTGGAAGTTCAAATTTAGGACGCATTGATCGAAATCCCCATCCGGACATCCAGGTGGAGTGTTTCCCCGGCGCCAAATTCAATCATCTGCGCTCTATGTTTAAAGGGCACAGGGGCCAGTCCAGTCCCCAAAAAATATTATTAAATATTGGCGTGAATTCTCGAAACGATAATTCTGATCTCGTAGTTAAGCAGTTGCGGAATATGGTTAGCGATATCAGGGTCAAGTTTAGATCAGCAAAAATTTATTTCGCTGAACTAAACTTTTCGCAAAAACTCCCTCAGGCTGAGAGGAGAACCCTGAGCATCATCAACGAAACCATTCGGAAAGTGAAGGACGTTCACGTGATACCAAAAATTGAGGACGCGAAGTTTGATGTTGCTCAGGATTTAATCCATTGGACCACGAGAACCGCCAATATTATGTACGATCACTGGTTGAACCACCTAAATTTAAACTAAGTAAAGGCAAAGGTAACAGCCGCCTAACAGATGTGGGATTAGGAACTAATGTGGTTAACCTGTCTGGCACCAATGACCTAACAACCCAAGAGAAATCTCTTTTAGATCGCGGTTTAACTTTTGTACCAGCACCAAAGCCTAAAACTGATAACCAAACAAATTTACCATCATACAACTGTAATTTTCTTAGGCAAATGAAATTAGCAGACCGCTTTAGAAACTCCAGCGGTCGGAAACTTCCTTTTACAGAATCATCTGGTTGGTCACCTCCAGATAGTGAAGTAGATCCCGAAATTATTGAGGCTAGCAAACGAATCATCCAAAAGGTGTTCAGCATGAACATACTCTCCGATAAAGACAATTTAACAGCTGGTGAACGGAGAGCCCTCACGAAACTTCGAAAAAATAAGAAATTAGTAATTAAACCAGCCGACAAAGGTGGGTCGGTAGTTGTTCTATCTCGGGATAATTATATAAAGGAAGCCATGAGACAACTCAGCAATACTAAACATTATAAGAAAATAGATTCACTTATTTGGCCTAGTAATATCGAAAAATTCAATAAGATCTTAAAATTTCTCCTCGACGAAGGTCACATTACCAAAAAACAATTGAAATATTTAACAGCTAAGCTCAGTGCTCAAACAAGACAATTTTATATCCTACCAAAGATCCACAAGGACCGTTCTTCATGGACGGATGACTTAACTCCACCCGGGAGGCCAATTGTATCAGATTGTAATTCGGAATCTTATGCGATCTCGGAATTAATTGATTATCATCTGAAACCTATAGCAAATAGACATCCGAGCTATCTAAAAAATACACAGGATTTCCTGTCAAAAATTTCTAAATTGAAAATATCGAAAAATGCAATTCTGGCTACTTTGGATATCGACAGTATGTATACGAACATTGATATTGATAAAGGTGTTAAATCAGTTAAAAATGCATTTGAAAAATATCCGGATGCGAAACGCCCGGATGAACAAATTTTGGATCTTTTAGAGCTGAGCTTAAAAGGTAATGACTTTCAATTCAATGGAGATTATTTTCTACAAATAATGGGTTGTCCTATGGGTAAAAGATTCAGTCCTAATTTTGCAAGCATTTATGTAGCGGAATGGGAGGAAAATGCCTTAAGCAAATGTGCAAAGCATCCTCTCGTATATCTCAGATATTTAGATGACATTTTTATTATTTGGGAACATTCAAAAGAAGATTTTGATGAATTTTTAGAAATTTTGAACAATCACGATCCAAATATTAAATTGAAAGCTACTATCAGTGAAAATTCTGTTGATTTTCTCGATGTGACCGTGTATAAAGGCAAGCAATTTCAGGCGTCCGGTCATTTAGATTATAAAGTGTATTTTAAAAAAACTGATTCACATCAATTGTTGCACACAAAATCATTTCATCCTCAACATACATTTAAAGGTATCATCAAATCACAACTCATTCGTTTCCACCGCAATTCAAGTGATAAGGTAAATTTCAATGAGGCTTGTTCTACTCTATTTGGCGCCCTCAGATCGAGAGGGTACTCGCCGCGCCTCTTGCGTAGCCTGAAATCCCAAACCCTGAAAAAAGCTCGAAAGTCCAGCTGAAACTACCGATTTCGAACCACTGAAGATTGAACACAACAGACCGTTGCAGAATGGTAGTGGCGCGGTATTTAATTGCAAAAAGCCTCGTTGTAGACTGCATACTTTTATGCCTGATCAGAAAGAGGAATTTTCCTGCGAACAAACGAAAAATCATTATCAGATCCGTAACCCCCTCCATTGTGATTCACCAAACATTATTTACCTTATCACTTGTAAGCGATGTCAGAAACAGTATGTTGGTCAAAGTCAAAATCCTTTCCGAGAACGTGCTACTAGACACAAACAGGATATAAAACATAATGCTGATGCCCCTGTAGCACAACATTTTAACCTTCCTGGCCATTCTTTGGACGATTTCGAAATCCACCCAATTGAACAACCACCAATTAAAGACACATTAGAAGAAACGGATGAATTTAGAAAAAAACGTGAAGCTTTTTGGATCAATACGCTTCAAACCCTCTGGCCATTTGGTATGAACATATCAGAGGGCGAATGCGAAAGGAGGTCCATCATTCCTTTCACTTTAACGTACAACAGAATGAATATCGAAATAGCAAAAATATTAAAAGATGAATTCAATTTTACCAATGCTAAATTAAATGAACCTTTGAATCTTCGACCTGTCATCGCCTATAAGAAAAACAAAAGCTTGCGTAACATCCTTGTAAGGACTAAATTAGAGCCCATCAGTGAATAACATCAATTATTGCCAGTCAGTTTAACCAGTTCCTAGGCTCATCACTTAGTTTAAATCAATTTTATGTACTTTTTTGTCATGTTTGAAACCAATCGGGGTTCAGTAAATGAAAACAATTTTTTTCGGCGGCATATTAAAAGAAAAAAACGTTTCAGTAGGAAATGTCTGTGCCAGCGATTTTTTAACCTCAAACACACACACACACACACACACACACACACACACACACACACACACACACACGAAAACATAGGTTATGACCCCTCATTGGAACGAGCTCATCGAGCTCGTTCCAATGAGGGGTCATAACCTATGTTTTGGAAGCAAAAAGTGAAAATATAAAAAAAAAATGAATGGCGTTTTTCTTGTAGGTAAAAGATTAATACAATATAACCCACCCTAAATAGTACAGATAACGTAAATTCTCCCTACTGAAATTAGGAATATGTGGCCCAGTTTTATTTTGTTCAGCCAATCAAATTGTCTAGTTTTAAAATTGACCAATGAAATTGACGGAAGGCTTTATTTATCACTGATTAATATGAAAGCAAAATATTAAATGTTTTAAAGTGAACAAAACGGACGAGTCATATGATAAATAAAGTATAGTGGTACATTGTTAGGAGACAACATAGCCACACTGACTGTCTTCCTGTAGTCCCCGAGGAAAATGTAAATAAAACTACACTGTCATGGAGTAGACTGGATTATGTCTACAATTACCACTGCCTATGGCTCAACAGTAAAATAACTGATGAAAGAAGGAAAGACCTTGAACCTGTTTTTGGCCCTCCACCCATCCTGATTGAAAGATTACACAACATGTGCAGACATTTTATTTTATGGTTATTCTATGAATTAGATTAAATTAAGTTAAATTAAATTCGATTAAATTATGTTAAAATAAATAAAATTGAATTAAATTAAGTCAAATTAAATTAAGTTAAATTAAATTAACCCTCCGCCCAACGCAGATAGAAGACGACACTGGCAAAATAAATTCTCGAATAACTAAAAAGTTTCATTTCTCGTCCCAAAAGCACAGTCCACGGCCCCACCAGAACGAGTTCCACGAGCTCGCTTCAAATGAGGGGCCATAAGCTACGCTTCCGACACAAAAACTGAAAAATATAAAATTTGAATGCCGAATTTTGTGAGTAGCGCTAGCCGGTTTTGCCCGCCACGTCCAGCAAGGAGCCAAGTAAATCATTTCCTGCTGACGGAACAAAGCCCAAGACCCCCACTGGAACGCGCTCCACGAGTTAGTTCCGATGAGGGCCAAGCGTCACGTCACTATAGAATGGCAAGGTAATATTCAGCCCAAGACCCTCACTGGGACGCGCTCCACGAGTTAGTTCCAATGAGGGCCAAGCGTCACGTCACTATAGAATGGCAAGTTAATATTCAACCCAAGACCCCCACTGGAACGCGCTCCACGAGTTAGTTGCAATGAGGGCCAAGCGTCACGTCACTATAGAATGGCAAGGTAATATTCAGCCCAAGACCCCCACTGGGACGCGCTCCACGAGTTAGTTCCAACGAGGGCCAAGCGTCACGTCACTGTAGAATGGCAAGGTAATATTCAGCCCAAGACCCCCACTGGGACGCGCTCCACGAGTTAGTTCCAACGAGGGCCAAGCGTCACGTCACTATAGAATGGCAAGGTAATATTCAGCCCAAGACCCCCGCAGGGACGCGCTCCACGAGTTAGTTCCAATGAGGGTCAAGCGTCACGTCACTATAGAATGCCAAGGTCATATTCAGCCCAAGACCCCCGCGGGGACGCACTCCACGAGTTAGTTCCAACGAGGGCCAAGCGTCACGTCACTATTGAATGGCAAGGTAATATTCAGCCCAAGACCCCCACTGGGACGCGCTCCACGAGTTAGTTCCAACGAGGGCCAAGCGTCACGTCACTGTAGAATGGCAAGGTAATATTCAGCCCAAGACCCCCACTGGGACGCGCTCCACGAGTTAGTTCCAACGAGGGCCAAGCGTCACGTCACTATTGAATGGCAAGGTAATATTCAGCCCAAGACCCCCGCGGGGACGCGCTCCACGAGTTAGTTCCAATGAGGGCCAAGCGTCACGTCACTGTAGAATGGCAAGGTAATATTCAGCCCAAGACCCCCACTGGGACGCGCTCCACGAGTTAGTTCCAACGAGGGCCAAGCGTCACGTCACTATTGAATGGCAAGGTAATATTCAGCCCAAGACCCCTGCGGGGATGCGCTCCACGAGTTAGTTCCAACGAGGGCCAAGCGTCACGTCACTATAGAATAACAAGGTAATATTCAGCCCAAGACCCCCGCGGGAACGCGCTCCACGAGTTAGTTCCAACGAGGGCCAAGCGTCACGTCACTATTGAATGGCAAGGTAATATTCAGCCCAAGACCCCCGCGGGGACGCGCTCCACGAGTTAGTTCCAACGAGGGCCAAGCGTCACGTCACTATAGAATAACAAGGTAATATTCAGCCCAAGACCCCCTGCGGGGACGCGCTCCACGAGTTAGTTCCAACGAGGGCCAAGCGTCACGTCACTATTGAATGGCAAGGTAATATTCAGCCCAAGACCCTCGCTGGGATGCGCTCCACGAGTTAGTTCCAACGAGGGCCAAGCGTCACGTCACTATAGAATAACAAGGTAATATTCAGCCCAAGACCCCCACGGGGACGCGCTCCACGAGTTAGTTCCAACGAGGGCCAAGCGTCACGTCACTATTGAATGGCAAGGTAATATTCAGCCCAAGTCCCCCGCGGGGACGCGCTCCACGAGTTAGTTCCAACGAGGGCCAAGCGTCACGTCACTATAGAATAACAAGGTAATATTCAGCGCTGATCAATTTCGGTGAAGGGTCAAAACACATTGAACGTGGTTAATTCGAGGTCAGTGAAATCCCAGTTGTGGTCAGGCAGATGGAGCCCTGAGGCAAGCGGTTTCCTTTTCCTTGGTGAAAAGGACCCTAAACAATATAATAACTACAACCCGGGATATATATACAAACATACATTATTTCATGTTTCATACATTCCAACTGTGGCTTGTAATAACTACAACCCGGGATATATATATACAAATATACATTATTTCATGCTTCATACATTCCAACTGTGGCTTGTAATAACTACAGCCCGTGAAATATATACAAATATACATTATTTCATGCTTCATACATTCCAACTGTGGCTTGTAATAACTACAGCCCGGGATACATATACAAACATACATTATTTCATGCTTCATACAGGGATACATATACAAACATACATTATTTCATGCTTCATACAGGGATATATATACAAACATACATTATTTCATGCTTCATACAGGGATATATATATATATACAAACATACATTATTTCATGCTTCATACATTCCAACTGTGGCTTGTAATAACTACAACCCGGGATACATGTGCAAACATACATTATTTCATGCTTCATACAGGGATACATATACAAACATACATTATTTCATGCTTCATACAGGGATATATATACAAACATACATTATTTCATGCTTCATACAGGGATATATATATATACAAACATACATTATTTCACGTTTCATACATTCCAACTATGGCTTGTAATAACTACAACCCGGGATATATATACAAACATACATTATTTCATGTTTCATACATTCCAACTATGGCTTGTAATAACTACAGCCCGGGATACATATACAAACATACATTATTTCATGTTTCATAATTCCAACTATGGCTTGTAATAACTACAACCCGAGATATATATATACAAACATACATTATTTCATGTTTCATACATTCCAACTGTGGCTTGTAATAACTACAGCCCGGGATACATATACAAACATACATTATTTCATGAAGTAAATGTTGTCGGTCCGTTACATGACAACACAACGAATGCCCAGCTGCACAGGGGAGATACGTGACAATTATATCTAAGGGGGGATGTAGGATTAGGTTGTTGCTGTAACTCGATAGGGGAGATCAGTGATAATTTAATCCTAGATGGGTGGACCGTGAGATCCGTGATAATTTAATCCTAGAGGGATGGAAGGGGAGATCAGTGATAATTTAATCCTAGAGGTCTGGACAGGGGAAATCAGTGATAATTTAATCCTAGAGGTCTGGACAGGGGAGATCAGTGATAATTTAATCCTAGAGGGATGGAAGGGGAGATCAGTGATAATTTAATCCTAGAGGTCTGGACAGGGGAGATCGTTGATAATTTAATCCTAGAGGGATGGACGGGGAGATCGGTGATAATTTAATCCTAGAGGGGTGGACGGGGAGATCAGTGATAATTTAATCCTAGAGGTCTGGACAGGGGAGATCAGTGATAATTTAATCCTAGAGGGATGGACCGTGAGATCAGTGATAATTTAATCCTAGAGGGATGGAAGGGGAGATCAGTGATAATTTAATCCTAGAGACCTGGACATGGGAGATCGGTGATAATATAATCCTAGAGGTCTGGACATGGGAGATCGGTGATAATTTAATCCTAGAGGGATGGGCGGGGAGATCAGTGATAATTTAATCCTAGAGGTCTGGACAGGGGAGCTCAGTGATAATTTAATCCCAAAGGGCTGCACAGGGGAGATCAGTGATAATTTAATCATAGAGGTCTGGACAGGGGAGATCAGTGATGATTTAATCCCAAAGGGCTGGACAGGGGAGTTCAGTGATAATTTAATCCTAGAGGGGTGAACAGGAGAGATCAGTGATAATTTAATCCTAGAGACATGGACGGGATCAGTGATAATTTAATCCTAGAGGTCTGGACAGGGGAGATCAATGACAATTTAATCCTAGAGGGATGGACAGGGGGATCAGTGCTAATTTAATCCTAGAGGTCTGGACAGGGGAGTTCAGTGATGATTTAATACGAAAGAGCTGGACAGGGGAGATCAGTGATAAGTTAATTCTAGAGGGATGGACGGGGAGATAAGTGATAATTTACTCCTAGAGCTCTGGACAGGGGAGATCGGTGATAATTTAATCCTAGAGGGATGGACGGGGAGATCAGTGACAGTGATGATTTAATCCCAAAGGTCTGGGCAGGAGAGATTAGTGATGATTTAATCCCAAAGGGCTGGACAGGGGAGATCAGTGATAATTTAATACTAGAGGGATGGACGGGGAGATCAGTGATAATTTAATCCTAGAGGTCTGGACATGGGAGATCAGTGATAATTTAATCCTAGAGGGATGGACGGGGAGATCAGTGATAATTTAATCATAGAGGTCTGGACAGGGGAGATCAGTGATGATTTAATCCCAAAGGGCTGGACAGGGGAGATCAATGATAATTTAATCCTAGAGGGATGGACGGGAAGATCAGTGATAATTTAATCATAGAGGTCTGGACAGGGGAGATCAGTGATAATTTAATCCCAAAGGGCTGGACAGGGGAGATCAGTGATAATTTAATCATAGAGGTCTGGACAGGGGAGATCAGTGATAATTTAATCATAGAGGTCTGGACAGGGGAGATCAGTGATGATTTAATCCCAAAGGGCTGGACAGGGGAGATCAGTGATAATTTAATCATAAAGGTCTGGACAGGGGAGATCAGTGATGATTTAATCCCAAAGGGCTGGACAGGGGAGATCAGTGATAATTTAATCCTAGAGGGGTGAACAGGAGGGATCAGTGATAATTTAATCCTAGAGGGCTGGACATGGGAGATCAGTGATACTTTAATCCTAGAGGGCTGGACAGGGGAGATCAGTGATAATTTAATCCTAGAGGTCTGGATAGGGGAGATCAGTGGTAATTTAAACCTAAAGGGCTGGACAGATGATCAGTGATAATTTAATTCTAGAGGGCTGGACAGTAGAGATCACTGGTAATTTAGTCCTAGAGGGCAGAACTGTTGGATCAGGAGAGGCCAGTGATAATCTAAGAATTGGAGGGCTGTACAGCGGAACTCCGTGATAATTGAATCCCAGAGAGCTTTTCAAGGGAGATCTGTGATAATTTAATCCCAGAGAGTTTGACTGGAGAGATCAGTGATAATTTAATCCTGGATGTCTGAACAGGGGAGATCAGGGATATCTTCACCCTAGACGGCTGGGCAGAGGAGATCATTGGTAATTTAATCCTAGAGGGCTAGACATGGGAGATTAGTTTTAATTTAATCCTGGATGACTGGACAGGGTAGATCAGTGATAATTTAATCCTGGAGGTCTGGACAGGGAGATCAATGATAATTTAATCCTAGAGGACTGAAAAGGGTAAATTAGTGATAATTTAATCCTAGAAGGCTGGACGGGGGACATAGTTGATCAGTGATAATTTAATCCTAAGAGGGCTGGACAGGGTAGATCAGTGATAATTGAATCCTAGAGGGCTGGACAGGGGACACGGTAGATCAGTGATAATTTAATCCTAAGAGGGCTGGACAGGGGAGATCAGTGATAATTTAATTCTGGAGGGCTGGACAGGGGAGATCAGTGATAATTTAATCCTAGAGGGCTGGACAGGGGACATCAGAAATAATTTAATCCTGGCGGTCTTGACAGGGGAGATCAGTGATAATTGAATCCTAGAGGGCTGGACAGGGTAGATCAGTGATAATTGAATCCTAGAGAGCTGGACAGGGTAGATCAGTGATAATTGAATCCTAGAGGGCTGGACAGGGGACACGGTAGATCAGTGATAATTTAATCCTAAGAGGGCTGGACAGGGGAGATCAGTGATAATTTAATTCTGGAGGGCTGGACAGGGGAGATCAGTGATAATTTAATCCTAGATGGCTGGACAGGGGACATCAGAAATAATTTAATCCTGGCGGTCTTGACAGGGGAGATCAGTGATAATTTAATCCTAGATGGCTGGACAGGGGACATCAGAAATAATTTAATCCTGGCGGTCTTGACAGGGGAGACCAGTGATAATTTAATCATAAAGGGCTGGACGGTGATGGGGGGGGGGGGGGGGGGGGTCACTGATAATTTAATCCTGGAGGTCTGGACAGGGGAGATCAGTCATAATTTAATCCTAGAGGGCTGGACAGGGGAGATCAGTGATAATTTAATCCTAGAGGACTGGACAGGGGAGATCAGTGATAATTTAACCCTAGAGGGCTGGGCAGGGGAGATCAGTGATAATTTAATCTTAGAATTAAATTATTACTGGACTCACCACAAATAAAATATAGACTCTCCCATTTCGATGTAGAGCAGTGTATAAGTCGATACCATTCTAAGCGTCAGTGTATAAGTCGATACCATTCTAAGCGTGAGTTTTCAGAGGGCTAATGATATGAACAAAAGATTTTCTGAACGCATTTTTCTCCCATTTCGTTGTAAAGCAGTGTATAAGTCGATACCATTCTGAACGTCAGTTTTGACAGGGTCAATAAGGACAACAGCAGATTTTCTGAACGCACTCTTATTTTGGGAGACAAACGTGTAATGCCTTCTGACTGACACCTAAAGTATTGCGGACATGTTATCGCTCCATTGTCATGGAACGCGAATGTGCAAAGTAATTCTCGCTTTTTTTGTTCTCACAGTGCCACTTTGGCAAGGAAATTGAGTACACAAACTATAAAATACTCTGAAAATGAATGTACTTCTTGCATTATTCTTTCTAAGCTGCTGAACATAGAGAGCGCCTATATTGAAATCGAATACATAAAAATGATTTTGTTGCTCCCAGAATTGTGCAAAGTCTTTCCCTTTTTTCTTGTGAGGGGAGTGTGAAAATTGCAAAATTCTTTTGTGCCACTTTTTCTCGTAAAGCATCTGAAACAAGCATTGGGGTGTAGACTGGCATAAAACATGAAAAGGTACACCCAGTTATTACAAGTAGGAGAGAGATGGATCGCCTCTAGTTTGGGGGATCTCTTGTTATGTTATAGCCATGTGGCCCAATGACATCATGATGGGTTGCCCTGCCAACTGAACATGACGTCACTGGGTCACATGACTATGGCTTCATTTTCGCATGCTATAACAGAACACTGTATCACTTGATTTTAAATACTGCACTTAACGTAACTGAAAATTAGCGAGAACGTTTCTTTGTATAACCAGCACAAAGACTAACATCCTTGGCAAAAATCATGCTATCAGATTTTGTGTGACAAAGTAAGGAGAAACCTGGATGTTTGTTAATGTTTTCAAACAAAAACTTTTCATGCCTTCTGGTGCTGAGGTTGAACTTTTTATAAGAACACATTTTCAAACACTCTTTTTACACATTTATAAACATGTAGTGTTCATTTCTGTTTTTCTCTGTTGAACCTGTAGAAGGTGTGTGTACCACCATGATGCCTTGGTGTACTGCATGACCGTACTTTAACAAGTGATGTCAAGTGTTTTGCTGAAGGACAGGACGCAAGTCACTCTAGCTTGGAGAACACACAACTGTCGAGCGAAAATCCAATAAGCTAACACGTCAGTCTGTTCAAATGCCCCCCAATCACCTTTCATCTTTACAGTTTCTATTGGAGGTGCCATTGAAACAAAACTTTAATAGCAGATAACGTACATTCAAAATACAAATGTGACAAAATTGGCAAAGTCGGCACAAATAGTGGTATTTTTGAGTGGATTTCAGAGCAATAAGTTTTTCTATTGACAAATGTCCTCACCTTTACACTTTACATTTGTAGCTGGACATGGGAGCCTATTGACAAATGTGTCGTAGAAAACAGAAACTTGCATCCAAGACAGTAATAATTCTAGACAAAATATTAGAATCATTATTTATCTGTTGCCATCTTCAATGCCGTAGAGAGGACATGGTGGCCTGGTGTTGTTGATGGGTGGGCCCTGTGACGCTTAAGCAAGAGTCCATTGCATAAACTGTTTGGATGCATGCTTGTATAGAATTCCTATAGTTTATATATGAAAACCCGCAAATTTATTATTGTCTAATTGAGTAATTCGTGGTGGGAAATCAGTGAAACCAAATCATCCCTTATAAGAAATTACCATGGTAAACCATGGTAAATCCCAAAATACCCTGGTAATACCATGGTATACTATGGGATTACCAGGGTATTTTGAGATTTACCATGGTACTTTTCTGTAAGGGATTTGATACCTCAAGAATGAAATTTTTTGTGGGGTGGCTTCCCAGACCTCGCCTAGAAGAGTGGGGCACATCCCTATTCATTCTGGTCCCCATCTAACTGCTTCGTGACTCGAATGAAACGTTCCCCATCATGTGAGCCTTTGTCCAAACCCTCCCGACGCTCCATATTCCTCTGAATGTCCCTGGCATTCTTCATTAGTAATATTTCATGTGGAGTTTGAGAAACCATCAACTGTAGTTAAATACATTTAAATAACAAGTGAAAACAATTTTCTTTTGTTCATTTCAGGCCGCAAGATGTATTTATGACAACAAGTCGAAGAAAAATGTGTTTTTCGGGTCAGTAGCTTTCAAGTCTTCGGCAACGCCACATATGCAGGGTATAGCCCTTGGAAATTATGTGGATCGACCATGGTCTCCAAAACCAGTCAAGTTCTAGCAAACTTCGTAATAATCCAGGGTTCCCAACAGAGCAGTGGCAACTGGCAATTTGTCAGACACCACAGACCTGTTGAGATAACTAGAATTTAGGTTCTAAAAGTAGGCCTTGCAATTCGACCTATATTAAACTCAGTGAGTGCATATTCTATGGCAGTTTATTGCCTACATGTAATATAACTTTGACACAATACTCCGTGGATTGTGGAGGTAGATGATAGGTTAGGTCAAATCCTGTCAAATACACCCGGAAATTTAATTAAGCACCCACTGTTTTTTATCGCAGTGGTGTTAATAGAAAATGTCATTACTTTCATGCTATCTTTAAGAAAGCAAAGAGTTAATATTTGCGGAAAAAAGGGTCTATTGACAAATGAAAGACAACACAAGTTTGGTTCAGGAACGGCCCATGATGAAACAATGCCGGTAATTACCGACAAAAAATGTAACTTGTGATCTCCTGAACACAATAGCAATGTCTGACCTCAGTAGCGAGTGTATCCATCAAGTACCCGGATGACAGCCTGACCCCTCCCCCTAATGCTACCAGTGAGCCTTCTGATACGGTTCAGAGGCAACTGCTACCAATCCTCATGCAATGCTGCTTCCAAATCGGACAAATTCTATACATGCGGACCCCTTTCTTGCAGATGACGTACGAGAAAGTCCCAGATGTGTTCTAAGGGATTCATTGCAGGCCAAGGTAGTGTTGCAAAAGCGTTGTTCTGAAGGAATGTTTTCCCAGCATGGGAACGATGTGGCCTTGCATTGTCGTCCACGAATACAGGGCGAGTAGTCAACGCGTCCCCTGATTTCCAGTGTGTTCTATGTGCCAGTAGGCAGATATAACACATTGGAACTTAGGGGACGAACGGGTGGTTGTCAAAATGAGGCACGACAACCGGATTGAGAATGTCCCGGATGTACTGATGACCACTGAGATTCCCAAGTACATTCACCATATCAAGTTTACAATCATGAGAGAGGCATCCCCAGATCATTACTGATCCTCCACCATAAGGAACAGTAGGTCTGATGTTCTTGGGCATGTAAACAGTATTTCTATGTCTTCACACTCTCATGCGCCCATCTGTGACGAGAGGCAGGCACCTACTCTGGACTCTCATCCATGTCCCGAGATTCCAATGTTGTCGTGCCATACACGACCCCATACGTCTGGACGCTTGATGGCCCTTCTGAACCTCATACCCAGTACTTTGAGACGGTTTCGGACAGATCTGTTGCACAAACGCCTGTTGGGGAGCCAAAGGCATTTCAACCCCCCAATTGATGCAAAGGGTTTACGCCAAACGAGGCGTGCCAGACTCCTGTTTCCCGGAGGAAAGGTCTTTCGGGGTTGTCCAGGCCTTGGTCAGTCCTTAACATCGTTGGTTTGTTGATGTTTTCGGACAAGTCTGCTGATGACAGAATGACTATGGCCAAGTTGCCTTCCAATAGCTTTCAGTGACTTGCCTGTTGCATGCAAGCCAACGATTTTTCATCTTAGTTCTTAGTGCCTCTGACAGTCTTCTTCTTGCCATGTCAACATTTACTGACAAATTTTTTTCTTTGATACCCAGATATTGCATGTGGATGATAGTGTTTTTTGGTGACATTCGTAGGTAGCATGCTTCACGCGGACGAGGGGATATGTTTGGGGACGCTAACAACCAGAAACATCATGTTTTTCACGAGATGAAATGTACTGCAAGATATAGCAATAATTAAAACATAATAATCAGTAACAGCAACTTCGCTGTCATGAAACATGTTAGGGGGTGCTTAAGGGGACGTCCAACCTAACTTTGGGCAAATTTCATGTAATTTTCTTTCAAATCTAAAAAAAGTCCCAAAATGAATAACCCCAATAAATTATATACCAAAATGCTTGGAATGAAACATAGAACATGTGGAAACTGAAATTTGCCATGGAACTGCTGCCATGTGTAAATACCACCACCTGAAAGTCTGCTGTGGCATAAGTAAGAGAACAAATTTTTTACAATAAAATACCTCAAAATAAAATAACAGCTGTATTCTATAAACATTTAAGTACATACTCGAAGAAATCTTTTCCTAATTCATGAAAGTAATAAAGATTGAGACCAAATGTTATAGGTGGGGTGCTCACTGATTGAAGGCAGACATTTTCTTTTGTTTATGTTTTGATTTGGGGAGTTCAACAAAGGTCAACTTGAAGGAGTCCAGCAAAAGAAGTATGGAAGGACAAAAGAGTGTCTCCCAATATCAAGATGTATGTGTTACTGTAATGGTTTGGAAAGAAAATATGATATTCTCCTATGTAGAATGCACTGCAAAGTCATACATTGTAGTTGAATAAATATATTTACAAACCCCTTGCACTGTAACCCCTTTTATCCCATGCATCAATTTGATAGTGATTAAATTGTTAAATTTGTCTGGTTTATCAATAAGTATAATAGCTTTGTTTAACTCTTGGACACCAATACACTCATGATATCTGTTGGAGAAGAAACAAGGGTAACTGTAACCTGTCACTGCAAACCATCTAATGTACTTAAAAGTACATTGTTATTCAAAACACATCAAATCAGCCTTACATAACCATTATTGCATGTACTTTCCCCAAGGAGGCTTATTGACATATTGAGATCAGAAGGGCACATCCAGAGGGTCTCACATATTTTTTTCAACAACGCAGTACACAAAGCAATCCCCAAAAGATGACAAGTGAGCTCCATTTGACACAAAAAATTTCCCGGGGGGGGGGGGGTGCTCTCTTCCTTGTATGACGCTACCCCCGGCACTCAAGGCATATGTCTTTTTTCTCAAAGTTTAACTCTTTTTTTCTTTTTGAAGATCCTGGCCACACATGTTCCTAACACTATCAGACAGTTAACCCTCCAAATAAGTGTATCTGCAAAAATCATGTTACATTGCAAAACATTCTTTTTAGACTTTTAGTTCTGGACCTTTCATGCTTCTTACTTCCAACTATAACACTTAATTTATCGATTAATGGGTGAATAGAAAAGTCCTGCCTTAATCAACATTTTAAGTTCCATAAGCCTTCAAAACAGCTCCGATAAAAGTGTCAAACCTCAGATTGGTGGCTTTATACAGAATATTCATTAGGTTGTTGCTTGATAAGTAATAGGAACAAAATCTTCACAAGAAAATTCTGTAGCAATACAATTGAGGGTATTAGCAGGCACTTTGCAACAAATTGTAACAAATCAACAAGTCATAAACAAAATTTTCTAACTCAAAAGAGTGAAAAAGTACCACAACTCTGAAAAAATGTGGGAAGAAACACATGCTACAGCAGCTACACAGGCATTGTTTCCCCATGATGCTCGATCACAACACCAAATATCCTTCAAATTGGAGTAGCAATGGTTGAGATACAAGGGAGAATGTTGGTACATGTAATGATGAATGGGTAAGACTAAGATTAAGAGGACAGGGGTCACCACTGCACGGCCCTAGATGCACCTTTGATTTTCCAACTTCCAGGTCTGGGGCATAATAATCGCAAAACACCCACCCTATCAGTTCATAATTTCAGTAAAATAAAAGAAATTATCAATTTGAATTAATTAAAAGTTGATGGAAAATATTTGGCTTCCTTCGCCTTCTAGTACTATTTAATTACCACAAACAATATCAGTTTGATGCCGACAAACGAAACTGAACGCATGTGGTTTGGTTAAAAAGTAACTCGGCATGAATAATGAAGAAATTGCGAATATTTCGTGTATTTCATTTGTTTAAAAGCCAATTGCAGCTAATATTGACCGTGCATTCGATAATTCGTTTCGGTTTTGACCACACGGCCACGCTGACACTCCGTGACAGCGGTTATGTTTATTGTGATATGCAAATTGGGGGATGGTTTCCGGTGAAGGAGATTTGTCACATTTGTCAGTGTAAAACGATCATAAAAGACACTGATCGACGCTTGTATTACTATGGTTGGTTGCAAGAAAAAACTAAATTCTCAGCATCGTCCAAGCGCACCTTATTTAAAAGCACGAATGCATCATTTTCAATCCATCTTCAATCGGTCCTTTGCAGACATCAAACATACCCGCCTTCAAATTCCATGGTTACTAGGAAGTAAATAACTTCACAACATCTGGGGGAAATCAACACGCTCAATATAATTCCAGGTCACTTGGAATATACTTCGTGAAAAAGTGATTTCTGAAGCATTCTGCTTACTTTGTTATGAATATTGCCTTCTTTTATGTGTATCGTCCCGATTTAATACACTCGGTTATTTTTTTTACAAGTGGTTCATGTTGTCTTTCTAGTGCGCAATAATTCAGATGTTTTGTCAACAAAAACGTTCAGACGGACTGTAAACACGAGAGGGCATTTCGAACAATGTTTTGCAGTCATGACATTAACAGCTCAAGTATTTGCTGTCACCTGTTTGCAAATCCGCTCATACATTGTCTCGAACAAATAAAGGGCGTGATCACGTCCTTGCATTCTTACGATTGCCCAAATTGAGTATTTCTGCAAGAACCACATCGTAATCACGTGACCGGAAAAACATCATTGAAACATGGCCACATCCGGAACATCCAAAATTTGTGTTGGCGTTATTACATTCAAACGTCAAAACCCACCGGAGTGTGTGTCAAAAAAATGCTTTCTCCGAGTCTGTAGTAGGTTATCATTATATTGAGGACAAGGCTTTCGAATTACCGATTATGTTCTGGTTTTACCGGTTCGTTACTTATGCCATTTGCAAATTAATCTTTTTCAAAATCCTAAAATTCACTTTTTTTCCTGAAAAAAATTATATGCACCTTTCCTATGCACTTTACTCATTATTTCGATACATAATTTGCCTTTCCTTACTTCTCTTATCAGTTTCTGAGGCATTGGGAAAAATGTCAAAAAATTGACCAAAGTTAGGTTGGACGACCCCTTAATTAAGTTCCACGTGTATAGTTCAGTTGGGAACTTTACAGACTTTTTCAGATGAGGAACATGTCTGATGCACTGCACCCTCCAGTTAGAAGCATGTAAATATTTGAACTTTATTTTGTTTTATTTCATGGCATCATTTAATTTTCCAAACTTTGTTTCCTGAACATGTGCGTGCGTGCGTGCGTGCGTGCGTGCGTTACATTCTTTTTTGTGTGTGTCTTATATTCTTCAGCACATTTGGAAAGGTATTATTATTGGAATCGTTAGCCTGTTTTTTTTATTTGCCCAATCATGGCCACAGTTTTGTAACAAATTCTCATGAAATTTGGCAGAAATATTTAGAACTGTCCGGCCCTTAAAGTAATGATGGCCGATTTTTTATTTTTATCCAAAGAGTACCCAACTGAGATGTTTTTCTTCATCTTTTAATATCAACACCTGTATCCAGCATCGAAATTTTAAATTTCATAAATCCCATCTCTATCTAAAAATGTTCTACTCACCTGGCAAATTCTGAAGAGCTCTGGCCGCATTTTTGGATGACGTTATTGAGGTGAGGTCACAACAGAAATTACGGCCAATTTTCATGAAATTTTAAATTACTGTATACTTCAAAAATGGTTTTAAAAAGGTTCTTTTATTTTTGTATTTGTCGTCATTTTTTACCTTTTTACGTATCTTCAAATGTAGGAGATATTGTGGCAGCGTTAAATTGACAGGTGACATTTAGTTCCTACATCAGCCAACCTTTCTTTTCGTAAATATAATAAACTATTATTTCAGCATTTACGCACAAAAATGTTAGATTAATTACAATTGTCCCTATATCCCGATAAATTCGGTCTTTTGATTGGTCAGAATTCCTTGAACAAATAGCCATGGCAAAGGGTGCACCCAACATCCAAGGTATATAAGAGCATGCAACATCCAGGGTATAAGCGCACGCGAAACATCGGGGATATATGGTTTAAACGAAAGCTTTCCGCTTTTGCTCGTCTCGAAATAAAAATGGAACCAAAAAACCCCAAATATAGCCACAAATATCATCAGATTTTCGACAATTCAATCATAAAAACAAAATAAGAGCAAAAAATTCGTCCCCTGAGTACCAATGTGTTCTATGTGCCAGTAGGCACATAGAACACATTGGAACTCAGGGGACGATATGTCAACAAAATACTGTTTACTCGTTTCCTTAACGACCTAAGGGATGTAACTCTATCTGTTGTCTTCGGCGATTATAAAAACAAAATAATTATCACGAATTTGGTCCAAGTGATTGTGGAGCTGAGAAATGGGTCCACAAATTTATTTCCATTTTGTTTGTATTGTGGTTCAAGCGGGACAAACACGTTATCTCTGCCAACATGTATGGTATATGGAGATTTAAGTCTTTTACAAAATAATGAAACAGTGCCCCGACATTTTCTACTGTAGACTTACCCAACTCTAAACTGCTGTCTCTCCTGTGGGCACTTCCCAAAATGCTGCAAAGTGGCAACAGGAGTAATGATACCTAAACCCGACAAAGACCTTACCAACCCTTCTAACTACCGCCCAGTTAGCTTGTTTAGGTGTGTTGAAAAAATATTTGAGCGGATTCTCGCTACGAGACTTCGCAGCTATCTGGAATAAATCAACTTTTTCAACAAATGGCAAAGAGCGTATGGGAGTCAGAAAGAGGGAATCGAACACGAATACGATTATATAAAAATTGCATTTAGTCAAAACGAAATCGGAACAGGTGCTTTTCGTGGATGTAGAAAAAGCGTTCGACTTGGTATGGCACAATGGCGTGAGATATAAACTAGCGAAAATGGGTTTACCCACTAACATTCTGAGAATCATATCATCATTTCTATCTGACCAAAAAATCAAGGCCAGGGTTAACCGCGATGTGTGAGATGAAGTAATACTCGAAGCGGGAACACCACAAGAGTCGGTTCTAAGCCCGCTTCTTTTCATAATATATCTGAATGATATAGAAAAAGAAGGTAAAAACCGTGTCGAACTATCGCAGGTCTCAGACGACAAAGGCATGTGGACGGCCAGCAAGTCCCGAAACATAATTAAAAATCGTCAGGATACCATTCGCGATCTTGAGAGCTGGTGCGCCCCATGGCGCATCAAACTCAATGCCACCAAAACTCAAAAAATTACATTCTTCAGGAAGCAAAGGAAAAAACCAGTCCCCAGTATCGATCTCCAGTTATACGATCACAAATTAGAAGCAAGTAAAGAGGCCAAACTTTTGGGATTTATACTAGATAGCAATCTCAGTCTAAACAGTCACGTAAACGCCATTACGGTTAGAGCTACTAAACGTATCAATTTTCTGAAGGTGATCAGAGGTAGTAATTGAGAAGCAAATAAAAATGTGCTTCTCAAGCTCTACAAAACATTTATATGTCCGGTACTAGAATACGGTGCCATAATAACAAGTGACCTGAGCAAAACCAACATTCAGAAGCTTCAGAGGGTTCAAAATTATGCCCGGCGCGTGGCACTATGCAAACCCAAATGGACACCGATAAAGCAACTTCACGAGCTAGCAAAAATAGAAACTATTGATACGCGATTAAAAGACCTACAAAACAAAATCCTCAGCAGACTTAACAGTGAATTAATGGCGGAGCTGAACGAACACCGATCCCTTAACAGAAAAACAAAATAAGTTTTCAGAAAATAAGAAAATTATACAATATAATTTAATTGCGTGGAGTCAGTGAGGATTGCCTCGCTACTCATTGAGAACTTTAGGATTGAGTCAGTGAGGATTGCCTCGCTACTCATTGAGAACTTTAGGATAGAGTCTGTGAGGATTGCCTCGCTACTCATTGAGAACTTTAGGATAGAGTCTGTGAGGACTGCCTCGCAACTCTGCTGAAGCGCGATTTAAATGCGTTTAATAAGATCTATACAACAAAACCCTCCACATACTCCAGGATAGTGAATGAATGGTAAAGCTGAACGAACAACGAACCCTTAACAGAAAAACAAAATAAGTCACAGTAAATTAAAATTACTCAATAGAATTAAACTGCGTGGAGTCAGTGAGGATTGCCTCGCTACTCATTGAGAACTTTAGGATTCAGTCTGAGGATTTCCTCGCAACTCTGCTTTTGGGGAGTGGGCTCCGAAGAAACCCACCCTTCATCCCATCCATAGCAACACTCACACAACAATCACAATATACAATAGCGGATACCTATCTTTCTCTCTACCTATAACTTTTCTAATTGAACATTCTTAACTTACCTTTCTGTTAACATTCACAGGAAACCACCAAACACCAGGCAATGATTGAAACAAGCTTGCCTGGTTGGGACGAGTGTACATTTTTTTAAATAAACATTTGAATAAAGATTTAACAACCCTTTTAAGGTCTTTCGGGTGTGTGTCTGTGAGAGGGTTCGAAGTTCTCGGGGATCTCAACCCAATATCCTACTGCCAGTCGCACACCCAAACTTAATAAGATTACTGGCACTCGCTCCCGACTCTCGTGGATTTATAAGCAAATAAAGCTATAAAGCAAATAAAGTTATTAGGGTCGCAAGGGATTTCAATTCCACATCGTCCCTGTGCGCCTTCGTCGCGCAGAAACTTTTCATTCATTCAAGTTAATTCACTTAGTGTTGGAAGTCTCCGCGAAAGTCACCATTCTACGTTCCAGTCGGAGGCTCGATTGTTCATAGTGTATTCCAAAATCTATCGATGCTCATTTTTGTCATACATTTGAAAATAAGCCGCCAATTCTCCAAGAGGTATTTATTTGAACATTTAAACACAGAAACCGCTCTACTATAATATTTTGCACATTTCTCATTAAAAAGGCACATCGCCCATTTATCACACCCCCAGTCTACAAAACATAGCACTTCATTTATATTACAGACGGCTAGAGGAATAATTGAAGGCAAATATTGCGAATTTTTATCATCATTGCTTGAAAACAACATTAAATTTCATTTCACGGACTTGAAATCTTGGAGTCATTTAGTACTCGTGGTCCCAAATACAAAGGTGAAAGAATTATATCTGACTTTGAACTCCTGACTTACCGCGTTGATACAAATGTGAAAGAATTATGAATATCCGACTTTGAACTCCTGACTTACCGCGTTGATACAAATGTGAAAGAATTATGAATATCCGACTTTAAACTCCCGGCTTATTACATTAATACCATCAGACCTATTATACAAAGGTGAAAGAATTATGAATATCCGACATTAATGAGCTCTGTCAAACAAGATTGAATTGGTTAAATTTCTAGTTGCATTATGGGAAAAATTTGCACCTTGAACTTTAGATATTTCAACATCAGTGTGTAGGGGGTTAAACTCCCGACTTATGACGTTAATACCAACAGCCCTATTATTTCGTCATTTAAGCCAGTTTTCATTAAAATACTTACCTTGGGATTCAAATTGTTCCGTATTTATAAACGACAAAGCTATCAAACCTCTCACAGTGTTTACTGGTTATTTGAAATTGGTCACTGTCATTGTCATTTCACATTAACGCCCCAGATGCCAGCGATATCAATTTTACGTTATTTCTATATCTTTTATTTTCAACCTCATTTTCAGCTCCAACCTTTCGAAATTTTGCGACTATAATTTCCTCAAAAAACATATCTAGAAATGAAATTGCTGCCCTTGGAAACTCCCAACCATTATACCCGAACGCTGAGGTGACATCATGTGGGGAAGGGGGGTCATATAGTCAAACATTAAAATACGTCTGATTTTTCTGAAATTTTAGTCTGTTGTAGTGCAAAAAAACTTCGAGGTATTGGGATTTTTTTTGTTTTCTGATTTTGCACCTTTTTCACGTTTTTACGTCACTTCAAAGTTTTTTGACCTATTTCATTAAAAACGCTGTCTTCTGATTCATGCAGTTCCATATTTATCGTTTATTCAGCTACCAAACCTCGTACACTGCTTTGTAATTATTTGAAAGTGTTCACTGTTATTTTTTCATTTCAAATTTATGTCCGGATGCGAACGATGCCTATTGTATATTTGTTTCTATATTTTTTATTTTCAATATTATTCCCAGCCCCGCCTTTCGAATTTTGGGACTGTAATTTCCGCAAAAAATCATTTCTAAAAATGGTTTGCCGTCCTTGGAAATTATCAGCCGTTATACCCGAACGCTGAGGTGACGTCATAGGGGTTATAAGGTCAGAAATTAAAATACATCGCATTTTTCTGAAATTTGTAATATGTGTTAAAGCACAAAAAAATTGAGAGGTAGCAGAGTTTTTTTTGGATTTGGCGCCATTTTGAAGTTTCAACATCACTTCAAACTTTAGCCTATTTTTGATATATTTCGTTAAAACGCTGCCTTCTGATTCACGTAACTCGATATCTATAAAAAGATACAGCTACACAAACTTCACAAACTATTTTCTACTTATTTGAAAATGTTGTTTATTTTGTTTCAAATTTTATGGGCGATGTAAGTCCGAAAACTTAAAAATTACAGTTCACTTCAAACATTTTAAATTAAATGATATTATATTACTAAACATACAGACACCTTAACTTCTATGTTGGCCCACTCTGTGGATGGGCCGACTCGATCAAGGCTTGTACTTAGTTGGATGACTTCTGAAAATTCGCTTCGCGATTTCAAAATCATCTAGTTTTGTTTTGTATGGTAGCCTTTAATCCTTTACCTAACATGAGAAGCAGACGACACTTGCAAAAAAAATTCTTGAATAACAATTTTTTTCATTTTTTGTCTCAAAAACATAGGTTATGACCCCTCGTTGGAACGAGCTCAACGAGCTCGTTCCAATGAGGGGTCATAACCTATGTTTTTGAGACAAAAAATGAAAATATTTTGAAAATTAATTGGCTATTTTTGAGAATAGTGCTGGCCGGTTTTGGCCGTTACGTTGGGTAAAGGGTTAACTTCCAACCTTTGTTTCTTGAAAGTATTTTCTGTGTGTGTTTTATACTTCATCATACATGGAAAGGCATTATCCTTTCCCAGAATCTCTCCAAAGTAACAGGGAAAAAACGTCCCATCATAGGTGGATATAGATTAAGAATTATTATTGATGCAAGTGAAATACGGTGAATCTTGGATTCACTAGTTTTTATCGGTAATGTTCTTGACGAGGCAATTATCTCTCTATACAACGGGATTGTTTGTACAACAGTGGAAATGTCACAACTTAATCTGCGAGCCATTCAAAGCTGTCATGTTGTAGCTGTAGTTACAGCATACAGTTTCACATCATCAAACATCTAATGGAAGTGCAGCACAAAAATTAGGAACACAGTATCCATTATCAGCATTTATTTTGTCTTTTATAAAACCAAACTTTGTTGAGAATATTCTATTTCTGTGAGTAATGTGCACATTATAAGAGTAAGCCATGTACCTATCCACCTCCTGTTGAACAGATCTCGCCCTGGACCTCAGAAGTGACGTGGGTCACGTGACAAAGTGACGTTATGTTGGGGTTGGGATGGTAACCTGCATGAGCGGCCATGTTGTGACGTTATTATTTTAGTGATACGTGGTGCTCGCACGTGCTGTTTGACAGACACTTGTTTCTGTCGTCTATTTTGTTTACTGGAGGCCGCCATTTTGGTTTCGTTGGTGGGACCCAATAACTTATATAATACGAAGGTAGTGTGTTCGAATTGTGTGCCCAAATCGATGGGAGTGTATCCAGTTACCACAAACAAGCCGACAACCACCTAAACTCAGCAAGAACACCCCAAAATCACCTAAACGGATTATATTTGGTTCGGATTCTTCCAGAATCCTCGCTTTTCATTTCTACCTCGACTAACACGTACTGCTATGGGACTGCAGAGTCACCTAGAGGTAAGTTCGACTGAGCTGGTGTCCCTGCTGGTTCAAATGCTTTCAGAATCCTCGTTTTTCTGTTTATTACTTACCATATTCCTGCTTCCCTATTCTACCGACTCTTAGATCTTTTCTACCTATAATGTGATTTCTAACTGTCATGATTTACCGATTCCAGATTCCCCAGGTGTCCCTCGTTTGATATAACACAATGTGTAACAATGTGTACACATCACAAGCAGGACGCGGGCACATGGTGAATGTACTGATACGAGTTTATGTGCAGTTGTTCGAAAGAGTGCCTCCACACACAGAACATAGGCAACCTGGAGTTGAGTGATACATAATATACTACTGAAAGAGTGCCTCCACACACAGAACATAGGCAACCTGGAGTTGAGTGATACATCATATACTACTGAAAGAGTGCCTCCACATACAGAACATAGGCAACCTGGAGTTGAGTGATACATCATATACTACTGAAAGAGTGCCTCCACATACAGAACATAGGCAACCTGGAATTGAGGGATACATGATATACTACTGAAAGAGTGCCTCCACATACAGAACATAGGCAACCTGGAGTTGAAGTGATACATGATATACTACCGAAAGAGTGCCTCCACACACAGAACATAGGCAACCTGGAGTTGAGTGATACATCATATACTGCTGAAAGAGTGCCTCCACATACAGAACATAGGCAACCTGGAATTGAGGGATACATGATATACTACTGAAAGAGTGCCTCCACACATAGAACATAGGCAACTGGAGTTGAGTGATACATCATATACTGCTGAAAGAGTGCCTCCACATACAGAACATAGGCAACCTGGAGTTGAAGTGATACATCATATACTACTGAAAGAGTGTCTCCACATACAGAACACAGACAACCTGGAGTTGAGTGATACATCATATACTACTGAAAAAGTGCCTCCACATACAGAACATAGGCAACCTGGAGTTGAGTGATACTTGGTATACCATTCATTATCAACATAATCATTTTGTGGACTTTAACACGTATGTTCTTTAAAAAGCAGTCGGCGATTCCGAGGCGTTGGAAAACTGAAAACTATCGAGAATGGTCTTTTTGTTAAGCATTGACTATTCATAGGAACAAATGAACCATTTCCGCTCCCAAAATGGCGGCATGTGGGAAACTTTTATATTTATGACCAATGAGTGTTTTAGCAACCCAATTGGCTTTTGCGACCCACCTCCTGCTTACGTTACCACCTCCTGTTTACGTTACTGAAATGAATCAAATGGTCATAGTCGATGGAAAACGTCACGTCCTCTTCTTGTGGTTGCGGATAAAATAAAACCATGTCGCGAACTTTCCGCATGCTGGGTGGATCCAAATTTAATACGCATGCGTATAGTTTTACACCTTCAACCAATCTGTGATAGTACGTTGATAAATACGAAATAAAGTTCATTTAATTAATTAATTATCAGTTCCATGCAATCAATTCTTTTTTTGCAATATCATATACAACTGTAATTATTTATTTCCCTTTGACTTCGTATTTTTTCAGACAAGGTGGAAGTGAAGAAATGTGCAACTTTGATCTCGACTTCAAATATCCCAATGAAATGGCTGACGTCTACACGCATTTAATCCCATGTTTCAAAAATGCTCAGGAATTCAGCTGGAAGCAATACATAGGTTCCGAACCTTCCACGGAATACTACACAACTGATGTGAATAACATAGAGTAAAAAATTAAGCTGAACTGACTCGGAGGGATTCTTCCATCCGTTTCTTTGTCCGACTGCATGTGTTGAATAGTGTTCGATTTTAAGTGCTTCTAGAGCTAGAGAATAAACAATAACGAGCTATAGAATGAATGATTTCTGGTGGTAATGGTAACTCTAAATCTCAATACACTGCTGTCACAGGCGTTCACTCATCTACAAACATTTTTACTTCTCAGAATCTGTGTTATCGCGTTATGAGATTATTTCGTCTCGTAATGCTAGGAAACTGTGTGAAATATAAATGAGAGAAAATTCGTGACTTCAGTGATGACAGATTATATTAATTGGTTGATAAATACACAGTATTTTCTGAACTAGTCTTCGTTTTTATTAAAACCCTTTACCCAACGTAACGGCCAAAACCGGCCAGCGCTCTGAACAAAAATCACCATTCAGTTTTCATTATTTTTGCATTTTTTGTCTCAAAATTATAGCTTGTGGCTCCCACATTTGAACGAGCTCAAGGAGCTCGTCCCAAATGAGGGATCATAAGCTATGTTTTTGATGCAAAAAATGAAGAAAAAATAGTTATTCAACAATTTTGTTTGCAAGCGTCCTCTGTCTTTCATGTTAGGTGAAGGGTTAAGTTATTTACGTCCATTGTTTCGTTGTATTTTATGAAATTATTATTTTTCTCATTGTCTGAATCCATCTAGGTCCTGTGGGGCTTGGTAAACGTTCGGAATTCCATTCAGTTTCGATCCTGTGGGGCTCGGTAAACGTTCGGAATTCCATTCAGTTTCGATCCTGTGGGGCTCGGTAAACGTTCGGAATTCCATTCAGTTTCAGTCCTGTGGGGTTCGGTAAACATTCAAAATTCGATTCAGTTTCGGTCCTGTAGGGCTCGGTAAACGTTTGAAATTCCATTCAGATTTGGTCCTGAGGGGCGCAGTAAATGTTCTGAATTCCATTCAGTTTCAGTCCTGTGGCGCTCAGTAAACGTTCGAAATTTGATTCAGTTTCGGCCCTGTGGGGCTCGGTAAACGTTCAGAATTCCATTCAGTTTGATCCTGTGGGGCTCAGTAAACATTCGAAATTCTATTCAGTTTCGTTCGAGTGGGGCTGGGTAAACATTCGAAATTCGATTCAGTTTCGTGCCTGTGGGGCTCGGTAAACGTTCGGAATTCCATTCAGTCTCGGTCATGTGAGGCTCTGTAAACATTCGAAATTCGATTCAGTTTCAGTCCTGTCGGGCTCGGTAAGTTTTCAGAATTCCATTCAGTTTCGGTCGCAATTTGATTAAGTTTTGGTCCTGTGTACCAGTAAATGTTCGGAATTCCATTCAGTTTCGACCGAGTGAGGCTCGATAAACGTTTGAAATTCCATTCAGTTTTGGTCCTGTGGGGCGCAGTAAATGTTCGGAATTCCATTCAGTTTCGGTCCTGTGGGGCTCAGTAAACATTCGAAATTTGATTCAGTCTCGGTCCTGTGGGCTCGGTAACCGTTCGGATTCCCATTCAGTTTCGGTCCAGTGAGGCTTGGTAAACTTTTGAAATTCCATTCAGTTTCAATCCTGCGGGGCTTGTTAAATGTTCGGAATTCCATTCAGTTTTCGTCCAGTAGGGGTGGGTAAACGTTCAAAATTCGATTCAGTTTCGGTACTGTGGTACTGGGTAAACGTTCGAAATTCCATTCAGTGTCGGTCCTGTGAGGCTAAGTGAATGTTCGGAAACCCATTCAGTTTCAGTCCTGTGGGGCTATGTAAACGTTCGAAATTTCATTCAATTTCGGTCCTGTGGGACTCGGTAAATGTTCAGAATCCCATTCAGTTTCAGTCCAGTAGGGTTGGGTAAACGTTCAAAATTCCATTTAGTTTGGGTCCAGTAGGGCTAGTTAAACATTCGGAAATCCATTTATTTTCGGTACTCGGTGATGGGTAAACGTTCCGAATTCCATTAGTTTCGGTCCTGTGGGGCTGGGTAAACGTTCGAAATTCGATTCAGTTTCACACTGCGGGGCTCGGTAAACATTCAGAATTCCATTCAGTTTCAGTCCTGTGGGGCTGGGTAAACATTCAAAATTCAATTCAGATTCGGTTCAGTAGGGTTCGTTAAATGTTCAGAATTCCATTCAGTTTCAGTCCTTTGGGGCTAGGTAAACGTTCGGAATTCCATTCAGTTTCGGTCCTGTGGGGCTGGGTAAACATTCAGAATTCCATTTAGTTTCAGTCCTGTGGTGCTAGGTAAACATTCGAAATTCAATTCAGATTCGGTTCAGTAGGGTTCGTTAAATGTTCAGAATTCCATTCAGTTTCAGTCCTTTGGGGCTAGGTAAACGTTCGGAATTCCATTCAGTTTCGGTCCTGTGGGGCTGGGTAAACATTCAGAATTTCATTTAGTTTCAGTCCTGTGGTGCTAGGTAAACATTCGAAATTCAATTCAGATTCGGTTCAGTAGGGTTCGTTAAATGTTCAGAATTCCATTCAGTTTCAGTCCTTTGGGGCTAGGTAAACGTTCGGAATTCCATTCAGTTTCGGTCCTGAGGGGCTGGGTAAATGTTTGAAATTCGATTCAGTTTCAAACCTGTGGGGCTCGGTAAATGTTTGGAATTCAATTCAGTTTTGGACCTGTGGGGCTCCGTAAATGTTCGGAATTGCATTCAGTTTTTGTCCTGTGGGGCTCAGTAAGCTTTCAGAATTACATTCAGTTTCGATCCTATGGGGCTCAATAAACTTCCGAAATTCCATTCAGTTTTTGTCCTGTAGGAATCGGAAAATGTTCGAAATTTGATTCCATTATGATCCTTAAGGGTTCCATAAACATTCAAAATTCGATGCAGTTTCTGTCTTGTGGTGCTCGGTAAACTTTTGAAATTCGGTTAAGTTTTGTTCTTGTGGGGCTCGGTAAATTTTCGGAAATCCATTCAATTTTGGTCTAGATAAACGTTCGAAATTCGATTCAATTATGATCCTGTGGGTCTCGGTACACATTGGAAATTTGATTCAGTTTTCATCCAGTTGGGCTTGGTAAACGTTCAGAATTCCATTCAGTTTTGGCACTGTGGGGCTCGGTAAACTTTTGGATTATGATTAAGTTTTGATCCTGTGGGGCTCAGTAAAAGTTCGGAATTCCATTCATTTTCAGTCCTGTTGGGCTCGGTAAAAATTTAGAATTTGATTCAGTTTTAATCCTGTGGGGCTCAGTATACATTTGCAATTCGATTCAGTTTTGTTCCTGTGGGGCTTGGTAAACGTTCGGAATTCCTTTCAGTTTCGATCCCGTGGGGTTTGGTAAACGTTCGGTATTCCATTTATTTTGGTCCTTTGCAGCTCGGTAAATGTTCAGAATTCCATTCATCTTCTTTCCTGTGGGGCTCGGTAAGCGTTTGGAATTCCTTTCACTTTCGGTCCATTAGGGCTGCGTAAACGTTCGAAGTTCGATTCAGTTTTGGTCCTGTGTTGTGCAGTAAATATTCATAATTCCATTCACTTTCGGTCCTGTAGGGCTCGGAAAACGTTTTTAATTTGAGTTTTGGTCCTGTGGGGCTCGGTAAACTTTCGGAATTCCATTCAGTTTTGGCCTTGTAAGGCTCGGTACACGTTCTAAATTCGATTCAGTTGGTCCTGTGAAGCTCAATAAATGTTCAGAATTTCATTCAGTTTTGGCCGTGTGGGCTTGGTAAACTTTTGGAATTTGATTCAGTTTTGGCACTGTGGGGCTCAGTAAATGTTCGAAATTCGATTTAGTTTCGGTCCTGATGGTCTCAGTAAACATTCAGGATTCCATTCAGTTTCTGTCCTGTAGGGTTCGGTAATGTTTTGTAATTCGATTAAGTTTTGGTCCTGTCGGGCTCGGCAAACGTTCGGAATTCCATTCATTTCCAGTCCTGTTGGGCTCAGTAAATGTTCGGAATTCCATTCATTTTCAGTCCTGTCGGGCTCGGTAAACGTTTGGAATTCCATTCATTTTCAGTCCTGTTGGGCTCAGTAAATGTTTGGAATTCTATTCAGTTGCGGTCCTGTGGGGCTCATTAATTGTTTGGAATTCGAATGAGTTTGGGTCCAGTGGGGCTCAGTAAACTTTCAGAATTGTATTCAGTTTTGCTCCTGTGGGGCTCGGTAAATGTTCGGAATTTCATTTTAGTTTGGGTCCTGTGGGGACAAGAAAACGTTCAGAAATCGATTCAGTTTTGATCCTTTTGGGCTTGGTAAATGTTCGGAATTCCATTCAGTTTTGGTCCTATGGGACACGATGAGCTTTCAGAATTCCATTCAGCTTCGGTCCTGCGAGGCTTAGTAAACTTCTGGAATTCCATTCAGTTTTGGTCCTCTGTGGCTAGGTAAACATTCGAAATTCCATTCAGTTTCAATCCTGTGGGCCTCTGTAAATGTCCGAAATTCCATTCAGTTTCGACCCTGAAGGGCTTGGTAAAAGTTCATAATTCAAATTAAGTTTAGGTCCTATGGGGCTCGCTAACTTCTGGAATTCCATTCAGTTTTCATCTTGTGGGGCTCGGTACACGTTCGAAAATAGATTCAGTTTTGGTTATGTGGGATCAGGAAATGTTCAGAATTCCAATCAGTTTTGGCACTATGGGGCTCGGTAAACGTTTGGATTACAATTAAATTTTGATTCTGTAGGGCTCGGCAAACATTCAGAATTCCATTCATATTTAGTTCTGTGGGGCTCGGTAAACATTTGTAATTCCATTAAGTTTTGATCTTGCTTTCAGAAAATCATAACCTTCAAAATTCCCTAATGGCAGGGGGGGGGGGGGGGGAGGGGGGTCTGGATCTAGGACGCACTATTCTGCTTTAGGGAAACGTTTTTTTTTTTTTGCACTCTTCCAACAAGGCGGAGGTAGTTATGGCTGTAAAAATACCCGGAAGTCTCCCCTGTCCGTAGGACATTTTTTGCGCCAATTTTGTTCCCCCATTTACCTAAAACAACCCTCAAATTGTCTAAAACCGCCATAAATCCAAAGGTTCCTTCCAGTGTGTGGCCGTGAAACAAACTAATACCCCTTCTCTCTGACTGGCTAACCCATAAGGCCTTGCGCCAGGCCTCGAGTACCCAAACAATCCTGAAAATCGTACGGAAACGACCGAAACCGCAGATTTCTGGCATCTCAAATGTATATTTCTACGTCCTTTCCATCAAATATCCCTTATAGTAATGAATTTCATCAGCACATTGGCGCATACGACCTGATGCAATAGCCACACTACCACTGCACCTACATCGTCCAGGCGCACCTACGTGGAAGAGCTTAGTGTAGCTCGCATAAACTTCCGTGAAACGCACACCCGACGAGGGGGCATGTTCGAAGGTGACGTCATCGATATTGGTGTGTTATAGGTTCACCTGAAATGCTGATATTTTTCTGTGTTACGGCGTAGATTTGCGTTAGTATCTGTTCCCAGCTTGAATTCACTTAAAGTAAGATACACAATGACGTTCTGATCAATATGTAACATAGTATGCATATTAACCCTCTGCACTCTGATGTCAAAATACCAAAGTTTTCAGCAGCAAATTTTTCCTACAATGCAACTGAGAATTTCAAAAGTTGTATCTTGTTTGACAGAGCTCATTGAACAAGATAGAATTTGTTAAATTTTTCGTGCTGCATGTGCAATATGGAGTCAATATTGAAAAATTTGAAATGCTCTCAGAGTACAAGGAGTTAACGACAAACTATATTTTCTTGAGTGTGGTATCAAATCAAGTCATGGCTGAAATAGTAGCCATGATTAGATTTCATACCAAACTAAACAAAACGTGAAGCAAGTGTGTGTGCAAAGTTTTCAGCAGCAAATTTTTCCTACAATGCAACTGAGAATTTCAAAAGTTGTATCTTGTTTGACAGATCTCATTGAACAAGATAGAATTTGTTAAATTTTTCGTGCTGCATGTGCAATATGGAGTCAATATTGAAAAATTTGAAATGCTCTCAGAGTACAAGGAGTTAACGACAAACTATATTTTCTTGAGTGTGGTATCAAATCAAGTCATGGCTGAAATAGTAGCCATGATTAGATTTCATACCAAACTAAACAAAACGTGAAGCAAGTGTGTGTGCGCGGGGGGAGGGGGTGGGGGACTTACTTCGTTTACCGCCCCAGCAACAGTCAAAACGTTTTTGAAACATTTCGTGTGATGTCCCGGATGGATTGTCACGAATTTATTTCAAGAGAATCAAAGTGGTTTATGGATATACCACAGGAATTTTAAGTTACGCCTACGTACAGGCATGACCATAGCTGTGGTTCGAAATTGGGAATCGACAAGGCAAAGTCCAGTGGCTATATGGTTAAAGAGATGCGTGTTAATTGAAATTGCTTATCTATTCTGTACCATGTTTTACACTTGTTTCGTTGCATCAATTATCTGATAATTAATGCAAAATCCACACGTCCAAATTGATATAGAAAAAGATCAGTAATTCCAAATTACAGTCATGATGACAAAAATCGCATTTTTCCTCTACGCACTTTCCGGGTGTTGAATAGTCATCTATTCGTTTGTATAACTGGTGGGTCCATCCAATCTTTCAGTATCCCTGAACTCGTCTGTCACAAACCTTTAGCTAGAGCACGGTTTCGACTGCGCATTATAATAGGGTAGTACGTCAGCAAAATGTGTGTACTTCCTTTAGCTAGAGCACGGTTTCGACTGCGCATTATAATAGGGTAGTACGTCAGCAAAATGTGTGTACTTTTTACTCGTAATCGTAGTTTTGTATCCGATAGAACGGATTCGCGAAAATATGTGCGCGAATGCTACAATCACTCAATTCTGTCACTGCATGTATACAATAGCTCCATATCACGGGTCGCTCAATAATGGGGGCTTTACTCGGGAAGCCAAAGCGTATCGGGCATACGAACTTCAAAATGGTCTTCCGAGAGGACCACTATCTGGTTAGTAATGTGTTTAGATGATCTTCGAAGCCATTGTAGGTGATATAATACAATGGCGTATATCGGGTGAGAGCACCGAGTTTTTCGGAGAGCTGAGCACTCGAGAGAGAATCGGGTCCATTCGAGAGAGCACCGAAAATGCCCAATTTTGTGCATTTCTGCTTGTTGTTTTTCGTGTTATCGACACATCTTTGTTGTACTCGATAGTAGCGATGAGTTGGAAATCAGAAAGAAGCAAAATACTCACGCAATCTTCAGTTTACTTCACTTTGTTCCGGGGAAAAGTAAAAAGTTTCCGTGACAGAACCGGAAACTGTTTACAAAATTATCTCCAGAACCGGAGAGAGCACGTAAAGTCAAGAAGTAATTCCTCCACAGTGCTCGATTCTCCTTTCTTAGTTCTGTTTATTCTGAAAGTTCAAACATTCACTGAGTTTGTACTTGTACTATTTGTTAAGATTTTTTTACATCAAACACCTTACAATTCTCCCATTCAACGGGTTGTTAAAACTTTAATTAAATAGTTTACAAAATTCACCACTCTAAATTATCACTTTTTACATTAACCCACTATCACATTTTACACTAGAATGTTCGGCTCATTCACTGATACTTACTAGTTTCGGGAGGCAAGGGGAAGTTACATGTACCTCAGTAACCTCCGTTTTAACCCTTGTTATCTATACAGCATTCAGGCCATATATATATAATATAACAATCTCGCAATGACTATTTCTCCTATTAATCTGATGTAATACAAAATCTGTCACCAAGCATTCTACATTTCTGGAGACCACACCTTTCGACACAATGTTCCAATAAGACTAAAATCCTCCTCCTCTGATTGGAAGAGAGCTCGCTTAGTATATTCTATGTTTACGCTCAAGTGGCAAATGCTACCGTCTGACGTCACAACGCGAAATATTTGAAATGACGTCGCCCGTTTCGTAATTGCTTCACCAACGGAGTGACGAGCAAACCGCTTCATTTTTCTGGATTTTTCACTCGTGCAGCAGACGGTGTTCCGGATGAAGTGTTGTTTAAATTTCAAACCGACTTACGATTGGGATTGAGATGGAATGAGTTTATCTGGTTTATTGATTATTTATCCAGTGCAGTCGTGGGACACACGAGAGGTGTATTTACTAAACCTGTGATCGTTAAAAGTTGCCTAGAACAAGGCAACTTTTAACGATTACATGTGTAGTAAATAAACCTATCGTGTTTCACGATGAAGGTTTTGGGCTTTGAGTAGTGTCTTATTGGAACATATACGTTATTGTGATGAATTGACGGTAACATGGTCTGAGGTTTACGTTGAGGTTGAACATACGCTCCGTACTTTCCCAAAATTGGCACCAGGGTTACCCGAAAATGTAGAGTTTATCAAAATCGTATTTATTTAGCAATGTTCGCCAAATAAACTGTTTTGTGGGGTGACACAAATACATTCATGAAGATTGCCACCAAAATTTGGCACTGGACCTTCCCAAAATTGGCACCATGGTTGCTCAAAATGCCAAGATGGCCAAACTCGCATTTATCAACCGATTTTCGCGAAATAAACTGCTTTGTGGGATGGCACAAAAAAATTCACGAAGATTGCCACTAAATTGGGCACTAGACCTTCCCAATTTAGGTGCCAGGGGTGGCCAAAGGTGCCGAGTTGCTCAAAATCGCATTTATCAACCGATTTTCGCCAAATAAAATGCATTGTGGGTTAGTACAAATAGATTCACAGAGAGTGCCACCAAAATTGAGCACCGAACATTTGCAAGAGTGGGCACCAGAGTTGCCCAAAAATGCCGAGTTGCTCAAAATCGCATTTATTTACCGATGTTCGCCAAAAAATTGCATTGTGGTGTGACACAAATACATTCAAGAAGATTGCCACCAAAATTGGGCACCGTACTTTCCCAAAATTGGCACCATGGTTACCCAAAAATGTAGAGTTGCTCAAAATCGTATTTATTTAGCAATGTTCGCCAAATAAACTGTTTTGTGGGGTGACACAAATACATTCATGAAGATGGCCACCAAAATTTGGCACTGGACCTTCCCAAAATTGGCACCATGGTTGCTCAAAATGCCAAGATGGTCAAACTCGCATTTATCAACCGATTTTCGCGAAATAAACTGCTTTGTGGGATGGCACAAAAAAATTCACGAAGATTGCTACTAAATTGGGCACCAGACCTTCCCAATTTAGGTGCCAGGGGTGGCCAAAGGTTCCGAGTTGCTCAAAATCGCATTTATCAACCGATTTTCGCCAAACAAAAATGCATTGTGGGGTGGTACAAATAGATTCACAGAGAGTGCCACCAAAATTGAGCACCGAACATTTGCAAGAGTGGCCACCAGAGTTGCCCAAAAATGCCGAGTTGCTCAAAATCGCATTTATTTACCGATGTTCGCCAAACAATTGCATTGTGGTGTGACACAAATACATTCAAGAAGATTGCCACCAAAATTGGGCACCGTACTTTCCCAAAATTGGCACCAGGGTTACCCAAAAATGTAGAGTTGCTCAAAATCGTATTTATTTAGCAATGTTCGCCAAATAAACTGTTTTGTGGGGTGACACAAATACATTTATGAAGATGGCCACCAAAATTTGGCACTGGACCTTCCCAAAATTGGCACCATGGTTGCTCAAAATGCCAAGATGGTCAAACTCGCATTTATCAACCGATTTTCGCGAAATAAACTGCTTTGTGGGATGGCACAAAAAAATTCACGGAGATTGCCACTAAATTGGGCACCAGACCTTCCCAATTTATGTGCCAGGGGTGGCCAAAGGTTCCGAGTTGCTCAAAATCGCATTTATCAACCGATTTTCGCCAAATAAAATGCATTGTGGGGTGGTACAAATAGATTCACAGAGAGTGCCACCAAAATTGAGCACCGAACATTTGCAAGAGTGGGCACGAGAGTTGCCCAAAAATGCCGAGTTGCTCAAAATCGCATTTATTTACCGATGTTCGCCAAATAAACTGCATTGTGGGGTGGCACAAATATGTTCGTGAAGATTGTCACCAAAATTGGCCACCGGACTTTCACAAATTTAGGCACCAGGGGTATCCAAAAGTTACCAGTTGCTCAGAATCGCATTTACGAACCGATTTTCGCCAAATAAACTGCCTTGTGGAGTGGCTCAAATAGATTCATGAAGATTGCGACCAAAACAGGGCACTGGATCTTCCTACAATTGGCACCAGTGGAAACAAAAGTGCTGACTTGCTCAAAATCGCATTTATTAGCCAATGTTCCCCATTTCAACACTTTTTGTAAAGCAGTGACAGTTTCAGTGACATTTGTGGACTTTTGTCCCAGAACACATTGTGCATTCACTTTGTGTGGTGTATGTCACCCTCGATGCATGAGCCAGAGGGGACTGTGAGTCTGGAATAGAGAACATGAGAAAGTTTCTAGGTTGTCCAGAGTTGCACACATCATTAACAGCAGTTTTTTTTTTCTCACGAGTGAAAGAAGCAGGGAATCACTATTGGAGAGTTATTTTTAAAATTAACACGAGAATCTGGTGTTCTCTAATTTGAACTATTTTTTCTGAATGAACAACTCCCTGTGTTACAAGAATCGTTACATCAACTAGTATTGAATGAAATGCATGACGATATTGGTCACCAGGGAAAAGCGAACACTCTGCAGCTGGAAAAAGCTACGTTTTTTTCTGGCCTGGTATGGAGAAAGATGATTTGCGCAAAGTCCAACACTGAGGAAAATGTATTGGACAGAAAATCCGACCTGCTATTGAAATAGGTCGATTTGAAACTAGTAGAACAATGGAGTTAGAGTGTATGGATTTTCTTAGCCTGGAGCAGTCAACTGGTGGTTATACATTCTGATGATTACAGATCATTCCAAACGGAAGGCCTACACATACAAGATTCCAAGTCGTTACCAGACAGTTGTTTATCGAAACCAAGGTTCTATATGAGACTGTTGATAGACGGAAGGCCTACACACACTAGATTCCAAGTCGTTGCCAGACTTTTTTTTTATCGTAACCAATGTTCTTTTTGAGAATTTATTGCATTTATTTATATTTATTGCAGACTGTAGATTTGTTAAGGAAGAGGCCCGCCTGGATTTTACTGACTGTATATTTGTTAAGGAAGGGGCCCGTCTGGATACAGACTGTAGATTTGTTAAGGAAGGGGCCCTCCTGGATTTTGCAGACTGTAGATTTGTTAAGGAAGAGGCCCGCCTGGATTTTACACACTGTAGATTTGTTAAGGAAGGAGCCCTCCTGGATTTTACAGACTGTATATTTGTTAAGGAAGGGGCCCGCCTGGATTTTACAGACTGTAGATTTGTTAAGGAAGGGGCCCGCCAGGATTTTACAGACTGTAGATTTGTTAAGGAAGGGGCCCGCCTGGATTTTACAGACTGTAGATTTGTTAAGGAAGAGGCCCGCCTGGACTTTACAGACTGTAGATTTGTTAAGGAAGGGGCCCTCCTGGATTTTACAGACTGTATATTTGTTAAGGAAGGGGCCCTCCTGGACTTTACAGACTGTATATTTGTTAAAGAAGGGGCTCGTCTGTATTTTACAGACTGTAGATTTGTTAAGGAATGGGCCCGCCTGGATTTTACAGACTGTATATTTGTTAAGGAAGGGGCCCTCCTGGATTTTACAGACTGTAGATTTAAGGAAGGGCCCCGCCTGGATTTTACAGACTGTAGATTTGTTAAGGAAGGGGCCCTCCTGGATTTTACAGACTGTAGATTTGTTAAGGAAGAGGCCCGCCTGGATTTTACAGACTGTATATTTGTTAAGGAAGGGGCCCGTCTGGATTTTACAGACTGTAGATTTGTTAAGGAAGGGGCCCGCCTGGATTTTACAGAATGTATATTTGTTAAGGAAGGGGCCCTCCTGAATTTTACAGACTGTAGATTTGTTAAGGAAGGGTCCCGCCTGGATTTTACAGACTGTATATTTGTTAAGGAAGGGGCCCTCCTGGATTTTACAGACTGTATATTTGTTAAGGAAGGGGACCGCCTGGATATTACAGACTGTATATTTGTTAAGGAAGGGGACCTCCTGGATTTTACAGACTGTAGATTTGTTAAGGAAGGGGCCCGCCTGGATGTTACAGACTGTATATTTTCCTGTGACGGTCACGCTGAAAAAGTCTTACGTTGGTCAAATGTGTGTATTTGGTTTGGGGAAAGGGTGCTAGAAGTATCGCGTGTGAAATGGAATGAGTCGCCGAATGATAATATATACGTTGATAGGGATTTAAACCTGGGAACACTTTCAAATCAGGTGGGAACAGGGAGCTGCATGACAAGCGCATTGAATATCGATAGAAAAGTCGCTGCGTTTCATCCCGTTTGGTGGCGCGTTCAACTGACTGCGAGACCTATTTGAGTGGACAATGTCTTTTTGTTTGGGTACACGTCATTACTTTACTTTTGTAAGTCTATTGACAGGGTTTCAATGACTGCAGAAAACATTTAGAATCTTGACGGGTACTTTTTGTACATACAAACAAATGTTACTCGTGATAAATAATAAAAGTAATATTTTATTCAGCTTTGGGTTCTAAGGGAATTCCAGGGGTGATTAATAATCTTTAAATAATTTATTTATTTATTTATTTATTTATTTATTTATTTATTTATTTATTGGGTTTAACGACACTCACCTCGTGTCGGACAGTTTTACGGGTGGAGGAAGCCGGAGTACCCGGAGAGAACAGCCTAGCAACGGCGAGCATCTGTCAGACTCTCCAACGTACTAACTCCGAGCAAGCAGGGTTAGCATTTGTTGAGGACAAGTGCACCATCGATGTGCAGCACGCCTCAGTACACAGTGCCACCGTGCCCCACGTGGGCAATCGGGATGAAGAGCCTTGGCCAAGGACACAGCCCAGTTACCCTTGGCGGGGAATCTTTTAATAATAAAATTGCTACTAGCAAACAGGACTTACAACAAAGTTGATGGAGACGAGCCTTTTAGATGTGGTATTCATACAAGGACATTTCCAATGTTTACAATAACTTACCCTCATGCACTCCTGACCTTGGGAACAATGTCGTTACTTATTCATTGTGGGGTAGTAGGATACTAGCCTTTATGTGAGATTCATACTAGGCAATTTCATTGCATTACAATAAACCGAACGCACTGACTCGGCGATGCGCCCACGCCCGTTCTGTGTAAGGCATGACCTATATGACCTACGGCTACCACCCATGGGAAATTTACAGCTAACTCAACGAACTGCCCATACACACATGCACAAGCTCGTTCGAAGATATGGGAAATTTCTATGCACCAATGCCGCAAACAATAAATGGGTTGTGTTCCTTAAACAATAAGCAAGGTCACTTGGGACGCGATGTCTGTTAGACAATTGGCAAGCCCGAAGCTTAATATGGCGTTACCTAAAACAGGTGGGCAGGCTATGTGTCATGCCTCATAAACAATAAACATGGCCGAGACACAATATGCAGGCGAATGACGTGGCCTGATATGCATGGGAACACTTCGTGTTATGCCTCGTAAGCAATAGACAATAGACAGACAATAGAACCTGTACAATTGGAAAACAAAGGCCCTAAACAATGGGTAGTCCGACGATGTGGCCTTATGCGCTTGGGGACGCTATGTGGCATTACTCTAAGCAATGGTGCTGGAGCCCTAACAAATCCGAAACAATAGACGTACAATATGAGAAGAATAGGAATTGCTAAGGAACAATAAAAAACGGACGCCATGGCACTTCCGGCATTGGTCAAGACCATGGTCTATACACTACTTTCTCTTACGAAGTAATTGGATTGGATATCTTCATAAATAAGGAAGTTTTTATATTTCGGATGTAGGTATAAATTTCAATTATTTACCTCCTACAATATTTCCATTGTTGTTACTGGATGAATGAGAAGGATTGGTAATTTGTCAGGCGTATCAGTTAGTTATTTTTACGTTAGAGATGATTCCATAATCGTACAGCAGTGGGTGGTTTTGTATCACAGGTATGGTTTTTCGATCGAGGCGTTGTTATTGTTTTTGTTGGAGTGGCATAATCCAACTGCTGAGGATGTGTATGGTTCAAATAAATCATGTTTGTAAGTGGAATCCCAAGCAGATGAGCTGGTGTTCGTTGGGATCATCGGGTGTATATTCTAATGCCCAAAACATTGACCAGTTTTTGCGTCAGTAATATTCCTAAAATATCTTTTGGAAGACAAGTTCTTCGTTTTTTGTGTTATCGTGGTACCTCAGCTTTCAAAGTGGACTGTCGATTGGTGCAGTGTGAAGGGATTATGTAAAGCGGTGTGTGATAGGGAAGGCTCGATTATCGTTATCACTGAGACCACGGGATGTAGGCAAAACATCCCGACGTACCGGAAATACGATTTTTGAGGTGGAAGAAATTGCCTATTTTCGTGCTTTGGACAATAAAAAGGTGAGTTTGAGTACAAAAAAATCTTCTTATTGTATCCGATAAATATAAAGAGAAAATCTTCTTATTGTATCCGATAAATATAAAGAGAAAATCTTCTTATTGTATCCGATAAATATAAAGAGAAAATCTTCTTATTGTATCCGATAAATATAAAGAGAAAATCTTCTTATTGTATCCGATAAATATAAAGAGAAAATCTTCTTATTGTATCCAATAAATATAAAGAGAAAATCTTCTTATTGTATCCGATAAATATAAAGAGAAAATCTTCTTATTGTATCCGATAAATATAAAGAGAAAATCTTCTTATTGTATCCGATAAATATAAAGAGAAAATCTTCTTATTGTATCCGATAAATATGAAGAGAAAATCTTCTTATTGTATCCGATAAATATAAAGAGAAAATCTTCTTATTGTATCCGATAAATATAAAGAGAAAATCTTCTTATTGTATCTGATAAATATAAAGAGAAAAAGACAAAGACATATAAACAATCGCCTAGAATTGCCCAAATCGCAGTAGTTAATGTATCGTTGTTGTATTCGGACTTAATCACTTGCCCTTGAACAAAAAAGTTCAAAATCCCAGAGGAATACCCTCTGTAAAATTCGTAGTTCTTCATGAGAGGTTCAAATTCGGTCGAGGGATGTACACTGGCATTTATAGTACATGTATGCAGAAAACCATCCTGATACACCCAATATTAAATCATTTAAATCTATCTGAATTGGTGTCAGTGTTTTTCACTTAGTGTACCACCCGGCGACAGTGAAGTGTACACCTCGGCGAAATGTCTACATATGCGAAAAGACACCGTTGTGATGAACCAACGGCTTGTAACATATATGCCTCGCAATATTTATCAACTGCCGCGAGTGAAAGGCATAAATCGTGCTGAGTTGAAACGTGAAGATGTCAGAAACCAATGGGTACATCGTTATTACCGTACACATTTGTCAACCCTGTTGTACATGAACGCGATTCAGATAGTGGCATTGGTTGGCTCGATCGATAGGGTCTATTTCTCAACGTCTTAACCATCCCGAAAGTATACTGTTGTCTAAACTTTGAGTCATTCAACTCTTGATAAGAAAAACACCGAAATTGGTCACACCTGCGACCAGCTGTGATTTAATAGTCGTATAGACACGCAGGTTTATAAATACAACGCATGTTACAGTAGTTTTCCATCGATCCAAGGCCTCCAGTAAAAGTAGTCTCTCCAGAGTTCTCCGATAAAAAGAACCAATCAACTGGACATTTCTCAATTCTCTCCGTTCTCAAAACACCACGCAAATCGAATGATCGAAATCGAATCGTGTAATCAGAGTTCAGCGCAAATCCCCCCTCCCGAAAAAAACTCAATATTATCTGGGGGAGGGGCACCAAAAATTTGCAAGACGGGACGTGGAGGTGGATGGGTCTCTTGAGTGCACCAAAAATGTGCATTTCCAACTTGTGCAATTTTTTAAAAATATATCAATAATTCAGTTAATATATACCATCATTTGTATTTCAAACCTTAAAGATGATGTTGTACATCACACTCTTATATAAATACAACATCAGGAGGCTTTATATGTGATAATATTGGGCTTAATCTGGGAAAATGTCACACGTTAGTAGATGGTGGGTGTCTTGTTCGAAATGTAGAAAATGTGCAGCCAGTATTTTGGGAAAATTCTCTCTGATGCACTAAATTCAACCCAAGTTATGTATTTATTAATTTATTTATTTATTTATTGGTGTTTAATGACACTTTAGCAACCAAGGTCATATCGTGTCGGTGACAGGTTTACGGGTGCAGGAAGCCAGAGTACCCGGAGAGAACCACCGAGCAACGACGAGCAGCTGTCAGCCCTTCAACATCATAACCCACGACTGTACTACACACTGCACAGCAGTACTGCGTACTACACAGCGCAGACAGGGTTAGATTGGCTGAAGACATGTGCACTTCGGCGTGCAGTACGTCTCAGCACACAGCGTCATCGTGCCCCCACGTGGGCAATTGGGGTAAGTTTATTTTGGATTTTAATGGGAGAGTGGGGGTGGGTGTCTGAGAACGGTAGTAGAAATTTGCACGTAGTGGGTGGATGGGTGTAAAAGGAGCCGAATAAAAAATAGGACGTCACGTCTTGCAAATTGTTAGTGGCCCCCCCCCCCCCCCCCCCCCCCCCCCCCCTGATAATATGAGGAAAATTCCGACCAGGATCGCGATGGTTCTACAGATTTCTCTGTTACGTTATCAATTACCCTCAGTTAGGATCTTACGACTTCTATATTATTTATGTGTTCATCTTATAGCGTTGTGCCATTTCTGGTTGAGTCGATGATTCCTGCGCGATACTCCACAATAGACTTATTCTGCGTACACGTCGTTATTCATTTACTTTCAAAATTCATTTTATCCGCGAACCTCAGTTTACAACAACTCTGGGTGACGCATCTGGCATTGGTATGAAACAATCCCTCATTCAGCCAAATCATGCCGAATCCTTATTTCACCTTACCCCTCCTACTTTTCCACTGCACGCAGCATCAACCAACTTATGTGTGTAAAATTAGAATCTCGATGTACTTTTATGAGTGTTTTCATCTACTGAAACAGTGACACCACGATGTCGATAATATGAACGGCACCTGTTCTAATATCACAATAGGCCCCGTGTGTTTCCGGGTATAATAGTCACACCACTGGTAGCCAGGTTATCAATACACATCAGCGATGTCCCTACTACCCCAACGGTTCCCGCGTTTGTCCGGGTATAATAGTCACACCACTGGTAGCCAGGTTATCAATACACATCAGCGATGTCCCTACTACCCCAACGGTTCCCGCGCGTGTCCGGGTATAATAGTCACACCACTGGTAGCCAGGTTATCAATACACATCAGCGATGTCCCTACTACCCCAACGGTTCCCGCGTTTGTCCGGGTATAATAGTCACACCACTGGTAGCCAGGTTATCAATACACATCAGCGATGTCCCTACTACCCCAACGGTTCCCGCGTGTGTTCGGGTATAATAGTCACACCACTGGTAGCCAGGTTATCAATACACAGCAGCGATATCCCTACTACCCCAACGGTTCCCGCGTGTGTCCGGGTATAATAGTCACAACACTGGTAGCCGGGTTATCAATACACAGCAGAGATGTCCCTACTACCCCAACGGTTCCCGCGTTTGTCCGGGTATAATAGTCACACCACTGGTAGCCAGGTTATTAATACACAGCAGCGATGTCCCTACTACCCCAACGGTTCCCGCGTGTGTCCGGGTATAATAGTCACACCACTTATAGCCAGGTTATCAATACACAGCAGCGATGTCCCCACTACTCCAACGGTTCCCGCGTGTGTCCGGGTATAATAGTCACACCACTGATAGCCAGGTTATCAATACACAGCAGCGATGTCCCTACTACCCCAACGGTTCCCGCGTGTGTCCGGGTATAATAGTCACACCACTTATAGCCAGGTTATCAATACACAGCAGCGATGTCCCTACTACCCGAACGGTTCCCGCGTGTGTCTGGTATAATAGTCACACCACTGGTAGCCAGGTTATCAATACACAGCGGCGATGTCCCTACTACCCCAACGGTTCCCGCGTGTGTCTGGTATAATAGTCACACCACTGGTAGCCAGGTTATCAATACACAGCAGCGATGACCCTACTACCCCAACGGTTTCCGCGTGTGTCCGGGTATAATAGTCACACCACTTATAGCCAGGTTATCAATACACAGCAGCGATGTCCCTACTACCCGAACGGTTCCCGCGTGTGTCTGGTATAATAGTCACACCACTGGTAGCCAGGTTATCAATACACAGCGGCGATGTCCCTACTACCCCAACAGTTCCCGCGTGTGTCTGGTATAATAGTCACACCACTGGTAGCCAGGTTATCAATACACAGCAGCGATGACCCTACTACCCCAACGGTTTCCGCGTGTGTCCGGGTATAATAGTCACACCACTGGTAGCCAGGTTATCAATACACAGCAGCGATGTCCCTACTACCCCAACGGTTCCCGCTTGTGTCCGGGTATAATAGTCACACCACTGGTAGCCAGGTTATCAATACACATCAGCGATGTCCCTACTACCCTAACGGTTCCCGCGTGTGTCTGGTATAATAGTCACACCACTGGTAGCCAGGTTATTAATACACATCAGCGATGTCCCTACTACCCCAACGGTTCCCGCTTGTGTCCGGGTATAATAGTCACACCACTGGTAGCCAGGTTATTAATGCACAGCAGCGATGCCCCTACTACCCCAACGGTTCCCGCGTGTGTCTGGTATAATAGTCACACCACTGGTAGCCAGGTTATTAATACACAGCAGCGATGTCCCTACTACCCCAACGGTTCCCGCGTGTGTCTGGGTATAATAGTCACACCACTGGTAGCCAGGTTATTAATACAGAGCAGCGATGTCCCTACTACCCCAACGGTTCCCGCGTGTGTCTGGTATAATAGTCACACCACTGGTAGCCAGGTTATTAATACACAGCAGCGATGTCCCTACTACCCCAACGGTTCCCGCGTGTGTCCGGGTATAATAGTAACACCACTGGTAGCCAGGTTATCAATACACATCAGCGATGTCCCTACTACCCCAACGGTTCCCGCGTGTGTCCGGGTATAATAGTCACACCACTGGTAGCCAGGTTATCAATACACAGCAGCGATGTCCCTACTACCCCAACGGTTCCCGCGTGTGTCCGGGTATAATAGTCACACCACTGGTAGCCAGGTTATCAATACACATCAGCGATGTCCCTACTACCCTAACGGTTCCCGCGTGTGTCTGGTATAATAGTCACACCACTGGTAGCCAGGTTATCAATACACAGCAGCGATGTCCCCACTACTCCAACGGTTCCCGCGTGTGTCCGGGTATAATAGTCACACCACTGGTAGCCAGGTTATCAATACACATCAGCGATGTCCCTACTACCCTAACGGTTCCCGCGTGTGTCTGGTATAATAGTCACACCACTGGTAGCCAGGTTATCAATACACAGCAGCGATGTCCCCACTACTCCAACGGTTCCCGCGTGTGTCCGGGTATAATAGTCACACCACTGATAGCCAGGTTATCAATACACAGCAGCGATGTCCCTACTACCCCAACGGTTCCCGCGTGTGTCCGGGTATAATAGTCACACCACTGGTAGCCAGGTTATCAATACACATCAGCGATGTCCCTACTACCCGAACGGTTCCCGCGTGTGTCTGGTATAATAGTCACACCACTGGTAGCCAGGTTATCAATACACAGCGGCGATGTCCCTACTACCCCAACGGTTCCCGCGTGTGTCTGGTATAATAGTCACACCACTGGTAGCCAGGTTATTAATGCACAGCAGCGATGTCCCTACTACCCCAACGGTTCCCGCGTGTGTCTGGTATAATAGTCACACCACTGGTAGCCAGGTTATCAATACACAGCAGCGATGTCCCTACTACCCCAACGGTTCCCGCGTGTGTCGGGGTATAATAGTCACACCACTGGTAGCCAGGTTATTAATACACAGCAGCGATGTCCCTACTACCCCAACGGTTCCCGCGTGTGTCTGGTATAATAGTCACACCACTGGTAGCCAGGTTATCAATACACAGCAGCGATGTCCCTACTACCCGAACGGTTCCCGCGTGTGTCTGGTATAATAGTCACACCACTTATAGCCAGGTTATCAATACACATCAGCGATGTCCCTACTACCCCAACGGTTCCCGCGTGTGTCCGGGTATAATAGTCACACCACTTGTAGCCAGGTTATTAATGCACAGCAGCGATGTCCCTACTACCCCAACGGTTCCCGCGTGTGTCCGGGTATAATAGTCACACCACTGGTAGCCAGGTTATTAATACACAGCAGCGATGTCCCTATTACCCCAACGGTTCCCGCGTGTGTCTGGTATAATAGTCACACCACTGGTAGCCAGGTTATTAATGCACAGCAGCGATGTCCCTACTACCCCAACGGTTCCCGCGTGTGTCTGGTATAATAGTCACACCACTGGTAGCCAGGTTATTAATACACAGCAGCGATGTCCCTACTACCCCAACGGTTCCCGCGTGTGTCCGGGTATAATAGTAACACCACTGGTAGCCAGGTTATCAATACACATCAGCGATGTCCCTACTACCCCAACGGTTCCCGCGTGTGTCCGGGTATAATAGTCACACCACTGGTAGCCAGGTTATCAATACACATCAGCGATGTCCCTACTACCCCCAACGGTTCCCGCGTGTGTCTGGGTATAATAGTCACACCACTGGTAGCCAGGTTATTAATGCACAGAAGCGATTTCCCGATTGTTCACGTTGCATGCCATCTCAATCTTCGTGTGTAGCGAATTCTGCAAAATCTGTTTCACAGAAATATTGAGGTGTTTGTGAATTAGCCTGTCAGTTCTCCGACATTTGCTGGTGAGTTTTCCAGCAATCTAAAGGATCTGCTGAATTAACTTCACATTCATATGGAAACTGACCGTCGCCATATACCCATAGTTGCTTGAAGCGACGTATAACCCCAATCAAACAAACAAAACAATGACTGGTGTTTGGGTTGAGTCCAGATATCACTAATGAAATTCGCGCTGTGGTGTACACGATTCGTCTGAATGTTGATCACCGGGGTGTACACTCGTAATGTGATCATTTTTCAGTTTTCTCGGCTAATGTCCGCGAGCAGCCGAAAAAGAATTTCTCGACTGTGTAGCACAGTAAAATAACAACCTGAACGTATTCGTGTTAACCGTCCTGATGGGAGAAGGATGATATAATTTACATTATTATATGGGATTTACGATCGGCCTCATGGATGTGGTTAGAGGGTTTCAGCTGGGGGGGGGGGGGGGGGGGGTGCCACCGGTGTAAATTCCAACTGTGAGTAGTTTCGATTCGATAGGTGGTTGCACTGCAGCGCTGGGTGATATCTTTTAACCCTTTAACCAACGAATCGCCCACATCCGCCCGCGTAATATGCAAATACAGCTGCTGAAAAAATACTATTTTTCGAAATATTTCAACAAAACTATATCATGTGACCCCTCTTTGGAACGAGCTCGTCGAGCTCGTTCCAAAGAGGGGTCACATGATATGGTTTTGTCGAATTTTTTTTTTAAAACATTTAAAAAATGATATTTAAAATAATAAATTTTGAAATCGTCTGCGTTGGGTAAAGGGTTAAAGTGATTATATATATACACACACACATGCTTATGAACCCTTCTGAAAATTTTCACTAGTCCTGAAACGGAAAAAGCATCATTTATAATGTGTCTGGGTCAGAAAATTTACTGGATTGATGTCAGAGTCGAAATTTTGAGGCCAATGTCAATTTAGAGTAGGAAATTTGAAACTCAAGTTTCCAGTTGGAAATAAAAGATCAAAATTTCTCATCATTAAGTTGGAATTTTAATATTTTTCATGAACAATGGTAATTTATTGAATTTCCAACTATTTGATTTTTGACCTCGGAATTTCCAACTATTGAAAAAAATACTTCTAGCTGGGGGGGGGGGGGGGGGGTGAGACCCCCCCACCCCCACCCCTGCCGCCACATCCCTGATCGGCCTGTGTGATTTCCAATAACAAACACCCACCAAAGTGATTGCTTGCGTTGCAACCGAACTATAAGGACACGAATGAATAGAATGGTAATCTATTAATCTGAGAAAAACAATAATGTTTATTTTTCACTCCTCATTGATCATTTAATTATGGGTTTTTTGAAGAACTTGTCTGCACTCCATCTAAAACAGGCAATTTCTTCCACCTCAGAAATCTGCACTCCATCTAAAACAGGCAATTTCTTCCACCTCACAAATCGCATTTACCACAAATCGCATTTTGCCTACAAACTGTGGGGACTGTTGTTTTCAAATTTAAGCAGGTGGAATGTGTAGCGACGAACTTGAACTGATTGTATGGTTTTGAAAAAGTCAGCATGGACGAAAGTCTGTACATGTATGTTGCAGTGCTGGTAAATGAAACATTGGTCGTGTACATCTGCATTTCGAAGTTTCAGATTACGGGTTGTATGTAGCAGAATCCTTAGTCGACGTTTCGTCAGGTGTACAACGTCCTCGTTATGGAGATGGGGACGATATATAGTGAACAGTAGTGATGGCGTGGTTGGGAGCTCTTAGTGTATTTATCCGGCTTAAATTCTACCTTGTGACAATTTATAAATCCTAAAACATGTCTCAAATGTTGAAACTTGTGAGAAAATGTTTCATTTGAAAAGTGCCATTAAATGAAAGAAAGGAAGAAACCCAAAGGCACATGTTACCTTTAAACTACCTTTATAATGCCCTAACCATAATTACTATACCGATGAGATACCATTCTGGACAAAAAATTGTTCGTCATGTTCTTGTTGCTAAACAATTTCAATTGACGGCGCCATCATAGATTTTATCGTCCATATTGAAATAATAAACAATTTCAATGAAATTCCTAGTCTGAAAACTATTGTGTAGAGGAAATTTAGCCTATTTGTTAATTCTCTTGCCTTCCAGTAACACTCTGAAACATTTCTATACATTCAGGAAGGCATTCGTCAATTAACAACAGCCGCCATCTGGAATTTTGGGCGCTATTAATTTTTGAAAATTGACTTTACAGACGATGGCTTCTCGGCTGCAGTCAATAAATATGGTCAAAGGCATGTACGTGCCAATTCTGGGGCTCTCATTCGCCAAGTAATGTTTTTGTAATGATGTTGCCATTCCCTGCTCGCTTGTCGAAAACCGTTATGGAGAATTGCTGCAAAGTGATTCCTAAACAGCAAGTTTGTGGCCGCGCCAGACAAGTTCATTTGATTCCACCAACTTAGAGAATTCTGGATATTATTTAAGATATCGCCGCCTGAGTGCTAGAATGTTCTATGTCCCATAGGGGAGATAATATATAGTCCCATAGGGGAGATAATATGTAGTCCCATAGGGGAGACAATATGTAGTCCGATAGGGGAGATAATACATAGTCCCATAGGGTAGATAATACATAGTCCCATAGGGTAGATAATACATAGTCCCATAGGGGAGATAATATATAGTCCCATAGGGGAGATAATACATAGTCCCACAGGGGAGATAATACATAGTCCCATAGGGGAGATAATACATAGTCCCATAGGGTAGATAATACATAGTCCCATAGGGGAGATAATATATAGTCCCATAGGGGAAATAATATATAGTCCCATAGGGTAGATAATACATAGTCCCATAGGGTAGATAATACATAGTCCCATAGGGTAGATAATACATAGTCCCATAGGGGAGATAATACATAGTCCCATAGGGTAGATAATACATAGTCCCATAGGGGAGATTATACATAGTCCCATAGGGTAGATAATACATAGTCCCATAGGGGAGATAATATATGGTCCCATAGGGGAGATAATACATAGTCCCATAGGGTAGATAATACATAGACCCATAGGGGAGATAATATATGGTCCCATTGGGGAGATAATACATAGTCCCATAGGGTAGATAATACATAGTCCCATAGGGTAGATAATACATAGTCCCATAGGGGAGATAATATATGGTCCCATAGGGGAGATAATACATAGTCCCATAGGGTAGATAATACATAGACCCATAGGGGAGATAATATATGGTCCCATTGGGGAGATAATACCTAGTCCCATAGGGTAGATAATACATAGTCCCATAGGGTAGATAATACATAGTCCCATAGGGTAGATAATACATAGTCCCACAGGGGAGATAATACATAGTCCCATAGGGTAGATAATACATAGTCCCATAGGGGAGATAATATATGGTCCCATTGAGGAGATAATACATAGTCCCATAGGGTAGATAATACATAGTCCCATAGGGGAGATAATATATGGTCCCATTGGGGAGATAATACATAGTCCCATAGGGGAGATAATATATGGTCCCATTGAGGAGATAATACATAGTCCCATAGGGTAGATAATACATAGTCCCATAGGGGAGATAATATATGGTCCCATTGGGGAGATAATACATAGTCCCATAGGGGCGATAATATATGGGACATAATACATAGTCCCATAGGGGAGATAATATATAGTCCCATAGGGGAGATAATACATAGTCCCATAGGGGAGATAATACATAGTCCCATAGGGGAGATAATACATAGTCCCATAGGGTAGATAATACATAGTCCCATAGGGTAGATAATACATAGTCCCATAGGGTAGATAATACATAGTCCCATAGGGTAGATAATACATAGTCCCATAGGGGAGATAATACATAGTCCCATAGGGGAGATAATATATGGGACATAATACATAGTCCCATAGGGTAGATAATACATAGTCCCATAGGGGAGATAATACATAGTCCCATAGGGGAGATAATACATAGTCCCATAGGGGAGATAATACATAGTCCCATAGGGTAGATAATACATAGTCCCATAGGGGAGATAATATATGGTCCCATTGGGGAGATAATACATAGTCCCATAGGGGCGATAATATATGGGACATAATACATAGTCCCATAGGGGAGATAATACATAGTCCCATAGGGGAAATAATACATGTCCCATAGGGGACATAGAACATTCTAGAACTCAGCCGACGATATATCATACCTAGATAACCACCACCATACCCTCCCGTTGTTCATTTCCCATGTGATGAAACAACGCAGGAATATTGCATCATGGGACATCGACCACGTTAAAAAATAGCACTTGATCCGACACTATAACTAAAGCACAGAGTGCAAGAGACGGTGGTGCCGGGTAAGAAACAGACGTTTAGCTAAGAAGATTGGAATGGTCACAGAAGCCGCCAGATGGAATTGAACAGTAGGTTTACTCATAAATTGCTGAAAGAAGTTCAGCAGATGAAATCTTTGAGTAACATTAGTTATAGTAAATTTGCAGCTTTTAAGTTAAAAAACATAAATAATGTTGCAGCAACAAAGTTCATTTCAATTTTTTAACTAGCAAGCATATATTTTTACTGTGAATTCAGTCAATTCCTCTTGGGAGTTTTTGTTGTATTATGGAATGTTTAGAAGAACTTTGGAGATGTGCATCTCTAATCACCAAAATAATCCGTGGTCTCAGCTTTTAAACTGAGGCATATCAATTAATGGAAGATCTGTGAAGATGAAACTGTTTGAATTCGCTTGATCACAACTGACAAAAATTTTGAAATTTCAGTAATTGTCCATTCTCATTCGGTCTGGGTCGGGTGCAAATGTGAACATACTGGCTGAGTTAAATGCAACATTTTTTGAGGTGGTGGTGGTTGGGGGGGGTGGGGTACGTTATCTCAGTTGGTATAATTGTAGAGCATCTATAGCTAGGTGCCGTAGACCGGGGATACGTCGGGGCCCACTTCCTAAACGCTCGGAACCAGCACTATGCCTGGTGAAATTCCTGCTTGACGTAGGAGGTATAACCACCATAATATATATATTCATCATATGACTTGTCCGTTTTGTTCACTTTAAAACATTTGATATTTTGTTTTCATATTAATCAGTGATAAATAAAGCCTTCTGTCAATTTCATTGGTCAATTTCAAAACTAGACAATTTGATTGGCTGAACAAAATACAACTGGGCCACATTTTCATAATTTGCATAATTAGAGTTCGGAGCTTTCATTGGTCAATTTCAAAACTGGAGAATTTGATTGGCTAAACAAAATACAACTGGGTCACATTTGCATAATTTCTGTAGAGAGAATTTACGTTATCTGTCCTATTTAGGGTGGGTTATATTGAATTAATCTTTTACCTACAAGAAAAACGCCATTTATTTTTTTTTGTATTTTCACTTTTTGCTTCCAAAACATAGGTTATGACCCCTCATTGGAACGAGCTCGACGAGCTAGTTCCAATGAGGGGTCATAACCTATGCTTTGGAAGCACAAAATGAAATTTTTTAGTTATACGAGGATGTTTTTTCCAAGTGCCGTCAACAACTCAAGTTAGGTGATGGGTTAAAAAGTAATACTAAGTGGCTAATTTGTGCGTGTGTGTGTCATATGATAAATAGAATATGAAATGAGTGTTTTTCTCATATAATATTTATGAAACTCGTCCGAATTTTCCGTTTGGGCTCGCCCGTGGCTCGCCAAAACGGAAAATTCTTAGACTCGTTTCAAAAATGTTATATGAGAAAAACACTCATTTCAGAAAAACGCCATTCAGTTTTTTTACACTATCTTAAACTAACACCTCGGCCATTTCTGTACAAAGATACCCAGGTCGGCAGCCACTGAATAATGAAGATTCTTATTTCATATATGGATCACAATTTGGAAACACGTTACAGACATGAAAAGAAGCAGTGTTTCAAGTATGGTTTGTCAAAACGCTGTGGTGGCAGGGGGTGTAGCCACGTCTCTTAAACAGGGCCAGATGTGATGGGAGTCAAGATTTAAATATAGGAGACTAATCCTTGAGAAAATCAGTAAATGCGATTTCGAGCAACATGGCATTTGCAGGCAGCACTGATGCCCAAATTTGGGATGGCCCGGTGCCCAATTATTTGGCGAAAATCAGTTGGTAAATGCGATTTTAAGCAACTCGGCACTTTTGGACAGCCCTAGTGCCCAAATTTGGTAATGTTCGATGCCCAATTTTGGTGTCAATCTTCATGAATCTATTTTAGCCGCCCAACATTGCAGTTTATTTGGCGAAAATTAGTTGATAAATGCGATTTTGAGCAATTCGATACTTTGGGGCAGCCCTAGTGCCCAAATTTTGGAAGGTCCGGTCCCCAATTTTGGTGGCAATCTTTATGAATCTATTTGTGCCACCCCACAATGCAGTTTTTGTGGCGAAAATCGGTTGATACAGAATGTCGAATAATGGAACCGGGAATAAGTTACCGTTGGCACGTCCGTCCACAAATCTCACAGAGACTGACTGCAGTATAGACCAAGATATTAAGTTATTATCAACAAAGTCACCAAAGTGTCGATCCAGTTTAACAGAGAAAATATACGCCATTAAATCAAGTTTAATAAAAAGATATACGCCATTAAATCAAGTTTAATGAAGAAAACGTACATCTTTAAATCCAGAGGTTGAAGCAAGATTCATTACAATGCTGATCAGAGCAACTGTCGACAAGACAGTTTATGAGACACCAGTCACGCATTTCTTTGTCCCCCACCCAGGGTCCTATGGGTCGACAGTCTGACACAGCATCATAATCAACGCTGCCGTCTTCTTCTGACGAATCATAATTATAATGATTAGATACAATGATTGATTTGGATGTAGACGATAAACTTGGAGTTGTAGTTACGCTCTCACCCTGCTTCACTATATCCATAAGCCGTAGCGGAGAAACCGACGAAGTGCCTTCTTCGTAATCGTCAAATGAATTGGAATTGTCTTGATGTACGATATTGGTTCCAGGCGCCTCATAATCTTTTACGTAAGTGTTGAAGTTAATATCACCAGCATCTGTTGCATCGGAACTTTGAAGAGGCCTGTAAGTTACTACAGTTTTTCCTGCAGGTAAGACATGAATAACAGTAAGCAATCCTTGTGTTGCCCACTGGGGTAGCTCATCAACTGAATTCGATATATTATTATTGTTAGTTTGTGAACGTAAGCTTTCACCATTAGTTGTCATATAATTATCCTCCTCGGGTTTTGTTACGAGTTCGAGTAACTGATGGTGTCCCCTTTCTCCATTACCCAACATTTTATCTTTTCGTGACAGAGATTCATGTTTGTCTGTGAATATAATTTCGTCACCTAGCCTAGGATTCACTTCCTTTGCATCTGTTGATGTTCCTATATTTGAATCATCGGTTGTATATTCTAATGCCCTGAACACTGACCAGTTTTGCGTGTTTTTCTTGTTTCGTATTTCTGCTGCAGTATTCGGTGATAATTCAGTGATTTTCTTGGATGGCGACCATTTTGAATTATACGTTGAGAAAAAATTTGGCCCATGTGGGTGTGATGGCGTTATGGTGGTGATGTTATACTTTGAGGTAAAGTCTGAACCCTGTGGGTGTTTTGGAGTTATGGTGGTGATGCCATTTTTTTTCTTGATTGATGAAGCCGTGTTTGACGGCAAATGACGAACTGAATATGGTTTTTCTTTCAGATGTGGTCCATGTTCTTGTCTTTGTTCAATAAGTACGATGTATTTATTTGTATTCAGTCTCTGTCTCAATCTGAGATTTTTTAGTTTCATTTCATTTGATCGATCTGTGTCATAGTGTGTATCTCTACGTCTTCTTGTTAACAAAGAATCATTGGTTATAGATAGTGTAAATGATTTACTAGTGTCGTTGAATTGCACCCTCGGTGTATGTTGTTGTTGGACTTGGGTTGGATATAAGCTGTTATTTTTGTGTTGGCCATTAAACTGCTCCTTCGTTGAATATTCTTGTTGTCTGACTTGGGTTGGATATGAGCTGTTATTTTCGTGTAGTTGATTTTGATTGGTTCTATATTCTTTACTGGACGTGGTGTATTGGGGCATTTCGTGTAGTCTGTTGTGATTGGTTCTATATTCTTTACTCGATGTGGTATATTGGGGTATTTCGTGAAGTTTGTTGTGATTGGTTCTATATTCTTTACTGTATCTGATATATTGGGGCACTGTATTTTCATTTCTAACATCATTTACTTGAGATATATGTCGTTTATCTCTATTCAGTACTTTTCTCATCAGTGATACCATCTTAACAATATTACGGTTTTGTTGTTTCAAGTTACGGATTATGTTACGCGAGCTACTGTTTTTGAAAATCAATGGCACCCTGTATTTTTTATTGTTCTTTGGAAGAAATCTACTATCAGTTATATTTGGATTTTCATTGTTCTTTGGAAGAAATCGATTATTATTTACATTTGGATTTTCGAGTTTCTTTTCAAGAGATGGTGAATTGATTGAATCTACTGCGCTCCACATGTCAGTCTCATTCACCGACGCATGCCAGTTTATAACTTTGTTTTTGTTATTTTTTGACGGTTGATATTTTACCTCATTTTTGTCATGAAAATTCCCATTGTTGTCTTTATTTATAGAATGTATTGTAACTCCATTCTTGTCTTTATTTAAAGAATGTATTGTAACTCCATTGTTGTCTTTATTTAAAGAATGTATTGTAACTCCATTGTTGACTTTATTTAAAGAAGGTATTGTAATATCATCTCTAGTCTGCCCTTCGGACCCAGTAACATTTCTTTGGTCAATGAGGGATGGAAACCTCTGCCCATATTGTTTACTGAACAGCGCGTTAGTGGGCTCCACACTGACTTGTGCATCTCCGACTCTGTCAATCGTATTTCTCACAATATTCGGCATTGCGGTGGAAAACGTAGGACCACTTGGACCAGAATGGTCGTTCTGAGAACGTGATATGTAAATAGGATATTGATAACTTGAGTAGATATTTCTATTATAATAAGGATATTGATTACTGGATCTGATAGTCTCATTAAGTCGACGATAATGTGAATCGACATTTTCAGTATAACTAGGATATAGATACCGCCAGTCGACTTTTTCAGAATTCACAGGATTTTGATGATTGTGTTCTTTCTGACTTGAGTCGACTTTTTCAGTATGCACAGGATATTGATGATTGTGTTCTTTCTGACTTGAGTCGACTTTTTCAGTATGCACAGGATATTGATGATTGTGTTCTTTCTGACTTGAGTCGACTTTTTCAGTATGCACAGGATATTGATGATTGTGTTCTTTCTGACTTGAGTCGACTTTTTCAGAATTCACAGGATTTTGATGATTGTGTTCTTTCTGACTTGAGTCGACTTTTTCAGTATGCACAGGATATTGATGATTGTGTTCTTTCTGACTTGAGTCGACTTTTTCAGTATATGGAGGATATTGATGATTGTGTTCTTTCTGACTTGAGCCGACTTTTTCAGAATTCACAGGATATTGATGATTGTGTTCTTTCTGACTTGAGTCGACTTTTTCAGTATTCACAGGATATTGATGATTGTGTTGTTTATGACTTAAGTCTGTATTTTCAATATAACCAGGTTGTTGATGCCTTGAGGCGATCTTTACTTTCCGAAGTTTATGTTTGACATAGTTTTTGGTGTACTTTTCTTTATCGTTCTTATTACTTAACACTGTTGGATTGGGTCTCCAGTCAAACAGTCCGACGTTTGGTATCCACACAGTGTTTATTCTATCGTAAAGGCTATTATCTTTATCGGGAAGAAAGTTGCTTTCTTCATTGCCAAGATGGCGCAGAGATCGGAAGTATTCACTTTCAGGTGGAGATGGATGGTTATTTCCATTAAAAGTTTTTTTGTTTTGACTACGATTTGAAACTTGCACACTGTTGTCCTTCCAGAAACCGCGATGGGACAACCACTTACTGCTCTGTCGATTGAAATTCAAAGGTTGTTGACGATTTCTCGACTGACCTGAAATGTTTTAAAAACAGGTATATTAATCATTATTACACAATGCACTTCGGATCAATTGATTGAGATCGGTGGCCATAAAGGTGAGAGTGAGCAACACTCGAACTACTCCGTCGAGGGTCAACTCCGTATCTCGAACCAACTAAAAAACTGTGCCAGTACGATTAATAAGGTGTGAGTGTTGTTTGTGAGGTAGGATGGGATGGGGTGTCTGTTTAGCTGATATTATGAGAACCTATAGACAATATAATTTAGGTTGTCATGAGGATTCCGGTTGTTTTATATGAGTCTGAGGCTAATGTTTATTTCCCCGCTGTTTTGTGAGGACTTGTTTGTCACTGAGAACAACAGAAAAAAGATCACACTTGTGTGTGTGTATATACATTGTAAGGACACAATCAAGTTTTAGAGGATTTTAGAATGTTGATTTCTGATCCCACCCCCCCCCCCCACCCCCGCCGGGAATCAAACCCTGGGCAACTCCTCCTGGCAATAAGAAACCAACACTGGGCCAAAAGACCATTTCACACGGTGAAAAACTATGACTAGAACCTGGATTTAGCTAGAGATCTCATGTTTATTTGCATCACTTTATTTACGGTAGCTACATGTAAGTGTGAAATGCGCTGGCTACATCACGACGAAAGTACCATGGTCGGGCTCAAGGAAAGTCTGGCACGGGTCTGTGTGTATATTTTGCGGGCCATAATCATGTTTGACGAAACGTTGGAAATTTGGTTTCTTGAAGGCCACTATCATATTTTAGAAGAACTTAGAATGATGGTTTTTGCCGCTCCCTCCCCTCCCCCACCCGGGAATCGAACTCTCGGAAAATCTGCCTGGCAATCAGAAAACCAACACTTAAACCACTTAATCCGAAAGCCCGTAGGAAAAAGATAGGGAAAGTTTGATGCGCTCGAGTTGTTAGTGCCCGCAGGGTTTTAATTAAACTACCAGGGGTAGAACAAGTTTGATGCACTCGAGTTGTTAATGCCCATAGGGTTTTAAATTAAACTACCAGGTAGGAAAAGTGTGATGCGCTCGAGTTGTTAGTGCCCGCAGGGTTTTAATTAAACTATCAGGGGTAGGAAAAGTTTGATGCACTCGAGTTGTTAATGCCCATAGGGTTTTAAATTAAACTACCAGGTAGGAAAAGTTTGATGCACTCGAGTTGTTAATGCCCATAGGGTTTTAAATTAAACTACCAGGTAGGAAAAGTTTGGTGCGCTCGAGTTGTTAGTGCCCGCAGGGTTTTAATTAAACTATCAGGTGGGGAAAGTTTAATGTGCTCGAGTTGTTAATGCCCGTAGGGTTTTAATTAAACTATCAGGTAGGGAAAGTTTAATGCGCTCGAGTTGTTAGTGCCCGCAGGGTTTTAATTAAACTATCTGGTAGGGAAAGTTTAATGCGCTCGAGTTGTTAGTGCCCGCAGGGTTTTAATTAAACTATCAGGTAGGGAAAGTTTAATGCGCTCGAGTTGTTAGTGCCCGTAGGGTTTTAAATTAAACTATCAGGTAGGGAAAGTTTAATGCGCTCGAGTTGTTAGTGCCCACAGGGTTTTAATTAAACTATCAGGTAGGGAAAGTTTAATGCGCTCGAGTTGTTAGTGCCCGTAGGGTTTTAAATTAAACTATCAGGTAGGGAAAGTTTAATGCGCTCGAGTTGTTAGTGCCCGCAGGGTTTTAATTAAACTATCAGGTAGGGAAAGTTTAATGCGCTCGAGTTGTTAGTGCCAGCAGGGTTTTAATTAAACTACCAGGGGTAGGAAAAGTTTGATGCACCCGAGTTGTTAATGCCCATAGGGTTTTAAATTAAACTACCAGGTAGGAAAAGTTTGATGCGCTCGAGTTGTTAATGCCCATAGGGTTTTAAATTAAACTACCAGGTAGGAAAAGTTTGATGCGCTCGAATTGTTAGTGCCCGCAGGATTTTATTTAAACTATCAGATAGGGAAAGTTTAATGCGCTCGAGTTGTTAGTGCCCGTAGGATTTTAAATTAAACTATCAGGTAGGGAAAGTTTAAAGCGCTCGAGTTGTTAATGCCTGCAGGGTTTTAAATTAAACTATCAGGTAGGGAAAGTTTAAAGCGCTCGAGTTGTTAATGCCCGTAGGATTTTAAATTAAACTATCAGGTAGGGAAAGTTTAATGCGCTTGAGTTGTTAGTGCCCATAGGGTTTTAATTAAACTATCTGGTAGGAAAAGTTTAAAGCGCTCAAGTTGTTAATGCCCATAGGATTTTAAATTAAACTATCAGGTAGGAAAAGTTTAATGCGCTCGAGTTGTTAGTGCCCATAGGGTTTTAAATTAAACTATCAGGTAGGGAAAGTTTAATGCGCTTGAGTTGTTAGTGCCCATAGGGTTTTAATTAAACTATCTGGTAGGGAAAGTTTAATGCGCTCGAGTTGTTAGTGCCCATAGGGTTTTAATTAAACTATCTGGTAGGGAAAGTTTAATGCGCTCGAGTTGTTAGTGCCCATAGGGTTTTAAATTAAACTATCAGGTGGGGAAAGTTTAAAGCGCTCGAGTTGTTAGTGCCCGTAGGGTTTTAAATTAAACTATCAGGTAGGGAAAGTTTAAAGCGCTCGAGTTGTTAATGCCCGCAGGGTTTTAATTAAACTATCAGATAGGGAAAGTTTAATGCGCTTGAGTTGTTAGTGCCCTTAGGGTTTTAATTAAACTATCTGGTAGGGAAAGTTTAATGCGCTCGAGTTGTTAGTGCCCGTAGGGTTTTAATTAAACTATCAGGTAGGGAAAGTTTAATGCGCTCGAGTTGTTAGTGCCCGTAGGGTTTTAAATTAAACTATCAGATAGGGAAAGTTTAATGCGCTCGAGTTGTTAGTGCCCGCAGGGTTTTAATTAAACTATCAGGTAGGGAAAGTTTAAAGCGCTCGAGTTGTTAATGCCCGTAGGGTTTTAAATTAAACTGCCAGGGGTAGGGAAAGTTTAATGCGCTCGAGTTGTTAGTGCCCGCAGGGTTTTAAATTAAACTATCAGGTGGGGAAAGTTTAATGCGCTCGAGTTGTTAATGCCCGTAGGGTTTTAAATTAACCTATCAGGTAGGGAAAGTTTAATGCGCTCGAGTTGTTAATGCCCGCAGGGTTTTAATTAAACTATCAGGTAGGGAAAGTTTAATGCGCTCGAGTTGTTAATGCCCATAGGGTTTTAATTAAACTATCAGGTAGGGAAAGTTTAATGCGCTCGAGTTGTTAGTGCCCGTAGGGTTTTAAATTAAACTGCCAGGGGTAGGGAAAGTTTAATGCGCTCGAGTTGTTAGTGCCCGCAGGGTTTTAAATTAAACTATCAGGTAGGGAAAGTTTAATGCGCTCGAGTTGTTAGTGCCCGTAGGGTTTTAAATTAAACTATCTGGTAGGGAAAGTTTAATGTGCTCGAGTTGTTAGTGCCCGCAGGGTTTTAATTAAACTATCAGGTAGGGAAAGTTTAATGCGCTCGAGTTGTTAGTGCCCGTAGGGTTTTAAATTAAACTGCCAGGGGTAGGGAAAGTTTAATGCGCTCGAGTTGTTAGTGCCCGCAGGGTTTTAAATTAAACTATCAGGTAGGGAAAGTTTAATGCGCTCGAGTTGTTAGTGCCCGTAGGGTTTTAAATTAAACTATCAGGTGGGGAAAGTTTAATGCGCTCGAGTTGTTAGTGCCCGTAGGGTTTTAATTAAACTGCCAGGGGTAGGGAAAGTTTAATGCGCTCGAGTTGTTAGTGCCCGCAGGGTTTTAAATTAAACTATCAGGTAGGGAAAGTTTAATGCGCTCGAGTTGTTAGTGCCCGTAGGGTTTTAAATTAAACTATCAGGTAGGGAAAGTTTGATGCGCTCGAGTTGTTAGTGCCCGTAGGGTTTTAAATTAAACTATCAGGTAGGGAAAGTTTAAAGCGCTCGAGTTGTTAATGCCTGCAGGGTTTTAAATTAAACTATCAGGTAGGGAAAGTTTAAAGCGCTCGAGTTGTTAATGCCTGCAGGGTTTTAAATTAAACTATCAGGTGTGGAAAGTTTAATGCACTCGAGTTGTTAGTGCCCATAGGGTTTTAAATTAAACTATCAGGTAGGGAAAGTTTAAAGCGCTCGAGTTGTTAATGCCTGCAGGGTTTTAATTAAACTATCAGGTAGGGAAAGTTTAATGCGCTTGAGTTGTTAATGCACGTAGGGTTTTAATTAAACTATCTGGTAGGGAAAGTTTAAAGCGCTCGAGTTGTTAATGCACGTAGGGTTTTAAATTAAACTATCTGGTAGGGAAAGTTTAAAGCGCTCGAGTTGTTAGTGCCCGTAGGGTTTTAAATTAAACCGCCAGGGGTAGGGAAAGTTTAATGCGCTCGAGTTGTTAATGCCCGCAGGGTTTTAAATTAAACTATCAGGTAGGGAAAGTTTAATGCGCTCGAGTTGTTAATGCCTGCAGGGTTTTAAATTAAACTATCAGGTAGGGAAAGTTTAATGCGCTCGAGTTGTTAATGCCCGTAGGGTTTTAAATTAAACTGCCAGGGGTAGGGAAAGTTTAAAGCGCTCGAGTTGTTAGTGCCCGTAGGGTTTTAAATTAAACTATCCGGTAGGGAAAGTTTAATGCGCTCGAGTTGTTAATGCCTGCAGGGTTTTAAATTAAACTATCAGGTAGGGAAAGTTTAATGCGCTCGAGTTGTTAATGCCTGCAGGGTTTTAAATTAAACTATCAGGTAGGGAAAGTTTAAAGCGCTCGAGTTGTTAATGCCCGCAGGGTTTTAAATTAAACTATCAGGTAGGGAAAGTTTAATGCGCTCGAGTTGTTAATGCCTGCAGGGTTTTAAATTAAACTATCAGGTAGGGAAAGTTTAATGCGCTCGAGTTGTTAATGCCCGTAGGGTTTTAAATTAAACTGCCAGGGGTAGGGAAAGTTTAATGCGCTCGAGTTGTTAGTGCCCGTAGGGTTTTAAATTAAACCGCCAGGGGTAGGGAAAGTTTAAAGCGCTCGAGTTGTTAGTGCCCGTAGGGTTTTAAATTAAACTATCAGGTGGGGAAAGTTTAATGCGCTCGAGTTGTTAGTGCCCGCAGGGTTTTAAATTAAACTATCAGTTAGGGAAAAGTTAATGCGCTTGAGTTGTTAGTGTCGTTAAACTATTGAAGAAAACAAGCTGCCCATTCCTAACCTTTAGGGACTGTGACCCCCCAAAACTCACAAAAGTTACATGTAATTACACTTTCCTGTACGTTCACGATTTTTGCCTTGAACATTCTCTAATGTCCGTTAATCAGACATTTAGAAAATACTTCTTAAGGAAAAAATCATGGCGTGTTCAGAAAAGAAAAGGTCTTCCGTGGACCCCCATCACAAGGTCAAATATCACTTTTAATTACACTTCCCCGTACGAACATGTAACTCTGGGCGTTCAGAAATACATCCCAAGAAGCAAACACGTCTGACGTTTTGAGATAAGAAGGCAGGGGTTCGGGAGTTTTCCCATGGAAAATCTTGAAAGCTCGGTGCTACCGAGAATGGATTAATGGATTAAGGTTTTACGAAAACAATCTTCGTCTCAATCCTTGTGCATCAGTCTTTGCTACTTCGACCTAGGAGATATCTTGAGATTCCGGAATGAGAATATATATAAGTCTTATTAGGAAAGTGGTAACGTTAATTCCTCCCCCCTCTCTCCCTCTCTCTTTCTTTGAGGAAGCCCTCGGATCCCTACCTGTAGAAAGAAGACATCCACTCTCCCACAGTCTTTGGAGTTCAGAGTATTCCTGCAATTAGTCTCGGTAAGACTTTCACGCTACGCCAAGGGAACATTGAGCCCCGGCGTGACTGGGACAAGGCGTAAGTCTCAGAGAGACTAGCAGTTGGTATAATTATCGCGCTCTCCCCCAAGATATTGGTTCGACTCCAGAACCCCTCTCTCTCAGCTCTCGGAACTTGAAATCTATACCATGTGTTCCCCCAACACTGTAATATTTTCCTTCAGAGACTGGGTGGGGCTGAGGTGGGTAGGTGGGGGGGGGGGGGGCATTTTTATGCAAGCGATGGAGGGGATGGGTGGGTGGTTCGAGTCTTGAAAAATGAGTTTCAGATTCTTTTTCTTCTCTCAAATACACTACGTTTGTGCCCCAAAAGACCGTTAAAATCCATTTATTATCATATTAGGGGTATATTAGGTGTATAGGCGGAGGATCCGAGCCAAATGATGAGCATGAGATTTCAGCAACATACTTGATGTAATTGTACGCGGTTGTCTATCTGAGTATTTAAAGAAATGAAATCGTCGAAACAATAGCTTTGTGACCATTCAAAAAAAATGTGAAAGAATTGAGAATTGAGAAGAGAGAAAATTATTATTTTGCTTCCAAGTGCAGCAAGGAAAAGAGCTTTCGGTTAATTTGATATAGGGGTAATTAAAACGGTTGGGCACATCCGGGAGGCACCCTCGGGCATCCTTTGACACTGGCGGGGCACTATCAGCTTGTCCAAATTGGATGACCAATTTGTCCAAGCTGATGGTGTTCTTCTTGAGGTATTTATTTATTTATTGTTGTTTAAGGTCACATACTTATGCACAATGGCTAATCGTGACCGTGACAGTTTTTCGGATGGAGGAAGCTGGAGTACCCGAAGAGAACCACCGAGATTCGACAAGCAACTGTTAGCTCCTCAACATTCTAACTGTGTGCAAGCTCCGCTAAAGCAGGATTACAGTGGTTGAAGACATGTGCACAATCGACGTGCAGTACGCCTTAATACACGGCGTAATCGTTCCCCCATGTAGGCAACCGGGATACAGTGCCTTGCCCAAGGACACAACTTGGGTCGTCCCGGACGGGGATCGAGCTAGGGACCTCTTGCATAGAAGTCCAACAGTCTACCACTGAACCACCGTGTTCCCTGCTTGTGGTGAAGATATATAAAGAGAGATATTTATGACTGTAAAAGGTGGTTCAGAATACTTCATCGTTCTTTTATATTCTCGTTTTTGTAGATGAATACACGTAACTGTACGAAAGTTCCAGGTTTGGATAACATTTAAGTTCTTTTATAAAAGCTTTTAAAGCTGGTTTGCATCCCCCCCCCCCCCCCCCTTGCAGGAGCAAATATATTTTTTAAAGATGAGTACACTTAGCGCTACTCTCTCGTCAGATGGATTTTGATGGACTGGGTGCCCCACAAGTATACATTCTGGTATGAGATTGATAGACACGTTGCATCTGTCTCTCAGGTACTCTCTAATCTTTAAGAGAATTGATCTGGTGTCCGAACATTCTAAAAGCAAATGCAACGGTGTCTCCCTTGTATTGCCACAGAAAGTACATAGTTCTATTTCTGACAGATTGCATTTGAAAAGTTTGGAGTTTTGAAAAATTTTATGTAGTATTTTATATTGCAAACTCCACAGATATCTGTAATGATGGATAAACGCTTGTGTATCAGTTACCAATCTTCCAATCGTAGGTTAATACCCAAACGTTGATTCCACTTATCCTGGGTTTGGGTTGGCATCTTTGCAAATGATTGTAAAAAGATTAAATAAATAGAGGATATGGAATGAGTGTTTTTCTCATATAATATTTATGAAACGAGTCTAAGAATTTTCCGTTTGGGAGAGCCTTGGGCGAGCCCAAACGGAAAATTTCGGACGAGTTTCATAAATATTATATGAGAAAAACACTCATTTCATATTCTATTCATCATATGACACACACACGCACAAATTAGCCACTTAGTATGACTTTTTAACCCATCACCTAACTTGATTTGCAGACGGCACTTGGAAAATACATCCTCGTATAACTAAAAAAATTCATTTTGTGCTTCCAAAACATAGGTTATGACCCCTCATTGGAACGAGCGCGACACGGAAGCAAAAACGGAAAATATAAAAAAAATGAATGGTGTTTTCTTGTATTGCGCGAGACGGTTTTTGCCGTTACGTTAGGTAAAAGTTTAATACAATATAACCCACCCTAAATAGGACAAATAACGTAAATTCTCCCTACTGAAATTATGCAAATGTGACACAGCTGTATTTTATTTAGCCAATCAAATTGTCCAGTTTTGAAATTGACCAATGAAAGCTCCCAACTCTAGTTATGCCAATTATGAAAATGTGGCCCAGTTGTATTTTGTTCAGCCAATCAAATTGTCTAGTTTTGAAATTGACCAATGAAATTGGCGCGGAAGGCTTTATTTATCACTGATTAATATGAAAACAAAATATCAAATGTTTTAAAGTGAACAAAACGGACGAGTGATACATGTATGATAAAATGTTTTATTTCCACTTCTTTTGTTTTTCTATGATTGATTTCCTGGAGGTATGGATAGCCTTAATCAGGCCATGATACACAGTAAAGGCGTTATGATATCGTATTTACAGGAAAAGTCAGGCAAAAGTAGAAAACTATTATTTTCTGTAAGAAGGTCATTGATAAAGAGTATCCCCTTCTCACGCCAGTCTTTGGCAAAGAAAAGTTTACTGTCGATCTTTATATTTTTGTTATAAAACAAAGATTCTGAAAAAATGTCTACCGGATTGGTAATGGAGTCATCTATAAAAGAGATCATGCGTTTATTGCATCTCTCCAAAAGGGGTTTGTATGCATGTATACTTTTTGTAGCCCTACTTTGTGCATATACCAAATTTGTAGCTTCCTATAAACATTCATTAGAAAGCATCCTAACCAGAATGCTTGCATAACATGAAAAAAAACAAATCCTCCGGTTCAGATGATTTCATGTCGGAATTTTAGATGTATTTCTGGAAAGAGCTTGGACAATTTTTAGTCAGTTCCGTGAATTTTGGGTATCGTAGTAATTTTTTCTCCGTCACACAAAGACAAGGTATCATCGCTTGTATTCCGAAAGAAGGAAAATCGAAGCTATATGCGAAAAACTGGAGAAAAATTTCTCTTTTAAATCTAGATTTAAAACTAGGCTCAGCGGCAATTACAAATAGGCTAAAGTCGGTTTTACCAAAGATAATATCAGAAACCCAATTGTTCTTTATAAAAATAGATGGATTAGGGAATCAACTAGATTAATAACAGACTTTATTGAAAAATATAGCTCCCTTTATATCCCTGGATATTGGATTTAGTCGACTTCGCGAAAGCTTTCGATTCCCTCAAATGGATCTTTATTGAGAAGACATTACGATTTCTGAGTTTCGGCAGTTCGATTAGACAGTGGTTTGAATGTTTTTATAGTAATATTTTCAGCTGTGTCTTAAACAATGGCCACTTTTCCAAGTTCTTTGAATTACAGCGTGGTGTTAGACAGGGGGATCCACAATCACCGTACCTATCACCGTACCTGTTCATCATAAGTGCCGAAATCCTAAGTGCTGCACTAAAATATAACACTGAGATTAAAGGTATTAAAATAAATAATTCTGAATATATAATAAGTCAATATGCAGATGCCTTTTCTTTGAAGCAGATGAGAGGAAATTGAACGTAGCTCTAAATATTCTAGATTCCTTTTCCAAAGTCTCGGGTCCTCAGGTGAATTTTGAAAAAAACCCAAATAATTTGGATTGGGTCATGGGTAGGCTGTGGACTAGAACTAAGCACAGAAAAGCCTATAAAATATAATTTACAGGAGTCAAGGTTTTTAGAGTTCAATTATACGGAAAAGGTTGAAAATGTTAAAACATTTTAGGTGATTTTGCCTCACCCCTTGGTAGGGCCACACCCAAAAGGTGTGCTGAAATCTTAAAAAATCTTCTTCTCATGAACCAGCAGTAGCAGAGACTTGATATTTGGTGTGCAGCTTTCTTTTGAGGTGTAGACTCAGATTTGTTCAAGAGAAGTTTGTGGGGGCTATATTTGAAGTCGTTATGGGAGGGGCAAGAATATTTGCCCCTCCCAAAATTTCTATTTTCCAAACCGAGAGGCAGATTTGGACCAAATTTGAGTTGAGGGCTCATTCGGTCATAAGTACTTAATTTATGTAAAAAAAAAAAAAATTCCCGTCGCCCCATGGGAACCGCAGGAGCTAAAATAGAAAAAATTAAAACGCCCATATCTCCAAAACTACATGGCACTGAGAATTCTTATTTGGTATAAAGCTTCCTTAGGACCAACAGAATGGAACGAACAAAACATTGCTATCGGTTTTATCATGGGGTGCTTTTTGGGGACTTTGAAAAAGTGCTGAGTCAGCATTTTTTAACACTGTGGGTAATGGGAAAAACATATAAGACTACTTTTCTCCCAAATCACTGCTCTAAAAGCTTTCAAATTTCACATATAACATCTTTGAAAGATTGTTTCACATGTTCTTGAAATCAGTCCCCTGGATCCATGTTTGGGCTCTCTATGGGAGCCCAAATGTTTAAATTAGTGCAGTATGAGGAATATTTTTTAAAAATCTTCTTCAGATCTACCAATAAGAATCTTTTGATATTTGGTATGCAGCATTCTTAGGGAGTGAGATTCAAGTTTGTTCAAGCCAAGTCCCTGGGTTCAAATTTAGGCTGAACATTTTGGATCCCGTTGTGGACTTTGAAATTTTGGACCAAAATCCGGATTTTTTTTTGGTTTGGTTTTTTATGTGTTTCGGTCAATTTTAAAACAAACAACTTTTTTTATACTGAAAATTTGGGGCGGGACTTAGAAAATTTTGGACCAAAATCCGGAAATTTTTGTTTTTGTTTTTTATGTGTTTCGGTCAATTTAAAGACAAAAAAAATTTTTTCTTTTGCACTGAAAATTTGGGGTCCGGGTGGGACTCTGGAAATTTATTAGTGTTTTGGATTTTTATGCGTTTTGATAAACTTTAAGAAGAAGAAAAAAAATTTAGTATGAAAATATTTTGTTTGGGACATAGAAAATTTCCGAACAAAAATAAAAAAAAATCCGTTTTTTATGCGTTTATCTCAATTTTGGGACGTAAAAGTGCAGGAACTGAAAATAGAAGAAAAATCCTATGTATTGTGTGGGCACAATCGCTTCATCTAGGTGGACCACTACACGGTGAAGTAGGATATCCAATGGATGAAGTGGACCACTACACGGTAAAGTAGGATATTCAATGGAGGAAGTGACCACTATAGGTAAAGTAGGGTATCCAATCGAGGTGGACCACTACACGGTAAAGTAGGATATCCAATGGAGGAAGTGGACCACTACACGGTAAAGTAGGATATCCAATGGAGGAAGTGGTCCACTACACGGTAAAGTAGGATATCCAATGGAGGAAGTGGACCACTACACGGTAAAGTAGGATATCCAATGGAGGAAGTGGACCACTACATGGTAAAGTAGGATATCCAATGGAGGAAGTGGACCACTACACGGTAAAGTAGGATATCCAATGGAGGAAGTGGACCACTACATGGTAAAGTAGGATATCCAATGGAGGAAGTGGACCACTACACGGTAAAGTAGGATATCCAATGGAGGAAGTGGACCACTACACGGTAAAGTAGGATATCCAATGGAGGAAGTGGACCACTACACGGTAAAGTAGGATATCCATTGGAGGAAGTAGACTACTACACGGTAAAGTAGGATATCCAATGGAGGAAGTGGACCACTACACGGTAAAGTAGGGCATCCTATGGAGGAAGTGGACCACTACATGGTAAAGTAGGATATCCAATGGAGGAAGTGGACCACTACACGGTAAAGTAGGGCATCCTATGGAGGAAGTGGACCACTACACGGTAAAGTAGGATATCCAATGGAGGAAGTGGACCACTACACGGTAAAGTAGGATATCCAGTGGAGAAAGTGGACCACTACACGGTAAAGTAGGATATCCAATGGAGGAAGTGGACCACTACACGGTAAAGTAGGATATCCAATGGAGGAAGTGGACCACTACACGGTAAAGTAGGATATCCAATGGAGGAAGTGGACCACTACACGGTAAAGTAGGATATCCATTGGAGGAAGTAGACTACTACACGGTAAAGTAGGATATCCAATGGAGGAAGTGGACCACTACACGGTAAAGTAGGATATCCAGTGGAGAAAGTGGACCACTACACGGTAAAGTAGAGTATCCAATGGAGGAAGTGGACCACTACACGGTAAAGTAGGATATCCAATGGAGGAAGTGGACCACTACACGGTAAAGTAGGATATCCAATGGAGGAAGTGGACCACTACACGGTAAAGTAGGATATCCAATGGAGGAAGTGGACCACTACACGGTAAAGTAGGATATCCAATGGAGGAAGTGGACCACTACACGGTAAAGTAGGATATCCAATGGAGGAAGTGGTCCACTACACGGTAAAGTAGGATATCCAATGGAGGAAGTGGACCACTACACGGTAAAGTAGGATCTCCAATGGAGGAAGTAGACCACTACACGGTAAAGTAGGATATCCAATGGAGGAAGTGGTCCACTACACGGTAAAGTAGGATCTCCAATGGAGGAAGTAGACCACTACACGGTAAAGTAGGATATCCAATGGAGGAAGTGGTCCACTACACGGTAAAGTAGGATATCCAATGGAGGAAGTGGACCACTACACGGTAAAGTAGGATATCCAATGGAGGAAGTGGTCCACTACACGGTAAAGTAGGATATCCAATGGAGGAAGTGGACCACTACACGGTAAAGTAGGATATCCAATGGAGGAAGTGGACCACTACATGGTAAAGTAGGATATCCAATGGAGGAAGTGGACCACTACACGGTAAAGTAGGATATCCAATGGAGGAAGTGGACCACTACACGGTAAAGTAGGATATCCAATGGAGGAAGTGGACCACTGCACGGTAAAGTAGGATATCCAATGGAGGAAGTAGACACTACATGGTAAGGTAGGACATCCAATGAGGAAGTGGACCACTACACGGTAAAGTAGGATATCCAATGGAGGAAGTGGACCACTACACGGTAAAGTAGGGCATCCTATGGAGGAAGTGGACCACTACATGGTAAAGTAGGATATCCAATGGAGAAAGTGGACCACTACACGGTAAAGTAGGATATCCAAAGGAGAAAGTGGACCACTACATGGTGAAGTAGGATATCCAATGGAGGAAGTGGACCACTGCACGGTAAAGTAGGATATCCAATGGAGGAAGTGGACCACTACGCGTTAAAGTAGGATATCCAATGGAGGAAGTAGACACTACATGGTAAGGTAGGACATCCAATGGAGGAAGTGGACCACTACACGGTAAAGTAGGATATCCAATAGAGGAAGTGGACCACTACACGGTAAAGCAGGATATCCAATGGAGGAAGTGGACCACTACACGGTAAAGTAGGATATCCAATGGAGGAAGTGGACCACTACAGGGTAAAGTAGGATATCCAATGGAGGAAGAGGACCACTACACGGTAAAGTGCGATATCCAGTGGAGAAAGTGGACCACTACACGGCAAAGTAGGATATCCAATGGAGGAAGTGGACCACAACACGGTAAAGTAGGATATCCAATGGAGGAAGTGGACCACTACATGGTAAAGTAGGATATCCAATGGAGGAAGTGGACCACTACACGGTAAAGTAGGATATCCAATGGAGGAAGTGGACCACTACACGGCAAAGTAGGATATCCAATGGAGGAAGTGGACCACTACATGGTGAAGTAGGATATCCAATGGAGGAAGTACACCACTACATGGTAAAGTAGGATATCCAATGGAGGAAGTGGACCACTACACGGTAAAGTAGGATATCTAATGGAGGAAGTACACCACTACATGGTAAAGTAGGATATCCAATGGAGGAAGTGGACCACAACACGGTAAAGTAGGATATCCAATGGAGGAAGTACACCACTACATGGTAAAGTAGGATATACAATGGAGGAAGTGGACCACAACACGGTAAAGTAGGATATCCAATGGAGGAAGTGGACCACTACACGGTAAAGTAGGATATCCAATGGAGGAAGTGGACACTACATGGTAAAGTAGGATATCCAATGGAGGAAGTGGACCACTACACGGTAAAGTAGAGTATCCAATGGAGGAAGTGGACCTCTACACGGTAAAGTAGGATATCCAATGGAGGAAGTGGACCACTACACGGTAAAGTATGATATCCATGGAGGAAGTGGACCACAACACGGTAAAGTAGGACGTCCAATGGAGGAAGTGGACCACTACACAGTAAAGTAGGATATCCAATGGAGGAAGTGGACCACTACACGGTAAAGTAGCATATCCAATGGAGGAAGTGGACCACTACACGGTAAAGTAGGATATCCAATGGAGGAAGTGGACCACTACACGGTAAAGTAGGATGTTCAGTGGAGGAAGTGGACCACTACACGGTAAAGTAGGATATCCAATGGAGGAAATGAACCACTACACGGTAAAGTAGGATATCCAATGGAGGAAGTGGACAACTACACAGTAAAGTAGGATGTCCAATGAAGGAAGTGGTCCACTACACGGTAAAGCAGGATATCCAATGGAGGAAGTGGACCACGACACGGTAAAGTAGGATATCCAATGGAGGAAGTGGACCACTACACGGTAAAGTAGGATATCCATTGGAGGAAGTAGACTACTACACGGTAAAGTAGGATATCCAATGGAGGAAGTGGACCACTACACGGTAAAGTAGGGCATCCTATGGAGGAAGTGGACCACTACATGGTAAAGTAGGATATCCAATGGAGGAAGTGGACCACTACACGGTAAAGTAGGGCATCCTATGGAGGAAGTGGACCACTACACGGTAAAGTAGGATATCCAATGGAGGAAGTGGACCACTACACGGTAAAGTAGGATATCCAGTGGAGAAAGTGGACCACTACACGGTAAAGTAGGATATCCAATGGAGGAAGTGGACCACTACACGGTAAAGTAGGATATCCAATGGAGGAAGTGGACCACTACACGGTAAAGTAGGATATCCAATGGAGGAAGTGGACCACTACACGGTAAAGTAGGATATCCATTGGAGGAAGTAGACCACTACACGGTAAAGTAGGATATCCAATGGAGGAAGTGGACCACTACACGGTAAAGTAGGATATCCAGTGGAGAAAGTGGACCACTACACGGTAAAGTAGAGTATCCAATGGAGGAAGTGGACCACTACACGGTAAAGTAGGATATCCAATGGAGGAAGTGGACCACTACACGGTAAAGTAGGATATCCAATGGAGGAAGTGGACCACTACACGGTGAAGTAGGATATCCAATGGAGGAAGTGGACCACTACACGGTAAAGTAGGATATCCAATGGAGGAAGTGGTCCACTACACGGTAAAGTAGGATATCCAATGGAGGAAGTGGACCACTACACGGTAAAGTAGGATCTCCAATGGAGGAAGTAGACCACTACACGGTAAAGTAGGATATCCAATGGAGGAAGTGGTCCACTACACGGTAAAGTAGGATATCCAATGGAGGAAGTGGACCACTACACGGTAAAGTAGGATATCCAATGGAGGAAGTGGTCCACTACACGGTAAAGTAGGATATCCAATGGAGGAAGTGGACCACTACACGGTAAAGTAGGATATCCAATGGAGGAAGTGGACCACTACATGGTAAAGTAGGATATCCAATGGAGGAAGTGGACCACTACACGGTAAAGTAGGATATCCAATGGAGGAAGTGGACCACTACACGGTAAAGTAGGATATCCAATGGAGGAAGTGGACCACTGCACGGTAAAGTAGGATATCCAATGGAGGAAGTAGACACTACATGGTAAGGTAGGACATCCAATGAGGAAGTGGACCACTACACGGTAAAGTAGGATATCCAATGGAGGAAGTGGACCACTACACGGTAAAGTAGGGCATCCTATGGAGGAAGTGGACCACTACATGGTAAAGTAGGATATCCAATGGAGAAAGTGGACCACTACACGGTAAAGTAGGATATCCAAAGGAGAAAGTGGACCACTACATGGTGAAGTAGGATATCCAATGGAGGAAGTGGACCACTGCACGGTAAAGTAGGATATCCAATGGAGGAAGTGGACCACTACGCGTTAAAGTAGGATATCCAATGGAGGAAGTAGACACTACATGGTAAGGTAGGACATCCAATGGAGGAAGTGGACCACTACACGGTAAAGTAGGATATCCAATAGAGGAAGTGGACCACTACACGGTAAAGCAGGATATCCAATGGAGGAAGTGGACCACTACACGGTAAAGTAGGATATCCAATGGAGGAAGTGGACCACTACAGGGTAAAGTAGGATATCCAATGGAGGAAGAGGACCACTACACGGTAAAGTGCGATATCCAGTGGAGAAAGTGGACCACTACACGGCAAAGTAGGATATCCAATGGAGGAAGTGGACCACAACACGGTAAAGTAGGATATCCAATGGAGGAAGTGGACCACTACATGGTAAAGTAGGATATCCACTGGAGGAAGTGGACCACTACACGGTAAAGTAGGATATCCAATGGAGGAAGTGGACCACTACACGGCAAAGTAGGATATCCAATGGAGGAAGTGGACCACTACATGGTGAAGTAGGATATCCAATGGAGGAAGTACACCACTACATGGTAAAGTAGGATATCCAATGGAGGAAGTGGACCACTACACGGTAAAGTAGGATATCTAATGGAGGAAGTACACCACTACATGGTAAAGTAGGATATCCAATGGAGGAAGTGGACCACAACACGGTAAAGTAGGATATCCAATGGAGGAAGTACACCACTACATGGTAAAGTAGGATATACAATGGAGGAAGTGGACCACAACACGGTAAAGTAGGATATCCAATGGAGGAAGTGGACCACTACACGGTAAAGTAGGATATCCAATGGAGGAAGTGGACACTACATGGTAAAGTAGGATATCCAATGGAGGAAGTGGACCACTACACGGTAAAGTAGAGTATCCAATGGAGGAAGTGGACCACTACACGGTAAAGTAGGATATCCAATGGAGGAAGTGGACCACTACACGGTAAAGTATGATATCCATGGAGGAAGTGGACCACAACACGGTAAAGTAGGACGTCCAATGGAGGAAGTGGTCCACTACACGGTAAAGTAGGATATCCAATGGAGGAAGTGGACCACTACACGGTAAAGTAGGATATCCAATGGAGGAAGTGGACCACTACATGGTAAAGTAGGATATCCAATGGAGGAAGTGGACCACTACACGGTAAAGTAGGATATCCAATGGAGGAAGTGGACCACTACACGGTAAAGTAGGATATCCAATGGAGGAAGTGGACCACTGCACGGTAAAGTAGGATATCCAATGGAGGAAGTAGACACTACATGGTAAGGTAGGACATCCAATGAGGAAGTGGACCACTACACGGTAAAGTAGGATATCCAATGGAGGAAGTGGACCACTACACGGTAAAGTAGGGCATCCTATGGAGGAAGTGGACCACTGCATGGTAAAGTAGGATATCCAATGGAGAAAGTGGACCACTACACGGTAAAGTAGGATATCCAAAGGAGAAAGTGGACCACTACATGGTGAAGTAGGATATCCAATGGAGGAAGTGGACCACTGCACGGTAAAGTAGGATATCCAATGGAGGAAGTGGACCACTACGCGTTAAAGTAGGATATCCAATGGAGGAAGTAGACACTACATGGTAAGGTAGGACATCCAATGGAGGAAGTGGACCACTACACGGTAAAGTAGGATATCCAATAGAGGAAGTGGACCACTACACGGTAAAGCAGGATATCCAATGGAGGAAGTGGACCACTACACGGTAAAGTAGGATATCCAATGGAGGAAGTGGACCACTACAGGGTAAAGTAGGATATCCAATGGAGGAAGAGGACCACTACACGGTAAAGTGCGATATCCAGTGGAGAAAGTGGACCACTACACGGCAAAGTAGGATATCCAATGGAGGAAGTGGACCACAACACGGTAAAGTAGGATATCCAATGGAGGAAGTGGACCACTACATGGTAAAGTAGGATATCCAATGGAGGAAGTGGACCACTACACGGTAAAGTAGGATATCCAATGGAGGAAGTGGACCACTACACGGCAAAGTAGGATATCCAATGGAGGAAGTGGACCACTACATGGTGAAGTAGGATATCCAATGGAGGAAGTACACCACTACATGGTAAAGTAGGATATCCAATGGAGGAAGTGGACCACTACACGGTAAAGTAGGATATCTAATGGAGGAAGTACACCACTACATGGTAAAGTAGGATATCCAATGGAGGAAGTGGACCACAACACGGTAAAGTAGGATATCCAATGGAGGAAGTACACCACTACATGGTAAAGTAGGATATACAATGGAGGAAGTGGACCACAACACGGTAAAGTAGGATATCCAATGGAGGAAGTGGACCACTACACGGTAAAGTAGGATATCCAATGGAGGAAGTGGACACTACATGGTAAAGTAGGATATCCAATGGAGGAAGTGGACCACTACACGGTAAAGTAGAGTATCCAATGGAGGAAGTGGACCACTACACGGTAAAGTAGGATATCCAATGGAGGAAGTGGACCACTACACGGTAAAGTATGATATCCATGGAGGAAGTGGACCACAACACGGTAAAGTAGGACGTCCAATGGAGGAAGTGGACCACTACACAGTAAAGTAGGATATCCAATGGAGGAAGTGGACCACTACACGGTAAAGTAGCATATCCAATGGAGGAAGTGGACCACTACACGGTAAAGTAGGATATCCAATGGAGGAAGTGGACCACTACACGGTAAAGTAGGATGTTCAGTGGAGGAAGTGGACCACTACACGGTAAAGTAGGATATCCAATGGAGGAAATGAACCACTACACGGTAAAGTAGGATATCCAATGGAGGAAGTGGACAACTACACAGTAAAGTAGGATGTCCAATGAAGGAAGTGGTCCACTACACGGTAAAGCAGGATATCCAATGGAGGAAGTGGACCACGACACGGTAAAGTAGGATATCCAATGGAGGAAGTGGACCACTACACGGTAAAGTAGGATATCCATTGGAGGAAGTAGACTACTACACGGTAAAGTAGGATATCCAATGGAGGAAGTGGACCACTACACGGTAAAGTAGGGCATCCTATGGAGGAAGTGGACCACTACATGGTAAAGTAGGATATCCAATGGAGGAAGTGGACCACTACACGGTAAAGTAGGGCATCCTATGGAGGAAGTGGACCACTACACGGTAAAGTAGGATATCCAATGGAGGAAGTGGACCACTACACGGTAAAGTAGGATATCGAGTGGAGAAAGTGGACCACTACACGGTAAAGTAGGATATCCAATGGAGGAAGTGGACCACTACACGGTAAAGTAGGATATCCAATGGAGGAAGTGGACCACTACACGGTAAAGTAGGATATCCAATGGAGGAAGTGGACCACTACACGGTAAAGTAGGATATCCATTGGAGGAAGTAGACCACTACACGGTAAAGTAGGATATCCAATGGAGGAAGTGGACCACTACACGGTAAAGTAGGATATCCAGTGGAGAAAGTGGACCACTACACGGTAAAGTAGAGTATCCAATGGAGGAAGTGGACCACTACACGGTAAAGTAGGATATCCAATGGAGGAAGTGGACCACTACACGGTAAAGTAGGATATCCAATGGAGGAAGTGGACCACTACACGGTAAAGTAGGTTATCCAATGGAGGAAGTGGACCACTACACGGTAAAGTAGGATATCCAATGGAGGAAGTGGTCCACTACACGGTAAATTAGGATATCCAATGGAGGAAGTGGACCACTACACGGTAAAGTAGGATCTCCAATGGAGGAAGTAGACCACTACACGGTAAAGTAGGATATCCAATGGAGGAAGTGGTCCACTACACGGTAAAGTAGGATATCCAATGGAGGAAGTGGACCACTACACGGTAAAGTAGGATATCCAATGGAGGAAGTGGTCCACTACACGGTAAAGTAGGATATCCAATGGAGGAAGTGGACCACTACACGGTAAAGTAGGATATCCAATGGAGGAAGTGGACCACTACATGGTAAAGTAGGATATCCAATGGAGGAAGTGGACCACTACACGGTAAAGTAGGATATCCAATGGAGGAAGTGGACCACTACACGGTAAAGTAGGATATCCAATGGAGGAAGTGGACCACTGCACGGTAAAGTAGGATATCCAATGGAGGAAGTAGACACTACATGGTAAGGTAGGACATCCAATGAGGAAGTGGACCACTACACGGTAAAGTAGGATATCCAATGGAGGAAGTGGACCACTACACGGTAAAGTAGGGCATCCTATGGAGGAAGTGGACCACTACATGGTAAAGTAGGATATCCAATGGAGAAAGTGGACCACTACACGGTAAAGTAGGATATCCAAAGGAGAAAGTGGACCACTACATGGTGAAGTAGGATATCCAATGGAGGAAGTGGACCACTGCACGGTAAAGTAGGATATCCAATGGAGGAAGTGGACCACTACGCGTTAAAGTAGGATATCCAATGGAGGAAGTAGACACTACATGGTAAGGTAGGACATCCAATGGAGGAAGTGGACCACTACACGGTAAAGTAGGATATCCAATAGAGGAAGTGGACCACTACACGGTAAAGCAGGATATCCAATGGAGGAAGTGGACCACTACACGGTAAAGTAGGATATCCAATGGAGGAAGTGGACCACTACAGGGTAAAGTAGGATATCCAATGGAGGAAGAGGACCACTACACGGTAAAGTGCGATATCCAGTGGAGAAAGTGGACCACTACACGGCAAAGTAGGATATCCAATGGAGGAAGTGGACCACAACACGGTAAAGTAGGATATCCAATGGAGGAAGTGGACCACTACATGGTAAAGTAGGATATCCAATGGAGGAAGTGGACCACTACACGGTAAAGTAGGATATCCAATGGAGGAAGTGGACCACTACACGGCAAAGTAGGATATCCAATGGAGGAAGTGGACCACTACATGGTGAAGTAGGATATCCAATGGAGGAAGTACACCACTACATGGTAAAGTAGGATATCCAATGGAGGAAGTGGACCACTACACGGTAAAGTAGGATATCTAATGGAGGAAGTACACCACTACATGGTAAAGTAGGATATCCAATGGAGGAAGTGGACCACAACACGGTAAAGTAGGATATCCAATGGAGGAAGTACACCACTACATGGTAAAGTAGGATATACAATGGAGGAAGTGGACCACAACACGGTAAAGTAGGATATCCAATGGAGGAAGTGGACCACTACACGGTAAAGTAGGATATCCAATGGAGGAAGTGGACACTACATGGTAAAGTAGGATATCCAATGGAGGAAGTGGACCACTACACGGTAAAGTAGAGTATCCAATGGAGGAAGTGGACCACTACACGGTAAAGTAGGATATCCAATGGAGGAAGTGGACCACTACACGGTAAAGTATGATATCCATGGAGGAAGTGGACCACAACACGGTAAAGTAGGACGTCCAATGGAGGAAGTGGACCACTACACAGTAAAGTAGGATATCCAATGGAGGAAGTGGACCACTACACGGTAAAGTAGCATATCCAATGGAGGAAGTGGACCACTACACGGTAAAGTAGGATATCCAATGGAGGAAGTGGACCACTACACGGTAAAGTAGGATGTTCAGTGGAGGAAGTGGACCACTACACGGTAAAGTAGGATATCCAATGGAGGAAATGAACCACTACACGGTAAAGTAGGATATCCAATGGAGGAAGTGGACAACTACACAGTAAAGTAGGATGTCCAATGAAGGAAGTGGTCCACTACACGGTAAAGCAGGATATCCAATGGAGGAAGTGGACCACTACACGGTAAAGTAGGATATCCAATGGAGGAAGTGGACCACTACACGGTAAAGTAGGGCATCCTATGGAGGAAGTGGACCACTACATGGTAAAGTAGGATATCCAATGGAGGAAGTGGACCACTACACGGTAAAGTAGGATATCCAAAGGAGAAAATGGACCACTACATGGTAAAGTAGGATATCCAATGGAGGAAGTGGACCACTGCACGGTAAAGTAGGATATCCGATGGAGGAAGTGGACCACTACGCGTTAAAGTAGGATATCCAATGGAGGAAGTAGATACTACATGGTAAGGTAGGACATCCAATGGAGGAAGTGGACCACTACACGGTAAAGTAGGATATCCAATAGAGGAAGTGGACCACTACACGGTAAAGCAGGATATCCAATGGAGGAAGTGGACCACTACACGGTAAAGTAGGATAGCCAATGGAGGAAGTGGACCACTACACGGTAAAGTAGGATATCCAATGGAGGAAGAGGACCACTACACGGTAAAGTAGGATATCCAGTGGAGAAAGTGGACCACTACACGGTAAAGTAGGATATCCAATGGAGGAAGTGGACCACTACGCGGTAAAGTAGGATATCCAATGGAGGAAGTTGACCACTACATGGTAAAGTAGGATATCCAATGGAGGAAGTGGACCACTGCACGGCAAGTAGGATATCCAATGGAGGAAGTGGACCACTACATGGTAAAGTAGGATATCCAATGGAGGAAGTACACCACTACATGGTAAAGTAGGATATCCAATGGAGGAAGTGGACCACTACACGGTAAAGTAGGATATCCAATGGAGGAAGTGGACCACTACACGGCAAAGTAGGATATCCAATGGAGGAAGTGGACCACTACATGGTGAAGTAGGATATCCAATGGAGGAAGTACACCACTACATGGTAAAGTAGGATATCCAATGGAGGAAGTGGACCACTACACGGTAAAGTAGGATATCCAATGGAGGAAGTACACCACTACATGGTAAAGTAGGATAACCAATGGAGGAAGTGGACCACAACACGGTAAAGTAGGATATCCAATGGAGGAAGTACACCACTACATGGTAAAGTAGGATATCCAATGGAGGAAGTGGACCACAACACGGTAGAGTAGGATATCCAATGGAGGAAGTGGACCACTACACGGTAAAATAGGATATCCAATGGAGGAAGTGGACACTACATGGTAAAGTAGGATATCCAATGGAGGAAGTGGACCACTACACGGTAAAGTAGAGTAACCAATGGAGGAAGTGGACCACTACACGGTAAAGTAGGATTTCCAATGGAGGAAGTGGACCACTACACGGTAAAGTATGATATCCATGGAGGACGTGGACCACAACACGGTAAAGTAGGACATCCAATGGAGGAAGTGGACCACTACACAGTAAAGTAGGATATCCAATGGAGGAAGTGGACCACTACACGGTAAAGTAGCATATCCAATGGAGGAAGTGGACGACTACACGGTAAGGTAGGACATCCAATGGAGGAAGTGGACACTATACGGTAAAGTAGGATATCCAATGGAGGAAGTGGACCACTACACGGTAAAGTAGGATGTTCAGTGGAGGAAGTGGACCACTACACGGTAAAGTAGGGCATCCTATGGAGGAAGTGGACCACTACATGGTAAAGTAGGATATCCAATGGAGGAAGTGGACCACTACACGGTAAAGTAGGATATCCAAAGGAGAAAGTGGACCACTACATGGTAAAGTAGGATATCCAATGGAGGAAGTGGACCACTGCACGGTAAAGTATGATATCCATGGAGGAAGTGGACCACAACACGGTAAAGTAGGACGTCCAATGGAGGAAGTGGACCACTACACAGTAAAGTAGGATATCCAATGGAGGAAGTGGACCACTACACGGTAAAGTAGCATATCCAATGGAGGAAGTGGACCACTACACGGTAAAGTAGGATATCCAATGGAGGAAGTGGACCACTACACGGTAAAGTAGGATGTTCAGTGGAGGAAGTGGACCACTACACGGTAAAGTAGGATATCTAATGGAGGAAATGAACCACTACACGGTAAAGTAGGATATCCAATGGAGGAAGTGGACAACTACACAGTAAAGTAGGATGTCCAATGAAGGAAGTGGTCCACTACACGGTAAAGCAGGATATCCAATGGAGGAAGTGGACCACTACACGGTAAAGTAGGATATCCAATGGAGGAAGTGGACCACTACACGGTAAAGTAGGGCATCCTATGGAGGAAGTGGACCACTACATGGTAAAGTAGGATATCCAATGGAGGAAGTGGACCACTACACGGTAAAGTAGGATATCCAAAGAAGAAAGTGGACCACTACATGGTAAAGTAGGATATCCAATGGAGGAAGTGGACCACTGCACGGTAAAGTAGGATATCCAATGGAGGAAGTGGACCACTACGCGTTAAAGTAGGATATCCAATGGAGGAAGTAGATACTACATGGTAAGGTAGGACATCCAATGGAGGAAGTGGACCACTACACGGTAAAGTTGGATATCCAATAGAGGAAGTGGACCACTACACGGTAAAGCAGGATATCCAATGGAGGAAGTGGACCACTACACGGTAAAGTAGGATAGCCAATGGAGGAAGTGGACCACTACACGGTAAAGTAGGATATCCAATGGAGGAAGAGGACCACTACACGGTAAAGTAGGATATCCAGTGGAGAAAGTGGACCACTACACGGTAAAGTAGGATATCCAATGGAGGAAGTGGACCACTACGCGGTAAAGTAGGATATCCAATGGAGGAAGTTGACCACTACATGGTAAAGTAGGATATCCAATGGAGGAAGTGGACCACTGCACGGCAAGTAGGATATCCAATGGAGGAAGTGGACCACTACATGGTAAAGTAGGATATCCAATGGAGGAAGTACACCACTACATGGTAAAGTAGGATATCCAATGGAGGAAGTGGACCACTACACGGTAAAGTAGGATATCCAATGGAGGAAGTGGACCACTACACGGCAAAGTAGGATATCCAATGGAGGAAGTGGACCACTACATGGTGAAGTAGGATATCCAATGGAGGAAGTACACCACTACATGGTAAAGTAGGATATCCAATGGAGGACGTGGACCACTACACGGTAAAGTAGGATATCCAATGGAGGAAGTACACCACTACATGGTAAAGTAGGATAACCAATGGAGGAAGTGGACCACAACACGGTAAAGTAGGATATCCAATGGAGGAAGTACACCCCTACATGGTAAAGTAGGATATCCAATGGAGGAAGTGGACCACAACACGGTAGAGTAGGATATCCAATGGAGGAAGTGGACCACTACACGGTAAAATAGGATATCCAATGGAGGAAGTGGACACTACATGGTAAAGTAGGATATCCAATGGAGGAAGTGGACCACTACACGGTAAAGTAGAGTATCCAATGGAGGAAGTGGACCACTACACGGTAAAGTAGGATATCCAATGGAGGAAGTGGACCACTACACGGTAAAGTATGATATCCATGGAGGACGTGGACCACAACACGGTAAAGTAGGACATCCAATGGAGGAAGTGGACCACTACACAGTAAAGTAGGATATCCAATGGAGGAAGTGGACCACTACACGGTAAAGTAGCATATCCAATGGAGGAAGTGGACGACTACACGGTAAGGTAGGACATCCAATGGAGGAAGTGGACACTATACGGTAAAGTAGGATATCCAATGGAGGAAGTGGACCACTACACGGTAAAGTAGGATGTTCAGTGGAGGAAGTGGACCACTACACGGTAAAGTAGGGCATCCTATGGAGGAAGTGGACCACTACATGGTAAGGTAGGATATCCAATGGAGGAAGTGGACCACTACACGGTAAAGTAGGATATCCAAAGGAGAAAGTGGACCACTACATGGTAAAGTAGGATATCCAATGGAGGAAGTGGACCACTGCACGGTAAAGTAGGATATCCAATGGAGGAAGTGGACCACTACACTTTAAAATAGGATATCCAATGGAGGAAGTAGATACTACATGGTAAGGTAGGACATCCAATGGAGGAAGTGGACCACTACACGGTAAAGTAGGATATCCAATAGAGGAAGTGGACCACTACACGGTAAAGCAGGATATCCAATGGAGGAAGTGGACCACTACACGGTAAAGTAGGATATCCAATGGAGGAAGTGGACCACTACACGGTAAAGTAGGATATCCAATGGAGGAAGAGGACCACTACACGGTAAAGTAGGATATCCAGTGGAGAAAGTGGACCACTACACGGTAAAGTAGGATATCCAATGGAGGAAGTGGACCACTACGCGGTAAAGTAGGATATCCAATGGAGGAAGTGGACCACTACACGGTAAAGTAGGACATCCAATGGAGGAAATGGACCACTACACGGTAAAGTAGGATATCCAATGGAGGAAGTGGACCACTACACGGTAAAGTGGGATATCCAATGGAGGAAGTGGACCACTACACGGTAAAGTAGGATACCCAATGGGGAAGTGGACTCTACATGGTAAAGTAGGATATCCAATGGAGGAAGTGGACCCTACATGGTAAAGTAGGATATCCAATGGAGGAAGTGGACCCTACATGGTAAAGTAGGATATCCAATGAAGGAAGTGGACCACTACACGGTAAAGAAGGATATCCAATAGAGGAAGTGGACCACTACACGGTAAAGTAGGATATCCAATGTAGGAAGTGGACCATTATACGGTAAAGTAGGATTTCCGATGGAGGAAGTGGACCACTACATGGTAAGGTAGGATATCCAATGCTGATATGTGTGTGCATCAGTCAAATGAGTCTGACCTATAATAGAGCTGTCGTCAACATGGTGGTAAATGACACAGAAACCTGACCTATAATGACTTGAAAAATAGAGCTGTCGTCAACATGGTGGTAAATGACACAGAAATCTGACCTCTAATGACTTGAAGAATAGAGCTGTCGTCAACATGGTGGTAAATGACACAGAAACCTGACCACTAATGACTTGAAGAATAGAGCTGTCGTCAACATGGTGGTAAATGACACAGAAACCTGACCTCTAATGACTTGAAGAATAGAGCTGTCGTCAACATGATGGTAAATGACACAGAAACCTGACCTCTAATGACTTGAAGAATAGAGCTGTCGTCAACATGGTGGTAAATGACACAGAAAACTGACCTCTAATGACTTGAAGAATAGAGCTGTCGTCAACGTGGTGGTAAATGACACAGAAACCTGACCACTAATGACTTGAAGAATAGAGCTGTCGTCAACATGGTGGTAAATGACACAGAAACCTGACCTCTAATGACTTGAAGAATAGAGCTGTCGTCAACATGGTGGTAAATGACACAGAAACCTGACCTCTAATGACTTGAAGAATAGAGCTGTCGTCAACATGGTGGTAAATGACACAGAAACCTGACCTCTAATGACTTGAAGAATAGAGCATTCGTCAACATGGTGGTAAATGACACAGAAACCTGACCACTAATGACTTGAAGAATAGAGCTGTCGTCAACATGGTGGTAAATGACACAGAAACCTGACCTCTAATGACTTGAAGAATAGAGCTGTCGTCAACATGGTGGTAAATGACACAGAAACCTGACCTCTAATGACTTGAAGAATAGAGCTGTCGTCAACATGGTGGTAAATGACACAGAAAACTGACCTCTAATGACTTGAAGAATAGAGCTGTCGTCAACATGGTGGTAAATGACACAGAAACCTGACCACTAATGACTTGAAGAATAGAGCTGTCGTCAACATGGTGGTAAATGACACAGAAAACTGACCTCTAATGACTTGAAGAATAGAGCTGTCGTCAACATGGTGTGTAAATGACACAGAAACCTGACCACTAATGACTTGAAGAATAGAGCTGTCGTCAACGTGGTGGTAAATGACACAGAAGACGGTAGATATACAGTTGAGAAGATGGCAGATCAATATTGCAATACGAGCAAATTCGGAACATGTTTGAGATCTCAAAGAGGGAGATAGAATTAATTTAATCATGAAGACAACTAGACAACTAATCCCAAAGCTATTTCGTCTATAGTATATGTGTTTATTGAATGCGATCCTTTGAATGCATAAAAAATAGGATGAAATTTTTTAATCGAATTGAACATGTGAAGTTCTTAAAGGAAAAAATAATAAGGAAGTTTCAGAACATTGTCAAATACTTCTAAAGTTCTCAAACTCCCTTATTTTTTTTGTTTAAATTTGTTTTGGAGTTTTTTTTATGTAATTTTGAAGTTTTTTTGGAGTGTTTTTAGAAGTTATTGAATGACAGACATTTTACTTCCAACTGATTGGAACGTCAACGCTCTGTCATATATGACCATTGTGAAAGCTTCAGTTTGTCCAGGTACATTCCTATCGAAATACATCTTGATGATGATGTCCAGAACTGTGTTCTTGAGTTTTTCGCTTTGTTTACTGACGTCGAACATGAATAGGGAATAGAGCATCTTGTATTCGGTGGGTGTTACAGTACGTGGAGAGCGGATTGTAACTAAATCACCCGCGGAGTGGAGTTATCACCCAAGCTATAACTTTCAAATTCTGTACATATCGACAAAAACACAAGCAATGTTTCAGACAATGGACCTCCGGGTTAATCCCGGAGGTCCATTGGCTGAAACTTTACTTGTGCTGGTTATGCTTTGCAACAAATTTGCAATTATTGCTTGGGTGGAATCTCCACTCTGCGAGTGATTGCGTGATAATACACTCTCCACGTACTGTATGTTCGGATAGCTTATCAATTCATCCATGTGATGATATTTCGATATGAAGTCTGCGGCATCGTCGTACATTCTAGAAAAATGGTTCTTCTGGAACGAGGCATTGTAATCTATGGCCGGAAATCTTGTGGAAATGAGAAACACCTGCATGTTTCTAAAGGACTGTCATGTCAATATGAGGTATCATGTCGATATGAGCTAATGTGATGACGTCATCGTCGGCGTAGTCGCTACCATCCTTTTTCGTCAATCATCCTTCTATCTGGATAACTTTAATTCGGATGGAGAAGAGATCTTACGTTTCGATATCGAATCTTTTCTCTCCTTCATTATTGAGATAGGTTAAATATTCGTGCACTTCATACTCGTGAATACTTCTGCCTCTTATTATCCCTTCCGTTATGTCTAATATGTTCCTCATTTTTTTCTATTTCACTCTAATTCTTTTTAATTATTTAATTTTTTTATTTAATTTTTTATTTTTTTTATTTCTTGCCTTATATATATGTGACAAAAAAATGTTCGCCTCCTTGTTTTTATTTTAAAACCCTGTCTTTTCCAATTGCTGTCCATAAAACTTTCCCCTGATTTCTTCACCATCTTATTCTTCTATCTCATATGTGATGGGATTAGTGTAGAATACTGGAACTACGACGAATCATATGTGATGGGATTAGTGTAGAATACTGGAACTACGACGAATCATATGTGATGGGATTAGTGTAGAATACTGGAACTACGACGAATCATATGTGATGGGATTAGTGTAGAATACTGGAACTACGACGAATCATATGTGATGGGATTAGTGTAGAATACTGGAACTACGACGAATCATATGTGATGGGATTAGTGTAGAATACTGGAACTACGACGAATCATATGTGATGGGATTAGTGTAGAATACTGGAACTACGACGAATCATATGTGATGGGATTAGTGTAGAATACTGGAACTACGACGAATCATATGTGATGGGATTAGTGTAGAATACTGGAACTACGACGAATCATATGTGATGGGATTAGTGTAGAATACTGGAACTACGACGAATCATATGTGATGGGATTAGTGTAGAATACTGGAACTACGACGAATCATATGTGATGGGATTAGTGTAGAATACTGGAACTACGACGAATCATATGTGATGGGATTAGTGTAGAATACTGGAACTACGACGAATCATATGTGATGGGATTAGTGTAGAATACTGGAACTACAACGAATCATATGTGATGGGATTAGTGTAGAATACTGGAACTACAACGAATATTATAACCTAATGGTCGTTTTGTCGCCGTAACCGCAGCCATCTTTAATGGATAGAAATTCCTGAAGACTTCCTTTTCATTTCGCGTATCACTAGCTTCCACAGGTGTCATCTTGATAGAACTGTGGTGCGTGTGTTGTTATAGTCATCAACCAAAACATCTAAGACATTCAAGTATTTCTTAGTCGAGTTAGCCATGAAATACCTGCATTTTCTCATTCATGGTTCTATTCCATCGTTTAACCACGCCAACATTCTTCGCGTTTTCTGTGGAATAAATGTCGACGAGTCGACGAACGTGAATTTTGTAAAATTCTCGACCTTGGGCCACCCATAATTTCTCAGGTTTTCGCGAAGAAGTGATGAAGATATTTTCCAAAGCTTCAGCCACACTCGTTCTCGATTTATTTGTCTACTCTATTATCCATTCGTATTTCGAAAACACATCTATGACCGTCAGTAGATATTTCACGCCTTTGTTGTGTCTAGACAGCGATTGCATGTCCACCAGATCAGCAGCCCACACCTGATCTAATCCTTTGACGAATACTCGAAATCTTTGCACTATGGGCTTGTGCAGTTCGTTCACTAATGCATTAGTGAATTGCTTTTTTAAATTTTTATTTCCTATTCCGAATCGACGTTTTGTGCCGATGAGTTTACCGACTAGAGAACATTCGAATTTCTCTCTCATCGTGGGATTGACTATATTGTTTAAATCTGTCAACATGTTCTTGTCGCACACATCATTCCGAGTCTTTGTTCAAAATGCTTAGCATAACAGAGATTATGACTGCAGGCAGCCCAATCCACTCTATTGATGGTGTTTGCTCCACGATTTCGGAGTCGAATCTTTATTCGATCTCTTGTTCAATTCGTACCCGGTCCCGCAAATTGATGTCGTAGCAGATGCATTTCAAAGGGAAGATCATTGATGAGTCTGTTGACCATTCCTCCACCTCCTTTGACGAAATGAGTTTTAGTCAAAATGCTCACTTTAAAAGTACCGTGAAGCATCTGCCTATTATTTTTAGTTTGCACTTTTTGCAATACATTTCTTTTTGGTTTTGTTAATTTTATTTTTGTTATTTATTTAATTTTTTTACTACTTTCTTATATATAATATCATTATATTTTTCTATTTTAAATCTGTCACTGGATCTTTAATTTTTCCCAAGAGTTTGCAAAATTATTCTCTGGCTTCTTTTCGACCTTTTTCTATCATATGTTTCGTCTCCACTTTGAAAATCTCACGAGACTTTTTCTCATACCTTCTTTCAACACCTCCACTTTATACCTTTCCACGAGAATGAAGTGAAATTCCCCATCGGAAATCCTTCTATCTTTCAGTAAAGGAGATATCGTGTTGCTTTTGAAATTGATTTTCGCGTCAACCAACACTTTGATATTTTAATGTTTCTTGGTCTTCAATGACAATTTTTTACTCACTAATTTCCATCAGTGCTCAAGAATCCTGTCGCAAGAGCATCTCCATCTATCACCAATGCGACTGGAATGTTAGCCATGGTTGATAAAAGACCCACTCCAGCAACACCCAAACCCATGGATACGGTGATGAGAGACAGATCCAGACCATCCACCAATTTAGTCATTCGCACATTCTTCTTGTTGAGCAATTGACGTTTATCCCTTTCCATCGTTAAATAATGTTGAATTTTATTGATCTGATCAGTAATACATTCGTCGATAAGTCGGGATATACATTGCCACTTCTTAATTCCATTTCATTTTATTTTATTTATTTTACTTCCTATCTTATTTAATATATATACTGAGTCAAAAAATAAAGTATAATAAACTTCGAGGAACATTTTATGGAATTATCGACTTTAATCCCAAACAAATTATTGTAACTTTATATTTCGAGTCTAGCTGTATGAATTTGCATAATTTCATGCTCTTGCTGTTGCCAGCATAACGTCAGGACGTCGCAATTCAGACATGGGGTGAAATGAAAAGTTCACACATGCAGTCAATAGCGTATATGTCCCACCGTTTGCCTCTTGGATGGCAAGACATCGACGGCGCATGGACTTCTGCCTTAGAACATAACGTAAATCTCCCAACGTCTGAAGATCATGAAGTCGTACCCGAGGGTTCAGTTGATCCCAAAGATGCTCGATTGGCGACAAATCTGGCGAAAGCGGGGGCCAGGGAAGAAGTTCAATGCTCCTCAAGAAAGTCACGACAGATACGTGCCACGTGACATCGGGCATTGTCTTGCTGGAATAACTGCAATCCGACGTTAGCGATGAACAACGGGACAACAGCGTTAAGAATTTCGTCCCTATATACCATCGATGAGGATCAACTACGTTCGATGGTGCTAGGACATTTCTGCTCAAATCATTACACTACCTCCACCGAAACGGTCGCATTCCCGCACGTAAGCATCAGAAAACCGTTTTCCTCGTCGTCGATACACTCTTGCCCTACCATCAGAACGCCGTAGACAAAATCGTGATTCATCACTAAAAAGAACTGTGCTCCCACGCTGCTGAGTCCAGCGAACACACTGACTTACCCATTCCATTCTGATGGTACGATGACGTTGGGTAAGGATTGGTCCGTGGTATGGCCGCCTACTTCGGATACCGTGTTCAGCGAGTCTGTTGTGGACAGTTTGTGCACTGATTCTATTGTTAGTTCTACCAGGAGTAATTGCTGCTGTCCTCGTCGCCGGAAGGAAGCAATCCCGCAAGTGAGACGTCCAGATGTGTCTGTCTTGTGTCGAGGTCGTAACTCTTGGTCGACCTGAACGCGACCGGTCGGCAGTAGATCCGGTGGTTCTATACCTTCCAATGAGACGGTAAATAGTGGCCACAGTGCCTCCGAACTCAGCAGTGAGCTCATCTGGAGGTATCCGAGTCTCATGCATACCAATGGCACGCAACCTCTGATTTCCGGTTAACCTTGGCATTTTTTGAAATGTCGGAAGACAAAAACTAGCGTGTTTTCTCAATTACTCAGGCTCTCTAGCACAACATAATACAAAGAAAATCGTCGGTCACCCATTCAATTTGACATTCTCGGGTAGCACGTGCTATTTTGAAATTCATAGCAAAATTGTATACAGTTGGGTGGACAACAACAACATGTCATTAAACTCTTTCCACGACTTCTTGTCCACAAACATGCAACATTAGAACTATTACATTTCAATAATTGAATAGTAAAATAATAGTCCATAAACAAAGGACCCCATGTCAATGTAATAGTTTAATAAAATCGCTCAACCGGTTCCAAAGTTTCGGCCCCATGACCTTCATCAGGGTGAAAATAACAAGAGATTTACATATCACACATTCACAATAATTAACTGTAGATAAATAATTGAGAGAGACGTTGGAATATACACTGATGACGCTGCGCTATACGTATGCGGCGAGAGTCACAGGGAAACATCCTACGGCATGCAATACACTGGAAGTCCAATAAAAGATGAATGAAATCATCCGTACCCCAATCCCAGCTAAAAGTTTAGACGACAGGGCGAGTATAATGAGGATAGTATACAAATTTATATGAGAGATAATAATCAGTGGTATCCATTTACACACATCGAAGGCGCTATTAAATGGAACGAGGCGCTATTGAATTTGTATACTATAAGGATAGTATACAAATTTATTATAAAGATAATGATCACTGCAGTATTCGAAGTAATGAGCCAAGCCCCCCTCCCCCATATTTCCGCCGGCATATAGACCCCTATATACAATACTACTTTAATAAAACCTTAAAAAATACCGATGCCATTAACACCGACCCTTCCATCCGAATCCAACGGCATCGACACCCATATGTTATCACCGGGACATAAAAGGCACCTAGGGCTCCAGAAGATAAATCGAGAGAAACAACAGTATACATATGGTCGCCACGCCAGGAAAAAGGTAAACTAACCATACACAGGTATGCAGATATAGACGGAGAATTACGTGAGGCGTGCCCTACTTACGTTCGCGCCCCCTCCACCTTCACCCCCTCTTTCAGTACAACGTGTACGCAAGGATGATGTATAAAATAGCGGAATGGCCCCTCACAACCCCGCACATGTCCCCACATGATAATAAAGGATACATATGAAATAGTAAGCCACTGTAAATGGTGATAGGTTGGAGGTAGAGGAGGGTGCGGTATATGAATGAAAGAAAACCATTTACTACCCTCCCCCCCCCCCCCCACACAGAAAGAAGGGGGGGGGGCATTACAGGAGACAGGAGCTATAAATAATCACAGCCCACCTTCCGAACAATTGTTTCTCGCTTGCTCTAATGAGGGGTGAAGGTCTACGTATAAAAAATAAATTTGTATACTATCCTCATTATACTCGCCCTGTCGTCTAAACTTTTAGCGGGGATTGGGGTACGGATGATTTCATTCATCTTTTATTGGACTTCCAGTGTATTGCATGCCGTAGGATGTTTCCCTGTGACGCTCGCCGCATACGTATAGCGCAGCGTCATCAGTGTATATTCCAACGTCTCTCTCAATTATTTATCTACAGTTAATTATTGTGAATGTGTGATATGTAAATCTCTTGTTATTTTCACCCTGATGAAGGCCACGGGGCCGAAACGTTGGAACCGGTTGAGCGATTTTATTAAACTATTATATTACATTTCATCTTTTATGCTATTTTTTCACGTTTGTTTCTATTATACTTTCTTTTTTGACTCAGTATATATACATTTTGTTTACAATACTATGTTATTTTCTCCTCATCTTTCACAAAATGACAAACTTAGAATGGGCACGCTTTTGAAAGGTGAAGTCGGACCCAATAACAGTCCTCGACCGTCGATCAAATTGTTTCCTCTCTTTAGATAGAGATCGTCTCCATGAGTTAAAATGCACAACTACCTTTCACACAATTCAGATACAATCCTTTACCATCCGTTTTGATTTGACACACAACTCATCCTCGCTTCAGAAACAATCCGTCCCCCATTATTTTCTGCGCACCAGAATTGGCCAATCCCGACAGAGCACCTATACCCAAAGTAGGAAACACCGTTTTTGGTGAGAATGGGTAATGTCTTGGTGATCAATCCCGCCAACATCCTAAGAATTCACTTTTCCTTTTCAAATTATATCTCAGTTGTGCGGGTCTCAGTCTCATGGTCAATCCTCTTCGATTACGATGCGCTTTGGCTATTCTCTTAATTTGCGTTTTGGTCCAAGCGATTTTGTTGCATCCATTGCTCAAGACTTGATGACTTAATTTCAATCTCACAGCTTCTCCTCGATTTTCTAATGCTCATGGAAGTTTCCTGCTGACTTTCGGATATGTTTACGTTTAGGATTATGTACCTCGTCATTTGGATTTTTTTTTAATTTTAATTTTGTTAAAAAAAATTTTTATTCAATTTAATTATTTTTTTTATTCCTCATCATATATATAAATTGATTTGAATTTCAAAAAAAGAAAAAAAATTGTTACTTTTTTTATAATTCATTTTCCTTTTGTGCGAAAAAAAATTATAAAAATAGTTTTTGTTTGTTTGTTTAATAAAATATTTAACAGATTTTGTTTTGTTTCTTAAATTTCTCTTATGTGAAATTGCATCATTGCACGTTCACTGTGAAGATCTAACAACTCTCCATTTTGATCCGTTAATTCAGTGGTAATACTGTATAAAGTATGAATTATCACAGGCAAATAAACTAGATTTTGTGGTTGTTCTATGATCTTAGAGACCAGAGAAACACCTGGAAAGAACGAGCAGATCGTAGGCTGTGTTCCACCATTCACATAACTTCCAGAGATCACGTCCACCAAAATTCTGCGACAGAGAAAATGTCCACCACATTTTCGGATGTTGCATGTTCTTCGTACGTGTCTCAATCGAATCCCAACATCTTTCCAAAAGTGTCATCTCATCTATAATCTACTCAATAACCCTCTCTCATGCCCAGTATCGCTTGCAGAGTGTTGGCCTTTGCAGTTATATTGATGGCCGTTCCGTTGTGACCATCAATCTTCATTCTAGTCTGAATGAGTTCGTTCAGATCTACTATGTCGTAACTGCCTTTGGGAATGCGAATCGAAAACCATTCCGTTCCATTCGAATAGCTGAAAATATTGTTTTTCTCAGTGATTTTGGAAAACGAATAGTATGTCTCCAAATTCACCACTGCCATCTCATACTTCTTATCCCTCTTCAATTCGATCGGTGGATTGAGTTTCGTCATGAATCGAATCTTGTCGTCGCTCACCATCATTGAAAAAGAATCTTTTGCAGTTGTATTATCGGTCGTTCTTTCCGTGTTCTCTGCTATCCTTTCTAATAACTGTGTTTCGTATTCTCGCAACATATTTTTCAATATTTTTTGATAATCGTATATTTTTTATTTTATTTATTTTTTTTTTTTACCTCTACTTAATATGATTATTTTTTCCTCATTATTAATTGCAATCATCCAGAATATAAAAAAATTGTAGAATCCATTCCTATATTTTCCATGGTATTTACTACTCGTCAGATCGATGACCACGAAAGTATGAGGCGTACAATCTCACAACTTACAAAATCTCTTGAATTCTCTTTTGCTCATGTCATTAGCCACGTGATCATCATAAATGTCTTTGAGATTCTTGTAATCTTGACGAAACAGACACAGAAAATTCGCGTTCTCCCTTATGGTCTGTCTTGGCAATCTGAAGGCCACATTGCTGTGACATCCTCCAACATAGTACGATTCGCACCGATTCTGCTTCTCCAACATCAAGTCATGGAAAATCATGAGATTTCTGTGCTCCGAATTCAATTCACGAGGATTGGACACGTCATTCGCATTTTACTAAAATTGACTTTCCACATTTGACGTTTTATTATTTCTGAGTTCTCTCGATGTTTCCTGGAAGATCGTGAGAATGATGGATCACTTTTTTCGAATTCGTCTCGGTGATCGAAGATTCTCATTGTAACGTCCTTCGGTACGTTTGCGCTTAGAGCTTTTTGCAATAATTCGTATTCGGGTTAAAAGAGACTCTTGCCAAACACGAACAATCTATCGTAATTCAACCACTCTGGTCACAACAACAGATTCATCAACCGATTCGTCTTCTACAATCCGATTTTCCCACTATCAATCCTCTTATGCTTTGAGGAAACAGTTTGTGATTCTATCTCTCAGTCTTTGGTGCATTCCACGATAAATCTTTGATTTCTATTCTCAGTGTGTGTTTTTTTCAAGTTATTGTTTTATGCTTTTTTTAAAACGATTTTTTTATTTTTATTTGTTTTATAGTATAAAATACTTTTTTTCAATTTATTTCTGAATTTTCCAATCCCGATTCGCTGCTGCTGTTCGACGTCTTAGCGAGTTGCTGTATCGGTACAACACTAGAACCCTTAGCGAGTTGCTGTATCGATACAACACTAGAACCCTTAGTGAGTTGCTGTATCGATACAACACTAGAACCCTTAGCGAGTTGCTGTATCGGTACAACAATAGAACCCTTAGCGAGTTGCTATATCGGTACAACACTAGAACCCTTAGCGAGTTGCTGTATCGGTACAACACTAGAATCCTTAGCGAGTTGTTGTATCGCTAAAACACTAGAACCCTTAGCGAGTTGTTGTATCGGTAAAACACTAGAACCCTTGAAATCTTAGCGAGTTGCTGCATCGGTACAACACTAGAACCCTTGAAATCTTAGCGAGTTGCTCTATCGGTACAACACCAGAACCCTTGAAATCTTAACGAGTTACTGTATCGGTACAACACTAGAACCCTTAGCTAGTTACTGTATCGGTACAACACTAGAACCCTTGAAATTTCCAAGTTTAATGATCTCTAGAATCTCTTCCGATTTCGCCAATAATTTTGATCGTTTAGCTGGTGGCCATCTTATCAACTTCTGAATTAAATCGCACTCCTCTTGCCAGCTTCCAAAGCGATTCTAGTGCTTGCTTCCATCGCGGCTTTTTACCCACATCCACTGTGTTTTTTTTTCGACCTTCACGGCAGTGGAAGTGATCTGTTTCGCCATATCACCGGTGAAGGTGCGCAAATCCAGCAAACCTGATCAACCGTAGACATCTCATCAATCCTCTGTTCTTTATCACTAAGATATTTTTTTTTCTCTTTCGTCTTATTTGTTTTTAAATAATTTTATTTTATCTTTTTTAATTTATGTGTTTTACTTCCTCTTTTATTTACTTTTATTTTTATTTCCCATCTTCTTTAAATGCGTTCATGATCGAATTATAAATTTTCTATTCAACACTTTCTGTCGCAACAATTCATCACATATACTCACCAATTTATTTCTCACTCCGGTATTATCAGCTTCTCAACTCGCCATCAAGAGATCAAATCTCTTCAGCAGCGCATAGGACCACCAGAAATGATCATGCTTGTTGTCATTCCCTGCCCGGTGACCGATTTGATGAATGCTTTATTCACATCCAATATGGGTTTCGCCACGTTCTTCCACATCGAACTTTTGGTTTCGTCTCTCTGGAATCGCTGTTTTTTCACAATCTTCTAGTACCTTCGTATTCTCGATCTTCGACGATCAGATTATAATCGTCAGTTATTTCCACTTTTTTGTTACCTGTGTAGGACGATCAGATTATAATCGTCAGTTATTTCCACTTTTTTGTTACCTGTGTAGTACGATCAGATTATAATCATCAGTTATTTCCACTGTTTTGTTACCTGTGTAGGACGATCAGATTATAATCGTCAGTTATTTCCACTTTTTTGTTACCTGTGTAGGACGATCAGATTATAATCGTCAGTTATTTCCACTTTTTTGTTACCTGTGTAGTACGATCAGATTATAATCATCAGTTATTTCCACTTTTTTGTTACCTGTGTAGGACGATCAGATTATAATCATCAGTTATTTCCACTGTTTTGTTACCTGTGTAGGACGATCAGACTATAATCGTCAGTTATTTCCACTTTTTTGTTACCTGTGTAGGACGATCAGATTATAATCGTCAGTTATTTCCATTGTTTTGTTACCTGTGTAGTACGATCCGATTATAATCGTCAGTTATTTCCACTTTTTTGTTACCTGTGTAGGACGATCAGATTATAATCATCAGTTATTTCCACTTTTTTGTTACCTGTGTAGGACGATCAGATTATAATCGTCAGTTATTTCCATTGTTTTGTTACCTGTGTAGTACGATCCGATTATAATCGTCAGTTATTTCCACTTTTTTGTTACCTGTGTTGTACGATCAGATTATAATCGTCAGTTATTTCCACTTTTTTTGTTACCTGTGTAGGACGATCAGATTATAATCGTCAGTTATTTCCACTTTTTTGTTACCTGTGTGGAGATTGCCATCGTCTCCCTCACGCAATACAAACACAGGGTCCTCACTCAATGGATTCGTCTAATATAAATTTGCGTAATCTTCAGACTTCATATTGCTAGTATCTATCTATCATCATGCTCGCCGTACGCTTTGTTATCCTCTTCCTCATAATCATTAAGTTTTGCCAGTACGAGCAGATTCCACATTCCATTTACATTTTGTATTCTCGATCTTCGATGTTCAAATTATAGTCATCGGTTATTTCCATATTTTTGTCACTTATGCAGAAAGGGTGTAGGACGTTTCGCCCCCGGACGTTTCGCCCCCGGACGTTTCGCCCCCAGACGTTTCGCCCCTGGACATTTCTCCCCCTGGACAATTCGCCCCACCTCTTTCTGTTTAGGTGTGAGTCCCTGCTTCATACTGAGGTTGAGAGGGTAAATTTAGTGATTCTACCCTCCTGTGCAGGGTAGCATTACCCACCTCACCCTCTGGCGACCTCACATGACAGTTTGCTTACAAAAGGTGTAGAGTGTATCTTCGCTAAATCACCTGCGGAGTGGAGATTCCACCCAAGCAATAATTGCAACTTTTTTGCAAAGTACAAGCAAAGTTCCAGCCAATGTACCTCCGGGATAAAACCGGATAAAACCGGAGGTCCATTGGCTGAAGCATTGTTTGTGTTTTTGTCCATATGTGCAGAATTTGAAAGTAATACTTTGGGAGATAACTTCACTTCGTGGGTGATTTTGTTACAATCCACTCTCCATGTAGTGTATTTCCAGGCTTGAATGCATTTCAGAATGACACGATTTGGAGCTCATCTGTCGTTTGGTAGTGTAGCTTTTTCCGATGCCTCTGAAACTGGCTTCGGGGGTTATTGTGTTGAAGTTACACACATGGTATCTAACGATCAGTGGGACATTGTGTGGAAGTTATACACATCGTGTCTAACGGACAGTGGAACATTGTGTGGAGGTTACACATACCGTATCTAACTATCAGTGGGACATTGTGTGGAAGTTACACACATGGTATCTAACGATCAGTGGGACATTGTGTGGAAGTTACACACATCGTATCTAACGGACAGTGGGACATTGTGTGGAGGTTACACATATCGTATCTAACTATCAGTGGGACATTTTGTGGAAGTTACACACATGGTATCTAACGGACAGTGGGACATTGTGTGGAAGTTACACACATCGTATCTAACGATCAGTGGGACATTGTGTGGAAATTACACACATCGTATCTAACGGACAGTGGGACATTGTGTGGAAGTTACACACATTGTATCTAATGGACAGTGGGACATTGTGTGGAGGTTACACATATCGTATCTAACTATCAGTGGGACATTGTGTAGAAGTTATACACATGGTATCTAACGGACAGTGGGACATTGTGTGGAAGTTACACACATCGTATCTAACGGACAGTGGGACATTGTGTGGAAGTTACACACATTGTATCTAATGGACAGTGGGACATTGTGTGGAGGTTACACATATCGTATCTAACTATCAGTGGGACATTGTGTGGAAATTATACACATGGTATCTAACGGACAGTGGGACATTGTGTGGAAGTTACACACATTGTATCTAATGGACAGTGGGACATTGTGTGGAGGTTACACATATCGTATCTAACTATCAGTGGGACATTGTGTAGAAGTTATACACATGGTATCTAACGGACAGTGGGACATTGTGTGGAAGTTACACACATCGTATCTAACGGACAGTGGGACATTGTGTGGAAGTTACACATATCGTATCTAACGGACAGTGGGACATTGTTTGGAAGTTATACACATCGTATCTAACGGGCAGTGGGACATTGTGTGGAAGTTACACATATCGTATCTAACGGACAGTGGGACATTGTTTGGAAGTTATACACATCGTATCTAACGGGCAGTGGGACATTGTGTGGAGGTTACACATATCGTATCTAACTATCAGTGGGACATTGTGTGGAAGTTATACACATGGTATCTAACGATCAGTGAGACATTGTGTGGAAGTTACACACATCGTATCTAACGGACAGTGGGACATTGTGTGGAAGTTACACACATCGTATCTAATGGACAGTGGGACATTGTGTGGAGGTTACACATATCGTATCTAACTATCAGTGGGACATTGTGTAGAAGTTACACACATGGTATCTAATGATCAGTGGGACATTGTGTGGAAGTTACACACAACGTATCTAACGGACAGTGGAACATTGTGTGGAGGTTACACATATCGTATCTAACGGACAGTGGGACATTATGTGGAAATTACACACATGGTATGTAACGGACAGTGGGACATTGTGTGAAAGTTACACACATCGTATCTATCGGACAGTGGAACATTGTGTGGAGGTTACACATATCATATCTAACTATCAGTGGGACATTATGTGGAAGTTACACACATGGTATCTAACGGACAGTGGAACATTGTGTGGAAGTTACACACATCGCATCTAACGGACAGTGGAACATTGTGTGGAAGTTACACACATCGCATCTAACGGACAGTGGGACATAGTGTGGAGGTTACACATATGTTATCTTACGGTCAGTAGGACAAGAATGAGACAATACATAGTTTTAACTAGTATGATGTTTTATGTAGTTTCAGTCGTTGAGAGTCGCTCGGAGCCGTCCGGACGGGTTTGTACAGCGGGAAAGGATTTCCCAAAAAATTATCTGACAATATTATGTACTTTGTTTAACCTTTTACCCAACGTGACGACCAAAAAGGGTCGACACAAAAAACAAAACTTTAGTATTTTGTTAATTGAGTTTCTAATTTTTTTCCAAGCCATGGTTTATGATCCCCCCCCCCCCCCCACACACCCATTGAAACGAGCTCAACGAGTTGGTTCCAATGAGGGCCTCGTAGATTAGGACTGGGAACAAAGAGAAACTGAAAAGTGGGTTATTTTATAGCGGGTGACGTCATTTTGCCATAAATGTCTTTTGATCGGTGTTGGTGTGAGCTTTGGTTGGTTTTGGTTGTAATCATTTGCAACTCATTTTAACAATTCAGTATTTAACCTACTAGAATCTCTGCAATGTGTCCGAGTATGAATACACGATGAACAGAAGCAATACGTAACTAGAGTCTCTGTAATGTATCTGAGTATAAAAACACGATGAACAGAATCAAATCAATACGTAACTAGAGTCTCTGTAATGTATCTGAGTATAAAAACACGATGAACAGAATCAATACGTAACTAGAGTCTCTGTAATGTATCTGAGTGTAAAAACACGATGAACAGAATCAATACCTAACTAGAGTCTCTGTAATGTATCTGAGTATAAAAACACGATGAACAGAATCAATACATAACTAGAGTCTCTGTAATGTATCTGAGTATAAAAACACGATGAACAGAATCAATACGTAACTAGGGTCTCTGTAATGTATCTGAGTATAAAAACACGAAGAACAGAATCAATACGTTACTAGGGTCTCTGTAATGTATCTGAGTATAAAAACTCGATGAACAGAATCAATACATAACTAGAGTCTCTGCAATGTATCTGAGTATAAAAACACGATGAACAGAATCAATACATAACTAGAGTCTCTGTAATGTATCTGAGTATAAAAACACGATGAATAGAATCAATACGTAACTAGAGTCTCTGTAATGTATCTGAGTATAAAAACATGATAGACAGAATCAATACGTAACTAGAGTCTCTGTAGTGTGACTGAGTATGAATACACGATGAACAGAATCAATACGTAATTAGAGTCTCTCTAGTGTGACTGAGTATGAATACACAATGAACAGAATCAATACGTAATTAGAGTCTCTGTAATGTGACTGAGTATAAAAACATGATAGACAGAATCAATACGTAACTAGAGTCTCTGTAGTGTGACTGAGTATGAATACACGATGAACAGAATCAATACGTAATTAGAGTCTCTCTAGTGTGACTGAGTATGAATACACGATGAACAGAATCAATACGTAATTAGAGTCTCTCTAGTGTGACTGAGTATGAATACACGATGAACAGAATCAATACGTAATTAGAGTCTCTCTAGTGTGACTGAGTATGAATACACGATGAACAGAATCAATACGTAATTAGAGTCTCTGTAGTGTGACTGAGTATAAATATACGATGGATAGAATCAATACGTAACTAGAGTCTCTGTAATGTGACTGAGTATAAAAACATGATAGACAGAATCAATACGTAACTAGAGTCTCTGTAATGTGACTGAGTATAAATATACGATGGATAGAATCAATACGTAACTAGAGTCTCTGTAATGTGACTGAGTATAAAAACATGATAGACAGAATCAATACGTAACTAGAGTCTCTGTAGTGTGACTGAGTATGAATACACAATGAACAGAATCAATACGTAATTAGAGTCTCTCTAGTGTGACTGAGTATGAATACACGATGAACAGAATCAATACGTAATTAGAGTCTCTCTAGTGTGACTGAGTATGAATACACGATGAACAGAATCAATACGTAATTAGAGTCTCTCTAGTGTGACTGAGTATGAATACACGATGAACAGAATCAATACGTAATTAGAGTCTCTCTAGTGTGACTGAGTATGAATACACGATGAACAGAATCAATACGTAATTAGAGTCTCTCTAGTGTGACTGAGTATGAATACACGATGAACAGAATCAATACGTAACTAGAGTCTCTCTAGTGTGACTGAGTATGAATACACGATGAACAGAATCAATACGTAATTAGAGTCTCTCTAGTGTGACTGAGTATGAATACACGATGAACAGAATCAATACGTAATTAGAGTCTCTCTAGTGTGACTGAGTATGAATACACGATGAACAGAATCAATACGTAATTAGAGTCTCTGTAGTGTGACTGAGTATAAATATACGATGGATAGAATCAATACGTAACTAGAGTCTCTGTAATGTGACTGAGTATAAAAACATGATAGACAGAATCAATACGTAACTAGAGTCTCTGTAATGTGACTGAGTATAAATATACGATGGATAGAATCAATACGTAACTAGAGTCTCTGTAATGTGACTGAGTATAAAAACATGATAGACAGAATCAATACGTAACTAGAGTCTCTGTAATGTGACTGAGTATGAATACACAATGAACAGAATCAATACGTAATTAGAGTCTCTGTAATGTGACTGAGTATAAAAACATGATAGACAGAATCAATACGTAACTAGAGTCTCTGTAATGTGACTGAGTATAAATATACGATGGATAGAATCAATACGTAACTAGAGTCTCTGTAATGTGACTGAGTATAAAAACATGATAGACAGAATCAATACGTAACTAGAGTCTCTGTAATGTGACTGAGTATAAAAACATGATAGACAGAATCAATACGTAACTAGAGTCTCTGTAGTGTGACTGAGTATGAATACACGATGAACAGAATCAATACGTAATTAGAGTCTCTCTAGTGTGACTGAGTATGAATACACGATGAACAGAATCAATACGTAATTAGAGTCTCTCTAGTGTGACTGAGTATGAATACACGATGAACAGAATCAATACGTAATTAGAGTCTCTATAGTGTGACTGAGTATGAATACACGATGAACAGAATCAATACGTAATTAGAGTCTCTCTAGTGTGACTGAGTATGAATACACGATGAACAGAATCAATACGTAACTAGAGTCTCTGTAGTGTGACTGAGTATAAATATACGATGGATAGAATCAATACGTAACTAGAGTCTCTGTAATGTGACTGAGTATAAAAACATGATAGACAGAATCAATACGTAACTAGAGTCTCTGTAATGTGACTGAGTATAAATATACGATGGATAGAATCAATACGTAACTAGAGTCTCTGTAATGTGACTGAGTATAAAAACATGATAGACAGAATCAATACGTAACTAGAGTCTCTGTAATGTGACTGAGTATAAATATACGATGGATAGAATCAATACGTAACTAGAGTCTCTGTAATGTGACTGAGTATAAAAACATGATAGACAGAATCAATACGTAACTAGAGTCTCTGTAATGTGACTGAGTATAAAAACATGATAGACAGAATCAATACGTAACTAGAGTCTCTGTAGTGTGACTGAGTATGAATACACGATGAACAGAATCAATACGTAATTAGAGTCTCTCTAGTGTGACTGAGTATGAATACACGATGAACAGAATCAATACGTAATTAGAGTCTCTCTAGTGTGACTGAGTATGAATACACGATGAACAGAATCAATACGTAATTAGAGTCTCTCTAGTGTGACTGAGTATGAATACACGATGAACAGAATCAATACGTAATTAGAGTCTCTCTAGTGTGACTGAGTATGAATACACGATGAACAGAATCAATACGTAACTAGAGTCTCTGTAGTGTGACTGAGTATAAATATACGATGGATAGAATCAATACGTAACTAGAGTCTCTGTAATGTGACTGAGTATAAAAACATGATAGACAGAATCAATACGTAACTAGAGTCTCTGTAATGTGACTGAGTATAAATATACGATGGATAGAATCAATAGGTAACTAGAGTCTCTGTAATGTGACTGAGTATAAAAACATGATAGACAGAATCAATACGTAACTAGAGTCTCTGTAGTGTGACTGAGTATGAATACACAATGAACAGAATCAATACGTAATTAGAGTCTCTGTAATGTGACTGAGTATAAAAACATGATAGACAGAATCAATACGTAACTAGAGTCTCTGTAGTGTGACTGAGTATGAATACACAATGAACAGAATCAATACGTAACTAGAGTCTCTGTAATGTGACTGAGTATAAAAACATGATAGACAGAATCAATACGTAACTAGAGTCTCTGTAGTGTGACTGAGTATGAATACACAATGAACAGAATCAATACGTAATTAGAGTCTCTGTAATGTGACTGAGTATAAAAACATGATAGACAGAATCAATACGTAACTAGAGTCTCTGTAGTGTGACTGAGTATGAATACACAATGAACAGAATCAATACGTAATTAGAGTCTCTGTAATGTGACTGAGTATAAAAACATGATAGACAGAATCAATACGTAACTAGAGTCTCTGTAGTGTGACTGAGTATGAATACACAATGAACAGAATCAATACGTAATTAGAGTCTCTGTAATGTGACTGAGTATAAAAACATGATAGACAGAATCAATACGTAACTAGAGTCTCTGTAATGTGACTGAGTATAAAAACATGATAGACAGAATCAATACGTAACTAGAGTCTCTGTAATGTGACTGAGTATGAATACACGATGGATAGAATCAATACGTAACTAGAGTCTCTGTAATGTGACTGAGTATAAAAACATGATAGACAGAATCAATACGTAACTAGAGTCTCTGTAGTGTGACTGAGTATAAATATACGATGGATAGAATCAATACGTAACTAGAGTCTCTGTAATGTGACTGAGTATAAAAACATGATAGACAGAATCAATACGTAACTAGAGTCTCTGTAATGTGACTGAGTATAAATATACGATGGATAGAATCAATACGTAACTAGAGTCTCTGTAATGTGACTGAGTATAAAAACATGATAGACAGAATCAATACGTAACTAGAGTCTCTGTAATGTGACTGAGTATAAATATACGATGGATAGAATCAATACGTAACTAGAGTCTCTGTAATGTGACTGAGTATAAAAACATGATAGACAGAATCAATACGTAACTAGAGTCTCTGTAATGTGACTGAGTATAAATATACGATGGATAGAATCAATACGTAACTAGAGTCTCTGTAATGTGACTGAGTATAAAAACATGATAGACAGAATCAATACGTAACTAGAGTCTCTGTAGTGTGACTGAGTATGAATACACAATGAACAGAATCAATACGTAATTAGAGTCTCTGTAATGTGACTGAGTATAAAAACATGATAGACAGAATCAATACGTAACTAGAGTCTCTGTAGTGTGACTGAGTATGAATACACAATGAACAGAATCAATACGTAATTAGAGTCTCTGTAATGTGACTGAGTATAAAAACATGATAGACAGAATCAATACGTAATTAGAGTCTCTGTAATGTGACTGAGTATAAAAACATGATAGACAGAATCAATACGTAACTAGAGTCTCTGTAGTGTGACTGAGTATGAATACACGATGAACAGAATCAATACGTAATTAGAGTCTCTCTAGTGTGACTGAGTATAAAAACATGATAGACAGAATCAATACGTAACTAGAGTCTCTGTAATGTGACTGAGTATGAATACACAATGAACAGAATCAATACGTAATTAGAGTCTCTGTAATGTGACTGAGTATAAAAACATGATAGACAGAATCAATACGTAACTAGAGTCTCTGTAATGTGACTGAGTATAAATATACGATGGATAGAATCAATACGTAACTAGAGTCTCTGTAATGTGACTGAGTATAAAAACATGATAGACAGAATCAATACGTAACTAGAGTCTCTGTAATGTGACTGAGTATGAATACACAATGAACAGAATCAATACGTAATTAGAGTCTCTGTAATGTGACTGAGTATAAAAACATGATAGACAGAATCAATACGTAACTAGAGTCTCTGTAGTGTGACTGAGTATGAATACACAATGAACAGAATCAATACGTAATTAGAGTCTCTGTAATGTGACTGAGTATAAAAACATGATAGACAGAATCAATACGTAATTAGAGTCTCTGTAATGTGACTGAGTATAAAAACATGATAGACAGAATCAATACGTAACTAGAGTCTCTGTAGTGTGACTGAGTATGAATACACAATGAACAGAATCAATACGTAATTAGAGTCTCTGTAATGTGACTGAGTATAAAAACATGATAGACAGAATCAATACGTAATTAGAGTCTCTGTAATGTGACTGAGTATAAAAACATGATAGACAGAATCAATACGTAACTAGAGTCTCTGTAATGTGACTGAGTATAAATATACGATGGATAGAATCAATACGTAACTAGAGTCTCTGTAATGTGACTGAGTATAAAAACATGATAGACAGAATCAATACGTAACTAGAGTCTCTGTAATGTGACTGAGTATAAATATACGATGGATAGAATCAATACGTAACTAGAGTCTCTGTAATGTGACTGAGTATAAAAACATGATAGACAGAATCAATACGTAACTAGAGTCTCTGTAATGTGACTGAGTATAAATATACGATGGATAGAATCAATACGTAACTAGAGTCTCTGTAATGTGACTGAGTATAAAAACATGATAGACAGAATCAATACGTAACTAGAGTCTCTGTAATGTGACTGAGTATAAAAACATGATAGACAGAATCAATACGTAACTAGAGTCTCTGTAATGTGACTGAGTATAAATATACGATGGATAGAATCAATACGTAATTAGAGTCTCTGTAATGTGACTGAGTATAAAAACATGATAGACAGAATCAATACGTAACTAGAGTCTCTGTAGTGTGACTGAGTATGAATACACAATGAACAGAATCAATACGTATTTAGAGTCTCTGTAATGTGACTGAGTATAAAAACATGATAGACAGAATCAATACGTAACTAGAGTCTCTGTAGTGTGACTGAGTATGAATACACAATGAACAGAATCAATACGTAATTAGAGTCTCTGTAATGTGACTGAGTATAAAAACATGATAGACAGAATCAATACGTAACTAGAGTCTCTGTAGTGTGACTGAGTATGAATACACAATGAACAGAATCAATACGTAATTAGAGTCTCTGTAATGTGACTGAGTATAAAAACATGATAGACAGAATCAATACGTAACTAGAGTCTCTGTAGTGTGACTGAGTATGAATACACAATGAACAGAATCAATACGTAATTAGAGTCTCTGTAATGTGACTGAGTATGAATACACAATGAACAGAATCAATACGTAACTAGAGTCTCTGTAATGTGACTGAGTATAAAAACATGATAGACAGAATCAATACGTAACTAGAGTCTCTGTAGTGTGACTGAGTATGAATACACGATGGATAGAATCAATACGTAATTAGAGTCTCTGTAATGTGACTGAGTATAAAAACATGATAGACAGAATCAATACGTAACTAGAGTCTCTGTAATGTGACTGAGTATAAATATACGATGGATAGAATCAATACGTAACTAGAGTCTCTGTAATGTGACTGAGTATAAAAACATGATAGACAGAATCAATACGTAACTAGAGTCTCTGTAATGTGACTGAGTATAAATATACGATGGATAGAATCAATACGTAACTAGAGTCTCTGTAATGTGACTGAGTATAAAAACATGATAGACAGAATCAATACGTAACTAGAGTCTCTGTAATGTGACTGAGTATAAATATACGATGGATAGAATCAATACGTAACTAGAGTCTCTGTAATGTGACTGAGTATAAAAACATGATAGACAGAATCAATACGTAACTAGAGTCTCTGTAATGTGACTGAGTATAAATATACGATGGATAGAATCAATACGTAACTAGAGTCTCTGTAATGTGACTGAGTATAAAAACATGATAGACAGAATCAATACGTAACTAGAGTCTCTGTAATGTGACTGAGTATAAATATACGATGGATAGAATCAATACGTAACTAGAGTCTCTGTAATGTGACTGAGTATAAAAACATGATAGACAGAATCAATACGTAACTAGAGTCTCTGTAATGTGACTGAGTATAAATATACGATGGATAGAATCAATACGTAACTAGAGTCTCTGTAATGTGACTGAGTATAAAAACATGATAGACAGAATCAATACGTAACTAGAGTCTCTGTAATGTGACTGAGTATAAAAACATGATAGACAGAATCAATACGTAACTAGAGTCTCTGTAGTGTGACTGAGTATAAAAACATGATAGACAGAATCAATACGTAACTAGAGTCTCTGTAATGTGACTGAGTATAAAAACATGATAGACAGAATCAATACGTAACTAGAGTCTCTGTAATGTGACTGAGTATAAATATACGATGGATAGAATCAATACGTAACTAGAGTCTCTGTAATGTGACTGAGTATAAAAACATGATAGACAGAATCAATACGTAACTAGAGTCTCTGTAGTGTGACTGAGTATGAATACACAATGAACAGAATCAATACGTAATTAGAGTCTCTGTAATGTGACTGAGTATAAAAACATGATAGACAGAATCAATACGTAACTAGAGTCTCTGTAATGTGACTGAGTATAAATATACGATGGATAGAATCAATACGTAACTAGAGTCTCTGTAATGTGACTGAGTATAAAAACATGATAGACAGAATCAATACGTAACTAGAGTCTCTGTAGTGTGACTGAGTATGAATACACAATGAACAGAATCAATACGTAATTAGAGTCTCTGTAATGTGACTGAGTATAAAAACATGATAGACAGAATCAATACGTAACTAGAGTCTCTGTAGTGTGACTGAGTATGAATACACAATGAACAGAATCAATACGTAATTAGAGTCTCTGTAATGTGACTGAGTATAAAAACATGATAGACAGAATCAATACGTAACTAGAGTCTCTGTAGTGTGACTGAGTATGAATACACAATGAACAGAATCAATACGTAATTAGAGTCTCTGTAATGTGACTGAGTATAAAAACATGATAGACAGAATCAATACGTAACTAGAGTCTCTGTAGTGTGACTGAGTATGAATACACAATGAACAGAATCAATACGTAACTAGAGTCTCTGTAATGTGACTGAGTATAAAAACATGATAGACAGAATCAATACGTAACTAGAGTCTCTGTAGTGTGACTGAGTATGAATACACAATGAACAGAATCAATACGTAATTAGAGTCTCTGTAATGTGACTGAGTATAAAAACATGATAGACAGAATCAATACGTAACTAGAGTCTCTGTAGTGTGACTGAGTATGAATACACAATGAACAGAATCAATACGTAATTAGAGTCTCTGTAATGTGACTGAGTATAAAAACATGATAGACAGAATCAATACGTAATTAGAGTCTCTGTAATGTGACTGAGTATAAAAACATGATAGACAGAATCAATACGTAATTAGAGTCTCTGTAGTGTGACTGAGTATAAATATACGATGGATAGAATCAATACGTAACTAGAGTCTCTGTAATGTGACTGAGTATAAAAACATGATAGACAGAATCAATACGTAACTAGAGTCTCTGTAGTTTGACTGAGTATAAATATACGATGGATAGAATCAATACGTAACTAGAGTCTCTGTAATGTGACTGAGTATAAAAACATGATAGACAGAATCAATACGTAACTAGAGTCTCTGTAATGTGACTGAGTATGAATACACAATGAACAGAATCAATACGTAATTAGAGTCTCTGTAATGTGACTGAGTATAAAAACATGATAGACAGAATCAATACGTAACTAGAGTCTCTGTAATGTGACTGAGTATAAATATACGATGGATAGAATCAATACGTAACTAGAGTCTCTGTAATGTGACTGAGTATAAAAACATGATAGACAGAATCAATACGTAACTAGAGTCTCTGTAATGTGACTGAGTATAAATATACGATGGATAGAATCAATACGTAACTAGAGTCTCTGTAATGTGACTGAGTATAAAAACATGATAGACAGAATCAATACGTAACTAGAGTCTCTGTAATGTGACTGAGTATAAATATACGATGGATAGAATCAATACGTAACTAGAGTCTCTGTAATGTGACTGAGTATAAAAACATGATAGACAGAATCAATACGTAACTAGAGTCTCTGTAGTGTGACTGAGTATGAATACACGATGAACAGAATCAATACGTAATTAGAGTCTCTCTAGTGTGACTGAGTATGAATACACGATGAACAGAAACAATACGTAATTAGAGTCTCTGTAGTGTGACTTACTGAAGTAGCAGGGGCAGAGGAGACCATACAGCCTATACTAGAGCACCAGACAACCATGCATTACAAAGACCAGTCACAGGATAATACAAGGCACTCGGTAGGTTAATAGTACTAAGAACCAACAGTAGACTAACTTGGGTATATAGAGCCTATACAATACTACCGTATCAGTCCAGTACCAGACTCACTCTGAGCCTAATAACTTAATATCAGATTGTACAGTGGACAACAACTGCAGTCAAAGTCCCCGTGACGTCCTGTGCGCATCACGACGTTACGACATTTTTGGTGACGTCATCCTTTTCTTGGGGAAAACTTTAAAAAAATGACACTTTTCCCATCAATTTTTCATCACATTCCCATACTATATAATCAGAGCCCCGTGTCTACATATATCACTATACATATCACAGCATACTATACTATAGTATACATGTAGTACGTATACCACTTATTGGGAGCGCGGTGGCTCAGTAGGTAGAGGTGCAGGCTGCAAGCCGAGAGGTCCTCGGTTCGATTCCCACCTGCGGCAACCGCGTTGTGTCCTTGAGCAAGACACTTCATCTCCATTGCCCGCGTGGGGGCACGATGACGCCGTGTACTAGGGGTACTGCACGTCAATGGTGCGCATGTCTTCAACCAATCTAACCCTGCCTGTGCTGCAGTGCGGAGTTACGATGTTGGGGAGCTGGCAGCTGCTCGTCGTTGCTCGGTGGTTCGCTCCGGGTACTCCGGCTTCCTCCACCCGTAAAACTGTCACGGTCATGATTAGCCATTGTGCATAAATATGTGACTTTAAACACCAATAAATAATAAATAAATAATACCACTTATTAGTCTAGCTGGATGGAGCGCAAAGCATGGCTCACATCGGCTCCGGCAAAAAAAGCTCCAGTTTCTAAGGGAATTTATCACTATCGGCTCCACCGAAAGTCCGGGTAATCAGGCCCTTTCAGGTACATGCTATACTACTTGTGTAATATGTTTCCTGCAATTGAGACATTCGTCAAAATAAATACACAGTAATTTCTTTATTTTGCTGTCAGTTGTGTTTGACACTCATTCAAGCCTTGTATTGTTCATTACCTAAACTGGAATTATCAATTTTAATATGCGAGGGACTGAAGAGAATATAGTTTGGGTTTTGTTTTCACTTAGCTTCACAATTTTACTGTTTACGTGGTTGCGTGACTGTTCAATGTTGTCATGTGACGCATATGCATTCATGTAATCCACAAACGAAGACAGGTTCAGCGAATTGTAGATTTACTGATATCATTGGTAATAAATTGTACAGCTATGAAAATTGCGATGCCAGTTTTACGTCATTTTCTTGGCAGTTTATTTAAAACCTGATTTTGAGCCCCCCCCCCCCCCCCCACACCAAGTCTTTCGAAATTTTGGGGATATACTCTCCACATAAAAAAATGTTCTAAAATGCTGGTGCGATCCTAGAAAATTCCGTGTAGTTATTGTCTAACTCTAATGTGACGTCGGGGGTGAGGTTTTGGGTGCGATTCTAGAAAATTTCGTGCCGTTATTGTCTAACTCTAAAGCGAAGTCGGGGTGAGGTGTTAGGTGTGATCCTAGAAAATTTCGTGTCATTATTGTCTAACTCCAAAGTGACGTCGGGGTGAAGTGTTGGGTGAGATCATAGAAAGGTGCGTGCAGTTATTGTTTAACCAGGCTTTCGAAATGTTGGGAATATAATCTCCTCATAAAAAAATGTTCTAAAAAGCTGTTGCGATCCTAGAAAATTCCGTGTATTTATTGTCTAACTCTAAAGTGACGTCGGGGGTGAGGTGTCGGATGCGATCCTAGAAAATTCCGTGTAGTTATTGTCTAACTCTAAAGTGACGTCGGGGATGAGGTGTTGGGTGCGATCCTAGAAAATTCCGTGTAGTTATTGCCTAACTCTAAAGTGACGTCGGGGATGAGGTGTTGGGTGCGATCCTAGAAAATTCCGTGTAGTTATTGCCTAACTCTAAAGTGACGTCGGGGATGAGGTGTTGGGTGCGATCCTAGAAAATTCCATGCCGTTATTGTCTAACTCTTAAGCGACGTCGGGGGTGAGGTGTTGGCTGCGATACTAGAAAATTCCGTGCCGTTATTGTATAACTCTAAAGTGACGTCGGGGTGAGGTGTTGGGTGTGATAGTAGAAAATTCCGTGCCGCTATTGTCTAACTCTAAAGTGACGTCGGGGTGAGGTGTTTGGTGCGACCCAAGAAAATTCCGTGTAGTTATTGTCTAACTCTAAAGTGACGTGAGGTGAGGTGTTGGGTGCGATCCTAGAAAGTTCCGTGTAGTCATTGTCTAACTCTAAAGTGACATCGGGGTGAGGTGTTGGGTGCGATCCTAGAAAATTCCGTGTAGTTATTATCTAACTCTAAAGTGACGTCGGGGGTGAGGTGTCGGATGCGATCCTAGAAAATTCCGTGTAGTTATTGTCTAACTCTAAAGTGACGTCGGGGTGAGGTGTTGGGTCCGATACTAGAAGATTCCGTGCCACTATTGTTTAACTCTAAAGTGACGTCGAGGGGTGAGGTGTTTGGTGCGATCCTAGAGAATTCCGTGTAGTTATTGTTTAACTCTAAAGTGACGTCGAGGTGAGGTGTTTGGTGCGATCCTAGAAAATTCCGTGTCACAATTATCTAACTCTAAAGTGACGTCGGGGTGATTTGTTTGGTGCGATCCTATAATATTCCATGTAGTTATTGTCTAACTCTAAAGTGACATCTGGGGTGAGTTGTTGGGTGCGATCCTATAATCTTCCGTGCAGTTATTGTCTAACTCTAAAGTGACGTCGGGGGTGAGTTGTTGGATGCGATCCTATAAATTTCCGTGTAGTTATTGTCTAACTCTAAAGCGACGTCGGGGTGAGGGGTTGGGTGCGATACTAGAAAATTCCGTGTCGCTATGGTGTAACTCTAAAGTGACGTCGAGGGGTGAGGTGTTGTGTGCGATCCTAGAAAATTCCGTGCCATTATTGTCTAACTATAAATTGACGTCAGCGGTGAGGTGTTGGGTGCGATTCTAGAAAATTCCGTGTAGTTATTGTCTAACTCTAAAGTGACGTTATGGGTGAGGTGTTAGGTGCGATCCTACAAAATTCCCTGCCGTTATTGTCTAACTCTAAAGTGACGTCGGGGTGAGGTGCTGGGTGCGATCCTAGAAAATTCCGTGTAGTTATTGTCTAACTCTAAAGTGACGTCAAGGGTGAGGTGTTGGGTGCGATACTAGAAAATTCCGTGTAGTTATCGTCTAACTCTAAAATGACGTCAGGGGTGAGGTGTTGGGTGCGATCCTAGAAAATTCCGTGTAGCTATCGTCTAACTCTAAAGTGACGTGGGGGTGAGGTGTTTGGTGCGATCCTAGAAAATTCCGTGTAGTTATTGTCTAACTCTAAAGTGACGCCGGGTTGAGGTGACGGGTGCGATCCTAGAAAATTCCGTGTAGTTATTGTTTAACTCTAAAGTGACGTCGAGGTGAGGTGTTTGGTGCGATCCTAGAAAATTCCTTGCCCCAATTATCTAACTCTAAAATGACGTCGGGGTGAGGTATTTGGTGCGATCGTAGAAAATTCTGTGTAGTTATTGTCTAACTCTAAAGTGACGTCGAGGGGTGAGGTGTTGGGTGCGATCCTATAAAATTCCGTGTAGTTATTGTCTAACTCTAAAACCTGCTTTTGAGCCACCCCCTCCCCCCAGGCTTTCGAAATTTGGGGAATATAATCTCCACATAAAAATATTTTCTAAAATGCTGGTGCGATCATAGAAAATTCTGTGTAGTTATTGTCTAACTCTATTGTGACGTCGGGGGTGAGGTGTTGCGTGTGATGCTCGAAAATTTCCGTGCCGTTATTGTCTATAACTAACGCGACGTCAGGGGTGAGGTGTTGGGTGCGATCCTAGAAAATTCCGTGTAGTTATTGTCTAACTCTAAAGTGACGTGAGGGTGAGGTGTTAGGTGCGATCCTAGAAAATTCCCTGCCGTTATTGTCTAACTCTAAAGTGACGTCGAAGGTGAGGTGTTGGGTGCGATCCTAGAAAATTCCGTGTAGTTATTGTCTAACTCTAAAGTGACGTGAGGGGTGAGGTGTTAGGTGCGATCCTAGAAAATTCCCTGCCGTTATTGCCTAACTCTAAAGTGACGTCGAAGGTGAGGTGTTGGGTGCGATCCTAGAAAATTCCGTGTAGTTATTGTCTAACTCTAAAGTGACGTCGGGGTGAGGAGTTTGGTGCGATCCTAGAAATTTCCGTGGAGTTATTGTCTAACTCTAAAGTGACGTCGGGGGTGAGGTGTTGGGTGCGATCCTAGAAAATTCTGTGTAGTTATTGTCTAACTCTAAAGTGACGTCGAGGAGTGAAGTGTTTGGTGCGATCCTAGAAAATTCCGTGTAGTTATTGTCTAACTCTATAGTGACGTCGGGGGTGAGGTGTTGGGTGCGATCTTAGAAAATTCACTGCTGTTATTATCTAACTCTATAGCGACGTCTGGGTGAGCTGTTGGGTGCGATACTAGAAAATTCCGTGACGTTATTGTCTAACTCTAAAATGACGTCAGGGGTGAGGTGTTGGGTGCGATACTAGAAAATTCCGTGTAGTTATTGTCTACCTCTAAAGTAACGTCGAGGTGAGGTGTTGGGTGCGATACCAGAAAATTCCGTGCCGCTATTGTCTAACTCTAAAGTGACGTCGGGGTAAGGTGTTTGGTGCGGTCCAAGAAAATTCCGTGTAGTTATTGTCTAACTGTAAAGTGACGTGGGGTGAGGTGTTGGGTGCGATCCTATAAAATTCCGTGTAGTTATTGTCTAATTCTAACCCCTGTTTTTGAGCCCCCCCCACCCCCCCCCCCAGGCTGTCGAAATTTTGGGAATATAATAACCACATAAAAAAAATGTTCTACAATGCTGGTGCGATCCTAGAAAATTCCGTGTAGTTATTGTCTAACTCTAATGTGACGTCGGGGGTGAGGTGTTGCGTGTGATCCTAGAAAATTTCCGTGCCGTTATTGTCTAACACTAAAGTTACGTCAGGGGTGAGGTGTTGGGTGCGATCCTAGAAAATTCCGTGTAGTTATTGTCTAACTCTAAAGTGACGTGAGGGGTGAGGTGTTAGGTGCAATCCTTGAAAATTCCCTGCCATTATTGTCTAACTCTAAAGTGACGTTGGGGTGAGGTGTTGGGTGCGATCCTAGACAATTCCGTGTGGTTATTGTCTAATTCTAAAGTGACTTCGAGGTGTGAGGTGTTGTGTGCGATCCTATAAAATTCCGTGTAGTTATTATCCAACTCTAAAGCGACGTCGGGGTGAGGTGTTGGGTGCGATACTCGAAAATTCCGTGCCGCTATTGTCTAACTCAAAAGTGACGTGAGGGGTGAGGTGTTGCGTGCGATCCTAGAAAGTTCCGTGCCATTATTGTCTAACTCTAAAGTGACGTCAGGGGTGAGGTGTTGGGTGCGATCCTAGAAAATTCCGTGTAGTTATTGTCTAACTCTAAAGTGACGTGAGAGGTGAGGTGTTAGGTGCGATCCTAGAAAATTCCCTACCGTTATTGTCTAACTCTGAATTGACGTCCGGATGAGGTGTTGGGTGCGATCCTAGAAAGTTCCGTGTAGTTATTGTCTAACTCTAAAGTGACGTCAGGGTTGAGGTGTTGAGTGTGATCCTAGAAAATTCTGTGTAGTTATTGTCCAACTCTAATGCGACGTCGGGGTGAGGTGTTGAGTGCGATACTAGAACATTCCGTGCCGCTATTGTCTAACTCTAAAGTGACGTCGAGGGGTGAGGTGTTTGGTGCGATCCTAGAAAATTCCGTGTAGTTATTGTTTAACTCTAAAGTGACGTCGAGGTGAGGTGTTTGGTGCGATCCTAGAAAATTCCGTGCCGCTATTATCTAACTCTAAAGTGACGTCGAGTGGTGAGGTGTTGGGTGCGATCCTATAAAATTCCGTGTAGATATTGTCTTACTCTAAAGCGACGTCGGGGTGAGGTGTTGGGTGCGATACTAGAAAATTCCGTGCCGCTATTGTCTAACTCTAAACCGACGTCGAGGGGTGAGGTGTTGCGTGCGATCCTAGAAAATTCCGTGCCATTATTGTCTAACTCTAAAGTGACGTCGAGGTGAGGTGTTTGATGCGAGCCTAGAAAATTCCGTGTAGTTATTGTCTAACTTTAAAGTGACGTCGAGTGGTGAGGTGTTGGGTGCGATCCTATAAAATTCCATGTAGTAATTGTCTTACTCTAAAGCGACGTCGGGGTGAGGTGTTGGGTGCGATACTAGAAAATTCCGTGCCGCTATTGTCTAACTCTAAACCGACGTCGAGGGGTGAGGTGTTGCGTGCGATCCTAGAAAATTCCGTGCCGTTATTGTCTAACTCTAAAGTGACGTGATGGGTGAGGTGTTACGTGCGATCCTGGAAAATTTCATACCGTTATTGTCTAACTCTAAAGTGACGTCGGGGTGAGGGGTTGGGTGCGATCCTAGAAAATTCCGTGTAGTTATTGTCTAACTCTAAAGTGACGTCAGGGGTGAGGTGTTGGGTGCGATCCTAGAAAATTCCGTGTAGTTTCTGTTTAACTCTAAAGTGACGTCGAGGTGAGGTGTTTGGTGCGATCCTAGAAAATTCCGTGCCGCTATTATCTAACTCTAAAGTGACGTCGGGGTGAGTTGTTTGGTGCGAGCCTAGAAAATTCCGTGTAGCTATTGTCTAGCTTTAAAGTGACGTCGAGGGTTGAGTCGTTGGGTGCGATCCTATAACATTCTGTGTCGTTATTGTCTTACTCTAAAGCGACGTCGGGGTGAGGTGTTGAGCGCGATACTAGAAAATTCCGTGCCGCTATTGTCTAACTCTAAACCGACTTCGAGGGGTGAAGTTTTGCGTGCGATCCTAGAAAATTCCGTGCCGTTATTGTCTAACTTTAAAGTGACGTCAGGGGTGAGGTGTTGGGTGCGATCCTAGAAAATTCCGTGTTGTTATTGTCTAACTCTAAAGTGACGTGAGGGGTGAGGTGTTACGTGCGATCCTGGAAAATTTCATACCGTTATTGTCTAACTCTAAAGTGACGTCGGGGTGAGGTGTTGGGTGCGATCCTAGAAAATTCCGTGTAGTTTTTGTTCAACTCTAAAGTGACGACGAGGTGAGGTGTTTGGTGCGATCCTAGAAAATTCCGTGCCGCTATTATCTAACTGTAAAGTGACGTCGGGGTGAGTTGTTTGGTGCGAACCTAGAAAATTCCGTGTAGTTATTGTCTAACTTTAAAGTGACGTCGGGGTGAGGTGTTGGGTGCGATACTCGAAAATTCCGTGCCGCTATTGTCTAACTCTAAAGTGACGTCGAGGAGTGAGGTGTTGCGTGCGATCCTACCAAATTCCGTACCGTTATTGTCTAACTCTAAAGTGACGTCGAGGAGTGAGGTGTTACGTGCGATCCTAGAAAATTTCATACCGTTATTGTCTGACTCTAAAGTGCCGTCAGGGGTGAGGTGTTGGGTGCGATCCTATAAAATTCCGTGTAGTTATTGTCTAACTGTAAAGTGACGTCAGGGGTGAGGTGTTGGGTGCGATCCTAGAAAATTCCGTGTAGTTATTGTCTAACTCGAAAGTGACGTCAGGGATGCGATCCTAGAAAATTCCGTGTAGTGATTGTCTAACTCTAAAGCTACGTCGGGCTGAGGTGTTGGGTGCGATCCTAGAAAATTCCGTGGAGTTATTGTCTAACTCTAAATTGACGTCAGGGGTGAGGTGTTGGGTGCGATCGAAGAAAATTCCGTGTAATTATTGTCTAACTCTAAAGCGGCGTCGGGGGTGAGGTGTTTGGTGCGATCCTAGAAAATTCCGTGTAGTTATTGTCTAACTCCAAAGTGACGTCGAAGGTGAGGTGTTGGGTGCGATACTAGAAAATTCCGTGCCGCTATTGTCCAACTCTAAAGTGACGTCGGGGTGAGGTGTTGGGTGCGATCCTAGAAAATTCCGTGCCGTCATTGTCTAGCAGTAAGTAACGTCTGTGGTGAGGTGTTGGCTATTTTTGACATATTTTATTAAAAAAACTATCTTGAGATTCACGAAGCTCCGTATTTATAAATGACACAGCTACGAAACTCCATACACTGTTTTCTCCCTAATTCGATATTTATAAATGACACAGCTACGAAACTCCATACACTGTTTTCTCGTTAATTCGATATTTATAAATGACACAGCTACCAAACTCCATACACTGTTTTCTCCCTAATTCAATATTTATAAATGACACACCTACGAAATTCCATACGTTGTTTTCTCGTTAATTCGATATTTTTTAATTTTATTTTTTGAATGCCGATTTTACAGTTTTAGTATACCTTTTATTTTCAACCTCATGTTATCCTCAGACTTTCGAAATATATATATTCTATAAAACAAAACATATCTAAGAATTTCTTGCCGTCCGATGAAATTATCAACCTTTATAGACGAACTCTGATGTGATGTCATTGTGGGTCATAGGGTCAAAAACTAAAATGCGTCGGCTTTTTCTAAAATCTTAGTATGCTGGTTTTTGTTTTTCGATTTGGCGTCATTTTGACGTTTTTACGTAAATTTAGCCTATTTTGGATATAATTCATTCAAAACGCTATAAACCCAGTTTATTTCATAAAATACACTCTTTTCTGCAAAAACCGAGGCGAACAATAAATTCAGCAAACCAGAAAGGAATGTTCCCAACAAGACGAACCACACCTGGACGAATCCCAGCAAAACGAACCCCAGCAAAACGAATTCGAACAAGACGAATGGGTAAAATATCCCAACACACCTATCACATCAAGACGAGCCCCAAGAAGACGAATGAGTAACATATCCCAACACACCAATCACATCAAGACGAGCCCCAACAAGACGAATGAGTAACATATCCCAACACACCGATCACATCAAGACGAGTCCCAACAAGACGAATGAGTAACATATCCCAACACACCGATCACATCAAGACGAGCCCCAACAAGACGAATGAGTAACATATCCCAACACACCGATCACATCAAGACGAGCCCCAACAAGACGAATGAGTAACATATCCCAACACACCGATCACATCAAGACGAGTCCCAACAAGACGAATGGGTAACATATCCCAACACACGATCACATCAAGACGAGTCCCAACAAGACAAATGGGTAACATATCCCAACACACCGATCACATCAAGACGAGCCCCAACAAGACGAATGAGTAACATATCCCAACACACCGATCACATCAGGACGAGCCCCAACAAGACGAATGGGTAACATATCCCAACACACCGATCACATCAAGACGAGCCCCAACAAGACGAATGAGTAACATATCCCAACCCACCGATCACATCAAGACGAGCCCCAACAAGACGAATGGGTAACATATCCCAACACACCGATCACATCAAGACGAGCCCCAACAAGACGAATTAGTAACATATCCCAACACACCGATCACATCAAGACGAGCCCCAACAAGACGAATGGGTAACATATCCCAACACACCGATCACATCAAGACGAGCCCCAACAAGACGAATGAGTAACATATCCCAACACACCGATCACATCAAGACGAGCCCCAACAAGACGAATGAGTAACATATCGCAACAAGACGATTCTTACAAGACGACCAAGATAAACCCCAAAAGACGATCCCAACAAAATAAATAGACAAGACGACCCAAAGACGACCACATCGCGATGATCCCAACAAGATGAATGGGTAAAATAACCGCAACAAGAAGATCTCAACAAGACGAATGGGTAAAATAACATCAGCAAGAAGATTTCAACAAGATGAAAGGGTAAAATAACCTCAGCAAGAAGATCACAACAAGATGAATGGGTAAAATAACCTCAGCAAGAAGATCTCAACAGGACGAATGGGTAAAATAACCTCAGCAAGAAGATCTCAACAAGACGAATGGGTAAAATAACCTCAGCAAGAAGATCACAACAAGACGAATGGGTAAAATAACCCAACAAGAAGATCGCAACAAGGTGAATGGGTAAAATAACCTCAGCAAGAAGATCTCAACAGGACGAATGGGTAAAATAACCTCAGCAAGAAGATCTCAACAAGACGAATGGGTAAAATAACCTCAGCAAGAAGATCACAACAAGATGAATGGGTAAAATAACCCAACAAGAAGATCGCAACAAGATGAATGGATAAAATAACCTCAGCAAGAAGATCTCAACAAGATGAATGGGTAAAATATCGCAACAATATAATCCCAACAAGATAAACCGCAACAAGAAGATCTCAACAAGACGAATGGGTAAAATAACCTCAGCAAGAAGATCTCACCAAGATGAATGGGTAAAATAACCTCAGCAAGAAGATCTCAACAGGATGAATGGGTAAAATAACCCAACAAGAGGATCCCCACAAGATGATCCCCACAAGAAGAACCCAGACAAGACGATCACAAGACGAATGAGTAAAATATTCCAACAAGAGGATCCCTACAAGACGATCCCAACACGGGATCCTAACACGACGATCCCAACAAAATAAACTGACAAAATATCCCGACAAGACGACCCCAACAAGACGATCTCAACAAGATGATTGGGTAAAATATCCCAACAAGTCGATCTCAACAAAGCGATCCCAACTAGATGAACTGGTAAAATATCGCAACAAGACGATCCCAGCAAGACGAAGCCCAACAAAACGATCACAACAAGACGAATGGTTAAAATATCCCAACAAAAGACTCCAACAAGACGATCTCAACAAGAGGGATGAGTAAAAAAACCCAGTATTTGAAATATTTCATTTATTGTGAACCACCTCGAAAAACTCAATAAAATCACAACAAAAAATAAAAGGAGTTTACATGTTGTACCATGTAATTTATAATATAATATTTTTGGATTTATTCCCATTTTGCACGTTATTTATACTTTAGAAACTGTGAGGAAAAGTTTCCGTTCCTCAACGATATGGTATGGGAAGGCTCGGACGACATGGTGTGGGAAGGCTGGGACGATATGGTGCGGGAAGGCTCGGACGATATGGTGTGGGAAGGCTCGGACGATATGGTGTGGTAAGGCTCGGACGATATGGTGTGGAAAGTCTCGGACGATATGGTGTGGGAAGGCTCGGACGATATGGTGTGGTAAGGCTCGGACGACATGGTGTGGGAAGGCTTGGACGATATGGTGTGGGAAGGCTCGGACGATATGGTGTGGGAAGGCTCGGACGATATGGTGTGGAAAGTCTCGGACGAAATGGTGTGGGAAGGCTCGAACGATATGGTGTGGGAAGGCTTGGACGAAATGGTGTGGGAAGGCTCGGACGATATGGTGTGGGAAGGCTCGGACGATATGGTGTGGGAAGGCTCGGACGAAATGGTGTGGGAAGGCTCGGACGGTATGGTGTGGGAAGGCTCGGACGATATGGTGTAGAAGACTCGGACGATATGGTGTGGGAAGGCTCGGACGATATAGTGTGGGGAGGCTCGGACGATATGGTATGGGAAGGCTCGGACGATATGGTGTGGGAAGGCTCGGGCGATATGGTGTGGGAAGGCTCGGACGATATGGTGTGGGGAGGCTCGGACGATATGGTGTGGAAGACTCGGACGATGTGGTGTGGGAAGGCTCGGACGATATAGTGTGGGGAGGCTCGGACGATATGGTGTGGAAGACTCGGACGATATGGTATGGGAAGGCTCGGGCGATATAGTGTGGGGAAGCTCGGACGATATGGTGTGGGAAGGCTCGGACGAAATGGTGTGGGAAGGCTCGGACGATATGGTGTGGGAAGGATTGGACGATATGGTGTGGGGAGGCTCGGACGAAATGGTGTGGGAAGGCTCGGACGATATGGTGCGGGAAGGCTCGGACGACATGGTGTGGGAAGGCTTGGACGATATGGTGTGGGAAGGCTCGGACGATATGGTGTGGGAAGGCTCGGACGATATGGTGTGGGGAAGCTCGGACGATATGGTGTGGGAAGGCTCGGACGATTTGGTGTGGGAAGGCTCGGACAATATGGTGTGGGGAGGCTCGGACGATATGGTGTCGGAAGGCTCGGACGATATGGTGTCGGAAGGCTCGGACGATATGGTGTGGGAAGGATTGGACGATATGGTGTGGGGAGGCTCGGACGAAATGGTGTGGGAAGGCTCGGACGATATGGTGCGGGAAGGCTCGGACGACATGGTGTGGGAAGGCTTGGACGATATGGTGTGGGAAGGCTCGGACGATATGGTGTGGGAAGGCTCGGACGATATGGTGTGGGGAAGCTCGGACGATATGGTGTGGGAAGGCTCGGACGATTTGGTGTGGGAAGGCTCGGACAATATGGTGTGGGGAGGCTCGGACGATATGGTGTCGGAAGGCTCGGACGATATGGTGTGGGAAGGCTCGGACGATATGGTGTGGGAAGGCTTGGACGATATAGTGTGGGGAGGCTCGGACGATATGGTGTGGGGAGGGTCGGACGATATGGTTTGGGAAGGCTCGGACGATATGGTGAGGAAGACTCGGACGATATGGTGTGGGAAGGCTCGGACGATATGGTGTGGGAAGGCTCGGACGACATGGTGTGGGAAGGCTCGGACGATATGGTGTGGGAAGGCTCGGACGATATGGTGTGGGAAGGCTCGGACGAAATGGTGTGGGAAGGCTCGGACGATATGGTTTGGGAAGGCTGGGACGATATGGTGAGGAAGACTCGGACGATATGGTGTGGGAAGGCTCGGACGATATGGTGTGGGAAGGCTTGGGCGATATAGTGTGGGGAGGCTCGGACGATATGGTGAGGAAGACTCGGACGATATGGTGTGGGAAGGCTTGGACGATATAGTGTGGGGAGGCACTGTAGTGGACTGTGAATTATCGTCATAATTTTATAAAGCACAAACTACGTGCGAGTGGGAATTATGACAAGAAATATACAAGAAGGTTTATTTCATCAGAAATGATTTTAGCTTTTGGGACCTGCAGCAAAATTTATGAAAAGATCTCTTTTTCTGAACAAGTTTTTTTCCCAACTTTGTCGGCAGTGTCATTTTTAAAGAAAATACCTTCAGTGTCGCAAGTTAGTTTACATAAAGATAACTGTCTGACTGTTTGCACTGCATTTAGTGAACAAAAGTAATCTTGTCGAGACAAGAGATAGATAAATGTTGTATGTTCTTTGTTAGTTATTATTGCAGCAAAGACTGATGGCACGGCTTCTGTCAGACAAAGATATTTCAATTAACAAAGGTGTTACGCATTGTAATGAGATGCTGTTTGCTAAAGTTTTCGTACCTTTTTTGTTTTATTCAAACTTTTAAAAACACACACAAAGAGAAAAGAAAGTAGAAAAAAAAATGCAAAACAAACAAAAACAAAACATTAAGATATAACTATTGAAATTCCTACGGGAATAAACTCTTGCTCGAGATAAACATTGATTGTGGGCGATCAACAGGCGAAAAAGATGGTGGTGGCGAGTGACAAAATGGCAGATAGATCACTTAAACGACACAAAGATGACTGCGTGACTGACAATTCAAACCCTGATTATTCAAACAACAAATCAATACAAATATTTTCAAGCATAACATCCAGATGTTCTAGCTGGAAGAGGTTGCGGAGAGGGCGTGGTCCCTAAAAGGTGAAAAATCGTCTGCTAGTGGCAGTGCGGCGTGTCTAAATGATATTATGTGCATATACAGTATATGTCAAAATGAGTTGACGAATAACCACGACCGGTATAAACTATAAATCTAATGTTTTCAAGACTAATAACACGAGACTCGGACATCATTTTTGTGAATCTCTAACAGAGAGCTGCCCATGAAATGATGTAAGCTTCTTGTATTTTCAGTGTAGAAGCAGAATCTGCACGATTCTTAATTTATTATAGTTATATTACAATCTATTTTAACTCTTTGGGTGATAATGTATATGTATTCTGTAACAATTTTTTTACGTGTTTTGGGTTTATACACAGAACTTTAGAGAGTTAATTGTATTGAAATTCCTATTGCAGTAAATTTTCTAATGCATAGAAATTCAGAATGTTTTTATAATGTCCACGAAAGAATATTTCTTCAGGAAAACTAATTTGTTGGTTGCAGTTGTTCTGGTAGTAAAGTTCAATGGTTGTACAGAAATCAACTCCAACATTATGAGCCCATTTGTTTTATTATCCATCCATTCCAGACATGTCCGCCCGACTTAGCTGCGTTCGATTGTTACAGGCGTGAACCCTCTAAGCCGGAGTAAACAACAGAATACATATTATACAAGTCAAAACTTCACTAACACTGCATCCCCCGCTGCAAGCTCAAACAAACATTCAAACAAGAAATATTTTATGGTATTGTACTTTACAAATCAAGTCGCTGTATAGGCTTAACCGTTCTACCCAATCTTGTTTTATATGGCATTTTAGAATGGGTTTGTTCCATTGTTCTTGTGTGTGGTGTTTGTGGCTGTGCAGTGTTCAGTGAATCTGGAGGACTTTGGGATGATCCTGATCCTCCAGTCCCAGGGTGACTAAGGATTTCTTCGTCATCCTGGGAATGGACAGTTTCAGGTTCATAGTCAAAGTCAGATAATTGTACCTTCTCTTGGCATGGTACTAAATATTTTCTGTTTCTCCTTATACATGTACTTTTCCCTGGGATCTGAATAGTGTACGATCTCGGTTCAGGTAAAGGCTTGTCAATTTTTCCATGAATTTTTAAATCTTTAAGGTACACATTTGTACTAGGAGCAAGTTTAGATTGCAACTTAGCTCTGTGTTTTTTATCATAATTATGTTTTGCCTCACTGCGGTACTGATCTTCAAATCTCCTAAGTTTCCCAATATCCGGCAAAGACGGTTCCAACTGACTTGAAATGATTGGGACTGTTGTTCTAATACGGCGACCAAACAGAAGCTCTGCTGGACTGTATCCATTGGCTAAAGGCGTAGCTCGATACGCCATTAGAGCAAGATCAGGATGAGATGATCGCTTGAGAAGGTGTTTAACTGTTCTAACTCCCCTCTCAACTTCACCATTTGATTGACTATAGTGTGGACTGCTTGTTATGTGATTAAACCCAAAGGATTTTGCAAATTTATTAAATTCAACACTAGAAAATTGGGGACCATTATCGGTTCGCAAAACATCAGGTATTCCGTGTCGAGAAAATAAAGATTTCAGACACTGAATAACATTTTCTGATTTAGATGCAGATTTCAAGGGTGAAGTTTCAATAAATCTGGAATAATAATCTATTACAATGAGATAGCTTTCATTTCCTAAGAAATACAAATCGGCGGCTGACTGTTGCCATGGCCTATTTGGAAACTGATTAGGTATCAAGGGTTCCACAACCGCAGGTCTATCATGTGCACATATACTACAATTGGTAACCAAATCACTTATTTGACGACTTAATCCTGGCCACCACACAGAGCACTTGGCACGTTCTCTGTATTTGACAATACCTTGATGGCCATCATGTAACATACCCAAGACTTCTGATCTCTGCGCACTTGGGATTATAACTCTTGAGCCTCTCAGTAATACATTATTGTTGTATGCTATTTCGGCTGAACATGGGTAATAAGCTTTCAATGGGCCATCAACATTTTGTTTGTCTGGCCAACCATACTTACAATATTCAATGAGTTTACTACATACAGCGTCGCGTTGTTGCTCATTTTGCAGTTTTGCCATATAAGGCGGCTTTACTGGTATTTGAGAAACAACATGGCCTACATAAGAATCCACCTTTCTTTGAAATTTTCTACCATTTGAAGTACCTGAGGACACAATTGGAGTCCGTGATAACAAATCAGGAAGGATAAGATTTTTACCAGGAACATGACATATATCAAACTTAAACCTCATAAGCCTTATTTTAAATCTTTGTATCCTGGGAGGAAGTTCATTTAAATCTTTCTTTCCAAACAGAGAGACAAAGGCTTGTGATCGGTCTCAACTGTGAATTTAGGTAATCCAACAAGCAATTGGGCGAACGAGTCACACGCCCAAGCAACTCCCAACGCTTCTCTTTCAATAGACGCATAATTTTGCTCAGCCCCAGAAAGAGATCTTGAACTGCAAAACACAAGTCTATACTGCCCATCTCTCTGCTTTTGGTAGAGAGCAGCCCCTAAACCTTGCTGAGAAGCATCACTAGAGATTTTAGTTTCCAAATTAAGATTATAAAGAGCCAAACATGGACTTTTAGAACAAACTGATTTTATCAAATTGAATGAGTTCTCGTGAGTTTCATCCCAGAACCAAGCACTATCTTTTTGTAGAAGTTGTCTAATTGGGGCACTGAGATCAGAGAGATTAGGTGAAAACTTACTGAACTGATTTACCATACCCAGAAACCTGCGCACTTCATGCACATTTTGTGGTGATGGCAAATCAGTTAAAGCTCTTATTTTGTTAGGGTCAGGAACAATGCCCTTCTCAGAAATAATGTGTCCCACAAATTTGACTTCACGTCTGTTCACTTCACATTTCATTTGTCTTTATTTAGAGTCAAATTAGCTTTCTCCAACCTTGACAGTACTACCTCGAGACGGCAGTCATGAGTAAACTGGTCAGGACCGTGAATCAAGATATCATCAAAAATAACCTCCACACCCTCAACGTCATCCAATAATTGGGCAAGACGCTTTTGTGCATGCTCAGGCGCAGAGGTAATTCCCATTGGCATTCTGTTATATGCATATCTGCCAAATGGGGTAATGAAAGTTGTGAGTAATTTTGACTGTTCAGACAATCGAATTTGGTGAAAGTACGAATTTGCATCCAACTTACTAAATATCTTAGCACCCGGCAATCTACTCAATACCTCATTAACGCTCGGTATTGTGTATTTCTCAGAGTGTATATATCTATTAAGTTTTGTATAATCAACACAAATTCGTACATCAAAAACATTTCCCTGTTTGTCAAGTTTAGGAACAGGTACCATTGGAGCACACCATTCAGTTGGTTGGTTAACCTTTGTTATGATATTATCCTGCTCCATACTTTTCAGTTTTGTTTTATCAACTTAAAAAGTGGAACAGATGAAACTTTTCTGGGAGCATTGACTGCATACGGTACACTTTCAGCTACAAGCTTGATATTATACTCTCCACCCAGTTCCCCTAAACCAGAAAATAATTTTGGGTGATTATTTTCAATTTCAACAGTATTTACTACTTTTACAACATCTAAGGCCTTAATAGCAGGCTTGCCTAACAAAGACCTGTTACAATCCTTAACAACATAAATTGTTTGCATAGAGTGAAGTTTCTTAGTTCGTAGCTTTGTAGTAAATTGACCAATACACTCAAGTTTGGACTTATTTGCTGAATAGAGAACCTTCTCGGGCTTTTCCAGTTTAACATTTAAATTATGTATTAGATGTTCAGGAATAATAGTTACATCTGCCCCTGTGTAAATTGTAAAATCAACCCATTTATTTCCAATTTGTAAATTTATGTTCCACGAATCAGGTGAGGATTCAAGTGAAGAATCATCAACGCCCACCTTACCTATGAATGCATAATTGATATTTGCTGACAATTCCGTTTCAACATCGGACGATAATTCGGAACCGGTTGAAGAACAATATTCTTCTTTAGATTCCGCATCATTGGCAACATATTGAACACGTTGGCCCAATGCCCAGTGATATTACATTTTCTACATTTGCTTTCCCTTGCGGGGCAATACTTTTTATGGTGCGAGCTATTCCCACATCTAAAACACTTAGTTTTCTGAGTTTGATGGTTGTCAGAAAAATGTTTGTTTGAGGTCTTTTTCCACACTCTTTGAATTTGCGCTTTATCAGTTTCTGCACTACCAACACCATCTTTTGTCATAGTTTCGTGTTCTTTTTTCACTTGTTCGTTCAACCGAGCCGAGCTTTTGGCTTTATCCAAAGTCAAGTTGCTATCCAACTGCAATTTCTGTTGCAATTTCATATCCAGGATTCCAACAACTATGCGGTCCCTTATTAACTCTTCCTTTAAAGTGCCATAATTACAATGTTCAGCAATGTTGTATAAACGTGTAATGTACTCGTCAACTGTCTCTCCCTCCTGTTGTTTACACCTGTTAAATTGGGATCGTTCAAAGATAATGTTCCTTCGAGCAATAAAGTGATTCTGAAATTTTGACTGAACGGCTGTATAATCTGGCCAGGTTTCTGTCTTAACCCCCTCCGGGGTTTCAGGAAATTGAAAACTATTGAAACTTTCTTCTGCTTTTTCTCCCATCGTGTAAATCAGGGTATCAATTTGCACTGTCTGAGACTTTTCATCCAGACCACTAGCAGATCCAAATCGATTAAAACGTTTAATCCACGCCTCCCAGTCATTACTACGGAAGGTAAACGGCCCTGGTGGCGGCATTTGAAAATTGGAAGCCATAATCGAAACTAAATTTCGTCTGTCAAGATAATTATCAAAAGTGGCAAAGTCATGCAGTGCAAGGGAAACAACTCCTGCCTAATGTGATTTTTTTCTTTTCCATGAGGTCGAACATTGATTTCAACAATTAAACTTAAAGATGAAAGATTTAGGAAGTCGGCAAATATAACATGAAGCCGGGTGGCTAGAGGCACTTCTGACACCATGTTCTGGTAGTAAAGTTCAATGGTTGTACAGAAATCAACTCCAACATTATGAGCCCATTTGTTTTATTATCCATCCATTCCAGACATGTCCGCCCGACTTAGCTGCGTTCGATTGTTACAGGCGTGAACCCTCTAAGCCGGAGTAAACAACAGAATACATATTATACAAGTCAAAACTTCACTAACACTACAGCAGTGACTTTGAAATGCGAAAAAAACCTGACCCGTGAGCGATGGGAATTTACCCTTCTGGTACTGTTAACTTTTTTTTCAAACATTGGAAAATGGTTTGATAGGAATCTCCATAATCCACACACCTCATTGCCTAATCCTTTTCTAACAAATCGGCTGTAACTACACACATAACCTAATTCATGAATTTAGCAGATAAAAATGTTTTTTAAAAAGTTTTGTACAAACCACATCAGGTGATCTAGCATCGGAACAACACTGTCGCAACCCCCGAGGGTCACATGATTCGATTTGCTTGAAGATTTTTTTGTAAGTTTGAAAACTTTAAATTGAAATTTCCAGTTTTTCTATTTATCTGTGGGTAAAGGTTTAAAAAGTACAGTACAAAATGTACTGTACTGTCTTTTGTCATCAGAGTACTGCAACTGTAGATTATTTCAGTAAGTCAAAAAGTGTTGTTTTAAATTTGTTTTATAAACACAAAATATTGAAATGTGGCTCTGGCTACAGTCCAATAATTACTAATAGAACTAATCTGTAAATGAACAATTATTTATTTAATAGCTAAGTATGAAATGTCTGAAGAAAGACTTTATACGAGTATAAATGGCCTCATTGTTGGTCTGCAATTGAACTGTTATTCTTTAGGGGAGTGTCAGGTAGACAGCCAATCTGGCTATGTCATCTCCTAAGGTGTGCATTTCTCAGTAATTTATTTTATCATATGACTCGTACGTTTTGCACACTTTAAAACATTTGATATTTTGTTTTCATATTAATTAGTGATAAATAAAGCCTTCCGTCAATGTCATTGGTCAGTTTCAACACTAGACAATTTGATTGGCTGAACAAAATAAAACTGGGCCACATTTTCATAATTTGCATAATTGGAGTCGGGAGCTTTTATTGGTCAATTTCAAAACTGGACAATTTGATTGGATAAACAAAATATAACTGGGTGACATTTGCATAGTTTCAGTGGGGAGAATTTACGTTATCTGACCTATTTAGGGTGGGTTATATTGTATTAATCTTTTACCTACAAGAAAAACGCCATTCATTTTTTTTTATATTTTCACTTTTTGCTTCCAAAAAGGGGTCATAACCTATGTTTTGGAAGCAAAAAATGAAATTTTTTAGTTATAGGAGGATGTTTTTTTCCAAGTGCCGTCTGCAAAACACGTCAGGTAAAGTGTTAAAAAGTCATACTAAGTCGTTAATTTGTGCATATGTGTGTCATATGATAAATAGAATATGAAATGAGTGTTTTTCTCATATAATTCGTCCGAATTTTCGGTTTGGGCTCGCCAGAAGCTCGCCCAAACGGAAAATTCTTAGACTCGTTTCATAAATATTATATGAGAAAAACACTCATTCCATATCCTCTATATATACTGTAATCACTATCTTCCTGCAAACTGTAGAATTTCTGAATCTGTATCCGAATCTGAATCTGAATGCGTGGAACAAGGTAGAAATATATGTCCCAATACTGTATGAAGCAAAATAAGTTGTAGCATAACCGTAAAAACAAAGTAGCCTACTGCCATTACGCCAGTAAAGCGAGAACCTGACACCATTTTCCGGAAAGCTCTGTGTGGGTGCTTTGCAGAAAATGATGTCAAGTTATTGTGTTATTGGTGTAGTTGATTTAATTTTATTTGTTTTACAAGGATTGACGAACAAGTTATGCAACTTATATTAACGCCTCTCCTTGGCCCAATGGCGTAGGTGTGTGGCATGACCTTCGTAGCGGCAACTTCGTGGCCTTGCTGTTTTCGAATACTCGAAGGGATTCGAAGTGTATCTCTCTCCGCACAGAGGACAGCCATTTTACGTCCCCCACCTGATAGGACGGTACGCTCTGATAGCATCAACCCCATAATTGATGCTGACAGAGAGTGTTCGGACGCCTCGAGAAACTTACTTCAGGAAAACTATTTTTTGTTTGAAGTGGCTTTGAAATGTGAAAAAACCTGACCCGTGAGTGGTGGGAATTTCTCCTTCTGGTACTGTTAAGTTTTTTTCCAAACATTGGAAAATGGTTTGCTAGGAATCTCCATAATCCACACACCTCATTGCCTAATCCTTTTCTAACAAATCGGCTGTAACTACACACATAGCCTAATTCATGAATTTAGCAGATAAAAATGTTTTTAATAAAGTTTTGTACAAATCAAATCAGGTGATCTATCATCGGAACAACACTGTCGCCACCCCCGAGGGTCACATGATTCGATTTGCTTGAAGATTTCTTTGTAAGTTTTAAAAATTTAAATTGAAATTTCCAGTTTTTCAATTTTATCTGTGGGTAAAGGTTTAAAAAGTACAGTACAAATTGTACTTTACTGCCTTTTTGTCATCTCAGTACTGCAACTGTAGATTATTTCAGTAAGTCAAAAATTGTTGTTTTAAATTTGTTTTATAATCACAAAATATTGAAATGTGGCTATGGCTACAGTCCAATAATTACTAATAGAACTAATCTGTAAATGAACAATTATTTATTTAATAGCTAAGTATGAAATGTCTGAAGAAAGACTTCATACGAGTATAAATGGCTTCATTGTTAGTCTGCAAGTGAACTTTTATTCTTGAGGGGGATGTCAGGTAGACAGCCAATCTGGCTATGTCATCTCCTAAGGTGTGCATTTCTCAGTAATTTATTTTATCATATGACTCGTCCGTTTTGCTCACTTTAAAAATTTGATATTTTGTTTTCATATTAATTAGTGATAAATAAAGCCTTCCGTCAATGTCATTGGTCAGTTTCAAAACTAGACAATTCGATTGGCTGAACAAAATAAAACTGGGCCACATTTTCATAATTTACATAATTAGAGTTGGGAGCTTTTATTGGTCAATTTCAAAACTGGACAATTTAATTGGCTAAACAAAATACAACTGGGTGACATTTGCATAATTTCAGTGGGGAGAATTTATGTTATCTGTCCTATTTAGGGTGGGTTATATTGTATTAATCTTTTACCTACAAGAAAAACGCTATTTATTTTTTTTATATTTTTACTTTTTGCTTCCAAAACATAGGTTATAACCCCCCATTGGAACGAGCTCGACGAGCTCGTTCCAATGAGGGGTCATAACCTATGTTTTGGAAGCAAAAAATAATTTTTTTTAGTTTTTCGAGGACGTTTTTTCCAAGTGCCGTCTGCAAAACCGTCAGGTAAAGGGTTAAAAAGTCATACTAAGTCGTTAATTTGTGCATATGTGTCTCAAATGATAAATAGAATATGAAATGAGTGTTTTTCTCATATAATATTTATGAAACTCGTCCGAATTTTCGGTTTGGGCTCGCCAGAGGCTCGCCCAAACGGAAAATTCTTAGACTTAAATATTATATGAGAAAAAACACTCATTCCATATCCTCTATATATACTGTAATCAATATCTTCCTGCAAACTGTAGAATTTCTGAATCTGTATCCGAATCTGAATCTGAATGCGTGGAACAAGGTAGAAATATATGTTCCAATACTGTATGAAGCAAAATAAGTTGTAGCATAACCGTAAAAACAAAGTAGCCTACTGCCATTACGCCAGTAAAAAGAGAACCTGACACCATTTTCCGGAAAGCTTTCTGTGGGTGCTTTGCAGAAAATGATGTCAAGTTGTTGTATTATTGGTTTAGATGATTTAATCTTATTAATTTTACAAAGATTGATGAACAAGTTATGCAACTTATATTAACGCCTCTCCTTGGCCCAATGGCGCAGGTGTGTGGCATGACCTTCGTAGCGGCAACTTCGTGGCCTTGCTGTTCTCGAATACTCGAAGGGATTCGAAGTGTATCGAATACTCGAAGTGTATCTCTCTCCGCACAGAGGACAGAGAGGGACAGAGAGTGTTCGGGCACCTCGAGAACTTTCTCCGACCGGGCATCGATCCCGAGACCTCTGGCATGAGAGACCAGCGCACTTATCCACTCGGCCACCACTCTCTTGGTATAGTTGAAGATTCATAGTTTATAGTGGTTATTCTACAACTTATTTCGACTCGTTCTGTAAGTCAAGTGATTTCTGAATTCCACTCGGAGGTATGCTCGCTGGAATTTTGCTTATGAAAAACAACGCACATGGGCATCAATCACTGTCCATACCTGGCGGCCAGTAAAAACTTGTGACTCGTAAAGCAAATCTACAGTTTAAGGACCACTGATTAGTTAGTTATTTGGGGATAAGCTTGCAGATTAGCTTGTTGAGTCCCCATTTTTCTACAAGACTGGCAAGAATATGTTGAAAGAGGACAAGCACAAAATCATCCTGTGTATACTGTAATCCAATATCCATGTATGCACATTTTGGTCATGGATCCAGGGCTGGGGAGAGAGTGTGTGGGGGGGGGGGGGGGGAGGGGGGGTGTCAGAGTAGTAACCGGAACTGTGGAGGGGGGGGGGGGCGGGTTTGGCCCAGGAGTCAAGGATTCATGGTTATGTCTGCCAAGCCTCACCCACTAGTCCAAACATGGCCCAAAAGACTGTATTTTATTTTTTTTAGTTTGGTACGTCTTTTCAAAGTGCGTACCAAAACAAAAAAACAAAAAAATAAAGTAAGGCTTTCAGGCCATGTTTGGCTCAGTCCCCCCCCCCCCCCCACCTCCCCAGGATCTGACTCATGTGCCAACAGTCAAGAAGGGGGCTGTATCGTGAATGACACTATGCACTTGACCAATGGCTGTAATTCTGGTCTGCATGATTCTTGAAGAAATAACTTTATTAAATCAACTTGACGTAATAATTAAAGTTATCACTTCAAGCTATGCAGTCAATAACTATAGCTCTAGGTCAATGGATACTCAATGATGAATTTGAAAATTTGAAACATGCTGCTAAAAATGTCATTTTGAGGGCGAAAATATAATGTGAGTTTTTATCCCAAAAACCACCAGAAGACTCCATTTATTAACTGATTTCAAACTTTTCTTGTTTTGAACCCCCCCCCCCCCCCCCCCAACCGCCCTATGATCGATCGCGCCCTCGGCACTAGCCGAAGATGCCTTTACCACCTGTGCATTATCCCGACATTTTTGAAAGGGGGGGGGGGGGGAGGGGGGGCACTTAATTAACCCCAGGCGAAATTTCCTTTCCCCAGCCCTGCATGAATCTTTCACTTTGTGGATGTTCTTTGTAATAAGACAAGCTTCCGCTGTGTAACATGCCAGTCTGAGTTGAAGAAGAAAATGGTCAAACGAAGAATTTTTTTCTGTTTATGTTCGATTCTTGTGTTATTGGTATAGGTAACATTACATCTATAGTTTATAACAGTGGTGATTATTCTTCAACCCATTTTGACTTGTACTGTATATGGACAAAATATTATTAGACACGCGACACCCATACTAGCAGACGAATTTCACCTTTTAGGGACCTCCCTCACCCACCCCTACCCCCAAATCTCTTCCAGCTGGATCACCTGTGTGTTGTGCTTAAAATATTTGTATTGATTGGTTGTTTGGTTGTTTGGATACTCAGAGTTTGAATTGTCCCTCACGCAGTCATATTTGTGTCGTTTGAGTGATCTATCTGTCCTTTTGTCAGTTGTCAACACAAAAAACCATGTAATGATGCTGAGTCAGCTTTCGCTCATGGGAAGGGGTTCATTGCGGTATTCATTTGACGAAAAAATCAGTATTAATTGTTTTGTCGGTTAAATGAAGTGTTGAAAGTTGGTTATTTTTTCCATCTTTATAAGTATTAAATCGAAAACGGGCATTTTCTCATTTCAAGCGAAACATTTGTTTGTTTCTATCTCATGCATGACAGTGTTGACAGATTGTGTGATCAAAGTGTTCACCCGAAGCGTACAGTACGGCCGCCGTGGACTGGTCACTTTCCACGGGGTGGGCAGTATTTCCACGGACTCTATAATATTAGATTGCAAACACTAATTACTGGAATAATCATCACAAATTTAATTAATGAAGCACCGGGTACTACCCGGTGCCTCATTAATTAAAATTTTGATGATGATGATTTTTTATTTCCTGGTAAACACATGCATGAACATCACTGTCCACGCGTGGATTATGACCAATCCACGGCCTCTGTATCTGATCTTGCATATCATTACCGTTAAACATGGCGAATCAGCAATGGACTTATAATAACTAACAAAGAACATATAACACATGATTTTAGAATGAATCGAATATTTGCCTGGTAGAACAAGACTCCTTGGAAAATTAACTGAAAAATGGGATGAAGACATGAAGGACAAATAGATGGGGAATGACATGAGGGAAAGGGTCAATTTTATAATTGGGGAGATCGAGAAAACGCCAATGAGAGGAATTATGAAACACTTTTTGAGTGGATGCTGGGAGATTAGGAGGGAGAGTGGGAAAGGAATGGTCGGGGGGGGGGGGGGGGCTGGGTTAATGTAGGTCTCCTCTTTAGTGGGCCGCGACAAATCAGCATAAGGTAAAAGAATTAATTAAAAATTCAATTGTCTCTCCATCTCTTGTCTCGACAAGGATGCTTTGTGTTCACGATATGCAGTACAAGCAGTCAGTCGGCTATCTTTTTGGAAAGAGTTAATAATAATAAAACTTTGGCCGCCGGCTATTGATTTTTCGCGGTTCTTAGGTCAGAAGGCGGCCGATGTTTTGATGCGGTTATCAGGTGAAAAGGCCTTGATTAACCTTCCTCAAGAAAACATTAACGCTGTGTCTCCAGATAAGTTTCATTTGATTAAGAATTCACTCCCCCTTCACAGTTAGATTGTTTGTGTTTTCGGTAGACACCCCTCCCTGCAATATTTTAATTTACCCACCCCCTCCCCAAATACTCGTAGTCATCAGTCTTTCTCACACTAAGATGTGTGTAGCTAGCTGAATGAAAAATATCGTTAAAATGGGTCCATAACGATCGCTATGTCAAAAGCATCGCCGCAGTATGAAAACACCCAGAGTCTGATTTACATTGCGGGCCGTAACGAACACATTTTTTTTTGGGGGGGGGGGGGGTGAAGGGAGGGGAGTAGGACGTCGATGCCCCACGACTCGGTCAACGGCACCAATGTAACAGATTGAGAGAGAAGTGCGGGAACACATAAAGCGCCCGCTTCTAGGGGGGGGGGGGTGGTGCTGGAGGGAGGGGAGTAGGACGTCGGCGCCCCACGACTCGGTCAACGGCACCAATGTACCGGATTGAGAGAGAAGTGTGGGAACGCATAAAGCGCCCGTTTAAAGCGAGATCCGGATCAACCTGGGTGGTTGGTAAATGGTAAATACCTCGCCGCTGTAATGTTTTGTGTCAACAGCCAAGTTGTTCTTTATGGGGACAGTCGCGGCGGAACGGGAGTGCCCGAGAGAAATGGCTTCCCTGCCTCCGTTACTTTGTCAGATCATTTCTTTTATGCTCCACAACTCCTGATGAATACTCAACAATCATGGAGGGTTTTCATCAACATTTATTAAAATATTAGTATATTGAAATCTTTGGCCTCCCACGATCAGAAGACAACAAAGACTTCTTGGATAACAAAAACATTTCAACTTTTTTCCTCAAAAACGTAACACCTGCTCTCTTATTGAGCTCGTTCCCAAAAGACATAAATTATGTTTTTGTGTGAAAAGTTGCTTCCACACCACCTTTATTTCCTCCGTTGGTTGGGTTGGGCGAATTCTCACTAACCTAACCCCCCCCCCCCCCCCCCCCCCCCCGTGCACTCGAACACACACACTTTAACTCATTGCAGGTATTCCTGCCAAGGGCACATAATTATTTATATTTATTTATTTATTGGTGTTTAAGGTCACATATTTATGCACAATGGCTAATCATGACCGCGATAGTTTTACGGGTGGAGGAAGCCGGAGTACCCGGAGAGAACCACCGAGCAACTGTCAGCTCCCCAACATACTAACTCCACACAAGCAGGGTTAGCATTGGTTGAAGACAGGTGCACCATCGACGTGCAGTACGCCTTAGTACACAGCGTCACCGTGCCCCCACGTGGGCAATGGGGATGAAGTGTCTTGCCCAAGGACACAACGCGGTTGCCGCAGGTGGGATTCGAACCGAGGATCTCTCGGCTTGCAGCCTACATCTCTACCAACTGAGCCACCACGCCCCTCACAGAATATCTTACCACTGAAATATAATTTATGTACATTTAACCAATTTTTCTTCCTGTAAATTGAATAGACCAATCATTTTGGAGGGGTTAAAGTTAGATGAATTTTTTATCAAATCTAGTCATGGCTGCTTCATAGCAGCCATGACTAGATTTGATGAAAAATATTTTGAAAATACTTAACAGATTGAGAATTGAACGTTACAATAAATGGTTCCGAAATTTCAACTCTGATATCCCGTCACACTTTATAATAGATCTGTATATTGACTGGCATACAGAATTTCTGGTTTATGTTTATGAAAACTGTGATCTGCATCTTGCACAAGTGAAACTTAATGTTAAAAAAATCCAAAACTGTTTGCATCAGGCTTTATGCCTCTGCCATAAGGCGACATGCTTTGTTGCAGTGATTTTCAGAACAATTACCCACACTGCAGTTTATAAGGCACCATTCCGACATAGTTGGATTATCACGCCATGGTCCAGTTGGTTTACACAATTTCTCTAAATAAACATTCGGTGGACGTATTCTGGATCTCCGTTTCTCATAAATTTTTTCTGCTTTATTCAAGGGAGAAGTAGGGGAAACAAGAAGCTGTTTAAGGTTGAGGTTTTTTGGCTTTGTAAAATTACGTCTATTCATAGCGTTGAGCATATTTCTCAGGTAGTCGACTTGGTTTGTGTTATGTGCCGCCGCCGCATCAGTTATTACATTAACTAACAAAGTCATAAGAATGTTTTCTCGCTGCTGATGGTAATCATGGGGTTCCCTTTCAGGTTGCTTGGTCAGTGATTTTTTGTTCAGTGAATTGTTCTTTTTTAAACTTCTTTGGAAAGTACTGAAGTGACCTAACCATGCCGGCAAGTGATGACTTATTGCTTCAATCTTCAACGCAGCTGCATTCGACTTGGCTTGATCGCCATCAGGAAGATGGTTATACAACATCGATGTATCGAGCTTTGAATCTTCGGTATCTGCAAGTATATCCTGATCTTGAAACCGTCTCCACCACTTCTTGTCGTAATGTGTTGATTTTGTGGACGTGGCTGTGGTGTGGGGAGGCGTACTGGTAGACGTGGGAGGAATTTGTGGTATAGTATTTCCAGGAATCCAAGAAGGTAAACTGTTAGAATTGGATCCTGGATAGAAAATGAAAAACGGTGGTAGTCTGTCTTGAACATTGGAAGGAAACGAAAAGATGTGATTAACAGGTAATGCAGGAGTTGGTGAATAAACTGGATGTTGAGGTAACTGACCTGAGTCGCCCCGCTGGATAACAATGTCTGAGCATGCGAAGAACTGTTCTTGTAGGCCACAACCAACACACGAAGTACCGTCCGGATCTGTGCCCCAGAAATTTCCTGAAAAAAAAACAAAGTAGCAATCAGGATTCTATTAAAGTTTAACGATGATCCGAAATGTATGTGGAATATATGTGGTCTTTCAATAATTTCACTTAATGTAATAACATAACCGGCGACCATCGTGTTAATCGTTCTACAGCGGTAAAAATACCACTAATAATATTTGGTGGTGGAGCAATCCGATAACATTCAGAATCTTACCTCCTACGTCTTCCTTAGAATTTTATTTGTTTTACAACGTCACATAAAACCTGTACACAGACTGTCTAAGGGCAGTCGAAAGCTGTATACCTAAGGGTGCCCTGCCCTTTGTTCCTTTATCTTTCAAAAAATGTCGCATTACGTTAAATAAGTAAGAATCCATTGTTAGTGACCTATTATGGTACATATGCTGCGTTAATTCCACAATGGACTGGAGTTTCGCCTATTATGGTACATATGCTGCGTTAATTCCACAATGGACTGGAGTTTCGCCTATTATGGTACATACGCTGCGTTAATTCCACAATGGACTGGAGTTTCGCCTATTATGGTACATATGCTGCGTTAATTCCACAATGGACTGGAGTTTCGCCTATTATGGTACATACGCTGCGTTAATTCCACAATGGACTGGAGTTTCGCCTATTATGGTACATATGCTGCGTTAATTCCACAATGGACTGGAGTTTCGCCTATTATGGTACATACGCTGCGTTAATTCCACAATGGACTGGAGTTTCGCCTATTATGGTACATACGCTGCGTTAATTAACAATGGACTGGAGTTTCGCCTATTATGGTACATACGCTGCGTTAATTAACAATGGACGGGAGTTTCGCCCTACCATCCAGTAAATACTACAGTAGGTAATAAAAAACTGTTTAAGTTATAATCGCGACCGACTAACGCGATGTTCGCTTACTGTGAACAACAGCAATGGTGACATAGCTATCTACTGTGGGTGCAAGTCGAGATAAAAAAATAAGGACAATTGTGACAGCCGAACACCGAAGATGATCTTTTAGAGAAAGATAGGTTCATGGCAACTATTAGAAAGAAAGTAACACGATCAACTTCTTAGGAAGCATTTATCACGACAACCTTGTGTAGAAAGCCATATCCATGATGCATCTACACAGAAAGCAAGCCTTAGGATAAATGTCTACAAACAGCATGTATTATGATAACATTGTATAGAAAGCCATGCTCATGATACATCTCCACAGAAAGCATTCCTTACAAACAACTTCTATAGACAGCATTATCATGATAACATTGTATAGAAAACAACTATCATGCTACATCTTCACAGAAAGCAAGCGTCATGATCAACTTCTATAGAGAGCATGTATCATGGTAGCATTGTATAGAAAACCAGTATCATGCTACATCTCCACGGAAAGCAAGCCTCATGATCAACTTCTATAGAGAGAATGTATCATGGTAGCATTGTATAGAAAACCACCATGACGCTACATCTCCACGGAAAGCAAGCCTCATGATCAACTTCTATAGAGAGAATGTATCATGATAACATTGTATAGAAAGCCAGTATCATGCTACATCTCCACAGAAAGCAAGCCTCATGATCAACTTCTATAGAGAGTATTATCATGATAATATTGTATAGAAAGCCAGTATAATGGTACATCTCCACAGAATGTAAGCCTCATGATCAACTTTTACAGAGAGCATTATCATAACATTATATAGAAAGCCAATATCATGGTACATCTCCACAGAAAGAAAGCCTCACAATCAATCTTTATAGGGAACATGTATCATGATAACCTTGTATAGATGAAAGCAAGCCTCACGATCAACTTCTATGGAGAGCATGTATCATGATAACATTCTATAGAAAGCCAGTATCATGATACATCTCCATAGAAAGCAAGCCTCACAACAAACTTCTATAGACGGCAATATCATGATAACCTTGTATAGAAAGCCAGTATCATTATACATCTCCACGAAAAGCAAGGCTCACAATCAACCTTTATAGGGAGCACATATCATGATAACTTTGTAAAGAAAGACAGTATCACGATACATACCCACAGAAAACAATCATCACAATCATTTTTTATAGAGAAAATATATCATGATAACATTGTATAGAAAGCCAGTATCATGATACATCTCCATATAAAACAAGCCTCACAACAAACTTCTATAGACGGCAATATCACGATAACCTTGTATAGAAGCCAGTATCATGTTAAATAGAAATATGCTACACCGAAAAGCCACGCCAGACTGAGAATTTTTGCTGACAAATATGATTAAGAATTTCATGATCAGTGTGAAGAAATATTTTTTCGAAACTTAACAGGTATTTGAGATTCTTGAAACAAACATAACTGGAACAACTTGCTTCGATTTTCTATGAAAATTCATTCACAGCTTTATATAAAATGGAACTGCTCTATCTCTCACCAATAGATTTTAGAAGATTTCGGGACTGGCTGAAACAATTGTTGCATCTTCGTAAATTTCATTAAACGCAAAGTCAGTAGACCACGCATTACGAAAAACAAATATAACTTAGCTTTTTGGACCCTAATGGTGTATTCCATGCCACATCAGAGCTATCAATTAGTAGAGTCTATTTTCGTTACATGGGTGAAGACCAGTCAATATTTTCTGCGTACAGCCTTGGGGCAGCCTTGGAGCTACACACTGAAAATCTTGAGTGGTATACCATGCATATTCACCGAGCAACTATCTGCTTTATGAATTCAGGTCATATCACCCTAACCGGAAACGGCAGCTTTTCAAGTTCAAAGGGTTAACCCTTTACCTAACATGAAAAGCAGACGACACTTGTAAACAAAATTCTTGAATAACTAATTTTTTTCATTTTTTGTCTCAAAAACATAGGTTATGACCCCTCGTTGGAACGAGCTCGTCGAGCTCGTTCCAACGAGGGGTCATAACCTATGTTTTTGAGACAAAAAATGAAAATATTTTGAAAATTAATTGGCGATTTTTGAGAATAGCGCTGGCCGGTTTTGGCCGTTACGTTGGGTAAAGGGTTAAACTGATTCTGGTAAAAAAAAGACCAAGAATTTCTCGTCACGGTCGGCTTCAAATGTACCTTTACAAAGTCTGAAACAACATGTAGCATAGCACAGTATGTGGAAGAAGTGCACAATATTACCAAAAACACCGTTATAAACAATTAAAAAGGCGCGGAAGGATGAATAATTACGTGATTCCATAGAAAAACCAAAAACCAAGACATAAAAGAAAACTTCTTAAAATGTACCTGAAAGATCATACTCTAACACGAGAAATTAACCCCCTCAAAATAATTATTTAAGTAGTGGTGTTTAGTATATGTTTTTATGTGTCTATTTAAGTACTGGTGTGTGGTATATGTTTTTACGTGCTTATTTAAGTAGGGATGTTTAGTATATGTGTTATGTGCCTATTTAAGTAGTGGTGTTTAGTATATGTTTTATGTGTCTATTTAAGTACTGATGTTTAGTATATGTTTTATGTGTCTCTTGAAGTAATGATGTTCAGTATATGTTTTTATGTGACTATTTAAGAAGTGGTCTTTAGTATATGTTTTACGTGTCTATTTAAGTAGCGGTGTTTAGTGTATGTTTTAGTGTTTAGTGTATGTTTTACGTGTCTATTTAAGCAGTGGTGTTTGATATATGTTTTACATGCCTATTTAAGCAGTGGTGTTTTGTATATGTTTTAGTGTTTGGTATATGTTTTATGTGCCTATTCAAGTAATGGTATTTAGTATCTTTTTTACTTGTCTGTTTAAGTAGTGGTGTTTAGTATATATTTTTACATGTCTGTTTAAGTAGTGATGTTTTGTATATGTTTTTACTTGTCTGTTTAAGTTGTGGTGCTCAGTATATGTTTTATGTGTCTATTTAAGTAGTAATGTTTAGCATATGTTTTATGTGTCTATCTAAGTAGTAATGTTTAGCATATGTTTTTATGTGCCTATTTAAGTAGTGGTGTTTACTATATGTTTTATGTGTCTATTTAAGCAGTGATGTTTAGTATATGTTTTTATGCGTCTATTTAAGTAGTGGTGTTTAGGATATGTTTTACTTGTCTATTTAAGTGGTGGTGTTTTGTATATGTTTTGCATGTCTATTTAAGTAGTGGTGTTTTATATATTTTTTACGTGGCTATTCAAGGAGTGGTGTTTAGTATATGTTTTACGTGTCTATTTAAGTAGTGGTGTTCGGTATATGTTTTTATGTGTCTGTTTAAGTAGTGGTGTTTTGTGTATGTTTTACGTGTCTATTTAAGTATGTGGTGTTTAGTATATGTCTTCAGGTGTCTATTTAAGTGCTGGTGTTTAGAATATGTTTTACGTGTCTATTTAAGCAGTGGTGTTTTATATATGTATTTACGTGTCTATTTAAGGAGTGTTGGTTAGTATATGTTTACGTGTGTATTTAAGTCATGGTGTTTGGTATATGTTTCTACGTGTCTATTTAAGTAGTGGTGTTCAGTATATGTTCTTACATGTTTGTTTAAGTAGCGGTATTTAGTATATGCTTTTACGTGTCTATTTAAGTAGTGGTGTTTAGTATACGTTTTACGTGTTAATTTAAGCCGTCATGTTTTGTATATGTTTTAAGTGTCTATTTAAGTATGAGGTGTTTAGTAGACGGTTTTATGTGTCTATTTAAGTAGTGGTGTTTGGAATATGTTTCCACGTGTCCATTTAAGTAGTGGTGTTTTATATATGGATTTACATGGCTATTTGAGGATTGGTGTTCAGTATATGTTTTATGTGTCTATAAAAGAAGTGGTGTTTAGTATATGTTTTTACGTGTCTATTTAAGTAGTGGTGTTCAGTTTACGTTTTTACGTGTCTATTTAAGTAGTGATGTTTAGAATATGTATTTATGTGTCTATTTAAGTAGTGGCGTTTAGTATATGTTTTATGTGTCTATTTAAGGAGTGGTGTTTAGTATATGTTTTGTGTGTCTATTTAAGTAGAGGTGTTTAGTATATGTTTTTATGTGCCTGTTTAAGTAGTGGTGTTCAGGATATGTTTTTATGTGCCTATTTAAGTAGTGGTGTTCAGTATATGTTTATGAGTCTATTTAATTAGAGGTGTTTAGTACATATGTCTATTTAAGTAGTGGTGTTTAGTATATGTTTTTATGTGTCTATTTACGTAGTGGTGTTTAGTATATGTTTTACGTGTCTATTTGTTGTAAAGGCTAGCCAACATCAGTAACCTAATTGTTGTATAGGCTAGGCGACATCAGTAAACCAATTGTTGTATAGGCTAGCTGGCATCAGTAACCTGTAAACTAATTGTTGTATAGGCTAGGCGACATCAGTAATCTAATTATTGTATAGGCTAGCCGGCATCAGTAACCTAATTGTTGTATCGGCTAGGCGACATCAGTAATCTAATTGTTGTATAGGCTAGCCAACATCAGTAACCTGATTGTTGTATAAGGTAGCCGTCATCACATATTTGGGCTTCCAACATTAGAAGACCTTAAACATTTACTGTCTCGAATAAGTAACCTAAGTGTTGTATAGGCTAGGCGACATCAGTAAGCTAATTGCTGTATAGGCTAGCCAACATCAGTAACCTGTAAGCTAATTGTTGTATAGGCTAGGCGACATCTGTAATCTAATTATTGTATAGGCTAGCCGGCATCAGTAACCTAATTGTTATATCGGCTAGGCGACATCAGTAATCTAATTGTTGTATAGGCTAGCCAACATCAGTAACCTAATTGTTGTACAGGCTAGCCTACATCAGTAACCTAATTGTTGTATAGGCTAGCCGACTTCCAGTAACCTAATTGTTGTATAGGCTAGCCAACATCAGTAACCTAATTGTTGTATAATCTAGCCGACTTCCAGTAACCTAATTGTTGTATATGCTAGCCGGCATCAGTAACCTAACTGTTGTATAGGCTACGAGACATCAGAAATCTAATTGTTGTATAGGCTAGCCAACATCACTAATCTAATTGTTGTATAGACTAGCTGGCATCAGTAACCTAATAATTGTGTAGGCTAGGCGACACCAGTAATCAAATTGTTGTATAGGCTAGGCGACACCAGTAACCTAATTGTTGTATAGGCTAGCCGACATCAATAACCTAATTGTTGTACAGGCTAGCCTACATCAGTAACCTAATTGTTGTATAGTCTAGCCGACTTCCAGTAATCTAATTGTTGTATAGGCTAGGCGACATCAGTAACCTAATTGTTGTATATGCTAGCCGGCATCAGTAACCTAACTGTTGTATAGGCTACGAGACATCAGAAATCTAATTGTTGTATAGGCTAGCCAACATCACTAATCTAATTGTTGTATAGACTAGCTGGCATCTAGTAACCTAATAGTTGTGTAGGCTAGGCGACACCAGTAATCTAATTGTTGTATAGGCTAGGCGACATCAGTAACCTAATTGTTGTATAGGCTAGCCGACATCAATAACCTAATTCATGTATAGGCTAGGCGACATCAGTAATCAGATTGTTGCATAGGCTAGTCAACATCAGTAACCTAATTGTTGTACAGGCTAGCCGACTGTTAGTAACCTAATTGTTTTATAGGCGAGTCAACATCAGTAACCTAATTGTTGTATAGGCTATCCTACATCAGTAAACTAATTGTTGTATAGGCTAGCCGACATCAGTAACCTAATTGTTGTGTAGGCTAGCCGACATCAGATATCTCGGCTTCTGACATTAGAAGAGCTGAAACATTTACTGTCTCAATTAAGTAACCTAATTGTTGTACAGGCTCGGCGACATCAGTAGCCTAAATGTTGTATAGGCTGGACAACATCAGTAACCAGTAACCTAATTGTTGTATATGGTAGCCGACATCAGATATTTGAGCTTGCGACACTAGAAGACCTGAAGCATTTACTGTCTCGATTTAGTAACATAATTGTTGTATAGGCTAGCCGACATCAGTAACCTAATTGTTATATCAGTAACCTAATTATTGTATAGATTAGCCAACTGTCAGTAATCTAATTGCTGTATAGGCGAGCCGACTGTCAGCAATCCAATTGTTGTATTGGCTAGCCAACATCAGTAACCTAATTGTTATATAAGCTAGCCGACTGTCAGTAATCTAATTGTTGTATAGGCTAGCCGACTGTCAGCAATATAATTGTTGTATAAGCTAGCCAACATCAGTAACCTAATTGTTATATAAGCTAGCCGTCTGTCAGTATTCTAATTGTTGTTTTGGCTAGCCGACTGTCAGTAATCTAACTGTTGTGTCGGCTAGCCGACATCAGTAACCTAATTGTTGTATGGGCTAGCCGATTGTCAGTAATCTAATTGTTGCATAGGCTAGTCAACATCAGTAACCTAATTGTTATATAGGCTAGACGACAACAGTAACCTAATTATTGTATAGGCTACAGACATAAGTAACCTCATTGTTGTATAGGCTAGCCGACATTAGTAACCTAATTGTTGTATAAACTAGTCAACAACAGTAAGCTAATTGTTGTATAGGCTAGCCATCATCAGTACCCTAATTGTTGTATAGGTTAGCCGGCATCAGTAACCTAATTGTTGTATAAACTAGTCAACATCAGTAACATAATAGTTGTATAAGCTACCCAACATCAGTAACCTAATTGTTGTATAGTCTAGCCGACATCAGTAACCTAATTGTTGTATAGGCTAGCCGGCATCGGTAACCTAATTGTTGTATATGCTAGCCGACATCAGTAACCTAATTGTTGTATAGGTTAGCCGACATCAGTAACATAATTGTTGTTTAAGCTACCCAACATCAGTAACCTAATTGTTGTATAGGCTAGCCGACAGCAGTAACCTAATTGTTGTATAGGCCAGCTGGCATCAGTAACCTAATTGTTGTGTAGGCTACCGACATCAGTAACCTAATTGTTGTATAGAATAGCTGACATTAGTATCCTAATTAATGTATAGGCTAACCGACATAAGTAACCTAATTGGTGTATAGGATAGCCGCAATCAGTAACCTAATTGTTGTATAGGCTAGCCGACATTAGAAAGCTAATTGTTCAGTGGGATATCCGGCATCAATAACATAATTGTTGTGTAGGCTAGCCGACATCTGCAAACTAGTTGTTGTATAGCCCAGCTGATATTAGTAACCTAATTGTTGTATAGGCTAGCTGACATCAGTAAGATAATTGTTGTATAAGGTAGCCGACATCACATATTTGGGCTTCCGACATTAGAAGACCTTAAACATTTACTGTCTCGAATAATAACCTAATTGTTGTATAGGCTAGGCGACATCAGTAAGCTAATTGCTGTATAGGCTAGCCAACATCAGTAACCTGTAAACTAATTGTTGTATAGGTTTGCCGACATCAGTAACCTAATTGTTGTATAGGCTAGCTAACATCAGGAACCTAATTGTTGTATAGGCTAGTCGACTGTCAGTATCTATTTGTTGTATAGGCTAGCCGACATCAGTAACCTAATTGTTGTATAGGCTAGCCTACATCAGAAACCTAAATGTTGTATAAGGTAGCCGACACCAGATATTTGGGCTTCCGACAATAAGAGACCTGGAACATTTACTGTCTCGATTAAGTAACATAATTGTTGTATAGGCTAGTCGACATCAGTAACCTAATTGTTATATCAGTAACCTGATTGTTGTATAGATTAGCCGACTGTCAGGAATCTAATTGTTGTATAGGCTAGCCGACTGTCAACAATCTAATTGTTGTATTGGCTAGCCAACATCAGTAACCTAATTGTTATATAAGCTAGCCGACTGTCAGTAACCTAATTGTTGTATAGGCTAGCCTACTGTCAGTAATCTAATTGTTATATGGGCTAGCCAACATCAGTAACCGAATTGTTGTGTAGGCTAGCCTTCATCAGTAACCTAATTGCTGTATAGGCTAGCCGGCATCAGTAACCTAATTGTTGTATAAGGTAGCCGACACCAGTAACCTAATTTTGTATAAGCTAGCTGACATCAGTAACCTATTTGTTGTATAAGGTAGCCGACATCAGTAACCGAATTGTTGTATAGGCTAGCCTACATCAGTAACCTAATTGCTGTATAGGCTAGCCGGCATCAGTAACCTAATTGTTGTATAAGGTAGCCGGCATCAGTAACCTAATTGTTGTATAAGGTAGCCGACACAGTAACCTAATTGTGTATAAGCTAGCTGACATCAGTAACCTAATTGTTTAGGCTAGCCAGCATCAGATATTTCCACTTTAGATGGCCTGCCGTATGAAAAATTAGTTCTAAATGATCTACCTCCTACAGTTAGGTATAATGACTGGATGGTTTTATTTAGAACTAATGTACAGTCTGAATAGCCCTTATGGTAGTTAATCGTTGTAATACTGGAAGCCCAAATGCTTCATACCAAATGTTACTCATCTTGCCTGTCTTGTTTAATTCGCACAACAAAATATTGAACCCCCCAGTCCCACTACCCGCCAAAAAAAACCGTGTTCTTATTAGCAACTGAGATTTAGGGGTGACAACTATATACCCAGTCCATTTTAGAGGGAGAGAGCTTTATATATGTTTGAACCCATGCATTTCTAGAATACCAGGCCTGTCGGGGAAACACATTTTTTAACTGAGGTATTAAACCACTGTACTTTGTATGGGGTACACTTACCTGTATTATACTTCCATTGAAATAAGCATTTATCGCACGATATTCCAGGTGGCAGTTTCAGCCTAACTCGGATTATACCGACCTTCCACGGTTTCGGAAGTGTAAGTCTGGTTCCTTCTACATCCACCAAAGAAAGTAAATGTTTGTCTAAACAGGTCTGTGTCACTTCAACAAATCTGCCCCTGGAGTCATGTTCAACATCCTCGGGGGCAGGATAATCATAAGGGCACAATCTGAACTCAAACCAGCCTCTGTGGTTTGCAGTGACTTCCACTTCTGCTGTAATCACTTCACCACTATGGAATGTTTTCACAGGCGTTCCAGTGTAATATCTGCCTCCCCTCTCGTGAGCACGTGGGATGGGTTCTATTGTATCCCCACAGACACCGCACCGTCCTCCGTACCTGTTCCATAGTTGCTGTAAAAAAGATGGTGGGAAATTATTTTGATTCGTATCTTGATCGAATTTGGAATTTTAGATAAAAAACAATCTAAAATTCCTCTGATATAGACAAATACTCTGGTTGGTTGAAGGTTAAATGTGGCCAATTCTGATTTTCTAGTTGTATTCACTAGAATTACAATGGAACCTGGAAACAGGTGGTTGTATTATTAAGTGTTTGCCTCTACCAATGGAAACACTTATTCTGATTTCTTATTCTACCCTCACAGGTCGAAAAAGAAATAATACACTTTATTATATTTCTACAGCTTTTTCCTTTGTAAATAAAAAAACATATCCTACTCCCACGACCTAGAAAGTGTTATTCAACTCCCACGGCGATATCCTACTCCCAATCATGACGGACTACCTTTACCATCGCAGTTGATCTTCCTCGAAATCCAGCGAAAACACCCAATCCACTTCGACAAATATTCTTGATATTCCATCTGACAGCGAACAATAAGCACACATCCACACAAAGTTATAAGAAGTTGAACATGACTACTCATTCATGATTGATTGATTGAATTATTTCTTTAAAATGTGTTGATTTCCTTCATACGTTTACATTTCCAGACACTTGAATTTCCATTTGAAAACGAGCGTCATTGATTTTCTTTCTGATGACGTCATATTATTAGTTCATTCATTCATGTTTTTGTGTCCATGCGCCGATTTTTCTAACCGTCAAAACAAATTGAGCGACCTTGGGAAACTGCTCTTGGATGACGCAAGATGGGTATTTGTGTTGCAGATATTATTAGGGAAATATAATAAACACAATAGTTCACTGCTTGGAGTAACGTACGATGTTTATTCTCTCGTGGGATGCGAGGATTATTTTCACGAGGCTAACGCCTCGTGAAAATAACCTTCCGCATCCCACTCGAGAATAAACATCGTACGTTACTCCAAGTAGTGAACTATTGTCTATGTTATCCCACTCTCCACAGGAGGAAAATGGACGGATGTAGGTTATTACATGAAATAATACACTGTTATCCCACTCTCCACAGGAGAAAAGTGGAAGGATGGAGGTTATTACATTTATCCCACTCTCCGCAGGAGGAAAATGGAAGGATGGAGGTTATTACATTTATCCCACTCTCTGCAGGAGGAAAATGGAAGGATGGAGGTTATTACTTTTATCCCACTCTCCGCAGGAGGAAAATGGAAGGATGGAGGTTATTACATTTATCCCACTCTCCACACTAGGAAAATGGAAGGATGGAGGTTATTACATTTATCCCACTCTCCGCAGGAGGAAAATGGAAGGATGGAGGTTATTACTTTTATCCCACTCTCCGCAGGAGGAAAATGGAAGGATGGAGGTTATTACATTTATCCCGCTCTCCACAGGAGAAAAGTGGAAGGATGGAGGTTATTACATTTATCCCACTCTCCGCAGGAGGAAAATGGAAGGATGGAGGTTATTACATTTATCCCACTCTCCGCAGGAGGAAAATGGAAGGATGGAGGTTATTACATTTATCCCACTCTCCACACTAGGAAAATGGAAGGATGGAGGTTATTACATTTATCCCACTCTCCGCAGGAGGAAAATGGAAGGATGGAGGTTATTACTTTTATCCCACTCTCCGCAGGAGGAAAATGGAAGGATGGAGGTTATTACATTTATCCCACTCTCTACAGGAGGAAAATGGAAGGATGGAGGTTATTACATTTATCCCGCTCTCCACAGGAGGAAAATGGAAGGATGGAGGTTATTACATTTATCTCACTCTTCAGAGGAGGAAAATGGAAGGATGGAGGTTATTACATTTATCCCACTCTCCAGAGGAGGAAAATGGAAGGATGGAGGTTATTACATTTATCCCACTCTCCAGAGGAGGAAAATGGAAGGATGGGGGTTATTACATTTATCCCACTCTCCACAGAAAGAAACTGTAAGGATGGAGGTTATTACATGAAACTATGGTTAGCTGTTCAAGTGGCTTGAGTTGATGTCCTCAAATTAGAAACCGAAATTCAAGCTTTTTTGCAGACGCAATTAGAATTGTAATTTCTTCCTAAATTTTGAGATACCTTCAAAAAGTGAATTAGTTTAAAATTAGGAATAGAAGACATGGTGGACATACAGTTTCAGAGTTTTTTTGTTGACAGTGGTTTAGTGCGTTTTAAGGTAAGGAACATTTTTCTCTTAGCAGTGGCGTTGTCCGTGTGATGCGTGTGATGCGTCATTCAGAAACAGTTTGAGTTTTTCTTTGCACTGTGGCGGTGGGTATGTGAAGTTGTTGATTGACAGTTTTGATTTTATTGTGCGTGCGTGCGTGCGTGCGTGCGTGCGTGCGTGCGTGCGTGCGTGCGTGCGTGCGTGCGTGCGTGCGTGCGTGCGTGCGTGCGTGCGTGCGTGCGTGCGTGCGTGCGTGCGTGCGTGCGTGCGTGCGTGCGTGCGTTCAAAGTTAAAAATTCGTACTGGCAGACATTTCCTACTGAAACGTTTTTTTCTTGTCATATGCCGCCGAAAAATTGTTTTCATTTACTGAACATTGATGGTTTTCAAACATGATAAAAAATGTATGTTTTTTAAAGACATTTTGTGTCTCTTTTTAGCAATGATATTGGGGATGTGGTTGATTTTTGATAAACGGTTGGATTTTTTCTACCAGCAGTATTCTGTGTGTGGTGGGGTTTTAACTGACAGTTGGATTTTGTGTTAGTGGCGAAGTTGATGTGGTGGGTTTTGACAGACTCTTTGAGTCCTTTATCATACAGTGGGATGTGGTAGGTTTTTTAACAGACTGCTTGTTTTTTTTTTTCTGAACAGTGGCAAAGTGGGTGTTGAGTGGTATTGGCTGACAATTTGGGGTTTCTACGCAGTGACGTTGTTGGAGTGGTGGACTTTCGATTGACAGCTTGGATTTTTTGGTAGTGGCGTTGTGAGCCTGGTGAATTTTTGGCAGACAGTTTGAATATTTTGTTAATAGTAGCGTATTGAATGTAGAGAGTTTTTGATTAGCAGTAAGAATTTTCGTGGGTGGTTGAGTAGCTGGTGTATAAGGTTTTCTCGTAAGTGCCATGGAATGTGTGGCGGGTTGCAGATGAAGTGTTTAAGCTTTTGTAAGCAGTGGCCTAGTGGATGTGCACGATTTGTTGAGGACTGTTTGGTATTTTGTAAATAATCCGTGGAGATATGGGAGTACATAATAGATTTACAGCGAGGATGAAGGATGGTATGGGAGTACATAACAGATTAACAGTGGGGATAATATGGGAGTACATAACAGATTTACAGTGGGGATCGAGGATGATATGGGAGTGCATAACAGATTTACAGCGGGGATGGAGGATGATATGGGAGTACATAACAGATTTACAGCGGGGATGGAGGATGATATGGGAGTACATAACAGATTTACAGTGGGGATGGAGGATGATATGGGAGTACATAACAGATTTACTGTGGGGATGGATGGTGATATGGGAGTACATAACAGATTTACAGTGGGGATGGAGGATGATATGGGAGTACATAACAGATTAACAGTGGGGATGGAGGATGATATGGGAGAACATAACAGATATACAGTGGGGATGGAGGATGACATGGGAGTACATAACAGATTTACAATGAGGATGGAGGATGATATGGGAGTACATAACAGATTTACAGTGGGGATGGAGGTTGATATGGGAGTACATAACAGATTTACAGTGGGGATGGAGGATGATATGGGAGTACATAACAGACTTACAATTAGGATGGAGGATGATATGGGTGTACATAACAGATTTACAGTGGGGATGGAGGATGATATGGGAGTACATAACAGACTTACAATTAGGATGGAGGATGATATGGGAGAACATAACAGATTTACCGTGGATATGGGGGATGATATGGGAGTACATAACATATATACAGTAGGGATGGAGGATGGTATGGGAGTACATACCAGATTTACAGTGGGGATGGAGGATGATGTGGGAGTACATAACAGATTTACAGTGGCTATGGGGATGATATAGGGGTACATAACATATAGACAGGGGGATGGAGGATGATATGGGAATATATAACAGATTTAACTTGGGAAAGAGGGATGATATGGGAGTACATAACAGATATACTGTGGTGATGGAGGATGATGCGGGAGTACATATCAGATTTACAGTGGGGATGGAGGATGATACGGGAGTACATAACAAATTTACATTGGGGATGGAGGATGGTGTGGGAGTATATAACAGATTTACAGTAGGGATGGAGGATTATATGGGAGTACAAAACCGATTTACAGAGGGACTGGAGGATGATGTGGGAGAACATAACAAATTGACAGTGGGGATGGAGGATGATATGGGAGTACATAAACGATATACAGTGGGGATGGAGGATGATATGGGAAAACATAACAGATATACAGTAGGATGGAGGATGATATGGGAGTACATAACAGATTTACAGTGAGCAAGGAGGATGGAATGGGAGTACATAACATACATAAAGTAGGGGTGGAGGATGATATGGGAGTACAGAACAGATGTACAGTGGGGATGGAGGATGATGTGGGAGTACATAACATATATACAGTGGGGATGGAGGAATGATAAGGGAGTACATAACAGATTTACAGTGGGGATGGAGGATGGTAAGGGAGTACATAACAGATATACAGTGGAATGGAGGATGATATGGGAGTACATTACAGATTTACAGTGGGGATGGAGGATGGAATGGGGGTACATAATATATATACAGTAGGGATGGAGGATGATATGGGAGTACAGAACAGATGTACAGTGTGGATGGAGGATGATATGGGAGGACATAACAGATGTACAGTGGAGATGGAGGATGATATGGGAGTACATAACAGATGTACAGTGGGGATGGAGGATGATATGGGAGTACATAACAGATGTACAGTGGGGATGGAGGATGATATTGGAGTACATAACAGATTAAAAGTGGGGATTGAGGATGATATGGGAGCATATAAAAGATATACAGTGGGGATGGAGGGTGATATGGGAGTACAGAACATATATACAATAGGGATGGAGGATGATATGGGAGTACATAACAGATTTACAGTGGGGATGGAGGATGATATGGGAGTACATAACATACATACAGTGTGGATGGAGGATGATATGGGAGTACATAACTGATGTACAGTGGGGATGGAGGATGATATGGGAGTACATAACATATATACAGTAGGGATGGAGGATGATATGGGAGTACATGACAGACTAACAGTGGGGATGGAGGATGATATGGGAGTACATAACATATATACAGTGTGGATGGAGGATGATATGGGAGTACATAACAGATGTACAGTGGGGATGGAGGATGATGTGGGAGTACATAACAGATTAACAGTGGGGATGGAGGATGATATGGGAGTACATAACAGATGTACAGTGGGGATAGAGGATGATATGGGAGTACATAACAGATTAACAGTGGGGATGGAGGATGATATGGGAGTACATAACAGATTAACAGTGGGGATTGAGGATGATATGGGAGTCCATAACATATATACAGTGTGGATGGAGGATGATATGGGAGTACATAACTGATGTACAGTGGGGATGGAGGATGATATGGGAGTACATAACAGATTAACAGTGGGGATGGAGGATTTTATGGGAGTACATAACATATATACAGTGGGGATGGAGGATGTTTTGGGAGTACATGACAGATGAACAGTGGGGATGGAGGATGATATGGGAGTACATAACAGATTAACAGTGGGATGGAGGATGATATGGGAGCATATAAAAGATATACAGTGGGGATGGAGGGTGATATGGGAGTAGATAACAGATTAACAGTGGGGATGGAGGGTGATATGGGAGTAGATAACAGATTAACAGTGTGGATGGAGGATGATATGGGAGTACATAACATATATACAGTGTGGATGGAGGATGATATGGGAGTACATAAGAGATGTTCAGTGGGGATGGAGGATGATATGGGAGTACATAACAGATTAACAGTGGGGATGGAGGATGATATGGGAGTACATAACATATATACAGTGGGGATGGAGGATGATGTGGGAGTACATGACAGATTAACAGTGGGGGTGGAGGATGATATGGGAGTACATAACAGATTAACAGTGGGGATTGAGGATGGTATGGAAGTACATAACAGATTAACAGTGGGGATTGAGGATGATATGGAAGCATATAAAAAATATACAGTGGGGATGGAGGGTGATATGGGAGTACATAACAGATTAACAGTGGGGATGGAGGATGATATGGGAGTACATAACAGATTAACAGTGGGGATGGAGGATGATATGGGAGTACATAACATATATACAGTGTGGATGGAGGATGATATGGGAGTACATAACAGTGTACAGTAGGGATGGAGGATGATATGGGAGTACATAACATATATACAGTAGGGATGGAGGATGATATGGGAGTACATAACATATATACAGTGTGGATGGAGGATGATATGGGAGTACATAACAGAGTAACAGTGGGGATGGAGGATGATATGGGAGTACATAACAGATTAACAGTGGGGATGGAGGATGATATGGGAGTACATAACATATATACAGCAGGGATGGAGGATGATATGGGAGCATATAAAAGATATAAAGTTGGGATGGAGGATGATATGGGAGTACATAACAGATTAACAGTGGGGATGGAGGATGATATGGGAGTACATAACAGATTAACAGTGGGGATGGAGGATGATATGGGAGTACATAACAGATTAACAGTGGGGATTGAGGATGATATGGAAGCATATAAAAGATATACAGTGGGGATGGAGGGTGATATGGGAGTAGACAACAGATATAGAGTGGTGATGGAGAATGAAACGGGAGTATATAACAGATTTACAGTGGTGATGGAGGATGGAATGGGAGTACATAACATATATAAAGTAGGAATGGAGGATGATATGGGAGTACATAACTGATTAACAGTGGGAATTGTGGATGATATGGGAGTACATGACAGATTAACAGTGGGGATGGAGGATGATATGGGAGTGCATAACAGATTAACAGTGGTGATTGAGGATGATATGGGAGTACATGACAGATTAACAGTGGGGATTGAGGATGATATGGGAGCATATAAAAGATATACAGTGGGGATGGAGGGTGATATGGGAGTAGATAACAGATTAACAGTGGGGATGTAGGGTCATATGGGAGTAGATAACAGATTAACAGTGTGGATGGAGGAGGATATGGGAGTACATAACATATGTACAGTGGGGATGGAGGATGATATGGGAGTACATAACATATGTACAGTAGGGATGGAGGATGATATGGGAGTACATAACAGATTAACGGTGGGGATGGAGGATGATATGGGAGTGCATGACAGATTAACAGTGGGGATGGAGGATGATATGGGAGTACATAACAGATTAACAGTGGGGATGGAGGATGATATGGGAGTACATAACATATATACAGTAGGGATGGAGGATGATATGGGAGTACATGACAGATTAACAGTGGGGATGGAGGATGATATGGGAGTACATGACAGATTAACAGTGGGGACGGAGGATGATATGGAAGTAGATGGCAGATTAACAGTGTGGATGGAGGATGATAGGGGAGTACATGACAGATGTACAGTGGGGATGGAGGATGATATGGGAGTACAAAAAATATATACAGTTGGGATGGAGGATGATATGGGAGTACATAACATATATACAGTAGGGATGGAGGATGATATGGGAGTACATAACAGATTAACAGTGAGGATGGGGGATGGAATGGGATTACATAATATATATACAGTTGGGTTGGAGGATGATATGGGCGTACACTGCAGATTTACAGTGGGGATGGAGGATGATATGGGAGTACATAACAGATTTACAGTGGATTTGGGGATGATATGGGAGTACATAACAGATATACAGGGGGCTGGAGGATGCTATGGGAGTACATAACAGATTTAACTTGGGGATGGGGGATGATATGGGAGTACATAACATATATATAGTGGGGATAGAGGATGATATGGGAGTACATAACAGATTTACAGTGGGGATGGAGGATGATATGGGAGTACATGACAGATTAACAGTGGGGATGGAGGATGATATGGGAGTAGATAACAGATTAACAGTGGGGATGGAGGATGATATGGGAGTACATAACAGATTAACAGTGGGGATTGATGATGATATGGGAGTACATGACAGATTAACAGTGGGGATGGAGGATGATATGGGAGTACATAACAGATTAACAGTGGGGATGGAGGATGATATGGGAGTACATAACAGATTAACAGTGGGGATGGAGGATGATATGGGAGTACATAACATATATACTGTGTGGATGGAGGATGATATGGGAGTACAGAACAGATTAACAGTGGGGATGGAGGATGATATGGAAGCATATAAAAGATATACAGTGGGGATGGAGGGTGATATGGGAGTAGATAACAGATATAGAGCGGTGATGGAGAATGAAATGGGAGTATATAACAGATTTACAGTGGTGATGGAGTATGGAATGGGAGTACATAACAGATTTACAGTGAGTATGGAGGATGGAATGGGAGTACATAACATATATAGAGTAGGGATGGAGGATGATATGGGAGTACAGAACAGTTTTACAGTGAGTATGGAGGATGGAATGGGAGTACATAACATATATAGAGTAGGATGGAGGATGATATGGGAGTACAGAACAGATGTACAGTGGGGATGGAGGATGATGTGGCAGTACATAACATATACACAGTTGGGATGGAGGATGATATGGGAGTACATAACATATATACAGTAGGGATGGAGGATGATATGGGAGTACATAACAGATTAACAGTGAGGATGGGGGATGGAATGGGATTACATAATATATATAGAGTAGGGTTGGAGGATGATATGGGAGTACACTGCAGATTTACAGTGGAGATGGAGGATGATATGGGAGTACATAACAGATTTACAGTGGATTTGGGGATGTTATGGGCGTACATAACAGATATACAGGGGGCTGGAGGATGCTATGGGAGTACATAACAGATTTAACTTGGGGATGGGGCATGATATGGGAGTACATAACATATATATAGTGGGGATAGAGGATGATATGGGAGTACATAACAGATTTACAGTGGGGATGGAGGATGATATGGGGGCACATAACAGCTATACAGTGTGATGGAGGATGATATGGGAGTGCATAACAGATTTACAGTGAGTATGGGGGATGGAATGGGGGTACATAACATGTATACAGTAGGGATGGAGGATGACATGGGAGTACAGAACAGATGTATAGTGGGATGGAGGATGATATGGGAGTACATAGCATATATACAGTAGGAATGGAGGATGATATGGGAGTACATAACAGATATACAATTGGGATGGAGGGTGATATGGGAGTAGATAACAGATTTACAGTGGAGATGGAGGATGATATGGGAGCGCAGAACAGATGTACAGTGGGGATGGAGGATGATGTAGGAGTACATAACATATATACAGTGGTGATGGAGTATGATATGGGAGTACAGAACAGATGTATAGTGGGGATGGAGAATGATGTGGGAGTACATAACATATACTCGCCCGAAAAAGAAAGTGTGCATTGCAGAAATTGATCAAACTCCAAAAAAATAATTTCGTAGGTGTAAAGAGTGTTAACCTGTTCATGAATAGGTTATATTGAACATAAAAACAGCTTTCCCCGTTAAAATTGCATTAACGTTAAATGACGTGCTGCACCTTTGTGAAAAGGCATGTTTGGCACGGGGAGAGTCTGAAAATTCATGCAGCAGTGTGAATCCTTGGGTATTTAAACACTAAAGTAAGGCCTTCCTATCGTTCACATTCAAACTTGCGCTGCTTTTAAAACGACTCCACATTAGCATGCCAAGATTGACAATGAATCAATGTCTCCTTGACCTGGGTATGATTAGAGCTGGCAGAACACACAGAAAGGTTGCCCAGCATTTGAACTACCACCGTAACACTGTAGACAGGCAAGTCCATCGACATGCACAACATGATGACGTTCGAGACCGACCCCGCTCCGGGAGACCCCGAGTTACCACCCCTGCACAAGATCGGTATATCCGTGTCGTCCATCTCCGGAACCGGCAACAAACGGCAACGACGACAGCCAGGAACATCCCTAACCTGAGACGGATACATCCTCAAACAGTAATCAACCGACTGAGAGAATACGGCTTACGTCCTCGAAGACCTGCAATTCGTCCGATTTTGACGTTACGTCATCGTCGTGCTCGACTGCAGTGGTGTAGGCAACATCTCAGGCATCCCTTACACTGGTGGCGACGTGTTTTATTCACAGATGAATGTCGTTTCCATCTTTCATCATCAGATGGCCGCCAGAGAGTGTACAGACGTCGAAACGAACGCTACGCAGATCCATATGTCGTGGAGCGAAACCGTTATGGGGGAGGGTCTCTCATGATGTGGGGTGGCATCACTGCCCGTAACAGAACTGAGCTGGTCATTATGGATGGCAATCTCAATGCAGCCAGATATCGTGATGAAGTGCTTACACCTGTTGTTGTCCCATTTCTGCAACGTCACGGCCCCGGCGTCATTCTACAACAGGACAACGCCCGACCCCACGCAGCTTGTGTTGTTCAACAGTGTCTGCAGCAACAACAAGTGGATGTTCTTCCCTGGCCCGCAAATTCGCCCGATATCTCACCCATTGAGCACGTATGGGACGAAATGAAACGTCAGCTACGCCGGCTTCCACATGCACCGTCAACGCTTGTGGAACTCCAAAGACAGCTTATCAGAATATGGAACAACATCCCACAACACTCCCATGCTAACTTGTTCGCTTCCATGAGGCGTGGATGCACGGCAGTAGTCGATGCAGACGGAGGTCATATCAGATATTGAGTGTGTGACTTTTGTGTTTGACCCTTAGTGTCTTTGACTCTCCATGGCACCAAGAGTATTCGTCGTAGCGTAATGAAATTCCTCGTGTTGATCACAAATTGATTCATCTGTGATTGAATAAAATTTCCATGAATGAAAATGATATATATCTTTTTTTTGTGTTACTTTTTAGCATGCACACTTTCTTTTTTGGGAGAGTATATATACAGTGTGGATGGAGGATGATATGGGAGTACAGGACAGATGTACAGTGGGGATGGAGGATGATATGGGAGTACATAGTAGATTTACAATGAGTATGGAGGATGGAATGGGGATACATAACATATATACAGTGTGGATGGAGGATGATATGGGAGTACAGAACAGATGTACAGTGGGAATGGAGGATGATGGGGGAGTACATATCATATATACAGTGGGGATGGAGGATTATATGGGAGTCCAGGACAGATGTACAGTGGGGATGGAGGATGATATGGGAGCACATAACAGATTTACAGTGAGTATGGATGATGGAATGGGAGTACATAACATATATACAGTAGGGATGGATGATGATATGGGAGTACATAACAGATGTACAGTGGGGATGGAGGAGGATGTGGGAGTACATAACATATATACAGTGGGGTTGGAGGATGGAATGTGAGTACATAACATATATACAGTAGGGATGGAGGATGATATGGGAGTACAGAACAGATGTACAGTGGGGATGGAGGATGGTGTGGCAGTACATAACATATACACAGTGGGGATAGAGGATGGTATGGGAGTACATAACAGATTTACAGTGGGGATGGGGGATGATAAGGGAGTACATAACAGATATAGAGTGGAATGGAGGATGATATGGGAGTACATAACAGATTTACAGTGAGTATGGAGGATGTAATGGGGGTACATAACATATATACAGTGTGAATGGAGGATGATATGGGAATACAGAACAGATGCACAGTGGGAATGGAGGATGATGTGGGAGTACATAACATATATACAGTGGGGATGGAGGATGATATGGGAGTACAGGACAGATGTACAGCGGGGATGGAGGATTATATGGGAGCACATAACAGATTAACAGTGGAGATGGAGGATGGAATGGGAGTACATAACATATATACAGTAGGAATGGATGATGATATGGGAGTACATAACTGATGTACAGTGGGGATGGAGGATGATGTGGGAGTACATAACATATATACAGTGGGGAAGGAGGATGGAATGTGAGTACATAACATATATACAGTAGGGATGGAGGATGATATGGGAGTACAGAACAGATGTACAGTGGGGATGGAGGATGATGTGGCAGTACATAACATATACACAGTGGGGATAGAGGATGATATGGGAGTACATAACAGATTTACAGTGGGGATGGAGGATGATAAGGGAGTACATAACAGATATAGAGTGGAATGGAGGATAATATGGGAGTACTTAACAGATTTACAGTGAGTATGGAGGATGGAAGGGGGGTACATAACATATATACAGTGTGGATGGATGATGATATGGGAGTACAGAACAGATGTACAGTGGGGATGGAGGATGATGTGGGAGTACATAGCATATATACAGTGGGGATGGAGGATGATATCGGAGTACAGGACAGATGTACAGTGGGGATGGAGGATGATATGGGAGCACATAACAGATTTACAGTGAGTATGGAGGATGGAATGGGAGTACATGACATATATACAATAGGGATGGATGATGATATGGGAGTACATAACAGATGTACAGTGGGGATGGAGGATGATGTGGGAGTACATAACATATATACAGTGGGGATGGAGGATGGAATGGGAGTACATAACATATATACAGTAGAGATGGAGGTTGATATGGGAGTACAGAGCAGATGTATAGTGGGGATGGAGGATGATGTGGCAGTACATAACATATATACAGTGGGAATGGGGGATGATATGAGAGTACAGAACAGATGTACAGTGGGGATGGAGGATGATATGGGAGTACATAACATATATACACTAGGGATGGAGGATGATATGGGAGTCCATAACAGATTAAGAGTGGGGATTGAGGATAATATGGGAGCATATAGCATATATACAGTGGGGATGCAGGGTGATATGGAAGCAGATAACAGATTTACAGTGGAGATGGAGGATGATATGGGAGCACAGAACAGATGTACAGTGGGGATGGAGGATTATGCGGGAGTACAAACCGTACATACAGTAGGAATGGAGGATGATATGGGAGTACATAACAGATACAGAGTGGGATGGAGGATGATATGGGAGTACATAACAGATTTACAGTGGGGATGGAGGATGATATGTGAGTACATAACAGATTTACAGTGGATATGGGGATGATATTGGAGTACACATCAGATATACAGGGAGATGGTGGACGATATGGGAGTACATATCAGATATACAGTGGGGATGGAGGATTATATGGGAGTACATAACAGATTTACAGAGAGGATGGAGGATGATATGGGAGTACATAACAGATATACAGTGGGGATGGAGGATGAGTTGGGAGTACATAACAGATATACAGTGGGTTTGGAGGATGATATGGGAGTACCTAACAGATATACAGGGAGATGGTGGACGATATGGGAGTACATAACAGATATACAGGGAGATGGTGGACGATATGGGAGTACATATCAGATATACAGTGGGGATGGAGGATGATATGGGAGTGCATAACAGATATGCAGTGGGGTTGGAGGATGATATGGGAGTACATAACAGATATGCAGTGGGGGTGGAGGATGATATGGGAGTACATAGCAGATATGCAGTGGGGATGGAGGATGATATGGGAGTACATAACTGATATGCAGTGGGGGTGGAGGATGATATGGGAGTACATAACAGATATACAGTGGGGGTGGAGGATGATATTGGAGTACATAACAGATAAGCAGTGGGGGTGGAGGATGATATGGGAGTACATAACAGATATGCAGTGGGGGTGGAGGATGATATGGGAGTACATAACAGATATGCAGTGGGGGTGGAGGATTATATGGGAGTACATAACAGATATGCAGTGGGGGTGGAGGATGATATGGGAGTACATAACAGATATGCAGTGGGGGTGGAGGATGATATGGGAGTACATAACAGATATGCAGTGGGGGTGGAGGATGATATGGGAGTACATAACAGATATGCAGTGGGGGTGGAGGATGATATGGTAGTACATAACAAATATGCAGTGGGGGTGGAGGATGATATGGGAGTACATAACAGATATGTAGTGGGGGTGGAGGATGATATGGGAGTACATAACAGATGTACAGTGGGGATGGAGGATGATGTGACAGTACATAACAGATATACAGAGGGAATGGAGGATGATATGGGAGTACATGACAGATATACAGTGGGGATGGAGGATGAGATGGGAGTACATAACAGATACAGAGTGGGATGGAGGATGATATGGGAGTACATAACAGATATACATTGGGGATGGAGGAAGATATGGGAGTACATAACAGATTTACAGTGAGGATGGAGAATGATATGGGAGTACAAAACGGATTTACAGTGGGGTTGGAGGATGATATGGGAGTACATAACAGATGTCGGAAAGGAGACCATTATTTCCAGTTGAGATTGGGGTCGATACCATTTATGAAAGTTTTGGTCGGAAAGGAGACTATTAATCCCAATTGACATCCGGTCGATACCATTATCGCAGTTTAGGTCGGAATATAAGCCATTAATCCCCGTTGAGATCGGGTTCGATACCATTTATCGAAGTTTAGGTCGTGGTGATAATTTTCGGCAACATTAATTCTAGTTATGGCCGTAGTTTCCGACACAATTAATTCTAGTTGTGGTCGTTGTGTCGGACACGATTAATTCTGGTTTGGGTCGTAGTTTCCGGCAACATTAATTCAAGTTATGGCCGTAGTGTCCGACACAATTAATTCTAGTTATGGTCGTAGTGTCCGACACAATTAATTCTAGTTATGGTCGTAGTGTCCGACACAATTAATTCTAGTCATGGTCGTAGTTTCCGGCAACATTAATTCTAGTTATGGTCGTAGTGTCCGACACAATTAATTCTAGTTATGGTCGTAGTGTCCGACACAATTAATTCTAGTTATGGTCGTAGTGTCCGACACAATTAATTCTAGTTATGGCCGTAGTTTCAGGCAACATTAATTCTAGTTATGGTCGTAGTGTCCGACACAATTAATTCTAGTTATGGTCGTAGTGTCCGACGCAATTAATTCTAGTTATGGTCGTAGTGTCCGACACAATTATTTCTAGTTATGGTCGTAGTGTTCGACACAATTAATTCTAGTTATGGTCGTAGTTTCCGGCAACATTAATTCTAGTTATGGTCGTAGTGTCCAACACAATTAATTCTAGTTATGGTCGTAGTGTCCGATACAATTAATTCTAGTTATGGTCGTAGTGTCCGACACAATTAATTCTAGTTATGGTCGTAGTGTCCGACAACATTAATTCTAGTTATGGTCGTAGTGTCCGACACAATTAATTCTAATTATGGCCGTCGTGTCCGACGCAATTAATTCTAGTTATGGCCGTAGTGTCTGGCAACATTAATTCTAGTTATGGTCGTAGTGTCCGACAACATTAAATCTAGTTATGGCCGTAGTGTCCGACATAATTAATTCTAGTTATGGTCATAGTGTCCGACAACATTAATTCTAGTTATGGTCGTAGTGTGCGACATAATTAATTCTAGTTATGGTCGTAGTGTCCCACACAATTAATTCTAGTTATGGTCGTAGTGTCCGACACAATTGATTCTAGTTATGGTCGTAGTGTCCCACCCAATTAATTCTAGTTATGGTCGTAGTGTCCGACACAATTAATTCTAGTTATGGTCGTAGTGTCCGACAACATTAATTCAAGTTATGGCCGTAGTTTCCGGCAACATTAATTCTAGTGATGGTCGTAGTGTCCGACACAATTAATTCTAGTTATGGTCGTAGTGTCCGACACAATTAATTCTAGTTATGGTCGTAGTGTCCGACACAATTAATTCTAGTTATGGCCGTAGTTTCCGTCAACATTAATTCTTGTTATGGTCGTAGTGTCCGACAACATTAATTCTAGTTATGGTCGTAGTTTCCGGCAACATTAATTCTAGTTATGGTCGTAGTGTTCCACACAATTAAGTCTAGTTATGGTCGTAGTGTCCGACACAATTAATTCTAGTTATCATCGTAGTGTCCGACACAATTAATTCTAGTTATGGTCGTAGTGTCCGACACAATTAATTCTAGTTATGGTCATAGTGTCCGACACAATTAATTCTAGTTATGGCCGTAGTGTCCGACAACATTAATTCTAGTTATGGTCGTAGTGTCCGACACAATTAATTCTAGTTATGGTCGTAGTGTCCCACACAATTAATTCTAGTTATGGTCGTAGTGACCGACACAATTAATTCTAGTTATTATCGTAGTGTCCAACACAATTAATTCTAGTTATGGTCGTAGTGTCCGACACAATTAATTCTAGTTATGGTCGTAGTGTCTGACACAATTATTTCTAGTTATGGTCGTAGTGTCCGACAACATTAATTCTAGTTATGGCCGTAGTGTCCGGCACGATTAATTCTAGTTATGGCCGTAGTGTCCGACACCATTAATTCTAGTTATGGTCATAATGTCCGACACCATTAATTCTAGTTATGGTCATAATGTCCGACACAATGAATTCTACTTATGGTCGTAGTGTCCGACACAATTAATTCTAGTTATGGTCGTAGTGTCCGACACAATTAATTCTAGTTATGGTCGTAGTGTCCGACACAATTAATTCTAGTTATGGTCGTAGTGTCCGACACAATTAATTCTAGTTATGGTTGTAATGTCCGACACAATTAATTCTAGTTACGGTCGTAATGTCCGACACAATTAATTCTAGTTATGGTCGTAGTGTCCGACACAATTAATTCTAGTTATGGTCGTTGTGTCCCACACAATTAATTCTAGTTATGGTCGTAGTGTCCGACACAATTAATTCTAGTTATGGTCGTAGTGTCCCACACAATTAATTCTAGTTATGGTCGTAGTGTCCGACACAATTAATTCTAGTTATTATCATAGTGTCCGACACAATTAATTCTAGTTATGGTCGTAGTGTCCGACACAATTAATTCTAGTTATGGTCGTAGTGTCCGACACAATCAATTCTAGTTATGGTCATAGTGTCCGACACAATTAATTCTAGTTATGGCCGTAGTGTCCGACAACATTAATTCTAGTTATGGTCGTAGTGTCCGACACAATTAATTCTAGTTATGGTCGTAGTGTCCGACACAATTAATTCTAGTTATGGCCGTAGTGTCCAACAACATTAATTCTAGTTATGGTCGTAGTGTCTGACAACATTAATTCTAGTTATGGTCGTAGTGTGCGACACAATTAATTCTAGTTATGGCCGTAGTTTCCGGCAACATTAATTCTAGTTATGGTCGTAGTGTCCAACACAATTAATTCTAGTTATGGTCGTAGTGTCCGACACAATTAATTCTAGTTATGATCGGAGTGTCCGACGCAATTAATTCTAGTTATGGTCGTAGTGTTCGACACAATTAATTCTGGTTATGGTCGTAGTGTCCGACACAATTAATTCTAGTTATGGTCGTAGTGTCCCACACAATTAATTCTAGTTATGGTCGTAGTGTCCCACACAATTAATTCTAGTTATGGTCGTAGTGTCCCACACAATTAATTCTAGTTATGGTCGTAGTGTCCCACACAATTAATTCTAGTTATGGTCGTAGTGTCCCACACAATTAATTCTAGTTATGGTCGTAGTGTCCGACACAATTAATTCTAGTTATGGTCGTAGTGTCCGACACAATTAATTCTAGTTATGGTCGTAGTGTCCGACACAATTAATTCTAGTTATGGTCGTAGTGTCCGACACAATTAAATCTAGTTATGGCCGTAGTGTCCGACAACATTAATTCTAGTTATGGTCGTAGTGTGCGACACAATTAATTCTAGTTATGGTCGTAGTGTCCCACACAATTAATTCTAGTTATGGTCGTAGTGTCCGACACAATTAATTCTAATTATGGTCGTAGTGTCCGGCACAATTAATTCTAGTTATGGGCGTAGTGACTGAAACTATTAATTCTAAGTATGGTCGTCGTGTTTGACAACAACGTTAAATCTAGTTATAGTCGTAGTGACTGACAAAATTAATTCTAGTTATTGTCGGAGTTTCTGACAACATTAATTCTTTTTATGGTCGTGGTGTCTGACACCATTAATTCTAGTTACGGTCGTGGTGTCTGATAACATTAAAACTAGTTATGGTTGTAGTGTCTGATAACATTAAAACTAGCTATGGTCGTAGTGTCTGACAACATTAATTCTATGTATGGTCGTAGTGTCTGACAACATTAATTCTAGTTACGGTCGTGGTGTCTGATAACATTAATTCTGGTTATGATCGTTGGTTCCGACACCATTAATTCTATTTATGATAGTAGTGTCTCGCAACATTAATTCTAGTTATGGTTGTAGTGTCTGACAACATTAATACTAGTTATGGTCGTAGTGTATGACAACATTAATTCTACCTGTGGTCGTAGTGACTGACAACATTAATCCTTGTTATGGTCGTGGTGTCTGACACCATTAATTCTAGTTACGGTCGTGGTGTCTGATAACATTAATTCTGGTTATGGTTGTAGTGTCTGATAACATTAAAACTAGTTATGGTTGTAGTGTCTGACAACATTAAAACTAGTTATGGTCGTAGTGTCTGACAACATTAATTCTATGTATGGTCGTAGTGTCTGACAACTTTAATTCTAGTTATGGTCGTAGTGTCTGACATGCTTAATTCTAGTTATGGTCGTAGTGTCTGACATGCTTAATTCTAATAACCGCCGTAGTGTCTGACACAATTAATTCTAGTTTTGGTCGTAGTGTCTGACACGATTAATTCTAATTATGGTCGTAGTGTCTGACACCATAATTCTAATTATGGTCGGAGTCGAGACCATTTATTTTCGTTTTGATGGAGATCATTAATTATAGTTAAGGTGGAGACTTTTGGTTGTTGGTACAATAAAACATTACAAGACAACTTATTTTCAAACACATGGTTTGTAGCTGTACTCGAGGGGGGCAAGCAGAGGTTATGTCATTTGGCCTCTCGACTCCCTCCCCCCTGAACCCCCCTCCCCCCAAAAAAAAAATCCTCCAGTCCGAATATTTTGGTCATGATTGGAGCCTTAGATATCAAATCGATGCAGCTGGTAACACTATCTACATCTTACGAGACCAAGTTCACTACTTGGACCTTTGTCACCCTCACAGTCGGTCTCATACACAGTCGTTCTCATAAAAATGTCTGTGATACCCGATTCGAGATGTTGGAAGTAACGTGACCAATTTGGAATACAGTACACGCTAATTAAATTAGAAGTCCATGTGTCGCCGTGACCACAATATGCATATATACACATTACCTGAGCCTTTAACCACTTCACTGATACCACAATATGTATATATACACATTACCTGAGCCTTTAACCACTTCACTGATACCACAATATGTATATATACACATTACCTGAGCCTTTAACCCCTTCACTGATACCACAATGTGTATATATACACATTACCTGAGCCTTTAACCACTTCACTGATACCACAATATGTATATATACACATTACCTGAGCCTTTAACCACTTCACTGATACCACAATATGTATATATACACATTACCTGAGCCTTTAACTACTTAACAATATGTATAGAAACACATTACCTGAGCCTTTAACCACTTTACTGATACCACAATATGTATATATACACATTACCTGAGCATTTAACTACTTCACTGTGGCACTGTTCCAGACAAAATGAAAATCGCAAAAGTTATTCCAATATTTAAAGCAGGCGACCAACATAACTTTACAAATTACAGACCCATTAGCATTCTTCCAACATTCTCAAAAGTGTTAGAAAAACTTATGTCTGTAAGACTTTTAAAATACTTAAATCGTTTTAGTATCCTACATCCAAATCAGTACGGTTTTACGAAAAATCATAGTACGGTGCATCCTGTCATGCAATTGTTGAAAACTATATCAGAAGAAAATAATAAAAGAAGCAAAAACAGCACATTTGCGTTATTTTTAGATCTTTCAAAAGCATTTGCTACAATAAACCATGACATTTTAATAAATAAACTATATAGATATGGTATTAGAGGTTTGGGTAATGACTGGTTTAAAAGCTATTTATCTGATAGGTCACAGTATGTCGCATACGGCGACCACACATCTGACAGAGCAGAAATATCACGCGGAGTTCCACAAGGCTCGATACTCGGCCCGACACTGTTCCTTATATTTGTCAATGACACCTATCATGCTACATGCCTATATCTCCTATCTTTTGCTGACTACACAACTGGGCTTTCTTCGGGTCCAGACCCAAATCAATTAGCCCAACTCATAAATAAAGAGCTCGAAAGAGTGTTTGAATGGTGTTGAGCGAATCAACTTGTATTAAATGCAACAAAAACTAAATATATTTTAATCAACCCTTCCGCCAAAAATACAACAACAATTCACCAAAATATATTAATAAATGGTCAAATCATAAGTAGAGTAGGTTCAAATAATGCAGAAAATCTCTTAAATTCTTAGGAATACATATTGATGATAGTTTATCTTACAAACATCATATATCTCAACTCTCTTCAAAGATTGCTCTGGCAAACTTCGCACGAAATAGAATGAAGACCACACTTCCCCGTGAAGCTCTGAAAACACTTTATTATGCCCTAATACACATACATTTAGTGTATGGGATAAACGTATGGGGTAATGCTAGAACGACCAAAAAGATACTGCTTCTTCAGAAACGCTCCATCTGTCTAAAAACAATAAGTAATATAATGCACACACTGATCCCCTCTTTCGGGAAACTAAGATTCTTAAAGTAAATGATCTCTTCAAACTCCACGCGTGCCTGTTCGTTTTTGACTGGTATCACGATAACTTGCCAGTATCCTTTAGACATTATTTCCACACAGTAGTCAATACTACGGGTAGAGCTAGTAGAAGGAGAGATACTCTCCAAATTGTTAGAACAAGGACAAGGTCTCTTTAAGAATTTTCCAACACATATGTACCCCAAACTCTGGAACGATTTAGACCTTGATTTACGTAATATAAACAACAGAAACATTTTTAAAAAACAATTAATCACAAAATTATTGTCCCAGTACTCCGCCAACATCGACTGTAATAATCCTTACTGTACTGACTGTGCGTTTAACAATAGGTAGAATATTTTCAGAATAAACCGAGTGGGTATGCATTTTTCATTTTCATTTTTATGCATTCCGCGATAACACAAATTCAAAGCTTTCCAAGCGCAGAGCCGACAGACGTGGACAGTGAAATAACAATAGGGGAATTTTGTACCTGGTCTGCTCCTGTTGAGGATTCCAACTCTCAGCGTCGGTCCGTGGGAGTCTTTCTGAGCACCCCACGGAGTGGCGTCGGGGTTTGGAGTTGTCAAAGAGGGAGAAGTAGTTACTATTGACACATTTCTGCTGGTACTATATACGACTGGACAAATTCTCGTCTCTTGACCCTTTGCCCAACGTGGCGGCCGGGGCCGGCCAGCGCTATTCTCAAAAACTGCCAACCAGTTTTCATTATTTTTTTCGTTTTTTTGTCTCAGGAGCATGGGTTATGGCCCCTCATTGGAGCGAGTTCGTCGAGCTCCTCCCGGTGGGGTTCGTGACCTGTGTTCTTGAGAATGAAAGAAAATAGTGATTCAAGAGTTTCTTCTTTTTTTCTTTTTTTTTACAAGTGTCGTCTGCTTTTCATGTTGGGTAAAGGGGTAACTCAATTCTCGTCTCTTAACTAAATTGTGTGAGTTACACTAGCCACCAGCGACCAAGACTAAGTATAGATGAACGATTGTTGGACAGTCCGATTCCAATGTTGCATGATATAATCCCCGGGAGACGACAGGTAGATAGCCAGTCTGGCTATACCGTCCCCCTGCGGTATACAGGTTTATTAGATTATTTTTATTCTATAATTCTGTATGCATATTTTTGTTCTATAATGATGCATGTATAATTTTTTTGTTTTTTGTTGTATACTGCTAAATAAAGATTCATTCATTCATTCATTACCTGAGCCTTTAAACACTTCACAATATGTATATATACACATTACCTGAGCCTTTAACCACTTCACAATATGTATATATACACATTACCTGAGCCTTTAACCACTTCACTGATATCACAATATGTATATATACACATTACCTGAGCCTTTAACCACTTCACAATATGTATATATACACATTACCTGAGCCTTTAACTACTTCACTGATACCACAATATGTATATATACACATTACCTGAGCCTTTAACCACTTCACTGATACCACAATATGTATATATACACATTACCTGTGTCTTTAACCACTTCACTGATATCACAATATGTTTATATACACATTACCTGAGCCTTTAACCACTTCACAATATGCATATATACACATTGTCTGAGCCTTTGACCACTGCACAATATGTATATATACACATTATCTGAGCCTTTGACCACTGCACAATATGTATATATACACATTACCTGAGCCTTTGACCACTTCACAATATGTATATATACACATTGCCTGAGCCTTTGACCACTGCACAATATGTATATATACACATTACCTGAGCCTTTGACCACTTCACAATATGTATATATACACATTACCTGAGCATTTGACCACTTCACAATATGTATATATACACATTACCTGAGCCTTTGACCACTTCACAATATGTATATATACACATTACCCGAGCCTTTGACCACTTCACAATATGTATATATACACATTACCTGAGCCTTTGACTACTTCACAATATGTATATATACACATTACCTGAGCCTTTAACCGCTTCACAATATGTATATATCCACATTATCTGAGCCTTTGACCACTTCACAATATGTATATATACACATTACCTGAGCCTTTAACCACTTCACAATATGTATATATACACATTACCTGAGCCTTTGACCACTTCACAATATGTATATATACACATTACCTGACACTACCACATTACCATAACACTTTGGCCGGCCGCTGATTTGTTGCGGTTCTCATATGAGAAGGCCTTGGTTACCCCTGTTCTACCAACTGCCTCCCTATTCCCACGCTTCTTCTCTCCTCCCAACACTCGGAGACGAACTGCTTGATGACATCCCTTGCCCCATTCTTCTCAATCTCTGCGATTAGCATATTAACTCTCTCCTTTGAGTCGGCCCCTAACCACATGTCCTTCATTCTCCCATTCCACTTCCCCATTATACTCCCCGCGAATCTTGTTCTTTTAGACTGTATTTTGGGCATTCTAGAAGAATGTGTTGCAGGGTCTCCACCGCGCCCAAATTACACATCTGGCACTTCTTTTCACTGCGCCCTCCCCCCCCCCCCCCCCCCCAAAAAAGTCGTTTGTATGACTCGAAAAAAGTTTGTCCAATAGGCACTAACTTCATGTGGTAAGAGACTTGGTCCAAGTCTCTTATCATCTGAAGGTAGCTCCTATTGGACTGATTTTTTAGAGTCATACAAACATTTGGAGAACATCACGAAAGATAACTTTAATTGTTTCAGTCATATTTGCGTTTCCAACACATCAAAAGCTAACTCTGATTGGTAGCTTAGCACGTAGTCCCAATATATATTATATGGTTTTCCGTAAGAAGTGAATAATAATGGAACAAAAGTATAAATCCATATCGTCTCTCGTTCCCATTTATTACAACGTGTGCCTTATATTGAGAATAACATTAACGAGTATGCAGATAACAGCACCTTATTTCTTGACGATGATCAAAAATCGCTCAACACGGCCTTAAATATTGTTGACGAGTTTTCTCACTTTTCAGGTCCAAAAGTAAATTTTGACAAAACTAATACAGTATGGATCGGTTCTCGCAAGGATTGCGCTGTGAATCTAAACACGGACAAACCGATAAAATTAAATCAAGCGAAGATTTTACCACTTTGGGAATAAAATACAACTTAAGTGATACAAATTACCTAAAAAACATTTTATAGAAAAAATGCAGAAACTCTTTAATGATTGGTCATTAGAAATCTTGTCCTTGTTAGAAAAGCTACGGAGTTAAAAACTGTTGCTCTTCCAATGATCATACACTCCCTCACAGTCCTACCCAATCCACTCGTTTGGATTATGGATAAACTTCAGCGGATATTCTTCACATACCTTTGGTTACATAAGAAAGACAAAATCAAACCATCTACCATGATAAGCCAAGAGGAGAAAGGTGGTCTGAAAACCATTTTAAAACCTTATGTAAGTCATTAATAATTGTTTGGGTTAAGAAGCTTTGACCCGGAAAACTCATCACTGTGGAAAACACTGACACTTGATAACTTGGAAAAATTGGGATTCAACAATTTTTGGCATTTCACAAAAGACGGTTTACAAAAATCATCAGAATCAATGCCCTCATCATTCTGGCGAAATGTTATAATTTAGTGGTCACTCCTTCAAGACTATTCTATATTAACATATAAAGATATTTTATTACAACCAATATGATATAATAAAAGTATCAAATTAAACAAAGTATGCAATCATTTAGAAAAATGGTTTGCAGCTGGTGCGTTTTGTATAAGCGATATTGTAGATTCTAACAGAAATTTAATTATATAAAAAAAAAATCCCAGACCCATCGACATATAGTCACTCTATTTATACGCTTACTGCCAGCCAAACAAAATCAAATTGAGATGGGAGATTAAATCTAAAATAATTAGTATAATCTAAATGTCTTCTATAACTACAACATGTCTGTATTCAATTTATGTATCTAAAGTACTTAGTATAATCTAAATGTCTTCTATAACCACAACATGTCTGTATTCAATTTATATATCTAAAGTACTTAGTATAATCTAAATGTCGTCTTTAACTACAACATGTCTGTATTCAATTTATATATCTAAAGTACTTAGTATAATCTAAATGTCGTCTTTAACTACAACATGTCTGTATTCAATTTATGTATCTAAAGTACTTAGTATAATCTAAATGTCTTCTATAACCACAACATGTCTGTATTCAATTTATGTATCTAAAGTACTTAGTATAATCTAAATGTCTTCTATAACCACAACATGTCTGTATTCAATTTATGTATCTAAAGTACTTAGTATAATCTAAATGTCTTCTATAACTACAACATGTCTGTATTCAATTTATGTATCTAAAGTACTTAGTATAATCTAAATGTCTTCAATAACCACAACATGTCTGTATTCAATTTATGTATCTAAAGTACTTAGTATAATCTAAATGTCTTTTATAACCACAACATGTCTGTATTCAATTTATGTATCTAAAGTACTTAGTATAATCTAAATGTCTTCTATAACCACAACATGTCTGTATTCAATTTATATATCTAAAGTACTTAGTATAATCTAAATGTCTTCTATAACTACAACATGTCTGTATTCAATTTATGTATCTAAAGTACTTAGTATAATCTAAATGTCTTCTATAACCACAACATGTCTGTATTCAATTTATGTATCTAAAGTACTTAGTATAATCTAAATGTCTTCTATAACCACAACATGTCTGTATTCAATTTATGTATCTAAAGTACTTAGTATAATCTAAATGTCTTCTATAACTACAACATGTCTGTATTCAATTTATATATCTAAAGTACTTAGTATATTTGTATCCCTACTCAATATAAAACTATAGAAGCGAAAGGGTTAAACTATAATTCCGGCTGTATAATATTCAAATTACAACATCAAGACGTGGCTTCCACGAATTAACCCTTTGAACCCTAGTGGTATCTTCCATGTAACTTCACCGACAACAATTGGAAGAGTCCATATTTGTTAATTATTTGGGGGTAGAACCATTAATCGTGCAGCCCGTAGGCTGCACGTTGAAAATATTCATTGGTCTACCCCAAATATTCGCGATGAGGCCATGATACTTAATGGAATTATGACGCATATTGTTCTTGGACCGAAAAAGCGGCAGCTCGTGTTCAAAGGCCTAGATTATGTAATGAGAATGTTTCATCAGACAGGACTTGAGTCATAGCGGACGGGACAAATCGGGGTTCTAACCACCCCACCCCATCAATCGAACAATTTCTCGATGTGTTTGCTCGGAATTTCGATTATCGAAACTACATGCTATTCTATATGTTTGTCGCCTATACAGTACGTGGAGAGTGTATTATCACTAAATCACCCGCAGAGTGGAGATTCCACCCAAGCAATAATTGCAATTTTGCTTCAAAGCATAACAAGCACAAGCAAAGTTTCAGCCAATAGACCTCCGGGTTGAACGCGGAGGTCCATTGGCTGAAACATTGCTTGTGTTTGTTGTCGATGTGTACAAAATTTGAAAGTTATAGCTTGGGTGATAACCCCACTCCGCGGGTGATTTAGTTACAATCCACTCTCCACGTACGGTATATCAACTATAATATTGAAATATATCACTCACTTCCTTTCCACCACAATAACCCTGATTGTCATCATAGTCGCTAACAGGCATGTTGAAACCAAATCTCCACATCGAGGCGCGTGATGGTGGATTAATTAATCTCCCGTGACCATACACGTCTTGAAATACACTTAATAAATTAATTAGTCCAAAAACATTCCATAGTCTGATGCTAAATTTCATTTTAAAATTAATTTTCAACACGGTTTATAATTCCTGCCTAGAAAACACAAAAAGATTTCAGTTAACAATTAATATCCTGCCCTTGATCCTGGAATACAGAAAGAAACGATGGTTTGTGAAACGAAAAATTTCGTTGGTATACGTCACAAGAGGAAACAGATTTGGATATAGTTGTGTCTTGTACATGTTTTCCCTGTTTTCATGTAAATGCAATAACTAATAAACCCACGCCTGAGAAGTTTTGAGTAAAACAGAGAAGTTTGTGAAGTATTTAACAGTCTTAGAGACACGATCAGCAATATAGCTCGAAAGATTGTTGGAGATAAAGTAGCCACATCATTATAATGTCACGTGTCGATGTTTAAGTTATTGTCTCTGTAAATATAACACTTAGTTTATGAGGAAAGAAGTGTTACGATGGTCGAGTCACGGAATTTTAATCTCTATCTCTTTTACTTTCTAACCCCTTCATACTAAAACTTGATACTTCTGGAAAAGATTTTATTCTCGTGTGTGTATATATGTGGGATATGTGCGAGGGTTGGGTTTTACGTGTCCCACTGAATATCAAAAAAAGTTTTACGCTCTTCACCCAAACAGAAACAAATTAATTTTAGCAAGAATGTCCAGAGTGTATTAGGTAAAAAACCCATCGAACTCTGACAAAACATTGCTCGGAGGCAGTCAACACCCAGGCATCGTCAACACTCAGGTCTGCCAACCGCGTTGTGTCCTTGGGCAAGACACTTCACCCCCAATGCCCACGTGGGGGCACGGTGGCTTTGTGTACTAAAGCGTACTGCACGTCGATGGTGCACTTGTCTTCAGCCAGTGCTAACCCTGCTCGTGTGGATTTAGTATGTTGGGGAACCGACAGCTGCTCGCAGTTGCTCCTTGGTTCTTTCCGGGTACTCCGGCTTCCTCCACCCGTAAAACTGTCACGGTCATGATTAGCCATTGTGAGTATATGACCTGAAGCACCAATAAATAAATAAATAATAAATTTATTTATTTATTTATTTATATGAATTTAACGATACTTTCGACATCCAGAGTCACCTCGAGTGTGACAGTTTTACGGGTGGGGGGAGCTGGAGTACCCGGGATTACCCGAGTGGGGGAAGCTGGAGTACCCAGAGAGTACCACCGAGCAATGGTGAGCAACTGCCAGACTCCGCAACGTACTAACTCCACACAAGAGGGGTTAGCATTGGTTGAAGACAAGTGCACCATAAACGCACAGTACACCTTGGCGCACAGCGCCAACGTGCCCCCACATTGGCAATGGGAATTGAGTGTTTTGCCCAAGAACACAGCACAGTTACCCCTGGCGGGGATTCAACCGTGGACTTCTCGGTTCAAAGGTTGAATAAAACAGAGAAACTCAATGGTTGTGTAAAACGCAAAACTTAAAAAATCATATCGTTTTCACATCTTTTTCAGTACACAGAAGTAGTAAGAGTGTAAATATCCTCTGTTACAAGTCCTCCAACACTCCCCAAAACTCACAGCATTATTTTCAATCGTATGGCTTCAGGTGTGTAAACAGGACATCAAATTGGGGGGGGGGGGGGGGGGGTAAGTGTAATATCTAGGGGGCATACCGAATATGATTCGCTGTAGCAACAAGATGTGGGCGAGCACAAGAGGGGGTGTCTCCCTCTAATTGGAAGAGGGTCCGGAAAAATTTTGAAATTCGAGACAAACAAACACAATTTCCTTGACTCTGAGCCCGTTTGTGTCCATAATTTATAAGTTGTGACAGACATCAATAATTAGACCACAATGTAGACTAATTATTTATGCCTTTCACAAATTATAAATTAAGGACACAAGCGGACTCCGAATCAAGAAAATTGCTAGATATTAAAATTTCTTTCCTGATATTCCCTAACATAGGGCTGAAATTGGGGGGAGGGGGCATGTACCCCCCCCCCCCAGACCCTCCCCCCATGGCCACACCACTGTATGGCTTCTATGGAGACAGTACTCTGGAGGTCTGACGCAATCAAACATGTAAACTTGAATATTTACAGTCTTTAGGCAGCTCAGCGAAGATAGAATGTTTGGAAGTAATTTTGTTTATACTAAAACAATTTTGTCTTTGAATGCCTCACGACAGTTGTCATTGCAAATATACTGAGGACACACTCCTTTAAAACACCATCGGAGACACCACATGTGATAACTTGAATCTTGGGAGTTTGTATTAGCTCTGCATTTCCCGTAGACCTCGTCAGCTTCATTTAACCAATCAGGAATGAGTGTTGGTCTCTGTGTCCATGGCAGTTTTGTTGCTGTAGTAGTCTGTGGATGTTTTGTAGTCCATATGGGTCTTTGAGTTGTTGAGCGTCGAGTCCAGACGGGCCAGGACGTTGTTGGCCGTGGTGTCCATACTGGCCGGGACGTTGTCCGCATCGGCATCTGCGTTTTATCTGCTCGTATTTCTATGTCTGCACAATTGTAATACTGTTCCTGTTTACCACAACCAATACAACAATCGGCATCACTTTCGACAGGACATCCCCAGCTATTGCCTAAAATGAAGAGTTATCATTATAAAACTGATAAAGCAATACGTTACGAAAAAAAAACAGACAAGAAACAAACCCCCAAAATTCCAGAACTACAACATTGAGGTAATTAATACCTCCACATCCATTTAACTCATGATGGGTATAATTAATACCTCCAAATATATTTATCTCAGGATTGGGTGGATGTAATTAATATTTCCACATCTATTTAACTCAGGGTGGGGTGGATGTAATTGATATCTCCACATCTATTTAACTCAGGGTGGGGTGGGTGTAATTAATACCTCAACATTTATTTAACTCGGATTGGGTGGATGTAATTAATACCTCCACATCTATTTGACTCCGGATCGGGTGATTAATACCCCCACAAACATTTAACTCAGGGCGGGATGGGTGTAATTAATATCTCCACATCTATTTAACTCAGGGGTGGGGTGGTTGTAATTAATATTTCCACATCTATTTAACTCAGGGTTGGGTGGGTGTAATTAATATCTCCACATCTATTTAACTCAGGGTGGGGTGGATGTAATTAATATCTCCACATCTATTTAACTCAGGGTAGGGTGGATGTAATTAATATCTCCACATCTATTTAACCCAGGATGAGGTGGGTGTAATTAATACCTCAACATTTCTTTAATTCGGGTTGGGTGGATGTAATTAATACCTCCACATCTATTTGACTCCGGATCGGGTGATTAATATCACCACATACATTTAACTCAGGGTGGGTGGGTGTAATTAATATCTCCACATCTATTTAACTCAGGGGTGGGGTGGTTGTAATTAATATTTCCACATCTATTTAACTCAGGGTTGGGTGGGTGTAATTAATATCTCTACATCTATTCAACTCGGGATGGGTGGGTGTAATTAATACCTCAACATTTATTTAACTCGGGTTGGGTGGATGTAATTAATACCTCCACATTTGTTTGACTCCGGATCGGGTGATTAATACCACCACATATATTTAACTCAGGGTGGGGTGGGTGTAATTAATATCTCCACATCTATTTAACTCAGGGGTGGGGTGGTTGTAATAAAAATCCTCAAATTCTATTTAACTCATGTCGGGATGGGTGTAATTAATACTTCCACATCTATTTGACACAGGATTGGGTGATTAATCTCTCCACATATATTTAACTCAGGGTGGGATGGGTGTAATTAATACCTCCACATCCATTTAACTCAGAATGGGGGTGATTAATGCCTCCACATCTAATGAACTCAGGATGGGTGTAATTAATACTTGCACGTCTGTTTAACTCAGGATGGGATGATTAACACTCCACATCTATTTGACTCAAGATGGGCTGGATGTAATTACTATCTCCACATCTACTTAACTCAAGGTGGGATGGGAGTAATTAATACCTCAACATCTATTTAACTCAGGTTGGGGTGGATGTAATTAATAACTCCACATCTATCTGACTCCAAATGGGTTGATTAATACCACCACATACATTTAACTCGGGGTGGGTGTAATTAATATACTTCCACATCTATTAAACTCATGATGGGTGTAATTAATGTCTCAACATCTATTCAACTCAGGATGGAGTGGGTGTAATTAATATATCCACATCTTTTTAACTCGGGGTGGTGTGTGTGTAATTAATACCTCCACATATATCTGAATCAGGATGGGATTGATTAATACCTCAATATATATTTAATTCAGGGTGGGGTGGGTGTAATTAATACCTCCACACCTATTTAATGCAGAATGGGTGTAATTAATGCTTCCACATCTACTTAACTCAGGATGGGGGTGATAAACACTTAACATTTGCTTGAACGTAACTAATACCTCCACGTCTATTTAACTCAGGGTGGGGTGGGTGTAATACCCCCACATCTATTTAACTTGGGATGGGTGGGTGTACTTAAAACCTCCACATCTATTTCACCCGGGAAGGGGCAAGTAATACCTCCACATTTATTTAACTCCGTATGGGGGTGATTAATACCTCCTCATCTATTTGAATCAGGATGGTGTGTCTGTAATTAATACTTCCACATCTCTTTAACTCAAGGTGGGGTGGTTGTAATTAATACCTACACATCTATTTACTTGAGGGTGGGGTGGGTGTAATTAATACCTTCACTATTTAACTCAAGATTAGGTGGGCGTAATTAAAACCTCCACATCTATTTAACTAGGATGGGGTGGGTGTAATTAATACATCCACATCTATTTAGCTGAAGGTGGGGTGGATGTAATTAATACCTTCATGTCTATATAACTCAGGATGGGTGGGTGTAATTAATACACCCACATCTATTTAGTTCAGGGTGGGGTGGATGTAATTAATACCTTCATGTCTATATAACTCACGATGGGGTGGATGTAACTAATACCTCCACATCTATTTAACTCAGGTTGGGGTGGGTGTAATTAATACATCCACATCTATTTAGCTCAAGGTGGGGTGGATGTAATTAATACCTTCATGTCTATATAACTCAGGATGGGGTGGGTGTAATTAATACCTCCACATCTATGTAACTCAGGTTGGGGTGGGTGTAATTATTACTTCCACATCTATTTAACTCAGGTTGGGGTGGATGTAATTAATAACTCCACATCTGTTTAACTCAGGTTGGGGTGGGTGTAATTAATACATCCACATCTATTTAGCTCAAGGTGGGGTGGATGTAATTAATACCTTCATGTCTATATAACTCAGGATGGGGTGGGTGTAATTAATACCTCCACATCTATGTAACTCAGGTTGGGGTGGGTGTAATTAATACTTCTACATCTATTTAACTCAGGTTGGGATGGATGTAATTAATACCTCCACATCTATTTAACTCAGGTTGGGGTGGGTGTAATTAATACATCCACATTCATTTAACTCAGGATGGGATGGGCGTAATTAACACCAACACATCTATTTAACTCAGGATGATGGTGATTAATGCATCCACATCTATTTATCTCAGGGTGGGGTTAGGTGTAATTAATACCTCCACATCTATATGACTCATGATGGGTGTTGTTAATACCTCTACATCTATTTCACTCAGAATGTGGTGAGTGTAATTAATATCTCCACATCTGTTTAGCTCGGGATCGTATGACTTTAATTAATACGCCACATCTATTTTACTCAGGATGGGATAGGTGTAACTAATACCTCCACATCTATTTGACTCAGGGTGGGATGGATGTAATTAATACCTTTACATCTATTGAATTCGGGATGGGGTGGATGTAATTAATACCTCCACATTTATTTAACCCAGGGTGGGTGTGTGTAATTAATACGTACACATCTACTTAGTTCAGGATGGGGTGGTGTAAATAATACGCCCTCATCTATTTAACTCAAGGCGGGGTGGTGTTATTAATACCTCAACATCTATTTAACCCAGGGTAGGCGGGTGTAATTAATATGTCCACATCTATTTAACTCTGGACGGGGTGGGAGTAATTAACATGTCCACATCTATTTAACTCAGGACGGGTTGGGTGTAATTAATACCTCCAATTCTATTTAACTCCGGACACGTTGGTGTAATTAATACCTCCGCATCTATCATCAGGGTGATTTGGGTGTAATTAATACCTCCACATCAATTTACACCGATCTGACTCATGGTGGGGGTGATTAATAGCTCCACATCTGTTTAACTGAGGATGGGGTGGTTGTAATTAATACTTCTACTTCAGTTTAGCTCAAAGCGGGGTGGATGTAATTAACACCTCCACATTTATTTAACTCAGGATGGTCTATGTATAATTAATACCTCCACATCTATTTAACTCAGGATAGGATGGGTGTAATTAATACCCCCACATCTATTTAACTCAGAATGTGGTGGGTGCAATTAATACCTCCACATTTATTTAACTCAGGATGGGGTGGGTCTATCGAATTATTTGTCGCCCTTCCCAATCAGATATTACTACAGTAGACTAACTATAGATTACTGTAGTAGAGTAACTATAGATTGCTGTAGTACACTAGCTATAGAGTACTGTAGTAGACTCATTATATATTACTGTAATAGATTAATTATAGATTACTGTTGTAGACTAAATATGCATTACTGTAGTAGACGACTAACTATAGATTACTGTAGTAGACTAACTACATATTACTGTAGTAGGCTGATTACAGTTTACTGTAGAAGACTAGCTATAGATTACTGTAGTAGACTAACTATAAATTACTGTAGTAGACGACTAACTATAAATTACTGTAGTAGACGACTAACTATAGATTAATGTAGTGGACTAACTATAGCTTACTGTAGTAGAGTAATTATAGATTACTGTAGTAGACTAATTATAGATTACTGTAGTAGATTAATTATAGATTACTGTAGTAGACTAACTACATATTACTGAAGTAGGCTGATTACAGATTACTGCAGAAGACTAAATATAGATTACTGTAGTTGACTAACTATAGATTACTGGAGTAGACTAACTACATATTACTGTAGCAGACCTCCACATCTAACTCAGGATGGGCTGTGTATAATTAATACCTCCACATCTATTTAACCCAGAACAGGTTGGGTGTAATTAACAGCCCCACATTTATTCAACTCAGAATGGGGTGGATCTATCAAATTATTCTGACTTTGATGAAAAAACCAAAGTGTTTTTGTCAACCTTCCCAATCAGATATTACTGTAGTAGACTAACTATAGATTATTGTAGTAGACTAACTATGGATTACTGTAGTAGACAAACTATATATTACTGTAGTAGACTTACTATAGATTGCCAGAGTAGATTAACCATAGACTGCTGCAGTAGACTAACTATAGATTACTGCAGTAGACTAACTATAGACTACTGTAGAAGACTAACTATGAATTATAGTAGTAGACTGACTATAGATTACTGTAGTAGACTAACTATAGATTACTATAGTAGATTACCTATAGATTACTGTAGTAGACTGACTATAGATTACTGTAGTAGACTAACTATGGATTACAGTAGTAGACTAACTATAGTTTACTGTAGTAGACTAACCATGGATTACTGTAGTATACTAACCGTAGATTACTGTAGTAGACGAACTATAGATTACTCAAGTAGACTAACTATGGATTACTCTAGTAGGTTAACTATAGATTACCAGAATAGACTCAGCATAGACTATTGTAGTATAATAAATATAGATTGCTGCAGTAGACTAACTATACATTACTGTAGTAGACTAACTATGGATTACTGTAGTAGGCTAACTATAGATTACCGTAGAAGACTAACTATAGTTTACTGTAGTAGACTAACCATGGATTACTGTAGTAGACTAACTATAGATTACTGTAGTAGACTAACTATAGATTACTGTAGTAGACTAACTATGAATTATAGTACTAGACTGACTATAGATTACTGTAGGAGACTAACAATGGATTACTATAGTAGACTAACTATAGATCACTGTAGTAGACTTACTATGGATAGCTGTAGTAGACTAAGTATAGACTGCTGTAGTAGACGAATTATAGATTACAGTAGTAGATTAATTATAGATTCCCATAGCATACTAACCATAGATTACTGTAGTAAAATAACTATGGATTACTGTAGTAGACTAACTATTGATTACATGTAGTAGATTACTCTGGTAGACTAACTATAGGTCACTGTAGTAGACTAACTCTTGATTACTGTAGTAGACTAACTATAGATTACAGTAGTAGACCAACGATAGATTACTGCTGTAGACTAACTGTAGATTACTTTAGTAGACTAACTACATAATACTGTAGCAGACTAACTATGGATTACTGTAGTGGACTAACTATAGATTACTGTAGTAGACTAATGATAGATTACTGCAGTAGACTAACTGTAAATTACTGTAGTAGACTAACTACATATTACTGTAGTAGACTAACTATGGATTACTGTAGTGGACTAACTATAGATTCCAGTAGTAGCCTTTCTATAGATTACTGTAGTAGATTAACTAGAGATTACGGTAGTAGACTAACTATAAATAATGGTAGTAGACTAACTATAGATTACTGTAGTAAACTAACCATAGATTTCTGTTGTAGACTAACTGTAGATTACTGTAGTAGACTAACTATAAATAATGGTAGTAGACTAACAATAGATTACTGCAGTGGACTAACTATGGATTACAGTCGTAGACTGACTATAGATTACTTTAGTAGACTAACTATAGATTAATGTTGTTGGCTAACTAAAGATTACTGTAGTAGGCTAACTATAGATTAATGTAGAAGGCTATATATAGATTACTGTAGTAGACTAAATATAGATTAATGTCTTAGACTAACTATAGATTACTGTAGTAGTCTAACAATAGATTACTGTAGAAGATTTGCTATAGATTACTGTGGTAGACTAACTATAAATTGCTTTAGTAGACTAACTGTATATTACTCAAGTAGGCTAGCTATAGATTACTGTAGTATACTAACTATAGATAACTGTAGTAGATTAACTATATATTACCGTAGTAAATTAACAGGGTTACCTTAGTAGACTAACTACCGTTTACTGTAGTAGACTAACTAAAAATTACTGACATAGATTAATTATAGACTGCTGTAGTAGACTAACTACATATCAATGTAGTAGTCTAACAATAGATTACTGAAGTAGACTAACCATAGATTACTGTAATAGACTAAAAACCTACTACTGTAGTAGACTAACGGCAGATTAATATAGTAGACTAACCATGGATTACTTTAGCAGACAAACTATAGATTACTGTAGTAGACTAACTATAGATTACAGTAGTAGATTAACAATGGATTGCTGAGTGGAATAACTATAGATTACTGTAGTAGACTACATACATATTACTGCAGTAGACTACCTATAGGTTACTGTAGTATACTAAGTATAGATAACTGTAGTAGACTAACTATATATTACTGTAGTAGATTAATTATAGATTACTGTAGTAGACTAACTACATATTACTGTAAAAGACAAACTATGGATTACAGTAGTAGACTAACTGTAGATTACTGTAGTCGACTAAATTTCTGTTACTGCAACAAATTAACTATAGATTACTGTAGTAGATTAACTATAGATTACTGTAGTAGACTAACTATGGATTACTGTAGTAGTCTAACTATAGATTACTGTAGTAGTCTAACTATAGATTACTTAAGTGGACTAACCAGAGATTACCGTAGAAGACTAAATACATATCACTGTAGTAGACTAACGATAGATTACTGTAGTACACTGACTATAGATTACTGTAGTGGACCAACCATAGAATATTGTAGTAGACTAACTATAGATTGCTATAGTAGATTACCTATAGATTAGTGTAGTAGACTAACTACAGATTACTGTAGTATACTAACTATAGATTACTTTAGTAGACTAACTATAGATAACTGCAGTCGATTAACTATGGATAACCTTAGAAGGCTAACTATAGATTACTGTAGTAGACTAACTATAGATTACTGTAGCAGACTAACTATAGATTACTGTAGTATACTAACTATAGATTACTGTAGTAGACTAACTATAGATAACTGCAGTCGCTTAACTATGGATAACCTTAGAAGACTAACTATAGATTACTGTAGTAGACTAACTATAGATTACTGCAGTAGACTAACTATAGATGATTGTAGTATACTAACTATAGATTACTGTAGTAGACTAACTATGGATAACTGTAGCAGACAAACTATAGATTACTGTAGTAGACTAACTGTAGATTACTGACGTAGACTATCTGTAGATTACTGAAGTAGACTAACTATAGATTACAGTAGTAGACTAACTGTAGATTACCGTAGTAGACTAACTACAGATTACTGCAGTAGACGGACTATAGATTACTGTAGTAAACTAACCATAGATTGCTGTAGCAGACTACATACCGATTACCATAGTCGACTAACTATGGTTTACCTAAGGAGGCTAACTATAGATTACTCTAGTAGACTAACTATAGTTAACTATAGGTTACTGTAGTAGACTATCAATACATTACTTTAGTAGAGTAACTGCAGGTCACTGTAGTAGGGTAACTATAGAGTACTATTGTTGACTAACTATAGATTACTGTAGTAGACTAACTATAGGGTACTGTAGTAGACTAACTATAGATTAACGTAGAGGATTAACTATGGTTTACCTTAGTAGACTAACTATGGATTATTCTTGTAGACTAACTATAGTTAACTATAGATTACTGTAGTTGATTAACTGTATATTACTATAATAGAATAACTATGGATTACTGTAGCAGACAAAGTATAGATTGCTGTAGTTGACTAACTATAGCTTACTGTAGTAGGCTAACTATAGACTACTATAGAAGACTAACTATAGCTTACTGTAGAAGGCAAACGAAAGATTACTGTAGTAGGCTACCTATAGGTTACTGTAGTATATTAACTATAGATTACTATATTAGACTAACTATACATAGATGTAGTAGACTAACTATAGACTACTGTAGTAGACTAACTATGGATTACTGTAGTAGACAAACTGCATATTTCTATAGTAGAGAGACTATAGATTACTGTAGTAGACTAATTATAGATTGCTATAGTAGAATAACTATAGATTGCTGTAGTAGACTAACTATAAATTACTGTAGTAGACTAACTATGGATTACTGTAGTAGATTAACTATACATTACTGAGGTAGACTAACTATAGATTACCATAGTACCTTAACTATGGATTACCTTATAGACTAACTATGGATTACTATAGGAGACTAACAATACATTACTGGAGTAGACTAACTACATATCACTCTAGAAGACTAACTATAGATTAATGCAGTAGACTAACTATAGATTATTGTAGCAGACTAACTATAGATTATTGTATTAGGCTAACTATAGATTAAAATAGTAGACTAACTATAGATTACTGTAGAAGACTAACTATAGATTACTGTAGTAGACTAACTATAGATTACTGTAGTAGACGAACTACGGATTACTGTAGTAGGCTAGCTATAGATTACTGTAGTAGCTGACTATGAATAAGTGTAAGAGATTAACTACATATTACTGTAGTGGAGTAACTACATATTATTGAAGTAAACTAACTGGATATTACATTAGTAGACTGACTACATAATACTGTAGTAGACTAACTATAGATTGCTTTAGTAGACTGACTACATAATACTGTAGTAGACTAACTATAGATTACAGTAGTAGACTAATTACGGATTACTGTAGTAGACTAACTATAGTGTACTGTAGTAGACTAATTATGGATTATTGTAGTAGATAGATTAACTATATATTTAAAAACCAGACTGACTATAGATTACTGTAGTAGGCTAACTATGGATTACTGAAGTAAACTAACTATAGATTATTGTAGAAGACTAACTATAGATTATTCTTGTAAACTAACTATATATTAATGTAGTACACTAACTATATATTGCTGTAGTAGACTCACTACATACTACTGTAGTCGACTAACCAGATTGTTGTAGTAAACTAACTATATATTTCTGTACTAGATTAACTATAGATTACTGTAGTAGACTAGGTATAGGTTACTGTAGTAGACTAAGTACAGATTACAGTAGTAGACTAATTATAGATTACTACAGTAGACTAACTATAGATTCATGTCTTAGGCTAACTATAGATCACTGTAGTAGACTAACTGTATATTACTGTAGTAGATTAACTATAGATTACTGTAGAAACTAACTATTGATTACTGTAGTAGGTTAACTATAGATTACTTACGTGGTCTAACCATATATTACTGTAGAGGACTAACTACATATTACTGTAGTAGACTAACCATAGGTTACTGTAGTAGACTACTATGGATTACTGTAGTCGAAAAACTATAGACTACTTTAGTAGACTAACTATAGATTTTTATAGTAGACTAACCATAGATTACTGTAGTCGACTAACTATAGATTACTGTAGGAGACTAACCACATATTACACTAGTAGATTAACTATACATTAATATTAAGTATAGATTACTGCAGTAGACTAACTATAGATTACTGATGTAGATTAATTATAGATTACTTTAGTAGACTAACTACATATTACTGTAGTAGGATATCTATTGATTACTGAAGTAGACTAACCATAGATTACTGTAGTAGACCAACTACCTACTACTGTAGTAGACTAACTATAGATTACTATAGTTGACTAACTGTTGATTACTGTATCAGACAAACTATAGATTACTGTAGTAGACCAACTATAGATTACAGTAGTAGACTAACTATAGATTACTCAGTAGACTAATTATAGATTTATGTAGTAGGCTAACAACATATTACTGTACTAGACTAACTATAGATTACTGTAGTATACAAAGTATAGATTACTGCAATAGACTAAATATAGATTACTGTAGTAGACTAACTGCATATTACTATAGTAGGTTAACTATAGATTACTGAAGTAGACTAACCATAGATTACTGTAGTAGACTAACTACATATTACTGTAGCAGATTAACTATAGATTACTGTGGTAGATTAAATAGAAATTACCGTAGTAGGCTACCTATAGGTTACTGTAGTATGCTATCTACCGATATACTACCGTAGTCTAACTATACATAAATGTAGTAGTCTAACTATAGCTTACTGTAGTAGACTAACTATGGATTACTCGAGTAGAGTAACTACAAATAACTTTAGTAGACTAACTATAGGTTACTGTAGTAGACGAACTATAGATTTCTATAGTGGACTAACTGTAGATTGCTATAGTATGCTAACTATAGATTACTGTAGTAGACTAAGTATAGATTACTGTAGAAGATTAACTGTAGATTACTGTAGTAGACTAACTATAGATTACTGTAATAGACTAACTATAGATTACTGTAGTACATTAACTATGGATTACCTTATAGACTAACTATGGATTACTGTAGTAGACTAACAATAGATTACTGTGGTAGACCAACTACATATTACCCTAGTAGACTAACTACAGATTACTGAAGTAGAATAAATATAGATTACTGTAGTAGGCTTACTATAGGTTACTGTAGTAGACTAACTGCAGGTTACTGTAGTAGGCTTATTAAAGATTACTGTAGTAGGCTACCTATAGTTTACTGTAGTATACTAACTATAGATAACTACAGTAGACAACTATACATAAATGTAGTAGACTAACTATAGACTACGGTAGTAGACTAACTATGGATTACTGTAGTTGACTAACTACATATTACTATAGTAGTCTAATTATAGAATACTATAGTATATTAACTACAGATTGCTATAGCAGACTAACTATGGATTACTGTATTAGACTAACTATGGATTGCTGTAGTGGACTAACTGTAGATTACTGTAGTATACTAACTATAGATTACTGTAGTAGACTAACTATAGGTTATTGCAAGAGACTAACTATAGATTATTGTAGTAGGCTAACTTTAGATTACTATAGTAGACCAACTATAGATTACAGTAGAATACTAACTATAGATTACTGTAGAAGACTAGCTATGGGTTACTGCAAGAGATTAACTACATATTACTGTAGTGGACTAACTACGTATTACTCTATTAGACTAAGTGCATATTACTTTAGTAGACTAACTACATATTACTGTAGTAGACTAACTATAGATTACTGTAGTAGTCTAACTATAGATTACTGTAGTAGACTAACTATAGATTACTGTAGTAGACTAACTATAGATTACTGTTGTAGACTAATTATGAATTACTGTAGTAGATAGATTAACTATAGATTTAAAAAACAGACTGACTATTGATTATTGTAGTAGGCTAACTATGGATTACTTTAGTAAACTACCTGTAGATGACTGTAGTAGACTAACTATAGATAACTGTTGTAAACTAACTATATATTACTGTAGTAGACTAACTACATATTACTGTAGTAGACTAACTACTATGTATTATGTATTGATGTTTAAGGTCACATGTTTATGCACAATGGCTAATCATGACCGTGACAGTTTTATGGGTGGAGGAAGCCGGAGTACCCGGAGAGAACCACCGAGCAACGACGAGCAGCTGCCAGCTCCCCAACATCGTAACTCCACACTGCAACACATGCAGGGTTAGATTTGTTGAAGACATGCGTACCATCGACGTGCAGTACGCCTTAGTACACGGCGTCATCGTGCCCCCATGCGGGCAATGGAGATGAAGTGTCTTGCCCAAGGACACAACGCGGTTGCCGCAGGTGGGATTCGAACCGAGGACCCCTCAGCTTGCAGCCTGCACCTCTACCCACTGAGCCACTGCGCTCCCAGACTAACTACTGTAGTCGACTAACTATAGATTACTGTAGTAAACTAACTATATATTTTTGTAGTAGACTAACTATAGATCACTGTAGTAGACCAGCTATAGATTACTGTATTAGACTAACTATGGATTACAGTAGTAGACTAATTATAGATTACTATAGTAGATTAACTATAGATTCATGTCTTAGGCTAAGTATAGATCACTGTAGTAGACTAACTATAGATTCAGGTCTTAAGCTAACTATAGATTACTGTAGTAGACTAACTATAGATTACTGTAGTAGACTAACTATAGTTTACTGTAGTAGACTTACTATAGATTACTGTAGTATACTAAATATAGATTACTGTAGTGGACTGACTATAGATTGCTGTAGTAGATTAACTATAGATTACTGTAGTAGACTAATTATAGATTACTGTAGTAGACTAATTATGGATTTCTGTAGTAGACTAACTACATATTACTGTAGTAGATTAATTATAGAATAATACTAAGTATAGATTATTGTAGTAGAACAACTATAGATTACTAAAGTAGATTAATTATAGATTTCTGTAGTAGACGAACTACATATTGCTGTAGTAGGCTAACTATAGATTACTGAAGTTGATTAACCATAGATTACTGACGTAGACTAACCATTGATTACCGAAGTAGACTAACTACCTACTACTGTAGTAGACTAGCTATAGATTACTGTTGTAGACTAACTATGGGTTTCTGTAGCACACAAACTATATATTATTGTAGTAGACTAACTATAGATTACAGTAGTAGACTAACTATAGATTTCTGAGTAGACTAATTTTAGTTTTCTGCTGTAGTCTAACTAGATATTACTGTAGTGGACTAACTATAGATTACTGTAGTAGATTAATTATATAACTGTAGTAGACTAACTACATAGTACTGTATTAGGCTAACTATAGATTACTGAAGTAGACTAACCATAGATTACTGTAGTAGACTAACTACCTACTATTGTAGTAGACTAACTATAGATTACTGTAGTAGACTAACTCCATATTACTGTAGTAAACTAACTATAGATTACTGTAGTATACCAAGTATAGATTACTGTAGAAGACTAACTATAGATTACTGTAGTAGATTAATTATAGATTACTGTAGTATACTAAGTATAGATTACTGTAGTAGACTAATTACATATTACTGTAGTAAACTAACTATAGATTACTGTAGTATACAAAGTATAGGTTACTGTAGAAGACTAACTATAGACTGTAGTAGATTAATTATAGATTACTGGAGTAGACTAACTACATATTACTCTAGTAGGCTAAGTATAGATTACTGAAGTAGACTAACCATAGATTACTGCAGTAGACTACCTGCCTATTTCTGTAGCAGATTAACTATCGATTACTGTAGTCGATTAACTATAGATTACTGTCGTAGACTAACTGTAGATTACTGCAGTAGTCTCACTATAGATTACTGAAGTGGACTAACCATAGATTACTGTAGAAGACTAACTGCATATCACTGTAGTATACTAACTATAGATTACTGTAGTAGACTAACTATAGATTACGATAGTATATTAACTATGGATTAGCATATAGACTAAATATAGATTACTGTAGTACATTAACTATACATTACTGTAGCAGATTAACTATAGATTACGTAGTAGACTAGCTCTATATTACTGTAGTAGACTAACTACATATTACTGTAGTAGACTAACTACATATAACTGTTGTAGACTGACTACATATTACTGTAGTAGACTAACTACATACTACTGTAGTAGAATAACCATAGGTTAAAATAGTAGACTAACTATTGATTACTGTAGTACGGTATCTATGGATTACTATAGTAGATAATGTGGTAGACTAACTATAGATTACTGTAGTAGGGTAAGTATGGATTACAGTAGTTGACTAACTATAGATTACTGTAGTAGACTAACTATAGATTGATGTCTTAGGCTAACTACAGATTACTGTAGGAGGCTAACTATAGATTACCATAGAAGTCTAGCTATAGATTACTGTAGTAGACTAACAATAGATGGCTGTAGTAGACTAACTATAGGTTACTGTAGTAGGCTAACTATATATTATTGCAGTAGACTAACTATATATTAGCGTTGTAGACTAACTGTATATTACTGTAGTAGACTAAACATAGGTTACTGTAGTAGACTAACTATAGATTACTGTAGTAGGCTAACTATAGATTACTGTAGTAGGCTAACCATAGATTACTGTAGTAGACTAACTATGGATTACTGTAGTAGACTAACTATGGATTACTGTAGTAGGCTAACTATAGATTACTGTAGTAGGCTAACTATAGATTACTGTAGTTGGCTAACTATAGATTACTGTAGTAGACTAACTATATATTACTGTAGTAGACTAACTATGGATTACTTTAGTGGACTATCTATATATTGTTGTTTTAGATTAACTATAGGTTACAGTAGTAGACTAACTATAGATTACTGTAATAGACAAACTATGGATTACAGTAGTAGACTAACTGTAGATTACCGTAGTAGACTAAGTATAGGTTACTGCAGTAGACTAACTATAGATTCCTGTAGCAGGCTATTTACAGATTTCTGTAGTAGGCTAGCTATATATTGGTGTCGTAGACTAACTATAGATTACTGTAGTAGACTAACTATAGATTACTGTAGTAAACTAAGTATAGATTAGTGTAGTAAACTAACTATAGATTAGTGCAGAAGACTAAGTATAGATTAGTGTTGTAGACTACTGCATTGGTTGAAAATAAATTTTAAGATACTTTAAATGTCGTTTCCTTATCATTCGAAATAAGCACTGAGTATTTTATTGTCTAACGTGAAAAATGTTCGTTGTGAGACTGTTACATTAATATGAGAACCAGATAGCCATATTTCACTTCATTTTTGAGACTGTTAGATTAATTTTTGACTTGAAACGCAGATAGTCTTGTAGTTCATGGCATCGAGATTGAATTTTATGAAGAAAAGAATAATTAATAAATATATGAATAAAATGTTCTGTTTTTTGTTTACACAAAGGGCACAATGGAAACACACTATTATCAATTTTGTGCTGTATTTCACAATTATAAATTATATTCTGTAGAATTTGGAAATCTTTGTCAGACATATCGGAGGATTTTATTGGTTGGTAAATATCTTTGCATAATTGAGAGAAGCTGAATTGTGGGAAATTAGAGGACCAATAAATCTCTGATGTAGGTTTTTCGGCTATTTGTTTTATTAAATTTTTATAAACCTCCTTTGTGGCCAGGGATCAGGGATTCAATGAATATATGAATAGCGGCTATGTTGTGAATTGTCAGTATAAGTACAAGAGGCATTTCTCAGATTAAATTTAGGTTTACTATTAATGAAATTGTTTTATGTTGTGGGTAAGGCGTTAATGGTTATATTAAGCTTTCTCCTGATGTCTTCTGGGAAATTTGCTATTGCAGAATTTGAGATAATTTCAATAATACCATCGGAAGATAAAAACCTCTGGATAATTTTATAAACAAAATCTCTCACATGAGTAAGACCTCCATTTATGAAATCGAAGAAGTATAACATATTTCCATCTGCATCAGCAACAGATGAGTTATTATAAATACACAGAACACATCAATGAAGGATATATGGGGCATTAAGACCTTGACAATCTTGAATGATCATTAACCAAAGCTAACCCTATAATATTTCAAAATAAAAATTAGACTCTGATTTTAAAACTTTTCTGTATAAGCACAAACTTATAATATTTACAGATCATTTCAGCATTTTATATGTATTTATGTAGTGGCAGGAGGAGGGGGGAGGGGGGTGGGAATTGCGTGAAAATAGGATTGGAGGGTGGGCAGGTGGTCAAGTGCTCCCAAAAATGTGCGAAAACAGCTAATGCCTTTTTCATTCCTTTTTCACTGTTATGGCATCTTTTGTGCTCCAAACAGTAACAAAATGTCACCGATTGACCATAAAAGCCCGCTTAGAAGCATTATTAACAAAATTAATAGCCTCACTATGAAAAATATAGGAGAATTTCATCCAAAATAGACTTGAGGATGAGGTGGGTTTCCAATATTGAAGGGGGAAAATATTATCTGATAATTTTCTCCTAAAGTCGACTTAAATATCCATTCAGAATAGAATTCATTCATATTCGAGGTTTTGTTAATGGAACAATCTTTAACATAAAGCATAGTATATATAATACTGTCTAATGAGTCATAGCAGCTAGGTGGGAATTATTTTTCAAAATGAAAAAACTGAAAATATTCATTTTTATTTCAACAAAAACAAAATGTCTAATAAAACCAAAACGAAAAAGTCTTTTTGATAGCTGTCCTGCTATGCAGATGCCATAACGAAAACAAAAACACAAGGTTTGCTTTTCTTGAGCTGGAACAAAAACAAGTTCTCATTTACTCAACCAATATTTGCAACATATACAAGGTTACAGTATAAAAAAAGTAATAAATTAATTATGGGCACAACTGGCACAGTGCTCACACATGCCTGCGTATGCCATGATTTACAGAAACTAGACTGTTTGAAGTACACATCACTGCATATCAGAGATAAAATTAGGAAAAGCTTATTTAAATTTTATTTAAAATCAAAGGATTCTGGGAAAAAAGAATATTGAGTTTCGTTTGTAAGGTTCACACGCAGAAACTAGATTTGTAAGAATATTAAGCTACACGTTTAGTTTGTCTGATGTGGTTTGATTGGGGTTTTACGTCACTTTCAGCAACTATGGTAAATGATACCTATATCACGACGTTGTTAGTTCCCAATATGAAGGTAAAATTACTCAAACAGATCAACTGAATGGCCTAAAGAATTCACCAACCAGTGGGGAGGAACAAACATGCTCATCTTCACATCCACCAACCAGTTGGGAGGAACAAACATGCTCATCTTCACATCCACCAACCAGTGGGGAGGAACAAACATGCTCATCTTCATCCACCAACCAGTGGGGAGGAACAAATATGCTCATCTTCATCCATCAACCAGTGGGGAGGAACAAACATGCTCATCTTCATCCATCAACCAGTGGGGAGGAACAAACATGCTCATCTTCATCCACCAACCAGTGGGGAGGAACAAACATGCTCATCTTCATCCACCAACCAGTGTGGAGAAACAAACATGCTCATCCACACAGAGACCTAAATATAAGGATGGAACAAATTCCTTAGAATTTGCTACATCAATATAGTCAAATTTCTTTGTGAACAGACAGGCTATTGCTGCTATGCATTAATAACCTGGCTACCAAATGTAGACCTATTTTACCCGGGCCCGCACGGGGTTCAAGTTGTAAAGTAATGTGTCTTTGTGAACTGATATGAAGCTGGTATGTCTTGAAAAATGCAACTGACAGAGAAAATGAAAACAGACTTTGAAGATATAAAAATATGCAATGAATCAGTATGCATTACGCAGAATACCGGCTTTAACTTCCATTTCGCCAAATTTACCAACAAGAGACCTAAGATTCCCCTCCAGCCAAGAACAAGGGTAGGTTAATTTTAGACTCGCAAATCTTACTGTAAGTACTGTTTTTAGTGTGTGTGGATTATCTCTCTTCCACATTACTAAGAGGAAAATTTACAACGTCTCAATCATAGAAGTGAAGAAAGTCTCAAATTTTTAACTTTACAAACAAAATCTTCGAATATGAAGAAAGAATAAACAAACCGAATGCAAAGTCACATGACAAAGGCACGGGGGGGGGGGGGGGGAGAGAGATATTCCGTCATGGCCTGCGTGTATCTTTTTCATCTTTCACCAATCTTGGGAGCCAGAAAATAAGCTTTTTAAAAGCAAATAGATTTATATTTAGGGAGGGGAAACACACGAGATTTTATCCTATCGGTTGGGAGTGGAATGTAGGTAGAAAATTAAACGGTTACATCGGGACTAACACATATCATTAACAGACGGGAGGTCATTTGAATTTGTTCTTAGAACCATGGGCGTATGAGACGGGGGGTGGTGGGGGGGTGGGGTGGGGTGGGGGGGGTGGTTGGAACAAACATGCTCATCTTCACATCCACCAACCAGTGGGGAGGAACAAACATGCTCATCTTCACATCCACCAACCAGTGGAGAGGAACAAACATGCTCATCTACACATCCACCAACCAGTGGGGAGGAACAAACATGTTCATCTTCACATCCACCAACCAGTGGGTAGGAACAAACATGCTCATCTTCATCCACCAACCAGTGGGGAGGAACAAACATGCTCATCTTCACATCCACCAACCAGTGGGGAGGAACAAACATGCTCATCTTCACATCCACCAACCAGTGGTTAGGAACAAACATGCTCATCTTCATCCACCAACCAGTGGGGAGGAACAAACATGCTCATCTTCATCCACCAACCAGTGGGGAGGAACAAACATGCTCATCTTCAAATCCACCAACCAGTGGGTAGGAACAAACATGCTCATCTTCATCCACCAACCAGTGAGGAGGAACAAACATGCTCATCTTCACATCCACCAACCAGTGGAGAGGAACAAACATGCTCATCTTCACATCCACCAACCAGTGGGGAGGAACAAACATGCTCATCTTCACATCCACCAACCAGTGGGAAGGAACAAACATGCTCATCTTCACATCCACCAACCAGTGGGTAGGAACAAACATGCTCATCTTCATCCACCAACCAGTGGGGAGGAACAAACATGCTCATCTTCACATCCACCAACCAGTGGAGAGGAACAAACATGCTCATCTTCACATCCACCAACCAGTGGGTAGGAACAAACATGCTCATCTTCATCCACCAACCAGTGGGGAGGAACAAACATGCTCATCTTCACATCCACCAACCAGAGGGGAGGAACAAACATGCTCATCTTCACATCCACCAAACAGTGGGGAGGGACAAACATGCTCATCTTCATCCACCAACCAGTGGGGAGGAACAAACATTCTCATCTTCATCCACCAACCAGTGGGGAGGAACAAACATGCTCATCTTCATCCACCAACCAGTGGGGAGGAACAAACGTGCTCATCTTCATCCACCAACCAGTGGGGAGGAACAAACATGCTCATCTTCATCCACCAACCAGTGGGGAGGAACAAACATGCTCACGTCCTGTTACGTCCTGTTACATGTATGTCGTAGAAAAGTCACGTTTCTCGATGACGTGTGCGTTCGTTGTCGCGAGGATGAAGCTCCACGGAACGGAGACCCCCACCCCCCCCCCCCCCCAAAAAAAAAATCAACGTCTAGAAATTTCAAAATTCGAATCACTATTTGACTAACAGCAGGAAACTTCACACACTATGGTAGAATTCGTGAAATACTTCTTGGAATGCAACGCAAACAGTCAAAATTACATCGTGTGCAGGCGGTGGGAAGTAAATTCAAGAGGGGCAAAGTTTGGATCGGAGGTAGGGGTTGTCTAAAAGAACTGTTTTTTTCCAGCCTAGTATCTATATTTTTTATTTGCAACCTCCACCTCCTTCCCCAGTCTAAGTTGAGTTTTAAAAGTTATTTCAAAGTGAGCACCAATCTTTCTCAAATTTGTTTAATCAGCGCCAGATTTCTTTCACTATGCCTGTAACGAGTGGATGAGGAGGCAAATATTCTAATTTATTTTACCAGTATACCATCAACTCAGTGCATAAGCCGTCATAAGCAGAAAATACAGAAACCGGAAGTTGGAACTCGCAAGGTGGAGAATATTTTGCTCCACCCATTGGGAGTGGTCTGTTTGAGTGGGCGCAGGGGGCGACCAGAGGCGCCCCCCACCCCCCAAAAAGAGGTGAAACGGTAAAACAATTGAGAGACGAAAATGGAGTATGCGAAGAAAGAAGGCGGACTATTTTTATATGGACCTCCGAGCCTCATCGTTCGGACGCCGAAGACCGACATTTTCTGTCCGTGGTCGATTGGATTCGCGGCAGCAAATTCAGTTTCGTACGCAATCTCACACATGTGCCGATGTTAATGAGTTCCTGTATACATTTTCTCTCTGACAAGCGCTTCCGGTAAAAATAACACATCGGACCCTAGATCTGTTGCCGTAACCGCAAACATGCGCTTAGCTTCACTTACAAGCCACACGGGACGTACTGCGTGACGCAGACCTATATGCCCAAATTGTGAATTTGAATTCGAGGGTAAAACAAAGTTACAGAGAGTATCTACATTTTAATAATAGAGGTTCCTCATTCTTATAAAAAACAATCTCAGATCTACTATGTGCCACGACAGATTAAGCGGCCACGCGATGACAGCTATGGAGTCATCGACATTAAACGATTTGACATGGACACAGTGGATTGAAGATTTTGCAGCGCTAAAGGCAAGGAGGATTTGACACAAAAAGTCAATCATCAATTACTTTGATCATGTCCAGTCTTTTCGCCATCCTTCAAATCTGTCGTAATTTTGACGATACACATCACAATAATGTTGATGATACAAGCAGCGTGATGATATTAAAACGTAAAACTCTACTCACAATTGCGACAATTGGTTCTGTTGTATATGCCAATATGTTTATCAAGTATCATGTGATTAATAGAATTAATAGTGAAGTGTCATTTGGCATTAAGTTTGGGTTTCGGGATTTGTTGCATCACTGATGTTTCATGCTATGACAATGAAGGCATGTCTGACAGGATCGTATCTAGAAAATTTACCATATTACCAGTTTGCGCGCTTGAGCTTCAGGCGCCCCGTGGAAAAAAATTATCAAATTTATAAATAAGTGTCTATCCCAATTGGGAAGGTGGGGGACTGTCGTTCCACGTGTAATAGAAGTGATTGATATCTTGGGTTTTCGGTCACTTCGTCTTTGTCAACGATTATAAAAAATATAAACTTCATCACGCAGGACGCTAATGTAAATTGTATTTCCGGAAGTCAACCTGCATGATGTTGTGGCATCATTTCATAGTATAGTGATACGTGGTCTTAGTGCGCATGCGGAGCTCGTGTTGTTATGGTGATACGCACTTCCGTCAGCCATTTTGTATACTGGCCATAGGTTTCCTTGAATACCTAAATGAGTCGAGGAGCAGTATGTTCGAGTGGGAACGTGCCAAGTCGCCACCGGGCCAACTCGCCACCAAGCTCCCGGGCCAAGTCGCCACCGGGCCAAGTCGCCACCAGAAGGTAATATTATGACATGCAGTGATCAAGGTGATAATTACTTGCACCACACCAACGCATAGAATATCTCTAATCTCTGATTCGACGTGGGTTTCATTAATTGATTGAGCCGGGATTAGGGCCGGGATACATTATTGACTCGAACGAGCAATTGTTCTATAGCCCATTTGCTCGATTGGATTCGAGTCGTTTGAGCAATGACTTTCCAGTAACTCTTCGATGGATTCGTGGCTTTAAGAATCATATAGGCTTTCGTTGTACACATTGAAGATAACTCTGCATACATGTTATTGGAAACCAAGCACTGGTGATTATAAGACTTGGACGAGGGAACTAGAGATAGTTTGGGCTAGACATACTGCTAGTGTTGGAGTAGTATCTGTAATAGACATAACTATAGAGTTCTTGGAAAATCTGGACCAGTACGCCAGTGTAATAGAACATACTCTCGACCCTATAGCACTATGTGCTACTACGAAAAACCCTAGATGGGGAGTACAAGTCCGTTTCGGTTGTATTTTGGTGATTTGGAGGGATTATCGGCTTGTTTGTGGTAATTCTACAAAGTAAAACTACTCTTATACAAAGGAGAGTACCTGTTATTGAAAAAGTAGGATTCGTGGGGAATCCGTATCAAATAGTCGTTTTGGGTGGTTTGGGTTGATTGGCGGGTCTATTTGGGTAATCAGATTTACTCCTATTCAAAAGAACATACCCTCCGAACATACCCACTTCTTGTTGTGGGCCATTCAGGCTCATAGCAACCACGTGCTACCTTAGAAACCAAGATGGCGGCCTCCAGTAGACAAAATGTCCGAGGGAAATACTATCACCCTAACAACACGCTGCGCATGTGCACTAAGACCACGTATCACTATGGAGATAACGCCAGAAGATGGCCGCTCCCGTGAGCTACAATGACAACCTAACATGACGTAATTGGGTCACATGACTATGACGTCACTTCCCAGGTCCCCCACTAGGTCCCCACAATGTGGCACGATCTCCACATCTATTACCAATATCGTTGAATAAGGCCAAGTGGCCGAAAGCTCCAGTTACTGATTGATTTTATTACATAAAATCTCACACTATCTACTACCCACTGAAAAATGTGGGCAGGCTGAATGCGAACATAGTTTATTAAGTGGCGAAAAAGCCCTCGGAACCCGCCACCTATAATTCTGTTAGAATCCCACCTTAGTCCTTCAGCATATATGACGCCCCCTTGCTTAAGTATATCCAGAGGGGGCACTCTTGAGCCGCCACTGGACCCAGTGGAAGTAACGCAGGCATGTTGAAATATTAGACAGTCGAAACAGTCGAGATAATAATTCATAGCTTAGGGTTTTTTTTTTAAATTTCGTTGTAATTAACTGTAGTGTAGGTAGAAGTTTGTAGGGAACTATCCAAACGATATATCGAACTTAGAGAAAGTAGAGACAACAAAGGTAAAAAAAAACCGTCAGAGAAATAGTCACCCGGGATTGTAACCGAAATTTGCGAGAGTAGGTCAAAAGAAAGAGGTCTTTGTGTGGCCTTTGCGACAAAGAGTAGACAGGTTTTAAAGAGTACCTTGACGATGGCACCTTTGTGAGAGGAGGGGGTGGACACTGTTGTTCAAGCTGAGGTCGCGATCACTGGAGATTAGGGGGAATTGGGAAAGACGGTGGAAAAGGCGAGCCGAATGTGTAACTTGGGAGTAGTGGTGACCTTGGAATATGTTTTATTAGGAAGTCCAAAATCCCAATCTACTAGATCCAAATTCACTGGGCGTAGTATAATGAGGACGTGGGATGGGAGAATGAAGGACATGTGGTTAGTGGTTGACACAAATGCGATGGTTAGTACGCTTATCGGAGGGATTGTGAAGAATAGAGGTACAGACTGTCTTCAAGCAGTTCGCCTCAGTGTTGGGAGGAAAGATGCGTGGGAATCGGGAGGCAGTTGGAAGCACGTGAGTAACCAAGACCTTCTCAACTGAGAACCACAGCAAATCAGCGGCCAGTCAAACTGTTATTAATAGCATATCGACGCACGTATATAGTGTCAAAGCCTCATCCATCTGTAGGGTTCGATCCTCTAATGCTATGAATACACAGGCCTAACATTATACGTATTTACTCCAGCTGAATCATGAGAATCATATAATGCTTTATTGCAGTTGACTGATACCAGACGAGATTGTTCGAACACATTCAGCCAGGCACCTCTACAAAAGAGATCGTCTTTTCTTTCAATTACAAGGTTCGAAAGGTAGCTTGGGTGCTCTGGAAACCCTCCAGCGAATCAGATTTTTAAAAATGTTTCCCGGGGAAGGTTCCCCTTGATCCCACCAGTAGGAGAAGATACGCTCACGAACACCCACACCTATCTACTTTTCGGGCAAAATCTTCCAGCCCCCCCCCCCCCCCCCCCCCCCCATGGAAAAAAGTTGGCCCGTTGGTCTACGTACGCTTATGCTGGATATAATCAGAGAAGTCGAAATATGATTAATATTATATAAATACTCTAATCAACTTTGCCGAGTGATTTCTCCCTCAGTATCTATCAGGTGCTTGTTAAGAGGGGGGGGGGGGGGGGGGGGGGGCAGCGTGATCACGTAGTGACATATTCGTGACGCCCCCCCCCCCCCTACAATTTTCCAATACACTTTTTAGAGATTATACGTATTCATCAGGATTGCATTCGAAGATGCCAATTATCTCATGCTATTAGTTATACGCTTTCTTAAAAGTAAATTTGATACTTTGACTTGTTGTTTCGGGTTCTAGCGAAAACGGCACAGTGTGAAAACGGCACCTGGAGTAAACGGCGCCAAGTGAGCGAAAACGGCATCAATTGATTGTGGCGAGACCGGCACCAGTTCCGATGGCGAAATTAATTCATTTCATTTTGCCTTTTTCTGTGTTTCGTTTTGAAACTGAGTATTTAGCCTAAGTTTGCGGATGCATTTTACATGTAGGTTCTCTAATAAATTTGTTGAAAATTGAGCAGTTAAAAATGAGAGGATATATTTCCCCTCCCAACTCTCTTTAAATGGATTTCTTGTTGTTTAGCAGTGACTTCTAAACATTAAAAGCAAGAACACCCCTCCCCAACCCAGGCCCCACCCTCTCATCGGCCCTGGAATCTATCCAACCTGGATTCACGATACACCCCCTTCTTTATTATTGACGCAGAAATCAGAATCTTGTGTATGTTGGGGGAGGGGGGAGGAGTCCGAATTCAAAGGACGTGCCAAGGCAATAAATTAAAACACGGTCTTTTAGTCCATATTTGGACGGGGGCAGTTCAAACCCAAGAAATCCGGACTGTGCCAAACCGAAAGTAACGGGGCCCAGTTTTCACACGGTGCCGCTTTTGCCTGTATCCGTATCACAAAAACAATCAAAGCCTATATGGAGGTCTGTATGACCCGATTACTGAGGTCTGTTGTCGGCAAGACATGACAAATTTGGAATACTGGTACAGCACGTATTAATTATACTATTAATTAAATAATTTGCGCCACAACTACAATACATGTATGTTTTATTTATTTACTAATTCACTTTTGAACAAGACTTGAGTTTTATTTTGAACCATTATCACGACTAACTGATATTCCAACTTCGTCAAAACACGCCTTCTGCAAAGGAAAGCCGTGAAAATTCAAATTTTACCTGTTCTCAAATGGACCGTCCCAGTTACGACACTTGTGCATTGGTGCAAAATGGACGCTCTTCCGAAAATGCACACAAATTCCAATAGAGAATTAAGAAAATCGTTCATATAATTTTCGAGCGAGATAAAATCACAGAAACGTAACGACGGTGAAGTTAAATATATTACACGTAATCGGGAGCTGAAAACTAAAAGATATTTTCTTGATTTTGTATTATTTCAGAGTTTATTTACCCGTGGGGGTATGGAAAAGACAATAGAAGTCCTGTCATGAACTGTAAGCTTATCTGGGCTTAATTGCGCGTAGGAATTGAGCGCAATTACCATATCGAATGGTATCCAAAGCACGGCAGGTTCTCCTTTTTTCTAATAGAAAACACAGGCAATGTTTCTGCCAATGGACAGAGTCCGGGTTACCCGGAGGTCCATTGGCTGAAACATTCTTTGTGCATAGGCCATATGTACAGAATTTGATAACCTTACTATGGTCATATCGCGTAGATCAACGCGCAGATCGACGTGCTATTTGTGCGCATTTCGTGACAGGACTTCTAATTTTATCTGTATCAATTAAATATACATGATCACGATTAACATTAACACGGTCATTAAATGATTTCATTTGATCAAGTTTTATAATTATGCCTTCTTGGTTTTATTCTTCAATATATTTTATAATATTACGGATGCTCTCTATATTTTCTACTGATGTAATTTTTGAGCATACTGGTTAGACTATGATATTCTAAATCTGTAATAACAGTTTTAAAACGATTTGCCAATAGTTTCGAAAGAATTTTGTTATCAGTAATAAGTAAACTAATCTGTGTCTATTCTTTTAGATCCCTTTTATAGCCTTATCTCTTGTATACGATTTCAATAATGCCTGTTTTTTTTATAGATCTTGACAGCTCTTTCCTTTCAAAATATTTCCACCGCTTAGCCACGAAATAATGTATACGCGTTTGCCGGCCGTCTTCAGCTTTAAGAGCCGTCTATTGCTGAACAAGCATACTATTCGAGAAAACCATATAGGGGCAGAGAGGAAGAGAGGAAGTTTGCTTGGATTTGTAGTGCGCATTTTTGAAAAATATCTTTCCAGCTTTAATTTATTACTAAATCACTAGACCATTGCACACCATTAAAAACGATGACTGGAATCTAGCTTTTTAGATGGAGTTCTCCTAATTATTCGGTTCACCTCCCTTTCTACAGCAGCACGAAAGTGTGGAACGCGCTGGCTACATGGCGTCGGAAGTGCTGGCCTGTGTGTGATTTTGAAGGACACAGTAATGTTTTAGAGGAATTTAAAATGTTGGGTTCTGATCCCCTGCCGTGAGTCGAACCTTCAGCAACCTCGCCTGTAAATCACATAACTTAGGTAGTTAGGTTAACGAAAATATCAAATATGCCAAGCACAGCACTTTCGTCGTACTTTAGCCAACGCGTTCCATATCATCTAATAAGCTGGATTCTAGCCATCGTTTTTGACGGTGTAAAATGAGACAGTGGTTTGGGTGTTGCACTCCGCATTGGTAGCCGGGATTGCCGAAGGTTCGATTCACCTGTATTATAAGTATATTGATAGTATTTAATGAATTCTTACCTGTATTATAGGTATATTGATAGTATTGAATGAATTCTCACCTGTATTATAGGTATATTGATAGTATTGAATGAATTCTCACCTGTATTATAAGTATACTTGTAGTATCGAATGAATTCACACCTGTATTATAGGTATATTGGTAGTATTGAATTAATTCTCACCTGCATTATAGGTATATTGATAGTATTGAATGAATTCTCACCTGTATTATAGGTATATTGATAGTATTGAATGAATTCTCACCTGTATTATAGGTATACTTGTAGTATTGAATGAATTCTCACCTGTATTATAGGTATATTGATAGTATTGAATGAATTCTCACCTGTATTATAAGTATACTTGTAGTATTGAATGAATTCTTACCTGTATTATAGGTATATTGATAGTATTGAATGAATTCTTACCTGTATTATAAGTATATTGATAGTATTGAATGAATTCTCACCTGTATTATAAGTATATTGATAGTATTGAATGAATTCTCACCTGTATTATAAGTATATTGATAGTATTGAATGAATTCTCACCTGTATTATAGGTATATTGATAGTATTGAATTAATTCTCACCTGTATTATAGGTATATTGATAGTATTGAATGAATTCTCACCTGTATTATAAATATATTGATAGTATTGAATGAATTCTCACCTGTATTATAAGTATATTGATAGTATTGAATGAATTCTCACCTGGATTACAAGTATATTGATAGTATTGAATGAACTCTCACCTGTATTATAAGTATATTGATAGTATTGAATGAATTCTCACCTGTATTATAAGTATATTGATAGTATTGAATGAATTCTCACCTGTATTATAAATATATTAATAGTATTGAATGAATTCTCACGTGTGTTATAAGTATATTGATAGTATTGAATGAATTCTCACCTGTATTATAGGTATATTAATAGTATTGAATGAATTCTCACGTGTGTTATAAGTATATTGATAGTATTGAATGAATTCTCACCTGTATTATAAATATATTAATAGTATTGAATGAATTCTCACGTGTGTTATAAGTATATTGATAGTATTGAATGAATTCTCACCTGTATTATAAGTATATTAATAGTATTGAATGAATTCTCACGTGTGTTATAAGTATATTGATAGTATTGAATGAATTCTCACCTGTATTATAAGTATATTAATAGTATTGAATGAATTCTCACGTGTGTTATAAGTATATTGATAGTATTGAATGAATTCTCACCTGTATTATAAGTATATTAATAGTATTGAATGAATTCTCACGTGTGTTATAAGTATATTGATAGTATTGAATGAATTCTCACCTGTATTATAAGTATATTAATAGTATTGAATGAATTCTCACGTGTGTTATAAGTATATTGATAGTATTGAATGAATTCTCACCTGTATTATAAGTATATTAATAGTATTGAATGAATTCTCACGTGTGTTATAAGTATATTGATAGTATTGAATGAATTCTCACCTGTATTATAGGTATAGTAATAGTATTGAATGAATTCTCACCTGTATTATAAGTATATTAATAGTATTGAATGAATTCTCACGTGTGTTATAAGTTTATTGATAGTATTAAAGAGTTATCGTCTGTTTTATAAGTATATTGATAGCATTAAAACCTGTATTATAAATATAATTGGTAGAATTGAAAGATTCCTCACCTGTATTATAAAACCACTGTAAAACACACTGTGCACACGTGACGTATTTTGGCAGAACAAGTGAAACTGTTACATTCTTCGGCATCGTGCCAGTCACGCGATAAATGGAATCACCATTTAACTGTAACAAAGGATAATTGTCTAAACAACGTTGCGACACTTTTATCATGTAGTTGTTCACTGGACATAATTTGAATTGGAAATATCCTTGATGATTGACAGTGAGAGCTACTTGAACTGTAATTATTTGCCCTTGACGATAAGTCCGTGTTATGATACCATTCGCAAATTTTCCTCCTGCCTCGTGTTCCCGTTTACTATCATAAGGATCACCACAGACACCACATTTTCCACCATTTTGTATCCACTGGCGCTGAAATTGAACAAAAAGATAACGTACTATTGGTCATCAATTCATAGCTACTAATTTATAAACCTCAGAATTGAGATAATACACAGAGAGTAATCAATTGACTGGACTGGATACGTGAAATAATTCATGAGAGGCGAGGGACGTTGTACAAACACGAGTGCGCGAATGCGCATGAGTGCTTTACAATATAGTCCCTCGCATCGAATGAATTATTTCACGTAGCCGGTCCAGTCAAGTGATTACTCTGTTTATTACTTTTCATTATTAACGATAATTATATTATTCAATCCTTTACCTAACGTGACGGACAAAAACGACCAGTGCTATTCTCAAAACTCGCCAATTAATTTTTATTATTTTTTCAATTTTTGTCTCAAAAACATAGGTTATGGATCCTCATTGGAACGAGCTCGCTCCAATGAGGGGTCATAACCTATGTTTTCAGAGCCAGTCACAGTACAGATACCCAATAGTAATGGTAGAAGTCAACATTAAATGAAGTCAGTCATAGTACAGATAGCCAATAGTAATGGTAGAAGTCAACATTACATGAAGTCAGTCATAGTACAGATAGCATATAGTTATGGTAGAAGTCAACATTGGATGAAGTCTGTCATAGTACAGATAGCCAATAGTAATGGTAGAAGTCAACATTACATGAAGTCAATCATAGTACAGATAGCCAATAGTAATGGTAGAAGTCAACATTACATGAAGTCTGTCATAGTACAGATAGCCAATAGTAATGGTAGAAGTCAACATTACATGAAGTCAATCATAGTACAGATAGCCAATAGTAATGGTAGAAGTCAACATTACATGAAGTCTGTCATAGTACAGATAGCCAATAGTAATGGTAGAAGTCAACATTACATGAAGTCAATCATAGTACAGATAGCCAATAGTAATGGTAGAAGTCAACATTACATGAAGTCTGTCATAGTACAGATAGCCAATAGTAATGGTAGAAGTCAACATTACATGAAGTCAATCATAGTACAGATAGCCAATAGTAATGGTAGAAGTCAACATTACATGAAGTCTGTCATAGTACAGATAGCCAATAGTAATGGTAGAAGTCAACATTACATGAAGTCAATCATAGTACAGATAGCCAATAGTAATGGTAGAAGTCAACATTACATGAAGTCAATCATAGTACAGATAGCCAATAGTAATGGTAGAAGTCAACATTACATGAAGTCAATCATAGTACAGATAGCCAATAGTAATGGTAGAAGTCAACATTACATGAAGTCAATCATAGTACAGATAGCCAATAGTAATGGTAGAAGTCAACATTACATGAAGTCTGTCATAGTACAGATAGCCAATAGTAATGGTAGAAGTCAACATTACATGAAGTCTGTCATAGTACAGATAGCCAATAGTAATGGTAGAAGTCAACATTACATGAAGTCAATCATAGTACAGATAGCCAATAGTAATGGTAGAAGTCAACATTACATGAAGTCTGTCATAGTACAGATAGCCAATAGTAATGGTAGAAGTCAACATTACATGAAGTCTGTCATAGTACAGATAGCCAATAGTAATGATAGAAGTCAACATTACATGAAGTCAATCATAGTACAGATAGCCAATAGTAATGGTAGAAGTCAACATTACATGAAGTCAATCATAGTACAGATAGCCAATAGTAATGGTAGAAGTCAACATTACATGAAGTCAATCATAGTACAGGAAAACCAATAGTGATGGTAGAAGTCAACATTACATGAAGTCTGTCACAAAACAGATAGCCAATAGTAATGGTAGAAATCAACATTAGATGAAGCCAGTCATAGTACAGATAGCCAATAGTAATGGTAGAAGTCAACATTACATGAAGTCAATCATAGTACAGATAGCCAATAGTAATGGTAGAAGTCAACATTACATGAAGTCTGTCATAGTACAGATAGCCAATAGTAATGGTAGAAGTCAACATTACATGAAGTCTGTCATAGTACAGATAGCCAATAGTGATGGTAGAAGTCAACATTACATGAAGTCAATCATAGTACAGATAGCCAATAGTAATGGTAGAAGTCAACATTACATGAAGTCTGTCATAGTACAGATAGCCAATAGTGATGGTAGAAGTCAACATTACATGAAGTCAATCATAGTACAGATAGCCAATAGTAATGGTAGAAGTCAACATTACATGAAGTCTGTCATAGTACAGATAGCCAATAGTGATGGTAGAAGTCAACATTACATGAAGTCAGTCATAGTACACTGTGTCAAGGTGTGGGGTGGCTGGGCTCACTGCAGGTAAACACAAGTTATGAACAATTCTTCACTGCTTTGGGTATATTCTAAGACTACACTTCACACAATCCCCCACACTGTGAATCTTGGCAATGTAGATCGCCATGCGCAATACAGTTGTGTTCAATAGCGAGTATAGACATGCCACATTTGTTAGGGATTATTCACAGTTCTTGTGTTAATCAGTCTGGCATCATGTCTTATAGGGCAAGTTGGTCACTAAAGTTTTGCGATGTAATTGGGTCACTGAATAAAGTCACTGGGCTGATTATTATTAAACTAGTAAACCTATGTACAAGTGTTAACTAATATAAAGACAATCTGTGACTGTTTGTCACATGATCACTGTATTTGGGGCGCAATTGTGTCACTGAATGAGGCCACTCGCCAGCTTACATGTAAACACAATAGCGATGATATAGAGACAAACTGTGACTGTATTTCACATGATCACTGTGTTTGGGGGCCCAATTGTGTCACTGAACGAAGTCACTGGTCAGTTTCCATGTAAACACGGTGGCTATGTACATGTGTTAGCCAATATAAATACAATCTATGACTGTATTTAGCTTGATCATCCACACTGCCAATTTAGGAAATGCAGATCCCCATACGCAACACAGTTATGCTCAAAAGCTAATATGTATATGTCACATTTAATAGAAATGCATGGGGTTTTTTTTGGTTTGTTTTTTTATGTGCGTGCCACATTTATCTGCATTACACATATCCGCCCACACTGTCAGTTTGGCTTTCCATACTATGAAAAAGTTTGTCTAATGTTGACTTCTACCATCACTATTGGCTATCTGAACTATGACTGACTTCATGTAACAAAGTTATTCATAGTACAGATAGCCAATAGTAATGGAAGAAGTCAACATTACATGAAGTCTGTCACAGTACAGATAGCCAATAGTAATGGTAGAAGTCAACATTACATGAAGTCTGTCAAGGTACAGATAGCCAATAGTAATGATAGAAGTCAACATTACATGAAGTCAATCATAGTACAGAAAGCCAATAGTAATGGTAGAAGTCAACATTACATGAAGTCAATCATAGTACAGATAGCCACTAGTAATGGTAGAAGTCAACATTAGACAAAGATATTCATAGTACGGATAGCCAATAGTAATGATAGAAGTCAACACTACATGAAGTCTGTCATAGTACAGATAGCCAATAGTAATGGTAGAAGTCAACATTACATGAAGTCTGTCATAGTACAGATAGCCAATAGTAATGGTAGAAGTCAACATTACATGAAGTCTGTCATAGTACAGATAGCCAATAGTGATGGTAGAAGTCAACATTACATGAAGTCTGTCAAGGTACAGATAGCCAATAGTAATGATAGAAGTCAACATTACATGAAGTCAATCATAGTACAGATAGCCAATAGTGATGGTAGAAGTCAACATTACATGAAGTCTGTCATAGTACAGATAGCCAATAGTGATGGTAGAAGTCAACATTACATGAAGTCTGTCATAGTACAGATAGCCAATAGTAATGGTAGAAGTCAACATTACATGAAGTCTGTCACAGTACAGATAGCCAATAGTAATGGTAGAAGTCAACATTAGACAAATTTATTCATAGTACGGATAGCCAATAGTAATGGTAGAAGTCAACATTACATGAAGTCTGTCATAGTACAGATAGCCAATAGTAATGGTAGAAGTCAACATTACATGAAGTCTGTCATAGTACAGATAGCCAATAGTGATGGTAGAAGTCAACATTACATGAAGTCTGTCAAGGTACAGATAGCCAATAGTAATGATAGAAGTAAACATTACATGAAGTCAATCATAGTACAGATAGCCAATAGTGATGGTAGAAGTCAACATTACATGAAGTCTGTCAAGGTACAGATAGCCAATAGTAATGATAGAAGTCAACATTACATGAAGTCAATCATAGTACAGATAGCCAATAGTAATGGTAGAAGTCAACATTACATGAAGTCTGTCAAGGTACAGATAGCCAATAGTAATGATAGAAGTCAACATTACATGAAGTCTGTCATAGTACAGATAGCCAATAGTGATGGTAGAAGTCAACATTACATGAAGTCAGCCATAGTACAGATAGCCAATAGGAATGGTAGAAGTCAACATTAGATGAAGTCAATCATAGTACAGATAGCCAATAGTAATGGTAGAAGTCAACATTTGACAAAGTTATTCATAGTACGGATAGCCAATGGTTATGAAAGAAGTCAACATTAGATGAAGTCAGTCATAGTACAGATAGCCAATAGTAATGGTAGAAGTCAACATTTGACAAAGTTATTCATAGTACGGATAGCCAATAGTAATGGTAGAAGTCAACATTAGATGAAGTCAGTCATAGTACAGATAGCCAATAGTAATGGTAGAAGTCAACATTACATGAAGTCAGCCATAGTACAGATAGCCAGTAGTGATGGTAGAAGTCAACATTACATGAAGTCTGTCACAAAACAGATAGCCAATAGTAATGGTAGAAGTCAACATTACATGAAGTCAACCCTAGTACAGATAGCCAATAGTAATGGTAGAAGTCAACATTAGAGGAAGTCAGTCATAGTACAGATAGCCAATAGTAATGGTAGAAGTCAACATTACATGAAGTCTGTCACAGTACAGATAGCCAATAGTAATGGTAGAAGTCAACATTAGACAAATTTATTCATAGTACGGATAGCCAATAGTAATGGTAGAAGTCAACATTACATGAAGTCTGTCACAGTGCAGATAGCCAATAGTAATGGTAGAAGTCAACATTACATGAAGTCTGTCACAGTGCAGATAGCCAATAGTAATGGTAGAAGTCAACATTACATGAAGTCAGTCATAGTACAGATAGCCAATAGTAATGGTAGAAATCAACATTACATGAAGTCTGTCGCAGTACAGATAGCCAATAGTAATGGTAGAAGTCAACATTACATGAAGTCAATCATAGTACAGATAGCCAATAGTAATGGTAGAAGTCAACATTAGAGGAAGTCAGTCATAGTATAGATAGCCAATGGTAATGGTAGAAGTCTACATTACATGAAGTCTGTCACAGTACGGATAGCCAATAGTAACGGTAGAAGTCAACAATAGATGAAGTCAGTCATAGTACAGATAGCCAATAGTAATGGTAGAAGTCAACATTACATGAAGTCAATCATAGTACAGATAGCCAATAGTGATGGTAGAAGTCAACATTACATGAAGTCAATCATAGTACAGATAGCCAATAGTGATGGTAGAAGTCAACATTACATGAAGTCAATCATAGTACAGATAGCCAATAGTGATGGTAGAAGTCAACATTGGATGAAGTCTGTCATAGTACAGATAGCGAATAGTAATGGTAGAAGTCAACATTTCATAAAGTCATTCATAGTACAGATAGCCAATTGTAATGGTAGAAGGCAACATTTGACAAAGTTATTCATAGTACGGATAGCCAATAGTAATGGAAGAAGTCAACATTACATGAAGTCAGTCATAGTACAGATAGCCAATAGGAATGGTAGAAGTCAACATTACATGAAGTCTGTCATAGTACAGATAGCCAATAGTAATGGTAGAAGTCAACATTTGACAAAGTTATTCATAGTACGGATAGCCAATAGTAATGGTAGAAGTCAACATTGGATGAAGTCTGTCATAGTACAGATAGCCAATAGGAATGGTAGAAGTCAACATTAGATGAAGTCAGTCATAGTACAGATAGCCAATAGTAATGGTAGAAGTCAACATTTCATAAAGTCATTCATAGTACAGATAGCCAATAGTAATGATAGAAGGCAACATTGCATGAAGTCTGTCACAGTACAGATAGCCAATAGTAATGGTAGGAGTCAACATTACATGCAGACAATCATAGTACAGATAGCCAATAGTGATGGTAGAAGTCAACATTACATGAAACATGTCACAGTACAGATAGCCAATAGTCATGGTAGAAGTCAACATTAGATGAAGTCAGTCATAGTACAGATAGCCAATAGTAATTGTAGAAGTCAACATTAGATGAAATTAATGACAGTACAGAGAGCCAATTGTGATGGTAGAAGTCAACATTGGATAAAGTCTGTCAGAGTACAGATAGCCAATAGTAATGGTAGAAGTCAACATTACATGAAGTCAGTCATAGTAAAGATAGCTAATTGTAATGGCAGAAGTCAATATCACATGAAGTCAGTCATAGTTTAGATAGCCAATAGTAATGGTAGAAGTCAACATTAGACAAACTTATTCATAGTACTGATAGCCAATAGTAATGGTAGAAGTCAACATTACATGAAGTCTGTCACAGTACAGATAGCCAATAGTGATGGTAGAAGTCAACATTAGACAAACTTATTCATAGTACGGATAGCCAATAGTAATGGTAGAAGTCAACATTACATGAAGTCTGTCACAGTACAGATAGCCAATAGTAATGGTAGAAGTCAACATTACATGAAGTCAGTCATAGTACAGATAGCCAATAGTGATGGCAGAAGTCAACATTACATGAAGTCTGTCACAGTACAGATAGCCAATAGTAATGGTGGAAGTCAACATTACATGAAGTCAACCCTAGTACAGATGGCCAATAGTAATGGTAGAAGTCAACATTAGATGAAATCAGTCATAGTACAGATAGCCAATGGTAATGGTAGAAGTCAACATTACATGAAGTCAATCATAGTACAGATAGCCAATAGTAATGGTAGAAGTCAACATTACATGAAGTTATTCATAGTACAGATAGACAATAGTAATGGTAGATGTCAACACTACATGAAGTCAATCATAGTACAGATAGCCAATAGTAATGGTAGAAGTCAACATTACATGAAGTCAGTCATAGTACAGATAGCCAATAGTGATGGTAGAAGTCAACATTACATGAAGTCTGTCACAGTACAGATAGCCAATAGTAATGGTAGAAGTCAACATTACATGAAGTCAATCATAGTACAGATAGCCAATGGTAATGGTAGAAGTCAACATTGGATGAAGTCTGTCATAGTACAGATAGCCAATAGTAATGGTAGAAGTCAACAGTACATGAAGTCAATCATAGTACAGATAGCCAATAGTAATGTTAGGAGTCAACATTACATGAAGTTATTCATAGTACAGATAGACAATAGTAATGGTAGATGTCAACATTAGACAAAGTTATTCATAGTACAGATAGCCAATAGTGATGGTAGAAGTCACGGTTACATGAAGTCAGTCATAGTACAGATAGCCAATAGTAATGGTAGAAGTCAGCATTACATGAAGTCAGTCATAGTACAGATAGCCAATAGTAATGGTAGAAGTCAACATTTGACAAAGTTATTCATAGTATGGATAGCCAATAGTAATGGAAGAAGTCAACATTACATGACGCCATTCATATTACAGATAGTCAATAGTGATGGTAGAAGTCAACATTAGATGAAGTCAGTCATATTACAGATAGTCAATAGTGATGGTAGAAGTCAACATTACACGAAGCCAGTCATAGTACAGATAGCCAATAGTAATGGTAGAAGTCAACATTACATGAAGTCAGTCATAGTACAGATAGCCAATAGTGATGGTAGAAGTCAACATTACATGAAGTCTCTCACAGTACAGATAGCCAATAGTAATGATAGAAGTCAACATCACATGAAGTCATTAATAGTACAGATAGCCAATAGTAATGGTAGAAGTCAACATTACATGAAGTCTGTCACAGTGCAGATAGCCAATAGTAATTGTAGAAGTCAACCTTACATGAAGTCTGTCACAGTACAGATAGCCAATAGTAATGACAGAAGTCAACATTACATGAAGTCATTCATAGTACAGATAGCCAATAGTAATGGTAGAAGTCAACATTACATGAAGTCAGTCATAGTACAGACAGCCAACAGTGATGGTAGAAGTCAACATTACATGAAGTCTGTCACAGTACAGATAGCCAATAGTAATGGTAGAAGTCAACATTACATGAAGTCTGTCACAGTACAGATAGCCAATAGTAATGGTAGAAGTCAACATTACATGAAGTCTGTCACAGTACAGATAGCCAATAGTAATGACAGAAGTCAACATTACATGAAGTCATTCATAGTACAGATAGCCAATAGTAATGGTAGAAGTCAAGATTACATGAAGTCAATTATAGTACAGATAGCCAATGGTTATGGTAGAAGTCAACATTGGATGAAGTCTGTCATAGTACAGATAGCCAATAGTAATGGTAGAAGTCAACATTACATGAAGTCAGTCATAGTACAGATAGCCAATAGTGATGGTAGAAGTCAACATTACATGAAGTCTGTCACAGTACAGATAGCCAATAGTAATGGTAGAAGTCAACATTACATGACGTCTTTCACAGTACAGATAGCCAATAGTAATGGTAGAAGTCAACATTACATGAAGTCTTTCACAGTACAGATTGCCAATAGTAATGGTAGAAGTCAACATTACATGAAGTCTTTCACAGTACAGATAGCCAATAGTAATGGTAGAAGTCAACATTACATGAAGTCTGTCACAGTACAGATAGTCAATAGTAATGATAGAAGTCAACATTACATGAAGTCTGTCATAGTACAGATAGCCAATAGTAATGGTAGAAGTCAACATTACATGAAGTCTGTCACAGTACAGATAGCCAATAGTAATGATAGAAGTCAACATTACATGAAGTCTGTCATAGTACAGATAGCCAATAGTGATGGTAGAAGTCAACATTAGATGAAGTCAGTCATAGTACAGATAGCCAATAGTAATGGTAGAAGTCAACATTACATGAAGTCAGTCATAGCACAGATAGCCAATAGTAATGGTAGAAGTCAACATTACATGAAGTCAGTCATAGTACAGATAGCCGATAGTGATGATAGAAGTCAACATTACATGAAGTCAACACTAGCACAGATAGCCAATAGCAATGAAAGAAGTCAACAGAACATGAAGTCAGTCATAGTACAGATAGCCAATAGTGATGGTAGAAGTCAACATTACATGAAGTCTGTCACAGAACAGATAGCCAATAGTAATGATAGAAGTCAACATTACATGAAGTCAGTCATAGTACAGATAGCCAATAGTAATGGTAGAAATCAACATTACATGAAGTCTGTCACAGTACAGATAGCCAATAGTAATGGTAGAAGTCAACATTACATGAAGTCTGTCACAGAACAGATAGCCAATAGTAATGGTAGAAGTCAACATTACATGAAGTCAATCATAGTACAGATAGCCAATAGTAATGGTAGAAATCAACATTGCATGAAGTCAGTCATAGTACTGATAGCCAATAGTAATGGTAGATGTCAACATTCGATAATGTTATTCACAGTACATATATCCAATAGTAATGGTAGAAGCCCACATTAAATAAAATTATTCATAGAACTGATAGCCAATAGTAATGGTTGAAGCTACCTAGCTGATGCATTCTTTGAATAATTGGAGAACTGCTTTGTATATACATCATACTGTAAAAATCATGTTGTAATCTTATATAATGTACTATTTTCCTAGTGATGCCAATAAAAAAAAAGAAGTAAAGATAGATGTCAACATTCGATGAAGTTATTCATAGTACATATAGCCAATAGTAATGGTAGAAGTCAACATTAAATAAAATTATTCATAGAACAGATAGCCAATAGTAATGGTTGAAGCCAACATTAAATAATGCTATTCATAGTACAGAAAGCCAACAGTAATGATAGAAGTCAACATTAGATAAAATCAATCATAGTACAGTAATGGTAGAAATCAACATTGCATGAAGCCAGCCATAGTACAGATAGCCAATAGTAATGGTAGATGTCAACATTCGATAAAGTTATTCACAGTACATATAGCCAATAGTAATGGTAGAAGCCCACATTAAATAATGCTATTTATGTTACAGATAGCCAATAATAGTGGTAGAATCCAACAGTAGATGAAGTTATTCATAGTACAGATAACCAATAGTAATGGTGGAAGCCAACAGTAAATAATGCTATTCATGTTACAGATAGCCAATAGTAATGGTAGAATCCAACAGTAGATGAATTTATTCATAGTACAGATAACCAATAGTAATGGTAGAAGCCAACATTAGATAATGCTATTCATAGTACAGACAGCCAATGGAAATGGTAGAAGTCAACATTTGATAAGGTTATTCATAGTGCAGACATCAACATTAAATGAAGTTACTCAGAGTACAAACAGATAGCCAATAGTAACGGTAGAATTTAACATATAAAGTTATTCGTAGTACAGATATACAATAGTAATGGTAGAAGCCACCATTCGATAAAGTTATTCATAGTCCAGACATCAACATTAGATGAAGTTACTTATAGTACAAACAGCCAACAGTAATGGTAGAAGTCAACATTAGATGAAGTTATTCATAGTACAGATAGCCAATAGCAATGACAGAAGTCAACATTAGATGAAGTTATTCATAGTACAGATAGCAATGGTAGAAGTCAACATTAGATGAAGTTATTTGTAGTAAAGATAGCCAATAGTAATGGTTGACACATCAAAAAGCCTGTCCTATTGTGAATGAGTTCTATTTATTGGTATGGTCAAAGGTGTGTACTATTGTTTTTTTCTTCTACCCTTACAATGAGTAATTCGTATTTGTTAGTATGTAACCGTGCTATGGGTTTTTTCCTACCCCCCGACAATAAACAAGTCCTATATATTAGTACGGTTGACACACCAGAAAGGCTGTCCTGTAGGATTTTTACAACTCCTCCTCTATGATATTCGTTTGGTTGACGCATCAAAAGGGCCGTTCTATGGGTGTTTCCTATTACCCCGCAATGAATAAGACCTATTTATTCGTTTGTTTGACACTTCAAAAGGCTGTCGTATGGGATTTTCCCGACTTTTCGAAAATAGATATGCCCTATTTATTAGTAGGGTGGACACATCATAAGTCCGCAATGAATAAGTCCCGTTTATTAGTGTGTCCAAAGGCCGTCCTATCGGCTTTTCCTATTACCCCACAATGAATAAGTCATATTTATTGGTTTAATTGGCACATCAAAAATGCCGTCCTATGGGATTTTCCCAACTTCTCAGCAATGAATAAGTACTGTCCTATGGATTTTTCCTATTACCCCGCAGTGAATAAGTTTATTCGTTTGGTTAACATTTCAAAAAGGCCGTCCTATGGGTTTTTTTTCTATTACCCAGCAATGAATAAGTCTTAATTATTCGTTTATTTGACACATCAAAAAGGCTGTCCTGTGGGTTTTTCCTATTACCCAGCAATGAATAAGTCCCATGTATTCGTTTGGTTAACACATCAAAAAGGCCGTCCTATGGGTTTTTTCCTATTACCCAGCAATGAATAAGTCACATTTATTCGTTTGGTTAACTCATCAAAAAGGCTATCCTATGGGTTTTTTCCTATTACCCAGCAATGAATAAGTCACATTTATTCATTTGGTTAACACATCAAAAAGTCCGTCCTATAAGATTTTCCCAACTTCTCCGCAATGAATATGTCCCATTTATTAATTTGGTGGACACATCAAAAAGGTTTCCTTCTGCATTTTTCTAGTTCCCAGCAACGAATAAGTCCTATTAATCAGTATCAGCTTTATATCACACTGGAAATTGCCTAACCACGCCAATCAAAGCCTTATTTATATTACTCCATTAGTTATCAAGATTTAAATTGTCATTATTAATATACAAACATTTAAAAAATGTTCCTGCCAAGATTTTGGAACAAAACGTTTTCCGACTCTAAAGTCATTGAAATGCTATTAAAATGAACGATTAAAATACTGTTATAAAAATGAGGAATAAAAGAAAGTTTTATAAATCAAGTTCACTCGATTGAGGTAATACAGAAAACACTTTGTCAATAATTAACACGTAGTCACTGTATCGTCAAACAGCAGCCCGGATGATGAGACAAGACAGTCTCGCAATATACATAGTGATTAATAATTCACTGAATGCATCAGGCAGCCCGTGTGAAAACACAAGACACAGTGATTGGCAATTAATTTAATGCATTCAGCAGTCCGTACTATGACACAGGATACAGTGATTAATAATTAATTGAATGCATTCAGCAGCCCGTATGGTGACACAAGACACAGTGATTAATAATTAATAGAATGCATTCAGCAGCATGTATGATGACACAAGGCACAATACCGTCTCCGCAATATACACTGTGATTAATAATTAATTGAATACATTCAGCAGCTCGTATGATGACACAAGACAGTCTCGCAATATACAAAGTGATTATTAATTAATTAAATGCATCAGGCAGCCCGTATGATGACACAAGACAGACTCGCAATTATTAATTAATTGAATGCATTCAGCAGCACGTACGATGACACGAGACACAGTGATTAATAATTAATTGAATGATTCAGGCAGCCCGTATGATGACACAAGACAGACTCGCAGACTGTAATTAATAATTAATTGAATGCATTCAGCAGCCTGTATGATGACACCAGATACAGCGATTAATATTTAATTGAATGCATTCAGAAGCCTTATAATCACACAAGATACAGCGATTAATAATTAATTGAATGCAATGAGCAGCCTATATGATGACACAAGACACCGATTAATAAAATTAATTGAATGCATTCAGCAGCCCATATGATGACACAAGGTGCGGTGATTAATAATTAATTGAATGCATTGAACAGCCCATATTAATAATTAATTGAATGCATTGAGCAGCCCATATGATGACACAAGACACCGATTAATAATTAATTGAATGCATTCAGCAGCCAGTATGATGACACAAGATGCCGTGATTAATAATTAATTGAATACATTCAGCAGCCCATATGATGACACAAGACGCAGTGATTAATAATTAATTGAATTCATTGAGCAGCCCATATGATGACACAAGACTGCGATTAATAATTATTTGAATGCATTCAGTAGCCCATATGATGATACAAGATACAGTGATTAATAATTAATCGAATGCATTCAGCAGCCCATATGATGACACAAGACAGCGATTAATAATTAATTGAATGCATTCAGCACTCAGCAGTCCATATGATGACACAAGACAGCGATTAATAATTAATTGAATGCATTCAGCAGCCCATATGATGACACAAGACGCAGTGATTACAAATTTATTGAATGCATTCAGCAGCCCATATGGTGACACAAGACAGCGATTAATAACTAACTGAATGCATTCAGCAGCCCATATGATGACACAAGACACCGATTAATAATTAATTGAATGCATTCAGCAGCCCATATGATGATACAAGTCACAGCGATCAATAATTAATTAATTGAATGCATTCAGCAGCCCGTATGCTGACACAAGACACAGTGAATAATAATTAATTGCATGCAATGAGCAGCCAATATGATGACACAAGATACAGTGATTAATAATTGAATGCATTCAGAAACCCCTATGTTGACACAGGATACAGTGATTCATAGTTAATTTAATGAATTCAGCAGCCAGGACGATGACACAAAACAAAGTGATTCGTAGTTAATTTAATGAATTTAGAAGCCTGTATGGTGACACAAGACACAGTGATCAATAATTAATTGAATGCATTCAGCAGCCCCTATAATGACACGAGACACAGTGATTAATAATTAATTGAATGATTCAGGCAGCCCGTATGATGACACAACACAGACTCGCAATATACACTGTAATTAATATTTAATTGAATGCATTCAGCAGCCCGTATAATGACACAAGATACAGTGATTAATATTTAATTGAATGCATTCAGCAGCCCGTATAATGACACAAGATACAGCAATTAATAATTAATTGAATGCATTGAGCAGCCTATATGATGACACGAGACACAGTGATTAATAATTAATTGAATGATTCAGGCAGCCCGTATGATGAAACAACACAGACTCGCAATATACACTGTAATTAATATTTAATTGAATGCATTCAGCAGCCCGTATGATGACACAAGATACAGTGATTAATATTTAATTGAATGCATTCAGCAGCCCGTATAATGACACAAGATACAGCAGTTAAGAATTAATTGAATGCATTGAGCAGTCCATATGATGACACAGGACCAGAATGCATTTAGCAGCCCCATATGATGACACAAGACACCGATTAATAATTAATTGAATGCATTCAGCAGCCCATATGATGACACAAGTCGCAGCGATCAATAATTAATTAATTGAATGAATTCAGCAGCCCGTATGATGACACAAGACACAGTGAATAATAATTAATTGAATGCATTCAGCAGCCCGTACAATGACACAAGACACAGTGATTAATAATTAGTTGAATGCATTGAACAGCCCATATGATGACACAAGACACAGTGATTAATAATTAATTGAATGCATTTAGCAGCCCACATGATGACACAAGACAGCGATTAATAATTAATTGAATGCATTCAGCACCCCGTGTGGTGACACAAGACGCAGTGATTAATAATTATTTGAATGTATTGAGCAGCCCATATGATGACACAAGACAGAGATTAATAATTAACTGAATGCATTCAGCAGCCCATATGATTACACAAGATACAGTGATTAATAATTAATTAAATGCATTCAGCAGCCCGTGTGATGACACAAGACAGCTTTGCAATATACATGGCCATTGATAATTAATTGAATGCATCCCGCAGCCCAAATGATGAAACAAAACAATCTCACAATATACAGAGTGATTAATAATTAATTGAATGCATTCAGCAGTCCATATGATGACAAAAGACACAATGATTAATAATTAATTGATTGCATTCAGCAGCCCGTACGAAGACACAAGACACAGTGATTCGTAGTTAATTTAATGCATTCAGCAGCCCGTATGATGACACAAGACACGGTGATTAACACTTAATTGAATGCATTCAGCAGCCCATATGATGACACAAGACACATTGATTAATAATTAATTGAATGCATTCAGCAGCTCATATGATGACACAAGATGCAGTGAGTAATAATTAATTGAATGCATTCAGCAGCCCATATGATGACACAAGACACAGCGATCAATAATTAATTAATTGAATGTATTCAGCAGCCCGTATGATGACACAAGACACAGTGATTAATAATTAATTGAATGCATTCATCAGCCCATATGATGGCACAAGTTACAACGATTAATTATTAATTAAATGAATGTATTCAGCAGCCATATGATGACACAAGACACAGTGATTAATAATTAGTTGAATGCATTCATCAGCCCATGTCATGACACAAGACACAGTGATTAGTAGTTAATTGAATGTATTCAGCAGCCCATATGATGGCACAAGTTACAGCGATTAATATTTAATTGACTGAAAGTATTCAGCAGCATATTTGATGACACAAGCCACAGGGATTAATAATTAATTAAATTCACTCGGCAGCCCGTTCGATGACACAATACACAGTGATTTGTAGTTAATTTAATGCATTCAGCAGCCCGTATGATGACACAAGACACGGTGATTAATAATTAATTGAATGCATTCAGCAGCCCATATGATGACACAAGACACAGTGATTAACAATTAATTGAATGCATTCAGCCGCCCATATTATGACACAAGATGCAGTGATTAATAATTAACTGAATGCATTCAGCAGCCCATATAATGACACAGGTCACAGCGATCAATAATTAATTAATTAAATGTATTCAGCAACCCGTATGATGACACAAGATACAGTGATTAATAATTAATTGAATGCATTCATCAGCCCGTATTATGACGCAAGACGCAGTGATTCGTGGTTAATTGAATGCATTCAGCAGCCCGTATGATGAGGCACAGTGATTAATAATTAATTGAATGCATTCAGCAGACCGTATGATAACACAAGACGCAGTGATTAGTAATTAATTGAATGCATTCAATAGCCCATATGACGACTCAAGACACAGTGATTCATAATTAATTAATTGAATGCATTCAACATCCCGTGTGATAACACAAGACACAGTGAATAATAATTAATTGAATGCATTCAGCAGCCCGTACAATGACACAAGACACAGTGATTAATAATTAATTAAATGCATTGAGCAGCCCATATGATGACACAAGACGCAGTGATTAATAATTAATTGAATGCATTTAGCAGCCCATATGATGACACAAGACAGCGATTAATAATTAATTGAATGCATTCAGCACCCCGTTTGGTGACACAAGACGCAGTGATTAATAATTATTTGAATGTATTGAGCAGCCCATATGATGACACAAGACAGAAATTAATAATTATTTGAATGCATTCAGCAGTCCATATGATGACACAAGATACAGTGATTAATAATTAATTAAATGCATTCAGCAGCCCGTATGATGACACAAGACAGCTTTGCAATATACATGGCCATTGATAATTAATTGAATGCATTCCGCAGCCCAAATGATGAAACAAAACAATCTCACAATATACAGAGTGATTAATAATTAATTGAATGCATTCAGCAGTCCATATGATGACAAAAGACACAATGATTAATAATTAATTGATTGCATTCAGCAGCCCGTACGAAGACACAAGACACAGTGATTCGTAGTTAATTTAATGCATGCAGCAGCCCGTATGATGACACAAGACACGGTGATTAATAATTAATTGAATGCATTCAGCAGCCCATATGATGACACAAGACACATTGATTAATAATTAATTGAATGCATTCAGCAGCCCATATGATGACACAAGACACAGCGATCAATAATTAATTAATTGAATGCATTCAGCAGCCCATATGATGACACAAGACACAGCGATCAATAATTAATTAATTGAATGTATTCAGCAGCCCGTATGATGGCACAAGACAGTCTCGCAATATACGCTGTGACTGATCATTAATTGAATGCCCGTATGGTGACACAAAACAGTCTCGCAAGATACACAGTGATTAATAATTAATTGAACGCATTCAGCAGCCCGTATGTTGACATAAGACCATCTCGCAGTGTACACTGTGCTTAATAGTTAATTGAATGCATTAAGCGGCCCGGATAACGACACACGACAGTCTCGCAATATACACAGTGATTGATAATTAATTGAATGCATTCAGCAGCCCGTATGATGACACAAGACAGTATCCTTAGTACACAAAGTCCTACAACCTTTAACTCTGCTATTTATCATCCATATTTCCTTTCATTTAACCCTCTGATTGTGCATATTATAGTTCAAAGACTCATTACACAAGCTTTTAATATTTTTATGTGTTTCTCAATAGCCTACCCATTTACATACACAATAACATCCTAATACCCCCGACACATTCAGCGATATACACCTCAAATAATCAAAAGACATGTTAATGCAAAAAAGTCAAAATAATTTCTTGGTAATTATGCTTGTTAAAAAGCATTGTACCTGACCACATTTATTAATCCCAACACCCAGTCACAGGAACAAAAACAAAAAGAGTTTATTAAAAACATCAATGTACATGCTGTAAAATGCAGAATGGTCATTATTGCCCTCCTTATTCTAGTCCACAATTAGTGCACGGCCGATTATGGCCTCCTTATTCCAGTCCATGATTATTGCGTCCTTATTCTATTCCACAATTACTGCCTCCTTATTTTAATTCACGATTATTACCCTTCTTATTCTAGTCCACGATTATTGCCCTCCTGATTCTAGTCCACGATTATTGCCCTCCTTATTCTAGTCCACGATTATTGCTCTCCTTATTCTAGTCCACGATTATTGCCATCCTTATTCTAGCCCACGATTATTGCCATCCTTATTCTAGTCCACGATTATTACCCTCCTTATTCTAGTCCACGATTATGGCCTCCTTATTCCAGTCCATGATTATTGCATCCTTATTCTATTCCACAATTACTGCCTCCTTATTTTAATTCACGAGTATTACCCTTCTTATTCTAGTCCACGATTATTGCCATCCTTATTCTAGTCCACGATTATTGCCATCCTTATTCTAGTCCACGATTATTACCCTCCTTATTCTAGTCCACGATTATTGCCATCCTTATTCTAGTCCACGATTATTACCCTCCTTATTCTAGTCCACGATTATTGCCATCCTTATTCTAGTCCACGATTATTGCTCTCCTTATTCTAGTACACGATTATTGCCATCCTTATTCTAGTCCACGATTATTACCCTCCTTATTCTAGTCCACGATTATTGCCCTCTTTATTCTAGTCCACGATTATTGACCTCCTTATTCAAGTCCACGATTATTGCTCTCCTTATTCTAGTCCACGACTATTGCCATCCTTATTCTAGTCCACGATTATTGCGATCCTTATTCTAGTCCACGATTATTACCCTCCTTATTCTAGTCCACGATTATTGCTCTCCTTATTCTAGTCCACGATTATTACCCTCCTTATTCTAGTCCACGATTACTACCCTCCTTATTCTAGTCCACGGTTATTGCTCTCCTTATTCTAGTCAACAATTATTACCCTCCTTATTGTAGTACACGATTATTACCCTCCTTATTCTAGTACACGATTATTACCCTCCTTATTCTAGTACACGATTATTGCCATCCTTATTTTAGTACACGATTATTACCCTCCTTATTCTAGTACACTATTAATACCCTCCTTTTCTAGTACACGATTATTACCCTCCTTATTCTAGTACACGATTATTACCATCCTTATTCTAGTACACGATTATTACCATCCTTATTCTAGTACACGATAATTACCCACCTTATTCTAGTACACGATTATTACCCTCCTTATCCTAGTACACGATTATTACTCTCCTTATTCTAGTACACGGTTATTACCCTCCTTATTCAAGTACACGATTATTACCCTCTTTATTCTAGTACACGATTATTACCATCCTTATTCTAGTACACGATTATTACCCTCCTCATTCTAGTCAACGATTATTACCCTCCTTATTCTAGTACACGATTATTACCCTCCTTATTCTAGTACACGATTATTGCCCTCCTTATTCTAGTACACGATTATTACCCTCCTTATTCTAGTCAACGATTATTACCCTCCTTATTCTAGTACACGATTATTACCCTCCTTATTCTAGTACACGATTATTGCCATCCTTATTCTAGTCCACGATTATTGCCCTCTTATTCTACTACACGATTATTACCCTCCTTATTCTAGTACACGATTATTACCAACCTTATTCTAGTACACGATTATTACCCTCCTTATTCTAGTCAACGATTATTGCCCTCCTTATTCTAGTACAAGATTATTACCTTCCTTATTCTAGTACACGATTATTGCCCTCCTTATTCTAGTACACGATTATTAAGCTCCTTATTCTAGTCAACGATTATTACCCTCCTTATTCTAGTACACGATTATTACCCTCCTTATTCTAGTACACGATTATTGCCATCCTTATTCTAGTACACGATTATTACCCTCCTTATTCTAGTCAACGATTATTACCCTCCTTATTCTAGTACACGATTATTACCATCCTTATTCTAGTACACGATTATTACCCTCCTTATTCTAGTCAACAATTATCACCCTCATTATTCTAGTACACGATTATTACCCACCTTATTCTAGTACACGATTATTGCCCTCCTTATTCTAGTACACGATTATTACCCACCTTATTCTAGTCAACGATTATTACCATCCTTATTCTAGTACACGATTATTACCCTCCTTATTCTACTACACGATTATTGCCATCCTTATTCTAGTACACGATTATTGCCATCCTTATTCTAGTACACGATTATTACCCTCCTTATTCTAGTACACGATTATTACCCTCCTTATTCTAGTCAACGATTATTACCCTCCTTATTCTAGTCAACGATTATTACCCTCCTTATTCTAGTACACGATTATTACCCTCCTTATTCTAGTACACGATTATTGCCATCCTTATTCTAGTACACGATTATTGCCCTCCTTATTCTAGTCAACGATTATTACCCTCCTTATTCTAGTCAACCATTATTACCCTCCTTATTCTAGTACACGATTATTACCCTCCGTATTCGAGTACACGATTATTACCCTCCTTATTCTAGTACACGATTATTACCCTCCTTATTCTAGTCAACGATTATTACCCTCCTTATTCTAGTCAACGATTATTACCCTCCTTATTCTAGTACACGATTATTACCCTCCTTATTCTAGTGCACGATTATTACCCTCCTTATTCTAGTACACGATTATTACCCTCCTTATTCTAGTACACGATTATTACCCTCCTTATTCAAGTCCACGATTATTACCCTCCTTATTCAAGTACACGATTATTGCCCTCCTTATTCTAGTACACGATTATTACCCTCCTTATTCTAGTCAACGATTATTACCCACCTTATACTAGTACACGATTATTGACATCCTTATTCTAGTCCACGTTTATTGCCCTCCTTTTTCTAGTACACGATTATTACCCTCCTTATTCTAGTACACGATTATTACCCTCCTTATTCTAGTCCACGATTATTACCCTCCTTATTCTAGTCCACGATTATTACCCTCCTTATTCTAGTCAACGATTATTACCCTCCGTATTCTAGTACACGATTATTACCCTCCTTATTCTAGTACACGATTATTGCCATCCTTATTCTAGTACACGATTATTGCCATCCTTATTCTAGTCCACGATTATTACCCTCCTTATTCTAGTCAACGATTATGACCCTCCTTATTCTAGTCAACGATTATTACCCTCCTTATTCTAGTCAACGATTATTACCCTCCTTATTCTAGTACACGATTATTACCCTCCTTATTCTAGTACACGATTATTGCCATCCTTATTCTAGTACACGATTATTGCCATCCTTATTCTAGTCCACGATTATTACCCTCCTTATTCTAGTCAACGATTATTACCCTCCTTATTCTAGTCAACGATTATTACCCTCCTTATTCTATTCAACGATTATTACCCTCCTTATTCTATACACGATTATTACCCTCCTTATTCTAGTACACGATTATTACCCTCCTAATTCTAGTACACGATTGTTGCCATCCTTATTCTAGTCCACGATTATTACCCTCCTTATTCTAGTCCACGATTATTACCCTCATTATTCTAGTCAACGATTATTACCCTCCTTATTCTAGTCCACGATTATTACCCTCCTTATTCTAGTACACGATTATTGCCCTCCTTATTCTAGTACACGATTATTACCCTCCTTATTCTAGTACACGATTATTACCCTCCTTATTCTAGTACACGATTATTACCCTCCTTATTCTAGCCCACGATCATTACCCTCCTTATTCTAGTCCAAGATTATTACCCTCCTTATTCTAGTCAACGATTATTACCCTCCTTATTCTAGTACACGATTATTACCCTCCATATTCTAGTACACGATCATTGCCATCCTTATTCTAGTACACGATTATTGCCATCCTTATTCTAGTCCACGATTATAGCCATCCTTATTCTAGTACACGATTATTGCCATCCATATTGTAGTCCACGATTATTGCCCCCTTATTCTAGTACACGATTATTGCAATCCTTATTCTAGTACATGATTATTACCCTCCTTATTCTAGTACACGATTATTACCCTCCTTATTCTAGTACACGATTATTACCCTCCTTATTCTAGTCCACGATTATAACCCTCCTTATCCTGGTCCACGATTATTACCCTCCTTATTCTAGTCAACGATTATTACCCTCCTTATTCTAGTCCACGATTATAGCCCTCCTTATACTAGTACACGATTATTGTCATCCTTATTCTAGTACATGATTATTACCCTCCTTATTCTAGTCCACGATTATTACATTCCTTATTCTAGTCAACGATTATTACCCTCCTTATTCTAGTCAACGATTATTACCCTCCTTATTCTAGTCCACGATTATTACCCTCCTTATTCTAGTCCACGATTATTACCCTCCTTATTCTAGTACACGATTATTGCCCTCCTTATTCTAGTACACGATTATTACCCTCCTTATTCTAGTACACTATTATTATCCTCCTTATTCTAGTCAACGATTATTACCCTCCTTATTCTAGTCAACTATTATTACCCTCCTTATTCTAGTCAACGATTATTACACTCCTTATTCTAGTATACGATTATTACCCTCCTCATTCTAGTACACGATTATTACCCTCCTTATTCTAGTACACGATTATTGCCATCCTTATTCTAGTACACGATTATTACCCTCCTTATTCTAGTCAACGATTATTACCCTCCTTATTCTAGTACACGATTATTACGATCCTTATTCTAGTACACGATTATTACCCTCCTTATTCTAGTACACGATTATTACCAACCTTATTCTAGTACACGATTATTACCCTCCTTATTCTAGTCAACGATTATTGCCCTCCTTATTCTAGTACAAGATTATTACCTTCCTTATTCTAGTACACGATTATTGCCCTCCTTATTCTAGTACACGATTATTAAGCTCCTTATTCTAGTCAACGATTATTACCCTCCTTATTCTAGTACAAGATTATTACCCTCCTTATTCTAGTACACGATTATTGCCATCCTTATTCTAGTACACGATTATTACCCTCCTTATTCTAGTCAACGATTATTACCCTCCTTATTCTAGTACACGATTATTACCATCCTTATTCTAGTACACGATTATTACCCTCCTTATTCTAGTCAACAATTATTACCCTCATTATTCTAGTACACGATTATTACCCTCCTTATTCTAGTACACGATTATTGCCCTCCTTATTCTAGTACACGATTATTACCCTCCTTATTCTAGTCAACGATTATTACCATCCTTATTCTAGTACACGATTATTACCCTCCTTATTCTAGTACACGATTATTGCCATCCTTATTCTAGTACACGATTATTGCCCTCCTTATTCTAGTACACGATTATTACCCTCCTTATTCTAGTACACGATTATTACCCTCCTTATTCTAGTACACGATTATTACCCTCCTTATTCTAGTCAACGATTATTACCCTCCTTATTCTAGTCAACGATTATTACCCTCCTTATTCTAGTACACGATTATTACCCTCCTTATTCTAGTACACGATTATTGCCATCCTTATTCTAGTACACGATTATTGCCCTCCTTATTCTAGTCAACGATTATTACCCTCCTTATTCTAGTCAACCATTATTACCCTCCTTATTCTAGTACACGATTATTACCCTCCGTATTCGAGTACACGATTATTACCCTCCTTATTCTAGTACACGATTATTACCCTCCTTATACTAGTCAACGATTATTACCCTCCTTATTCTAGTCAACGATTATTACCCTCCTTATTCTAGTACACGATTATTACCCTCCTTATTCTAGTGCACGAGTATTACCCTCCTTATTCTAGTACACGATTATTACCCTCCTTATTCTAGTACACGATTATTACCCTCCTTATTCAAGTCCACGATTATTACCCTCCTTATTCAAGTACACGATTATTGCCCTCCTTATTCTAGTACACGATTATTACCCTTCTTATTCTAGTCAACGATTATTACCCACCTTATACTAGTACACGATTATTGACATCCTTATTCTAGTCCACGTTTATTGCCCTCCTTTTTCTAGTACACGATTATTACCCTCCTTATTCTAGTACACGATTATTACCCTCCTTATTCTAGTCCACGATTATTACCCTCCTTATTCTAGTCAACGATTATTACCCTCCGTATTCTAGTACACGATTATTACCCTCCTTATTCTAGTACACGATTATTGCCATCCTTATTCTAGTACACGATTATTGCCATCCTTATTCTAGTCCACGATTATTACCCTCCTTATTCTAGTCAACGATTATTACCCTCCTTATTCTAGTCAACGATTATTACCCTCCTTATTCTAGTCAACGATTATTACCCTCCTTATTCTAGTACACGATTATTACCCTCCTTATTCTAGTACACGATTATTGCCATCCTTATTCTAGTACACGATTATTGCCATCCTTATTCTAGTCAACGATTATTACCCTCCTTATTCTAGTCAACGATTATTACCCTCCTTATTCTAGTCAACGATTATTACCCTCCTTATTCTATTCAACGATTATTACCCTCCTTATTCTAGTACACGATTATTACCCTCCTTATTCTAGTACACGATTATTACCCTCCTTATTCTAGTACACGATTGTTGCCATCCTTATTCTAGTCCACGATTATTACCCTCCTTATTCTAGTCCACGATTATTACCCTCATTATTCTAGTCAACGATTATTACCCTCCTTATTCTAGTCCACGATTATTACCCTCCTTATTCTAGTACACGATTATTGCCCTCCTTATTCTAGTACACGATTATTACCCTCCTTATTCTAGTACACGATTATTACCCTCCTTATTCTAGTACACGATTATTACCCTCCTTATTCTAGTCCACGATCATTACCCTCCTTATTCTAGTCCAAGATTATTACCCTCCTTATTCTAGTCAACGATTATTACCCTCCTTATTCTAGTACACGATTATTACCCTCCATATTCTAGTACACGATCATTGCCATCCTTATTCTAGTACACGATTATTGCCATCCTTATTCTAGTCCACGATTATAGCCATCCTTATTCTAGTACACGATTATTGCCATCCATATTGTAGTCCACGATTATTGCCCCCTTATTCTAGTACACGATTATTGCAATCCTTATTCTAGTACATGATTATTACCCTCCTTATTCTAGTACACGATTATTACCCTCCTTATTCTAGTACACGATTATTACCCTCCTTATTCTAGTCCACGATTATAACCCTCCTTATTCTAGTCCACGATTATAGCCCTCCTTATTCTAGTACACGATTATTGTCATCCTTATTCTAGTACATGATTATTACCCTCCTTATTCTAGTCCACGATTATTACCCTCCTTATTCTAGTCAACGATTATTACCCTCCTTATTCTAGTCAACGATTATTACCCTCCTTATTCTAGTCCACGATTATAGCCCTCCTTATTCTAGTACACGATTATTGTCATCCTTATTCTAGTACATGATTATTACCCTCCTTATTCTAGTCCACGATTATTACCCTCCTTATTCTAGTCAACGATTATTACCCTCCTTATTCTAGTCAACGATTATTACCCTCCTTATTCTAGTCCACGATTATTACCCTCCTTATTCTAGTCCACGATTATTACCCTCCTTATTCTAGTACACGATTATTGCCCTCCTTATTCTAGTACACGATTATTACCCTCCTTATTCTAGTACACTATTATTATCCTCCTTATTCTAGTCAACGATTATTACCCTCCTTATTCTAGTCAACGATTATTACCCTCCTTATTCTAGTCAACGATTATTACACTCCTTATTCAAGTATACGATTATTACCCTCCTCATTCTAGTACACGATTATTACCCTCCTTATTCTAGTACACGATTATTGCCATCCTTATTCTAGTACACGATTATTACCCTCCTTATTCTAGTCAACGATTATTACCCTCCTTATTCTAGTACACGATTATTACCATCCTTATTCTAGTACACGATTATTACCCTCCTTATTCTAGTACACGATTATTACCAACCTTATTCTAGTACACGATTATTACCCTCCTTATTCTAGTCAACGATTATTGCCCTCCTTATTCTAGTACAAGATTATTACCTTCCTTATTCTAGAACACGATTATTGCCCTCCTTATTCTAGTACACGATTATTAAGCTCCTTATTCTAGTCAACGATTATTACCCTCCTTATTCTAGTACACGATTATTACCCTCCTTATTCTAGTACACGATTATTGCCATCCTTATTCTAGTACACGATTATTACCCTCCTTATTCTAGTCAACGATTATTACCCTCCTTATTCTAGTACACGATTATTACCATCCTTATTCTAGTACACGATTATTACCCTCCTTATTCTAGTCAACAATTATTACCCTCATTATTCTAGTACACGATTATTACCCTCCTTATTCTAGTACACGATTATTGCCCTCCTTTTTCTAGTACACGATTATTACCCTCCTTATTCTAGTACACGATTATTACCCTCCTTATTCTAGTCCACGATTATTACCCTCCTTATTCTAGTCCACGATTATTACCCTCCTTATTCTAGTCAACGATTATTACCCTCCGTATTCTAGTACACGATTATTACCCTCCTTATTCTAGTACACGATTATTGCCATCCTTATTCTAGTACACGATTATTGCCATCCTTATTCTAGTCCACGATTATTACCCTCCTTATTCTAGTCAACGATTATTACCCTCCTTATTCTAGTCAACGATTATTACCCTCCTTATTCTAGTCAACGATTATTACCCTCCTTATTCTAGTACACGATTATTACCCTCCTTATTCTAGTACACGATTATTGCCATCCTTATTCTAGTACACGATTATTGCCATCCTTATTCTAGTCCACGATTATTACCCTCCTTATTCTAGTCAACGATTATTACCCTCCTTATTCTAGTCAACGATTATTACCCTCCTTATTCTATTCAACGATTATTACCCTCCTTATTCTAGTACACGATTATTACCCTCCTTATTCTAGTACACGATTATTACCCTCCTTATTCTAGTACACGATTGTTGCCATCCTTATTCTAGTCCACGATTATTACCCTCCTTATTCTAGTCCACGATTATTACCCTCATTATTCTAGTCAACGATTATTACCCTCCTTATTCTAGTCCACGATTATTACCCTCCTTATTCTAGTACACGATTATTGCCCTCCTTATTCTAGTACACGATTATTACCCTCCTTATTCTAGTACACGATTATTACCCTCCTTATTCTAGTACACGATTATTACCCTCCTTATTCTAGTCCACGATCATTACCCTCCTTATTCTAGTCAACGATTATTACCCTCCTTATTCTAGTACACGATTATTACCCTCCATATTCTAGTACACGATCATTGCCATCCTTATTCTAGTACACGATTATTGCCATCCTTATTCTAGTACACGATTATTACCCTCCTTATTCTAGTCAACGATTATTACCCTCCTTATTCTAGTACACGATTATTACCATCCTTATTCTAGTACACGATTATTACCCTCCTTATTCTAGTCAACAATTATTACCCTCATTATTCTAGTACACGATTATTACCCTCCTTATTCTAGTACACGATTATTGCCCTCCTTTTTCTAGTACACGATTATTACCCTCCTTATTCTAGTACACGATTATTACCCTCCTTATTCTAGTCCAAGATTATTACCCTCCTTATTCTAGTCAACGATTATTACCCTCCTTATTCTAGTACACGATTATTACCCTCCATATTCTAGTACACGATCATTGCCATCCTTATTCTAGTACACGATTATTGCCATCCTTATTCTAGTCCACGATTATAGCCATCCTTATTCTAGTACACGATTATTGCCATCCATATTGTAGTCCACGATTATTGCCCCCTTATTCTAGTACACGATTATTGCAATCCTTATTCTAGTACATGATTATTACCCTCCTTATTCTAGTACACGATTATTACCCTCCTTATTCTAGTACACGATTATTACCCTCCTTATTCTAGTCCACGATTATAACCCTCCTTATTCTAGTCCACGATTATAGCCCTCCTTATTCTAGTACACGATTATTGTCATCCTTATTCTAGTACATGATTATTACCCTCCTTATTCTAGTCCACGATTATTACCCTCCTTATTCTAGTCAACGATTATTACCCTTCTTATTCTAGTCAACGATTATTACCCTCCTTATTCTAGTCCACGATTATAGCCCTCCTTATTCTAGTACACGATTATTGTCATCCTTATTCTAGTACATGATTATTACCCTCCTTATTCTAGTCCACGATTATTACCCTCCTTATTCTAGTCAACGATTATTACCCTCCTTATTCTAGTCAACGATTATTACCCTCCTTATTCTGGTCCACGATTATTACCCTCCTTATTCTAGTCCACGATTATTACCCTCCTTATTCTAGTACACGATTATTGCCCTCCTTATTCTAGTACACGATTATTACCCTCCTTATTCTAGTACACTATTATTATCCTCCTTATTCTAGTCAACGATTATTACCCTCCTTATTCTAGTCAACGATTATTACCCTCCTTATTCTAGTCAACGATTATTACACTCCTTATTCTAGTATACGATTATTACCCTCCTCATTCTAGTACACGATTATTACCCTCCTTATTCTAGTACACGATTATTGCCATCCTTATTCTAGTACACGATTATTACCCTCCTTATTCTAGTCAACGATTATTACCCTCCTTATTCTAGTACACGATTATTACCATCCTTATTCTAGTACACGATTATTACCCTCCTTATTCTAGTACACGATTATTACCAACCTTATTCTAGTACACGATTATTACCCTCCTTATTCTAGTCAACGATTATTGCCCTCCTTATTCTAGTACAAGATTATTACCTTCCTTATTCTAGTACACGATTATTGCCCTCCTTATTCTAGTACACGATTATTAGGCTCCTTATTCTAGTCAACGATTATTACCCTCCTTATTCTAGTACACGATTATTACCCTCCTTATTCTAGTACACGATTATTGCCATCCTTATTCTAGTACACGATTATTACCCTCCTTATTCTAGTCAACGATTATTACCCTCCTTATTCTAGTACACGATTATTACCATCGTTATTCTAGTACACGATTATTACCCTCCTTATTCTAGTCAACAATTATTACCCTCATTATTCTAGTACACGATTATTACCCTCCTTATTCTAGTACACGATTATTGCCCTCCTTATTCTAGTACACGATTATTACCCTCCTTATTCTAGTCAACGATTATTACCATCCTTATTCTAGTACACGATTATTACCCTCCTTATTCTAGTACACGATTATTGCCATCCTTATTCTAGTACACGATTATTGCCCTCCTTATTCTAGTACACGATTATTACCCTCCTTATTCTAGTACACGATTATTACCCTCCTTATTCTAGTCAACGATTATTACCCTCCTTATTCTAGTCAACGATTATTACCCTCCTTATTCTAGTACACGATTATTACCCTCCTTATTCTAGTACACGATTATTGCCATCCTTATAATAGTACACGATTATTGCCCTCCTTATTCTAGTCAACGATTATTACCCTCCTTATTCTAGTCAACCATAATTACCCTCCTAATTCTAGTACACGATTATTACCCTCCTTATTCGAGTACACGATTATTACCCTCCTTATTCTAGTACACGATTATTACCCTCCTTATTCTAGTCAACGATTATTACCCTCCTTATTCTAGTCAACGATTATTACCCTCCTTATTCTAGTACACGATTATTACCCTCCTTATTCTAGTGCACGATTATTACCCTTCTTATTCTAGTACACGATTATTACCCTCCTTATTCTAGTACACGATTATTACCCTCCTTATTCTAGTCCACGATTATTACCCTCCTTATTCAAGTACACGATTATTGCCCTCCTTATTCTAGTACACTATTATTACCCTCCTTATTCTAGTCAACGATTATTACCCACCTTATACTAGTACACGATTATTGACATCCTTATTCTAGTCCACGTTTATTGCCCTCCTTTTTCTAGTACACGATTATTACCCTCCTTATTCTAGTACACGATTATTACCCTCCTTATTCTAGTCCACGATTATTACCCTCCTTATTCTAGTCCACGATTATTACCCTCCTTATTCTAGTCAACGATTATTACCCTCCGTATTCTAGTACACGATTATTACCCTCCTTATTCTAGTACACGATTATTGCCATCCTTATTCTAGTACACGATTATTGCCATCCTTATTCTAGTCCACGATTATTACCCTCCTTATTCTTGTCAACGATTATTACCCTACTTATTCTAGTCAACGATTATTACCCTCCTTATTCTAGTCAACGATTATTACCCTCCTTACTCTAGTACACGATTATTACCCTCCTTATTCTAGTACACGATTATTGCCATCCTTATTCTAGTACACGATTATTGCCATCCTTATTCTAGTCCACGATTATTACCCTCCTTATTCTAGTCAACGATTATTACCCTCCTTATTCTAGTCAACGATTATTACCCTCCTTATTCTATTCAACGATTATTACCCTCCTTATTCTAGTACACGATTATTACCCTCCTTTTTCTAGTACACGATTATTACCCTCCTTATTCTAGTACACGATTGTTGCCATCCTTATTCTAGTCCACGATTATTACCCTCCTTATTCTAGTCCACGATTATTACCCTCATTATTCTAGTCAACGATTATTACCCTCCTTATTCTAGTCCACGATTATTACCCTCCTTATTCTAGTACACGATTATTGCCCTCCTTATTCTAGTACACGATTATTACCCTCCTTATTCTAGTACACGATTATTACCCTCCTTATTCTAGTACACGATTATTATCCTCCTTATTCTAGTCCACGATCATTACCCTCCTTATTCTAGTCCAAGATTATTACCCTCCTTATTCTAGTCAACGATTATTACCCTCCTTATTCTAGTACACGATTATTACCCTCCATATTCTAGTACACGATCATTGCCATCCTTATTCTATTACACGATTATTGCCATCCTTATTCTAGTCCACGATTATAGCCATCCTTATTCTAGTACATGATTATTGCCATCCATATTGTAGTCCACGATTATTGCCCCCTTATTCTAGTACACGTTTATTGCAATCCTTGTTCTAGTACATGATTATTACCCTCCTTATTCTAGTACACGATTATTACCCTCCTTATTCTAGTACACGATTATTACCCTCCTTATTCTAGTCCACGATTATAACCCTCCTTATTCTAGTCCACGATTATTACCCTCCTTATTCTAGTCAACGATTATTACCCTCCTTATTCTAGTCCACGATTATAGCCCTCCTTATTCTAGTACACGATTATTGTCATCCTTATTCTAGTACATGATTATTACCCTCCTTATTCTAGTCCACGATTATTACCCTCCTTATTCTAGTCAACGATTATTACCCTCCTTATTCTAGTCAACGATTATTACCCTCCTTATTCTAGTCCACGATTATTACCCTCCTTATTCTAGTCCACGATTATTACCCTCCTTATTCTAGTACACGATTTCTAGTACACTATTATTATCCTCCTTATTCTAGTCAACGATTATTACCCTCCTTATTCTAGTCAACGATTATTACCCTCCTTATTCTAGTCAACGATTATTACACTCCTTATTCTAGTATACGATTATTACCCTCCTCATTCTAGTACACGATTATTACCCTCCTTATTCTAGTACACGATTATTGCCATCCTTATTCTAGTACACGATTATTACCCTCCTTATTCTAGTCAACGATTATTACCCTCCTTATTCTAGTACACGATTATTACCCTCCTTATTCTAGTCCACGATTATTACCCTCCTTATTCTAGTCCACGTTTATTACCCTCCTTATTCTAGTCCACGATTATTACCCTTCTTATTCTAGTCAACGATTATTACCCTCATTATTCTAGTCAACGATTATTACCATTCTTATTGTAGTACACGATTATTACCCTCCTTATTCTAGTACACGATTATTGCCCTCCTTATTCTAGTACACGGTTATTGCCATCCTTATTCTAGTACACGATTATTACCCTCCTTATTCTAGTCAACGATTATTACCCTCCTTATTCTAGTACACGATTATTACCCTCCTTATTCTAGTACACGATTATTACCCTCCTTATTCTAGTACACGATTATTACCCTCCTTATTCTAGTCCACGATTATTACCCTCCTTATTCTAGTACACGATTATTACCCTCCTTATTCTAGTACACGATTATTACCCTCCTTATTCTAGTACACGATTATTACCCTCCTTATTCTAGTACACGATTATTACCCTCCTTATTCTAGTCAACGATTATTACCCTCCTTATTCTAGTCCACGATTATTACCCTCCTTATTCTAGTCCACGATTGTTGCCCTCCTTATACTAGTACACGATTATTGCCATCCTTATTCTAGTACACGATTATTACCCTCCTTATTCTAGTCCACGATTATTATCCTCCTTATTCTAGTCCACGATTATTACACTCCTTATTCTAGTCAACGATTATTACCCTCCTTATTCTAGTCCACGATTATTACCCTCCTTATTCAAGTCCACGATTATTACCCTCCTTATTCTAGTACACGATTATTGCCCTCCTTATTCTAGTACACGATTATTACCCTCCTTATTCTAGTACACTATTATTATCCTCCTTATTCTAGTCTACAATTATTACCCTCCTTATTCTAGTCAACGATTATTACCCTCCTTATTCTAGTCAACGATTATTGCACTCCTTATTCTAGTATACGATTATTACCCTCCTCATTCTAGTACACGATTATTACCCTCCTTATTCTAGTCCACGATTATTACCCTCCTTATTCTAGTACACGATTATTGCCCTCCTTATTCTAGTCCACGATTATTACCCTCCTTATTCTAGTCCAAGATTATTACCCTCCTTATTCTAGTCAACGATTATTACCCTCCTTATTCTAGTACACGATTATTACCCCCTTATTCTAGTACACGATTATTGCCTTCCTTATTCTAGTACACGATTAGTGCCATCCTTATTCTAGTACACGATTATTACCCTTCTTATTCTAGTCCACGATTATTGCCATCCTTATTCTAGTACACGATTATTGCCATCCTTATTCTAGTCCACGATTATTGCCCTCCTTATTCTAGTACACGATTATTTCCATCCTTATTCTAGTACACGATTATTACCCTCCTTATTCTAGTCCACGATTATTGCCCTCCTTATTCTAGTCCACGATTATTACCCTCCTTATTCTAGTCCACGATTACTACCCTCCTTATTCTAGTCAACGATTATTACCCTCCTTATTCTAGTCCACGATTATTGCCCTCCTTATTCTAGTACACGATTATTGTCATCCTTATTCTAGTACACGATTATTACCCTCCTTATTCTAGTCCACGATTATTACCCTCCTTATTCTAGTCAACGATTATTGCCCTCCTTATTCTAGTCCACGATTATTACCCTCCTTATTCTAGTCCACTATTATTACCCTCCTTATTCTAGTCAACGATTATTATCTTTCTTATTCTAGTCCACGATTATTGCCCTCCTTATTCTAGTACACGATTATTGCCATCCTTATTCTAGTATACGATTATTACCCTCCTTATTCTAGTCCCCGATTATTACCCTCCTTATTCTAGTACACGATTATTACCCTCCTTATTCTAGTCCACGATTATTACCTCCTTATTCTAGTCCACGATTATTACCCTCCTTATTCTAGTCAACGATTATTCCCCTCCTTATTCTAGTCCACGATTATTACCCTCCTTATTCTAGTCCACGATTATTACCCTCCTTATTCTAGTACACGATTATTACCCTCCTTATTCTAGTACACGATTGTTACCCTTCTTATTCTAGTACACGATTATTACCCTCCTTATTCTAGTGCACGATTATGGCCATCCTTATTCTAGTACACGATTATTGCCCTCCTTATTCTAGTACACGATTATTGCCATCCTTATACTAGTACACGATTATTGCGATCCTTATTCTAGTACACGATTATTACCCTGCTTATTCTAGTCAACAATTATTACCCTCCTTATTCTAGTCCACGATTATTACCCTCCTTATTCTAGTCAACGATTATTACCCTCCTTATTCTAGTCAACGATTATTACCCTCCTTATTCTAGTACACGATTATTGCCATCCTTATTCTAGTACACGATTATTACCCTCCTTATTCTAGTACACGATTATTACCCTCATTATTCTAGTACACGATTATTACCCTCCTTATTCTAGTACACGATTATTACCCTCCTTATTCTAGTCAACGATTATTACCCTCCTTATTCTAGTCAACGATTATTACCCTCCTTATTCTAGTACACGATTATTACCCTCCTTATTCTAGTACACGATTATTACCCTCCTTATTCTAGTACACGATTATTGCCATCCTTATTCTAGTACACGATTATTGCCATCCTTATTCTAGTACACGATTATTACCCTCCTTATTCTAGTCCACGATTATTACCCTCCTTATTCTAGTACACGATTATTACCCTCCTTATTCTAGTACACGATTATTACCCTCCTTATTCTAGTACACGATTATTGCCATCCTTATTCTAGTACACGATTATTACCCTCCTTATTCTAGTCCACGATTATTACCCTCCTTATTCTTGTCAACGATTATTACCCTCCTTATTCTAGTCAACGATTATTACCCTCCTTATTCTAGTACACGATTATTGCCATCCTTATTCTAGTCCACGATTATTACCCTCCTTATTCTAGTCAACGATTATTACCCTCCTTATTCTAGTCAACGATTATTACCCTCCTTATTCTAGTCAACGATTATTACCCTCCTTATTCTAGTACACGATTATTACCCTCCTTATTCTAGTCCACGATTATTACCCTCCTTATTCTAGTCCACGATTATTACCCTCCTTATTCTAGTCCACGATTATTACCCTCCTTATTCTAGTCAACGATTATTACCCTCATTATTCTAGTCAACGATTATTACCATCCTTATTGTAGTACACGATTATTACCCTCCTTATTCTAGTACACGATTATTGCCCTCCTTATTCTAGTACACGGTTATTGCCATCCTTATTCTAGTACACGATTATTACCCTCCTTATTCTAGTCAACGATTATTACCCTCCTTATTCTAGTACACGATTATTACCCTCCTTATTCTAGTACACGATTATTACCCTCCTTATTCTAGTGCACGATTATTACCCTCCTTATTCTAGTCCACGATTATTACCCTCCTTATTCTAGTACACGATTATTACCCTCCTTATTCTAGTACACGATTATTACCCTCCTTATTCTAGTACACGATTATTACCCTCCTTATTCTAGTACACGATTATTGCCATCCTTATTCTAGTCCACGATTATTACCCTCCTTATTCTAGTACACGATTATTACCCTCCTTATTCTAGTACACGATTATTACCCTCCTTATTCTAGTACACGATTATTACCCTCCTTATTCTAGTACACGATTATTACCCTCCTTATTCTAGTACACGATTATTACCCTCCTTATTCTAGTCAACGATTATTACTCTCCTTATTCTAGTCAACTATTATTGCCCTCCTTATTCTAGTGCACGATTATTACCCTCCTTATTCTAGTGCACGATTATTGCCCTCCTTTTTCTAGTACACGACAGCAATTTTACTTTATTTTAGTTAATTTGAGTGTTGAGGGTTAAACGTATTGTCAGGTGGCCATTTATGGCTCTCTTTATTTTGATTTGTGAAGGAGGTAAGGGGTGAGGGCAATCGCCTTCCTCAAACTCTGAGGCCCTGAAATATTTGCTTGACCAAGAAAACTGCTTATCAACGTATTAATGTAATAATAGAAAGACAATGTCAGGTTATTATAATGTTCGCCGTAATGAAGATTAATTGTTCATTTTTTCTCTATCAATCTATTGTATAAATGGAGTGTGTGCGACTCGGTGATTTCAGTAACAGAACCGGCCGGCCCGCGGGTAATCCTAACAGATCTGGGATGGGTTTGCCCGTGCGTGTGATCCTAATCGTCCTTGGACCGGTCTGCCCACGTGGTTGATGCTAGACGTCCATGGACGGGTCTGCTGCCGTGCGTGTGATCATAACCGTCCTTGCACCGGGCTGCCGGTTTGGGTGATGCTAGCCGTCCTTGGACGGGTCTGCCGCTAGTAATACACAGAATACGTGAAGTAAGCATTAAATAATTATTACCTTTTATTAAAATAGATTACAAAAAAGGATTACACTAAAATAAGCTTTTGATTATAAAATTTAATGTCTGACAACAACGATTATCAGAGTTTTCAAAACAAAAATGAGAAAAAGTCAAGTTAATTTGAGAAATAATGATATATTCATGTATTACAGTTTCGAATTGTTTATATCCCTTTAACGCAGGAGTTTGCGGGGGGAGGGGCATATGCCCCCCCCCCCCCCCCAATGTTAGTCTTCCCCGGTGATGTGGCCTAATTATTGACGCCTTTCACTACTTATAAATTATGGACACAAACAGACTCAGGACGGTGTCTGGTGACTGCTTGCGTATTGGATGAGGTGCCTCGGTTCAGTGAGCGACAGTGGATAATCGATCTAGTTAGGCGGGCTGCATACAAAATTTCATCTGCCTCCAAAGTGACGATGTATGAGTCTACCTATTTATCCTTACCATCTTCTTGTGTCAATTTATCCAAAAGTTAGGGAGACGACCCAAATAAGCTCTAAACTTTCTGTCGAATCCTTCCATTAAATCTATCTTCTCTAATGTAATTATTCCAATAAATATTGTTTAAACTAAACAGACTCAGAGTTAAGAAAATTGCGGGGTTTTTTTTGTCTCGAATTTCAAAATGTTTCCCAGAGGAGCCCCCCCCCCCCCTCTCCAACGAGAGGGCGGGTCCCCCTCATGTGTTCGACCCCATCTCGCAGCTACGTGCTGTGCATCATATTCTGTATGCCCCTTAGTAGTTCAGCGATCTGAACGTAGCGGCTGCCCCTTCTTAGGGGTAGCCGCTACGTTCAGATCGCTGAACTATACCCCCTACATATTTCTCTTGCCCCCTCCCCCCCCCCCCCCCCCGCCTAACTTTGATATGCTGGCTTCGCGCCTGCTTTAGCGTGCATATATGATAATTCATATTTTTTCTCGCAAGCAATCCTGGTAAAAAAATCATTTTTAAAATTCACCTCAGTGGTTTGCTCCCTTGATAAACAAACACTACTGAGAATCCAAGCGCCGAGGTTGTGTTTTTTGTGTTTTATTTCACAACACTGTGAATAGGAATGTGTACAATCTCATGTGTTGTTCTAATATTATGTCTCGTTAAAGCTGTCCAAAAAGAGTTGTGACGATTAACCCTAAAGGGGTTTCAATATGATTTAATTATCACGACATTTCGACTTGACAGATAACTTTCGCGTGTTTGTTCGTCAATATCGAAGTGATCCCGAGTAATTAAAAATCATAATATTCATCTGGAACTTAATTAAGCGCCCTCTGTTTTTTTCTCAGTGGTGTTAATAGAAACTGCCATTACTGCCGTGCTATATTTTAGAGAGACAAAAGTGATTGTTTGCGGAATGAATGGTCTATTGGCAAATGAAAGACAACACAATGATGAAAATATGCAGTATCTCATTAGCGCTAATTACACATATCTGTCACTAATGTTTTTGATGGAAAAATGTTCTCTCGACAAGTATGGTGCTGGAACGGTCCATGATGAAATAATGCCGGTAATTACTGAAAAAATGTAACTCGTGATCTACTGAACACAATAGCAGTGTCTGACATCAGTAGCGAGTGTATCCACCACGTGCCCGCATCGCAACCTGAACATCCTCCTAATTCTACCAGTGAGCCTTCTGGTACAGTCCAGAGGCAACTGCTGCCACTCCTCGTGCAATGCAGCTTCAAAATCTGCCAAATTCTGTACAGGCCCTTGCTTACACTCGAGGTCCAAGAAAGGTCTCAGATGTGTTCTAAGGGATTCAAAGCGGGGCTCACTGCAGGCCAAGGTAGTGTTGTAATAGCGTTGTTCTGAAGGAATGCTCTCACAGCATGGGGACGATGTGGCCTTGCATTGTCGTCCATGAGTACAGGACAAGTAGCCAACGAGCGCTTATCAAAATGAGGCACGACAACCGAAGTGAGAATGTCCCGAATATACTGATGACCATTGAGATTCTCACGTACAGTCATCATATCAAGTTTACAACCATGAGAGAGGCATTCCCAGATCATTACTGAACCTCCACCATAAGGAACAGTAGGCCTGATATTCCGGGGCACGTAAGCAGTATGTCTATGCCTCCACACTCTCTTGTGACCATCTGTGACGTGAAGCAGGAACCTACTCTCTTCTGACCAATGGACACTCTGCCATGTCCTGAGATTCCAGTGTTGTGCCATACACTACTTCAAATGCCGATGCCGATCGGACTGAGCTGGGCGCTTGATGACCCGCTGGGCCTCATACCCAGTGATTTGAGACGGTTTCGGGCAGTTGCACAAACGTCTGTTGGGGAGCCAAAGGCGTTTCCTAACGAGGCGTGGACTTCGATCTTCCCGAGGAAAGGTCTTTCTCCGTTGTTCAGGCCTTGGTCGGTCCTTAACATTGTTGGTTTCTTGATGTTTTCGGACAAGTCTGCTTATGGCAGAATGACTGTAGCCAAGTTGCCTTCCAATAGCTTCGAATGACATACCTGTTGCATGCATGCCAATGATTTGCCATTTTAGTACCCTTCACAGTCTCCTCTTTGCCGTGTCAACATTTACTGATAAAAGAAGTGACAAGTTTTCTTGTTTTATACCCAGATATTGCATGTGGATGATAGAGGTTTTTGTGACATTCGTGGGAAGAATGCTGCACGTGGACGAGGAGGTGTGTTTGGGGTACGCTATCAACCAGAAACATTATGTTTCACTTGATGAAATGTACTGCAAAGCATAGCAATCATTAAAACAAAATAATCACTAACAGCAACTTTACTGTCATGAGACATTTCAGGGGGTGCTTAATTAAGTGGCAGGTGTATATATTGTAAATTCCCATAAACTTCATTATATTATGTACAATATTAACTAATCAGGATGAACTACCCGAACAATCTTCCTTATTCTCTGTATCCCGATAAGTAAGCAAATATGCCCGGCGATACCACACAGGGCTTCTTGCTTAAATTCTACAATTTCCACTCAGCACTTCAAAATTAGTTAATGCTCTTTGTTTATTCTCTTTTCTTATGAATGTTTATTGCTGTACATCGGTCGTTGTATTCTATACCCCCCCCCCCCCCCCCCCCCCCCCCCCCCCATTATCATTACACATTACAATTATAATATGAGCATACAGAAAGCCTGGAGCCTGCTTACAAAAGTATTGCTTGCTGCTGTATCCTTTTTCTTTAATTATTTCTAAGTTAACTTCTATGTTATAAACTTTACGACATTACGCAATCACCATGGATACTTTTAGATACAAAAGATGGTTTATACTGTGGGGATGGATGCAAGTTCAAATTAGCGCATTATTAATGCCATAAAATCAAAGGTGTCCAGGGATTGTTTAAATTTCCCTAAACAATAGGGTGAAAGGGGCAATAGGTACTATACAAGGGAAAATTATTGTGGTAAACACAAGACGCGCCCATGTACCACCATCCCATTAATTTTAACAGTAAACTCATTTAACACAGTAAACAGACACTTGGTAGGGTCCTTATTGGGAAGTCTGACTGTTTATTACAGACTGGGTACACCATGGATTATTATTATGTCACGACCCCCCGAGGAAGTATCTAGCAGAGTAGTGAATAAACAAATGAATTAATTCCATAATGCTCAACACTCTAAAATCATTTGAGTTAAAAATTAATCCGAATCAATTGGGTTCAGTGATTTGAGTTGATTTCCAACCCAAGAGTTTTTAGAGTGTTTGTATATATATATTTATATTGCCCGTACATTCGGTCAAAATGTGAGTCGGGAGCCATCCATACATTGACCTTACAAAAATAACCCTTTACCCAACGTAACGGTCAAAACCGGCTAGAGCTATTCTCAAAAATCGCCAATTATTTTTCATTTTTTGTCTCAAAAACATAGGTTATGACCCCTCGTTTGAACGAGCTTGTCGAGCTCGTTCCAATGAGGGGTCATAACCTATGTTTTTGAGACAAATAATTAAAAAAAATTAGTTATTCAAGAATTTTGATTGCAAGTGTCGTCTGTTTTTCATGTTAGGTAAAGGGTTAAACATAGGCTAGATGGTTTTGAAGTCGGAATGCGAATTTCCAGAAGTAATTGCCAAGATGAAAATGTTTTTCTTAATTTATGTAACAAACGCCCATAGACTTAACAGGAATTTGCGATGCAATTTGTCGTATCCATGGATACCAAATAAAAATAAATACGATAAACAGACACACAGTGAGTTTTTGGTCGCTCTTGGTCACGTTTTCGTTCCTGAACTCTCAAAAGGTAGTATCTTAATTTTAGAGCGACTAAATAAATAAATAGAAAATTCCAGTGGTACTGTATCGTTCAATATGAAGAGAAAATATATGACACCTCCCAAGATGTTTTGAAGAACATTTTAAAATATTAAAAACGCTCTCCCACATTCGTTTAAAAAAAAAATTCCCTGAGAATCAGTTATTTAATTTTGTTTGGCCTAAGTAGCCCTTTTTGAAACGAATGGTAATTGTTTGCTCGACCACTGACTGAAGTTAAGAAAGTGAAATAGTTTCGCTCTTTTTAGCGGATCTGTCAGGGGGGGGGGGGGGGGGGGGGTGGGGGGGGACCAAAAATTTGCAAGACGTGACGTGGGGGGTGGGGTGGGCCTCTTGAGTGCGCCAAAAATGTGCATTTCCAACTTGTGCAATTGTTTAAATTTTTTTTAAAATATATCAATATATCAGCTAATGTATACCATCATTTGTGTTTCAAACCTTAAAGATGATGTTGTACATCACACTCTTAACATAAATACAACACCAGGAAGCCTTATATGTAAGAATATTGGGCTTAATCTGGGAAAATGTCACACGTTAGTATGGGGTGGGTGTCTTGTTCGAAATGTAGAAAATGTGCAGACAATATTTTGGGACAATTCTCTCTGATGCACTAAATTCAACCCAAGTTATTTATTTATTCATTGATTGATTTATTTATTTATTGGTGTTTAACGACACTTTAACAACCAGGGTCATATCGTGTCAGTGACAGGTTTACGGGTGGAGAAAGCCAGAGTACCCGGCGAGAACCACCGAGCAACGACGAGCAGCTGTCAGCTCTTCACAACATCATAACCCACGACTGTACTACACACTGCACAGCGGTACTGCGTACTACACAGCACAGACAGGGTTAGATTGGCTGAAGACATGTGCACCTCGGCGTGCAGTACGTCTCAGCACACAGCGTCATCGTGCACCTACGTGGGCAATTGGAGTAAGTTTATTTTGGATTTTAATGGGAGAGGGGGGTGGGGGTGGGTGTCTGAGAACGGTAGTAGAAAATTTGCACGTAGTGGGTGGGTGGGTGTAAAAAGGAGCCGAATAAAAAATAGGACGTCACGTCTTGCAAATTTTTTTTAGTGCTTCCCCCCCCCCCCCCCCTCCACACACACACCCCTGGATCTGTCGCCTTTGATGCCACAACATCAACAATGTGATGTAAATGAACATAGAATTTGAACGAGGGTACGTTTGAAATATTAGTTCAGCAATGCGTGAAATAGTATAGCGGTATCTGTTCGATTTGCTGACGGCACGGATGCTAACAGAATGAGAGGGTATACCACCGACGTTGTTTACGTCATATGCGCAGTGTGTAACGTTGGATTTTCAAAATGTGTTCAACTTGTTATTCGGAATGGTGAGTTCTAAAAGTTTCTTTCATTTCAACTTTAAGCGGAGAAATTCAATTTTGACGTTGCCAGACCCTCGGTGGTCAATAACGTCCTACCGTTAACAATTCCCCACTATATGGATAATACGCACGATGTTCGCTCTCGAGTATTCATTTCGTCCCTTGAGTTCCAATGTGTTCTATATACCTATTGGCAGCCTACTGGCGGCGTGCCTATTTAAGGAATAGTGCATGGCTTGGAGTTGACTACGCCCATATAGTGCCCAGTGAGGTGGTGTAGTTCCCGACGTGGGCGTAGTCAACGACAAGACATGCACTAATCCTTATATTATATCGAACATCCATCAAGAAAAACATCTGTCCGATTTGTTAATCTATTACCAAGGTAGCAGCCCTACCAACCAGCGTTATATAGAAAAAAATACCATGTAGTTTTCAAAATACATTTTCTTCTTCCAAAACACAGCTAACTTGGATTATTGATATGAGCAGAGGACAGATTTGGAATCGGTTGGCAAGGGTAAACAAAACATTTCCCCCAAACGGAACTGTGTATTCTAGAATCGCGCAACTCGCGAATGAAAGCTAAAATTTTCGAAATTTGACAACGCAGTTTGATAATTTCCACACATTTGTCACACATATAAATTACCGAATGGGTCAGTACGGGATACAAACTCCGAAGATTCAAATAAATTCCATTATTTATTCTTTTAATGCCCAAAACATACAATTAAATAGCGAAATAACATGAGCAGCAAAACAAACGATTTTTCATATCCGGACGCGTTCTCATGAAAGTTGTACCCAGTTTAGGATCATTCTCTTCGAAACAAGATATGGATCATCTTCTCAAGGAATAAAACGAACGCCTCGAAAAATGTGACTTCAACAATGGAAAAGCGATACATTTTTCCAGAATGATTTCTTTCCGGTTCGTTTTGTGGATGTTGTGCCTCTGTGAATCGATATTTAAATTTAGCCTGATTAGTTTTAATCGCCCAGTATGAAAAGAAAACTGATATAGTAGTGTGCTAAAAATAGAAAATGTGTAGTGCCTGGGTGCAGTGCCTGGTCTCTTCTTTGGGTGCAAACTACACGAAATAGGGTATCATTTTTCAGCCAATCAGAATGCAAGGAAGTCACGAGAGATGTAATATTGGCACATAGAACACATTGGAACCCAGGAGGCGATTTGTCGTCTGCGTTATTATTTAAGCGCCATGTTGAGTAATTTGGTGGTGAGGGCTGTCACCAAATCAGTAACGCATGTCAGTATTGAATTTATATCACCAGCAGTTCACCTTGGATTTTAATTTTATTTTTTATTTTTTATTTTTTATGTTTGGGATCGTGCATACCAAACGTGCCCTTAATTTCAAGCTTTTGTGGGGAGATTTAATTTTGATGTTTCCCCACCTCACTCGCCAATGACGTCATAGCGTTAATAATTTTCTGACAATTTGGATAATATTCGGCTTTAACATTCCTTTTTGGGGCGTAGGACTATCATCAAATTGGAGGGGTAAAGTCAAAATTTGAAATGACGTTAAAATGTTAATGACGTTAATCGAAATGAACAGCGGTCTTTTGAATTTGTTTAGCTCTATAACACACTAAAATTTCATAAGTGAATATTTCATAGTTCATGATGGGCGGAGATGGAAGTGTGCTGCATAGCATGACGTAGTTCTGTTTTGTTTTTTCCTTACAGTGACCACCTGGCCTAAATGGTTCATTTACAATGGCACAGCGGGAGGTCGAACCGACTCCGATAGAGTTTCCTTCAGCACTAACCGCCAAGCACAACAATACTAAACTACGCAAACCACTCGGCCACCGTCGGCCACCGTCGGTCTAGTGGCGAGTGTAATTTGGTATAGTTCCTAGTGGCGAGCGTAATTTGGTATAGTTGCGCAAGGTGGTTGGTGCTGAAGGATTCGGCGTGGGCTCGAACCACCGCTGTGCCATTGTAAATAAAACAAGCGTCCTTTCTTGATTCTATGGCACAAGGGAAATTAGAAAAAGAGACGGCCTCGCTTATTTCCAGGAGGTGCAGTTTGCAGGATCAAGTGATGTAATGACTAAATGTTTCAGTTCATCAGTGACAATCCATATCAGTACGATAGCAGTGAGTGTTTTTGACTTACCCTTCAGTTGGCCATAATCACTCTACCTGGCCTGTAGTTGTATTTACTCTTCTACATTTTCATTCCTTATCATTTTTTTTTATTTTTCTATTTTTGCAAAAAGATTTATTTAAGAAATAACTGTTGTTTTCCTTCGGTTTATGCGATATAAACCGAACATTTTCAGCACAAGCTTCATAACTCGCGCAGCGAGTTATGATTAAGCTTGTGCTGAAAATTTTCGGTTTATATCGCATAAACCGAAGGAAAACAACGGCTATTTCTTATAATTTAATCCGACTGTAATATTAAAATATAAAAACTATGTGTACGTGAACGCAAAACTTTTAATTTTCGCAAAAGACAACAGTCAAACTCAGGAAAGTGTGCCACAAACAGGTCACGTCAATCATTGTCAAATTGTTTGTTGTTTTGATTTTCGATCGCAGACGACAGATATTTAGCACGTCACGTAACAATATCATTAAACACATTTTTTCAAGTTCCCCCAAAATCATGTTTGGATGTATGATCTTTTATTCGTCTCCCACTTCGGTATGTTTTATTAAATTCAATTGTTCCCGAGAAATTATCATTATATTCTCGCTGACTGGAGGCGATGAAAAATCGATCATTGATCTTTGTTTACAAGCTTGTTATTCATCTATCAGTCTGCCGTCACGCCCTCATGGTGAAAATTGGATAGAGTGGGCGGGGCTTCCAGAGTCTTCAAAGTTGGATCGGGTGTGCGAACATGAGGACATTCCAAATCATTACGTGATTTGGTTTATACGATTTTGACGACTTTCACGCTGTATGCTTTCAACCAATCAAACGCAGAGGCGGGGCAAAAGATTAAATTATTTACTGGGATTTAACGACACTTTCGACAGCCAGGGTCGTGTCGGACAGTTTTACGGGTGGAGGAGGCCAGTGTACCAGCGGAGAACCACCGAGGAACGGCGAGCAACTGCCAGACTCCCCAACGTTCTAACGCCACACAACCAGGGTTAGTATTGGTTGAAGATAAGTGCACCATCGATGTGCAGTATGCATTAGTACACAGCGCCACCGTGCATCCACGCGGGCAATTGGATGAAGTGCCGTGCCTAAGGACACAACGCTGTTACCCCTAGCGGGGATCGCAGACAGTTGGATGAAGTGCCGTGCCCAAGGACACAGCACAGTTATCCTGGCGGGGATCGAATCGTGGACCTATCGGTTTAAAGTACAATTCCGTAACCAACGGGTCACCCTGCACCATTGCAAAAAGATATAGTACATATATACATTTCACATGCATCCCAGCATACAGTTAAAACTAGAAGTCCTGTCACGAGCTGTGCGCATATCTAGGCTTAATTGCGCGTAGGAATTGCGCGCAGTTGCCATATCGAATGACATCCAAAGCACGGTAGATTCTCCTGGTTACTCATAGCAAACAAAGGTAATGTCTCTGCCAATGGACCTCCGGGTTACTCGGAGGTCCATTGGCTGAAACATTGTTTGTGCACAGACCATATGTACAGAATTTGATAGCCTTACTGTGGTCATAACGCGAGAGGGAGAGAGAGAGAAGAGTAAGGGAAGGAGAGAGAAAGCAAGAGGGAGTGAGATAGAGAGAGATAGAGTGGTCAGAGTTAACGTCATAATGTGTAATTTTAAATTGAGAAGACCCATCCCATGATGTTGCACATCGTTGTGTCCGAAAAAACCCAAATAACCATAACTACAGACATATACTACTCAAAGTTTGCTAAGCACCAAATATTTGACACATCATTGTGAAATTTGGTTGTGACATATTTGCGATATATTTGGTGGATATGATAGAGGAATGTATTGAGATGGTCCCCAGTGTTTACATAAGCTCTCTTGACAGGTAGGTTTTTCGTGACAGTCATGGAAAGCATGTAACCCTTGATTTTCAGGATGTTTTCGTGTAGTGTCTACATGTACATGACAAGTGTAGGGTATTCTGTCTTCATTTCAACACAAACCCTTGTGATTTAATGATTAAATATGGCAAATGCAAATATAAGAAGACATTTGTCTGAAGCACAAATGTGGCGGGCTGTAGGCGATGGTGGAGCAAGGGGCTACCATCATCAGGTTGGTGAAGCCCTTGATGTGCACCATACGGTGATCAGCAGAGCCTGGGCAAGATTTCAGCAGTATCCACACCAGTAAGACGGCATGGTGGTGGCAGAGACAGGGCTACATCTACATGAACCGCTTTGCCACAGCAACCCAGCTTCGCAGTGACCTTCAGAATGCATCTGGGTAAATGTTTCGACGCAGACTATCCGGGCAAGGTTGTACGAAGGTGGTCTCCGATCGAGAACATCATGTATTCGCATTCCGCTGTTCCAGAAGCACCACCAGGCATGATATGAATGGGCCAGGGACCACGTTGGATGGACCAGAGAAGATTGGCGACCTGTCCTTTTTACAGTTGAGTCAAGGTACTGCCTAGACCACAGAGATAGGAGGTCTAGGGTATGGAGAAGACCAGGAGAGTGAATCCATGCAACCAACATTGCTGAGCATGATCGCTGTGGTGGAGGGTTAATCATGGTCTGGGGCGGCATGAGCAGGGATGGACATACAGGGCTCTGTGTCCTTGAACGTGGTACATTGACTGCACAGCGGTATATTGATGAGATCCTGGATGTCCACGTCAGATTGTGTGCAGGTGCAGTGGGTGATATATTCATTCTGATGGACGATAATGCCCGTCCTCATGTTGCCCATGCTGTCGGGTAGTACCGACAGAGGGAGGGGATTGAACGTATGGACTGGCCAGCAAGATCCCCTGACCTCAATCCAATCGAACATGTCTGGAATGAGTTGCAGCTTACAATTTCAGCACGTCCAGTCCAGCCAAAAAGTGATCAGAAGATTGGTGCCATGCTTGTCCAAGAATGGAACAACATCCCACAAAGGACCACCAGGAACCTGATTGGGAGCATGAGAAGGAGTGGCCAAGCTGTAATTAACAGTAGTGGGTCTCATACTCGATACTGAACCCATACCAGTTCGCTCCGTCAACTTTTTGGCAAATTGAAAAATTTCCTCTTTTACCAATAATATCCATTTTCCACGGTTATCGTATTCAAAAGCTAAAAAATAATGTCAGACACAAATAAAATCATAATTTCTGTACTTAAATCATTAAAGATATAATTAAATAAAAAATATATACACTTTTCATTACAATATTTCAACTAAAACGTAAAACAGGTAGTAGGATATACTTGGTGCTTAGCAAACTTTGAGTAGTATACAAACATGAATGCGGCCGTATCAGCAAGAGGGATACTATAGTAGAGTGGTTTCTGGGTTTGAATGTTCAAATAAATACCTCTTGGAGAATTAGTGGCTTATTTTCAAATTTATGTAAAAAATGTAAAAAATGAACATCGATATATTTTGGAATAAACTACGAACAACCGAGCCTCCGACTGGAAAGTAGAATGTCGCGGAGATTCCCAACACAAAGTGAATTAACAATGTAAAAGCATCAATATATATACAAAAATGAGACAATAGAACATTTGACGTGGCATGCCAGAATAGTTGAAACAGCTTCACAAACAATACAAGTAATAACCAGGGAATTAAACGGAGCTGGGAAAAGCCGAGTAGCGAGTTTGATTCTTTTCGAGTAGAATATAATGCATGCTGGGACAAATGACTAATTCCCTCCATTCAATGGCATCCTTTAAGTTTGCAATGAATAATTGTAATTAATCTAACATTTTTGTACGTAAATGCTGAAATAATAGTTTATTATATTTACGAAAAGAAACATTGGCTGATATTGGAACTAAATGTCACCTGTTATTTTAATGCTGCCACAATACCCAGAGAAGAAGTGACATTCCTAAGTTTACTATTTCTTGTAGATGGTTTATCCAATCGGACCACCGTTTTTCAAATTGTTCAACCCGGCAAGTTTGATAGAAGACCACTTTTTCCAATAGAATACCACATTCTCAGCATAAATAGTGTGATATAGAATACCACGTTCTCAGTATATATAGTGTGATATAGAATATCACGTTCTCAGTATATATAGTGTGATATAGAATACCACGTTCTCAGTATATATAGTGTGATATAGAATATCACGTTCTCAGTATATATAGTGTGATATAGAATACCACGTCTTCAGTATATATAGTGTGATATAGAATACCACGTTCTCAATATATATAGTGTGATATAGAATACCACGTTCTCAGTATATATAGTGTGATATAGAATACCACGTTCTCAGTATATATAGTGTGATAGAGAATACCACGTTCTCAGTATATATAGTGTGATATAGAATACCACGTTCTCAGTATATATAGTTTGATATAGAATACCACCTTTTCAGTATATATAGTGTGATATAGAATACCACGTTCTCAATATATATAGTGTGATATAGAATATCACGTTCTCAGTATATATAGTGTGATATAGAATATTACGTTCTCAGTATATATAGTGTGATATAGAATATCACGTTCTCAGTATATATAGTGTGATATAGAATATTACGTTCTCAGTATATATAGTGTGATATAGAATATCACGTTCTCAGTATATATAGTGTGATATAGAATATCACGTTCTCAGTATATATAGTGTGATATAGAATATTACGTTCTCAGTATATATAGTGTGATATAGAATACCACGTTCTCAGTATATATAGTGTGATATAGAATATCACGTTCTCAGTATATATAGTGTGATATAGAATACCACGTTCTCAGTATATATAGTGTGATATAGAATACCACGTTCTCAGTATATATAGTGTGATATAGAATACCACGTTCTCAGTATATATAGTGTGATATAGAATACCACGTTCTCAGTATATATAGTGTGATATAGAATACCACGTTCTCAGTATATATAGTGTGATATAGAATACCACGTTCTCAGTATATATAGTGTGATATAGAATGCCACGTTCTCAGTATATATAGTGTGATATAGAATACCACGTTTTCGGTATATATAGTGTGATATAGAATACCACGTTTTCAGTATAAAAAGTGTGATATAGAATATCACGTTCTCAGTATACATAGTGTGATATAGAATACCACGTTCTCAGTATATATAGTGTGAAATAGAATAACACGTTCTCAGTAGATATAGTGTGATATAGAATACCATGTTCTCTGTATATATAGTGTGATATAGAATAACACGTTCTCAATATATATAGTGTGATATAGAATACCACGTTTTCGGTATATATAGTGTGATATAGAATACCACGTTCTCAGTATATATATTGTGATATTGGGAGAAAATTTCATATTTAACACTTTGAACCCGAGCGGCCAATTTTCCAGTCAGAAACATGACACATCATAACGTCATTAAATAGGATGGCCATGGAAGCGTATTAGTGCCACATCTAAAAAAAATTACTATAAGTCCTAATTAGAAGATACTAAGTCCTAATTAGGAGATTAATTAGGAAATACTAAGTCCTAATTAGGAGATAATAAGTCCTAATTAGGAGATAATAAGTCCTAATTAGGAGTTAATAACTCCTAATTGGGAGATATATGAGTATATAAGACCCAAAGTAACCACTGTGACTGACTGTGTGTGTCACGCCTTGCGTGCGACAGTGTGTAGCGCAGGAGGTGTTCATTACTCCAATCAAGTTATGTCAGCTATACTGTCTGACTGTGCTCGTCAATCACTGAGTGTTTTGCTCAGTTACGGGGTAAAAATAGGGTTAAAGTCTTATGTTTAGGGGGCAAATGCCACCTTATACCCCCTCCCCATATGTAGAGCAGACAAAGGGCTTAACATGAAAAGGGGTTATGGGACCAGGGACAATAGACTCAACCTATAAATAGGGGGTTGTGGGTGGGAGGGTTTAGGCTATTTCAATTTATTGTTACTGTTTAACAAATTATGGATATAGCACAGAAACAAATACATGAAAAATAGACAAAATACAAATATAGTTAACACCCCTCTCCCCCCCCCCCCACCCCCCACCCCCATCTAGATTGTTATAAACACCACTGTTTCTTAGTAGAGAGATGCGTATCAGTGGTTATCTTTCCAGAGCAATTCTCTTTAAAAACAAAATACAACATATTAAGGTGTGCTATATAAGGGGGAAGGGGGTGGCTCTCTTCTAATTAGGAGAGAGTTCCACCTTATATAGCACTTTAGACTTATTATTATCTCCTAATTATGACTTATTATCTCCTAATTATGACTTATTATCTCCTACTTATGACTTATTATCTCCTATAACTTATTATCTCCTAATTAGGAGTTATTATCTCCTAATTAGGAGTTAGTATCTCCTAATTAGGACTTATTATCTCCTAATTAGGACTTATTATCTCCTAATTAGGACTTAGAATCTCCTAATTAGGACTTATTATCTCCTAATTAGGAATTATAGTATCACGTAATTTTTTTTAGATGTGTCACTAATACGCTTCCATAGATGACTGTTCAGTAGATGTGTGGGGTAGACACCAATTCAGTATTTTCAACGTGCAGCCCCTTGGCTGTAGGTTGAAAATATTGATTGGTCTACCCCAAATAATGAATATGGATTCTTCTAATTGCTGCCATTGAACTGGCATGGAAGATACCACTAGAGTTCAATGAGTGAAGAGATGTTGTATTTGGTAGGTTATTTTTTCATTTTGGCTCTGTAGATGTGGAATTTGGAAAAAATTAGAGAAAGTTTATGAGATCGTTTTTTCCATAAAAAGCGGGAGACCAAGAATTACAATTTCCTTTGAGAGTTTTTATGGATAGTTGGGAGAGCGCGGTGACTCAGTGGTAGACTGTTGGACTTTTATGCCAGAGGTCCCGAGTTCGCCCCCCGTCCGGGAAGACCCGCGTAGTGTCCTTGGGCAAGGCACTTTCATGATCCAGGTTGCATACATGGGGGCACGATGACGCCGTGTACTAAGGCGTACTGCACGTTGATAGTGCGCATGTCTTCAACCGCTGTAACCCTGCTTGAACGGAGCTTGGACAGAGTTAGAATGTTGAGGAGCTGACAGTTGCTCGGCGATGCTCGGTGGTTCTTTCCGGATACACCGGCTTCCTCCATCCATAAAACTGTCACGGTCACGATTAGCCATTGTGCATAAGTATGAGACCTCAAACCCCAATAAATAAATAAATAAATAAATAAATAAATAAATAAATAAATAAATAAATAAATAAATAAATAAATAAATAAATAAATTAGAAAGGTCTAATGAATAACAGTCTCAAAAAATATTATCTATAGTTTCCTTATGGATATTACAAAAAGAACATAAATCAGATGGGGAAACGCCCATTTTTCAGCAGACTATTTGTACCCAAAATCCTAATAACAACACGGTATTAAAACCATTTGTATTTCGTTTCAATACTACACCGAAAAGGAATGGCGCACTCCATATCCCTTTGGTTTTCTTCCTACGATTTCCCTAGAATAGTTTCCCATCTTTGCTGATAAAAAGGTTGCTCTGATGTTGAGTTTATTGTTTGATATATATTTTAGGAGTACGAAGGAGTTCTGATACTTGTATGGAAAAATAAAGTTTTGTTCAGGTAAAGGGATTTCGGTTAGTGCTAATTTTGCTAGATTTCTGAATCCCGTCAGTTTCTATACAAAATTTACTTTTAAATTTATTAAATGTTAGCAGTTTCCATTTGTGAGACCAGCATGTCATTTATAAATAAAATTCCTGTTCTTTTTTTCCAGCATTTATACCTAACTTCTTTACTATTAATTTTAATATTTCTATTGTTCGAGATTGAGGTATCCCATAAATGGACGTTTATTCGAACAATAAAAGTCTTGGATAACTTTTCCCGTAGGTTTAACTCTGAAAGAATTCATTCCCACAGTAGAGACTGACTTGTTGACCTCTGACCTCTACCGCCTTCGTGTTGTCATGACCTGTTTTACGTTTGTGGGAGACATAATGAACTGACATTTACCAAACGTTGACCGTCGCTAAAATGTTTGGTTTCAGAATATATGACACATTTCAACTCTGTCTAACAATAAAAAGAACAACAATTAAAAAAGAAAATCAAAACATAAGTCAATCGAAAACAAGTGTTGAAAAGCATATGAGTTCGATTGTGAAAGGCGGGGACGTGATGAGTGATGTTTTATTTTCCAAATTAGGAAAGTGTAAATAAACATGTCGTCTGCTTTGTTTATAAAACTGAAGTTGAATCGACGACGAAACAAACAACAATAAACAACGAAAATTCGAATGATAAACATTGTTCATTTAATAAAGTATTTTTGCAACTTTATCTCAAGTTTGTAGGGGAATTATATTTAGACAGAAAATGTATCACTGCGCCTTGTTTATTTTTGGCAGTTTTGCTTGTCGATCGAATTGGATCAATGTGCTCCTCACTTCTCGCAGTGTTTTGTAGCGAGTAACAGCACGATTTCGCCGCGACTGCCCTGTAAATGATTTATGGGATAAACAAAATAAATGTATAGTGTTTCCAAGAATTGAAAATTGGTTCTACTCGCATGATTAAGAATGAAACCAACTCGCCAGAGGCTCATCGATTTCATTCTTAATCCTACTCGCAGAATAAATTTTTTACTTGAAAACACTATACGTTTATTCATATATATAAGCCTCGTTTTAGAAATTGGATTCCGTTTCTGTAGATACTTTTCCCAAGAATTTACAACATCTTTCCAAAAAGGGGAGGAGACTTATGCTTGTACTTTCAGTAAATTAGAATACTCCAAATACCACCTTTATTAAAATTCAAAAAATATTTATTCGCTACCTGGTTCCACGTTGATGTTTTACTCAAATATATACGCATACATGAAACTTTTAGATAAGTTATAAACTACTGTGTATCAACCATTTTACACCACATTTTGAAGGGTTTTGAGTAAACACTGTTCTTTTAGTTCTATCCCTCCCTCGCCAGATAAAATTATAAAAAATAGTTTTTAATTCTTTTATAAACTGTGCTGAAGGATTTGGGAGTGTAAGGAACAGCTAAACTAATTTAAAAATTGTTAGGGATTTGACAAAAGTAACCCTACCCAAAGAAGTTGAAATTCGATTAGACCCGTTGTTTAGTAAATATGTTATTTCCGATAATTTTTCCTATAATTTTGTTCAATCATAAAATCCACATTATGATAGAAACCGATACCTAACATTTTGAAATGGTTTTGGTTCCAATTAAGTTTCCACCTATCGCTGGTTCCAATTAAGTTTCCACCTATCGCTGGTTCCAATTAAGTTTCCACCTATCGCTGGTTCCAATTAAGTTTTCACCTCTCCCTGGTTCCAATTAAGTTTCCACCTATCGCATATCTGTACAGTACAGTCCCTCTTGCTTCCTACCCAAACCGCTTCTATCTTGTCATAGTTTATTTGTAGGCCAGACACTCCCTACTTTTCTCGAATACCCAAATTACCGAAGTCAGCGAACATGAACATTTAGGGCTGATTCTGAATGATCATTGCACGTGGAACAACCACATTTCTTATATCTGTGCTAAAGCTTGGGAACGTTTAGACCTAATCAGGAAGGTTAAATTCTTATTAGATCGCAGGGACCTGGACAAAATATATTTTGCCTTTATACGTCCGCTTCTTGAATACGCTGATATCGCCTGAGACAACTGTTATGAGTCTAATTCCCTTGATCCAGAAAAAATAGAAATTGTAGCTGCCAGGATTGTCACAGGAGCAACTTTAAGCGCTAGCAAAGCTCTGCTGTACTCTGCGACCTGTTGGGAAACTTTACCGCAACGGCGTCATAAACACAAACTCGCCCTCTTCTACAAAATGTATCAGCGCATGACACCCGGCTATGTTGCAAATAGAACACCCCGCTCCGATCATACGTCCTCTCGGTCTGCCGTTCAAATAACCATAACTATTTGCGTGTTCCATTTGTAGTACACAGTTATATCAACTGTTCTTTTTCCCAAATGTCACCAACCATTGGAAAACTATTTCCCTCTCCATTCGCTCGGATACATCACTGAATAACTTTAAAAGATATCTCAACTCCGAAACCAATAAAGCATCGGGACACATTAGTTATGCATTATCCCACCCAGCTCAAATCTACCACTGCCGATTACCTTTGCACTGCAGTAACCTTAACTTCGATTAAAAAACAATCACCTTCACAGCTCACCGTTTTCTCGCTGCGGTAATTTAGAAACAACAGAACGCTTCCTGTTCTACTACCCGTATTATCAAGAGATTAGGAGAGTTACATTAGAGTCTTTACCTTTACCTTCTTCTCAAGATCCAGTAGGTAGAATCTTTTGATATTTGGTATGAAACATTGTGGGGTGGATCGGATTCAAGTTTGTTCAAATCGAGTCCCTCAGCCAATATTGGGGCTCACTATGGGGGCGTGAATTTTTACTTAGTGCAATTTAAGAAAAATTCTTTAAAATTCTTCTTCTCCAGAACCAATGGGCAGAATCTTTTGATATTTGGTATGCAGCATCTTGGTATGGGTCTGATTCAAGTTTGTTCAAATCGAGTCCCTTGATCAATACTGGGGCTCCCTATATGAATTTTTCCTTAGTGCAATTTAAGGAAAAATCTTCTTCTCCCCAACCAGTGGGCGGAATCTTTTGATATTTGGTATGCAGCATCTTGGTATGGGTCTGATTCAAGTTTGTTCAAATCGAGTCCCTTGATCAATACTGGGGCTCCCTATATGAATTTTTCCTTAGTGCAATTTAAGGAAAAATCTTCTTCTCCCCAACCAGTGGGCGGAATCTTTTGATATTTGGTATGCAGCATCTTGGTATGGGTCTGATTCAAGTTTGTTCAAATGGAGTCCCTTGATCAATTTTGGGGCACTTCTTGTCCAGAGAGTTATTATTATTATTATTATTATTATTATTATTATTATTATTATTATTATTATTATTATTATTATTATTATTATCATCATTTTTATTAACAGAAGAAGTAATAAAATAAAGTGCTATGATATTTTTTACTCAAAAATGGGACAGACTAAATGAAATATTGATAAATTGGATAAGAGGTATTGAAAACAAGTATGGAATCAATTATGTGGCCATTTGATCTTAAACTTAAACGCAGTATTGCATTTTATTATTTTTTTTTAAGTTGACTGAATGAGTGTTAGTGTATTTGAGACTCCAGAACTGTGTCGAGTATAAAATAGTTCAGATTGGCTGATTGGTACAATATCTGTCGACATAGAAACCATTAACGTAAACTTTTAGTTATATCTGTCGCCGTGAACGGTAGGCCGATTGGCTGATTGGTACAATATCTCTGGTCATAGAAACCATTAACACTGACGTTTAGTTATATCTGTGGCCGTGAACGGTAGGCCGATTCGCTGATTGGTACAATATATCTGGTCTTAGAAACCATTAACGTAGACGTTTAGTTATATCTGTCGCCGTGAACGGTAGGTCGATTGGCTGATTGGTACAATATCTCTGGTCTTAGAAACCATTAACGTAGACGTTTAGTTATATCTGTCGCCGTGAACGGTAGGCCGATTCGCTGATTGGTACAATATCTCTGGTCTTAGAAACCATTAACGTAGACGTTTAGTTATATCTGTCGCCGTGAACGGTAGGCCGATTCGCTGATTGGTACAATATTTGTCGATCTAGAAACCATTAACGTAAATGTTTAGTTATATCTGTCGCCCTGAACGGTAGGCCGATTGGCTGATTGGTACAATATCTCTGTCATAGAAACCATTAACGTAGACGTTTCGTTATATCTGTCGCCGTGAACGGTAGGCCGATTGGCTGATTGGTACGATATCTCTAGTCATAGGAACCATTAACGTTGACGTTTAGTTATATCTGTCGCCGTGAATGGTAGGTAATAATATCCCAATAACAAACCATTGTTGAAAATGTGAATCTTTTTTTGATTTTCCTCTATTGGTACGGGGCGATGTTTGACCAGGCAAGGACGGTTGGACGGACGGACGGACGTACCAACTATTTGGGTTTAAGGGCTACGAAAAAAAACATTTTATATGTCCATAACCTTATTTTAGCCAGAACCCCACCCCCTCCACCCTAGAACTTATATTTAACTCTAGCCCCACCCCATCCACTCAAAAACCACACCCTAACACTAACCCTACCATACCCTGACCTTAAACCCTAAAACCCCACCCCTGACCCTAACCCCCACCCCTGGGACCTAACCCTCCCCAACCTTAAGATCTACTCTAAGGCTACCCCTAACCCTAACCCAACCCAACCCCACCCCACCCCACCCCACCCCACCCCTGACCCTAACCCCACCCTAGCCAGACCAAAAGGATTAGGGGCTATTTTTTGGTTTAGGGGCTATAAAAACTAAAACCCCACCCCTGACCCCAACCCCCACCCCCTGGGTCCTAACCCCCTCCAACCTTTAGCCCTGCCTGAGGTTACCCCTAACCCTAACCCCACCCCTCTCCTAACCCTAATACTACCCTAATTTCAACTAACCTCCTAAAAATAATAGCTCCTAAACAGGTTTAGTTGGCCCGGACAGACAAACTAACACTGGTCCTTCTCTTGCTGCTCGAAAAATCGTATCGCATTAAAACAATTCAGTACAGAAGCACTGAATTGTTTTAAGGCGAAACGATTTTTTTTTTTATTTTAAAATTATGTCACTTTGTTTCAGTTCGCTGTGACAATTAACTGGTGATATATTTCTAGACTTAAGATTTTTACATTAAATTTGTGGATCCCAACAGGGAACCTTACAAAATCCCAACAGGGAACCTCAAAAAGTCCCAACAGGGAATCTTAAAAAATCCCAACAGGGAACCATAAAAAATCCCAACAGGGAACCTTAAAAAAATCCCAACAGGGAATCTTAAAAAATCACAAGAGGTAACCTTAAAAAATCCCAACAAAACTCCTCTTTATTAATATCTCAAATGCTATTGAATTGTTTGTTGAGGACTGACTAATTTCACACTGGCTTTACCCTTCATTTTCGGAAAGTGATTTCTGCCCCAGGTGGTTCTAACCGCTTTATTTGACAGGTAAGGCTCTACAAAGTAGATCTGATCTTTTTGTAAAGTCGCATGTGGGCGGGCGGTTTTTTATTTTATTTTCTATTTTTGCTATTATTTCATTGCCATCAAAAGTTCATGTTCTTGGTTTGTTTTATGTTTTGCGCCTCATAATCTACAGAATAGCATGGGTGGGTGGTGTATTTCATCCCTTGAGTGCAAGAAAGCTTTGCAATGCTAAAGCATTGCAAAGCTTTGTTGCACTCATGGGACAAATTTGTCAATTTTATATTAACTTGGGTAAAATATCAGACATAAACAAAGCATTTAAGTTATATTTGTTAAGTTTGATTGGTTATAAAAAGAGGGAACCAGCAGTCAAAAGGATCATGCTGGAGGGCATAGGAAACAGATTTGTAACTTTTTAGGCCTATGAATTATACAATACTCACCGAGTATCCTCCACAATAAAGCTGATTATAATTCCAGTTAACTGGATTGGCAAACTGATATCTCCACATAACGTTCCTTGCTGGTGGGTCAATCAGCATACCGTGGCCCTCTACATCTCTAATACCAACCAAAATGCTTACAATAAGACTGAGAGTGAATTTCTTCCTCATTGTTTGTAGGCTAATCACTATTTCAAACCCACTTGCTTCGGGGTGATTATATTTTAAACGCATTCGGCGTTTGTAAAATATCTACAACAAGTCTGGAGATTTATATGTCTAAGCTTGGCGGAGTTTATCACTGATGAGCAAATGTAAAGGGATTTCTCAAACAACAAAGAGGTATCCTTGACAATACAAAAGGATTTACAATGATGTTTGTTGAGTCACGTGTTTATAATTCGGTAACCAAAGGCCCCTTTGATCACTATCGGTTTGTTTATTTTTTAGAAGAATGTTGCGAATTACAAATGAAAAGAGAAATCGACACTAATCTTCTCAAATTAAAACTTATGACACGTAATTTTCCATGTATTTATATTATGTTGCGCCCTCAACCCTCAAAACGGTGATGCACGTAACAGAAAATCATTAATATCTCATCCACGTGTATCAGTGGGCATGACATAAGACGAATTTCTGTCTTACACTATTTCAGTGGGCATGACATAAGACTAATTTCTGTTTCAGTGGGCATGACATAAGACTAATTTCTGTTTCAGTGGGCATGGCATAAGACTAATTTCTGTTTAAGTGGGCATGACATAAGACTAATTTCTGTTTTACACTGTTTCAGTGGGTATGACATAAGACTAATTTCTGTTTAAGTGGGCATGACATAAGACTACTTTCTGTTTTACACTGTTTCAGTGGGCATGACATAGGACTAATTTCTGTTTCAGTGGGCATGACATAAGACTAATTTCTGTTTCAGTGGGCATGGCATAAGACTAATTTCTGTTTCAGTGGGCATGACATAAGACTACTTTCTGTTTTACACTGTTTCAGTGGGCATGACATAGGACTAATTTCTGTTTCAGTGGGCATGACATAAGACTAATTTCTGTTTTACACTGTTTCAGCGGGCATGACATAAGACTAATTTCTGTTTCAGTGGGCATGACATAAGACTAATTTCTGTTTAAGTGGGCATGACATAAGACTAATTTCTGTTTCAGTGGGCATGGCATAAGACTAATTTCTGTTTCAGTGGGCATGACATAAGACTACTTTCTGTTTTACACTGTTTCAGTGGGCATGACATAGGACTAATTTCTGTTTCAGTGGGCATGACATAAGACTAATTTCTGTTTTACACTGTTTCAGCGGGCATGACATAAGACTAATTTCTGTTTCAGTGGGCATGACATAAGACTAATTTCTGTTTCAGTGGGCATGACATAAGACTAATTTCTGTTTCAGTGGGCATGACATAAGACTAATTTCTGTTTCAGTGGGCATGGCATAAGACTAATTTCTGTTTCAGTGGGCATGACATAAGACTACTTTCTGTTTTACACTGTTTCAGTGGGCATGACATAGGACTAATTTCTGTTTCAGTGGGCATGACATAAGACTAATTTCTGTTTTACACTGTTTCAGCGGGCATGACATAAGACTAATTTCTGTTTCAGTGGGCATGACATAAGACTAATTTCTGTTTAAGTGGGCATGACATAAGACTACTTTCTGTTTTACACTGTTTCAGTGGGCATGACATAGGACTAATTTCTGTTTCAGTGGGCATGACATAAGACTAATTTCTGTTTTGCACTGTTTCAGTGGGTATGACATAAGACTAATTTCTGTTTTACACTGTTTCAGTGGGCATGACATAAGACTAATTTCTGTTTTACACTGTTTCAGTGGGCATGACATAAGACTAATTCTGTTTTACACTGTTTCAGTGGGCATGACATAAGACTAATTTCTGTTTTGCACTGTTTCAGTGGGCATGACATAAGACTAATTTCTGTTTCAGTGGGCATGACATAAGACTAATTTCTGTTTTACACTGTTTCAGTGGGCATGACATAAGACTAATTTCTGTTTTGCACTGTTTCAGTGGGCATGACATAAGACTAATTTCTGTTTCAGTGGGCATGACATAAGACTAATTTCTGTTTTACACTGTTTCAGTGGGCATGACATAAGACTAATTTCTGTTTCAGTGGGCATGACATAAGACTAATTTCTGTTTTACACTGTTTCAGCGGGCATGACATAAGACTAATTTCTGTTTTGCACTGTTTCAGTGGGCATGACATAAGACTAATTTCTGTTTTACACTGTTTCAGTGGACATGACATAAGACTAATTTCTGTTTCATTGGGCATGACATAAGACTAATTTCTGTTTTGCACTGTTTCAGTGGGCATGACATAAGACTAATTTCTGTTTTGCACTGTTTCAGTGGGCATGACATAAGACTAATTTCTGTTTTACACTGTTTCATTGGGCATGACATAAGACTAATTTCTGTTTTGCACTGTTTCAGTGGGCATGACATAAGACTAATTTCTGTTTTACACTGTTTCAGTGGGCATGACATAAGACTAATTTCTGTTTTGCACTGTTTCAGTGGGCATGACATAAGACTAATTTCTGTTTTACACTGTTTCAGTGGGCATGACATAAGACTAATTTCTGTTTTGCACTGTTTCAGTGGGCATGACATAAGACTAATTTCTGTTTTACACTGTTTCATTGGGCATGACATAAGACTAATTTCTGTTTTGCACTGTTTCAGTGGGCATGGCATAAGACTAATTTCTGTTTCAGTGGGCATGGCATAAGACTAATTTCTGTTTCAGTGGGTATGACATAAGACTAATTTCTGTTTTACACTGTTTCAGTGGGCATGACATAAGACTAATTTCTGTTTTGCACTGTTTCAGTGGGCATGACATAAGACTAATTTCTGTTTCAGTGGGCATGACATAAGACTAATTTCTGTTTTACACTGTTTCAGTGGGCATGACATAAGACTAATTTCTGTTTTGCACTGTTTCAGTGGGCATGACATAAGACTAATTTCTGTTTCAGTGGGCATGACATAAGACTAATTTCTGTTTTACACTGTTTCAGTGGGCATGACATAAGACTAATTTCTGTTTTACACTGTTTCAGTGGGCATGACATAAGACTAATTTCTGTTTTACACTGTTTCAGTGGGCATGACATAAGACTAATTTCTGTTTCAGTGGGCATGACATAAGACTAATTTCTGTTTTAATCTTATTATTAATAGTAGAATGAACCATTATTACCTGTAAAGATGTGTGCGTCCGCCTAAGCCAAAAACCACCTAAAATGAACGATTAGTAGCTGCGCACACACGCCAATTTATTTACTTTAAGTAAACAGACACATCTTTACAGCAACCAATTGTTTACTTTACTCATTCAATTAATTTAGGTGCTAAGAATTTATACTTTATTTGAATAAAAACATCGCTATGTTGCGACGATTGCCACAACTCCAATTTAATTCAATGCAAAGGAACTAATTGTTTAGAGTAGATAAGAAGGCTTGGTTGCAGTATCTAGGTATTAGTGCATGCTAATCGGCTTTTGAAAATATAAATATTATTTAAAATGATTCTGCTTGTTGCGTTTGTGGATTTGGCAGAGCGACAAGAAGACAAATTGCTTTGAACATCAAAAGAAATGCTACCTTTGAATTGACAACGGTGTTGTAATTACTGGGGTAAAGGGTACTAACGGTGGTTTAATTACTGGGGTAAAGGACACTAGCGGTGGTGTAATTACTGGGGTAAAGGGCACTAGCGGTGGTGTAATTACTGGGGTAAAGGGCACTAACGGTGGTGTACTTACTGGGGTAAAGGGCACTAGCGGTGGTGTAATTACTGGGGTAAAGGGCACTAACGGTGGTGTAATTACTGGGGTAAAGGGCACTAACGGTGATGTAATTACTGGGATAAAGGGCACTAACGATGGTGTAATTACTGGGGTAAAGGGCACTAACGGTGGTGTAATTACTGGGGTAAAGGGCACTAACGGTGGTGTAATTACTGGGATAAAGGGCACTAACGGTGGTGTAATTACTGGGGTAAAGGGCACTAACGGTGGTGTAATTACTGGGGTAAAGGGCACTAACGGTGGTGTAATTACTGGGATAAAGGGCACTAACGATGGTGTAATTACTGGAATAAAGGGCACTAACGGTGGTGTAATTACTAGGGTAAAGGGCACTAACGGTGGTGTAATTACTGGGGTAAAGGGCACTAACGGTGGAGTAATTACTGGGATAAAGGGCACTAACGGTGGTGTAATTACTGGGATGAAGGGCACTAACGGTGGTTTAATTACTGGGGTAAAGGGCACTAACGGTGGTGTAATTACTGGGATAAAGGGCACTAACGGTGGTTTAATTACTGGGGTAAAGGGCACTAACGGTGGTGTAATTACTGGGGTAAAGGGCACTAACGGTGGTGTAATTACTTGGGTAAGGGCACTAACGGTGGTGTACTTACTGGGGTAAAGGGCACTAACAGTGGTGTAATTACTGGGGTAAAGGGCACGAACGGTGGTGTAAGTACTGGGTTACTAAAGGGCACTAACGGTGGTGTAATTACTGGTGTACTAAAGGGGAGTAACACAGGTCACAGTATAGTCAACTTTCTTTACGTAGATGTTTTCTTTGATGATTTTTAAAAAAAAAACAAGTTAAGATATCATTGTAATGTTAGCAGTTGGGGGTAGTTGATAAGATAAATTACATCTTGGCGAAACAAAACAGTTTGTTATATCAAGGACATGGTCACTTTGAGGTAGTATGGAATCTACTAGAAAACATAAAACAAGGCAGCAATCTAACTCTAGTACTAATGACGGGACCTTCAATCTAGTATTAATCTCGGGAATCTAACTGTAGTACTAATTATGGGACCCTCACTCTAGTACTAATCTCGGGAATCTAACTCTAGTACTAATTACGGGACACTCACTCTAGTATTAATCTCGGGAATCTAACTGTAGTACTAATTACGGGACCCTCACTCTAGTACTAATCTCGGGAATCTAACTCTAGTACTAATTATAGGACCCTCACTCTGGTACTAATCTCGGGAATCTAACTGTAGTACTAATTACGGGACCCTCACTCTAGTACTAATCTCGGGAATCTAACTCTAGTACTAATTACGGGACCCTCACTCTAGTACTAATCTCGGGAATCTAACTATAGTACTAATTACGGGACCCTCACTCTAGTACTAATCTCGGGAATCTAACTCTAGTACTAATTATAGGACCCTCACTCTGGTACTAATCTCGGGAATCTAACTGTAGTACTAATTACGGGACCTTCACTCTAGTACTAATCTCGGGAATCTAACTATAGTACTAATTACGGGACCCTCACTCTAGTACTAATCTCGGGAATCTAACTCTAGTACTAATTATAGGACCCTCACTCTGGTACTAATCTCGGGAATCTAACTGTAGTACTAATTACGGGACCCTCACTCTAGTACTAATCTCGGGAATCTAACTCTAGTACTAATTACGGGACCCTCACTCTAGTACTAATCTCGGGAATCTAACTATAGTACTAATTACGGGACCCTCACTCTAGTACTAATCTCGGGAATCTAACTCTAGTACTAATTATAGGACCCCCACTCTGGTACTAATCTCGGGAATCTAACTGTAGTACTAATTACGGGACCTTCAATCTAGTATTAATCTCGGGAATCTAACTGTAGTACTAATTACGGGACCCTCACTCTAGTACTAATTTCCGGAATCTAACTCTAGTACTAATTACGGGACCCTCACTCTAGTACTAATCTAGGGAATCTAACTCTAGTACTAATTACGGGACCCTCACTCTAGTACTATTCTCGGGAATCTAACTGTAGTACTAATTACGGGACCTTCACTCTAGTACTAATCTCGGGAATCTAACTATAGTACTAATTGCGGGACCCTCACTCTAGTACTAATCTCGGGAATCTAACTCTAGTACTAATTATAGGACCCTCACTCTGGTACTAATCTCGGGAATCTAACTGTAGTACTAATTACGGGACCCTCACTCTAGTACTAATCTCGGGAATCTAACTCTAGTACTAATTACGGGACCCTCACTCTAGTACTAATCTCGGGAATCTAACTATAGTACTAATTGCGGGACCCTCACTCTAGTACTAATCTCGGGAATCTAACTCTAGTACTAATTATAGGACCCTCACTCTGGTACTAATCTCGGGAATCTAACTGTAGTACTAATTACGGGACCCTCACTCTAGTACTATTCTCGGGAATCTAACTCTAGTACTAATTACGGGACCCTCACTCTAGTACTAATCTCGGGAATCTAACTGTAGTACTAATTACGGGACCCTCACTCTAGTACTAATCTCGGGAATCTAACTCTAGTACTAATTACGGGACCCTCACTCTAGTACTAATCTCGGGAATCTAACTATAGTACTAATTACGGGACCCTCACTCTAGTATTAATCTCGGGAATCTAACTCTAGTACTAATTATAGGACCCTCACTCTGGTACTAATCTCGGGAATCTAACTGTAGTACTAATTACGGGACCCTCGCTCTAGTACTAATCTCGGGAATCTAACTCTAGTACTAATTACGGGACCCTCACTCTAGTACTAATCTCGAGAATCTAACTATAGTACTAATTACGGGACCCTCACTCTAGTACTAATCTCGGAAATCTAACTCTAGTACTAATTACAGGACCCTCACTCTGGTACTAATCTCGGGAATCTAACTCTAGTACTAATTACGGGACCCTCACTCCAGTACTAATCTCGGGAATCTAACTGCAGTACTAATTACAGGACCCCCACTCTGGTACTAATCTCGGGAATCTAACTCTAGTACTAATTGCGGGACCCTCACTCTAGTACTAATCTCGGGAATCTAACTGTAGTACTAATTACGGGACCCTCACTCTAGTACTAATCTCGGGAATATAACTATAGTACTAATTACGGGACCCTCACTCTAGTACTAATCTCGGGAATCTAACTCTAGTACTAATTACAGGACCCTCACTCTGGTACTAATCTCGGGAATCTAACTATAGTACTAATTATAGGACCCTCACTCTAGTACTAATTACGGGACCCTCACTCTAGTACTAATCTCGGGAATCTAACTCTAGTACTAATTACGGGACCCTCACTCTAGTACTAATTACGGGACCCTCACTCTAGTACTAATCTCGGAAATCTAACTGTAATACTAATTATGGGACCCTCACTCTAGTACTAATCTCGGGAATCTAACTATAGTACTAATTACAGGACCGACCCTCACTCTAGTACTAATCTCGGAAATCTAACTGTGGTACTAATTACGGGACCCTCACTCTAGTACTAATCTCCGGAATCTAACTCTAGTACTAATTACGGGACGCTCACTCTAGTGGGACGCTCACTTTAGAACTAATCCCTGGAATCTAACTGTAGTACTAATTACGGGACCCTCACCCCAGTACTACTCTCGGGAATCGAGCTCTAGTGCTAATTACGGGACCTTAACTCTAGTACTAATTTCGGGAATCTAACTCTAGTACTAATTACGCGACCCTCATTCTAGTACCAATTACGGGAACCTACCTCTAGCAAAAAATGGGAAAACCTAACTCCAATTCTAATCAAGTGAACCTAACTTCAGCACCAATCGGGGTACCCGAACTCTAGTACTAAGCACGGGACCCTAACTCTAGCACTATTTACGGGAACCTAACTCTAGTACTAATCAATAGAACCTAGCGCTAGAACTAATCACGGTACCCGAACTCTAGTACTAGCCACGGGAACCTAACTCTAGCAATAATCACGGGAACCTAAATCTAGTACTAATCAATAGAACCTATCGCTAGAACTAATCACAGGACCCTAACTCTAGCACCAATCACGGTATCCGAACTCTAGCACTAATCACAGGAACCTATCTTTAGTACTAATCAATAGAACCTAGCGCTAGAACTAATCACGGGACCCCAACTCTAGCACTATTCAAGGGAACCTAGCTAGAGCACTAATCACAGGAATCTAAATCTAACACTAATCATTGAACCCTAAATCTAGCACTAACCACGGGAATCTAACGGTAGCACTAATCGCGGGATACCAACTCCAGTACCAATCACCGGAACCTAACTCTAGAACTAATCACCGGACCCTAACACTCACACTAATCAAGGGAACCTTCCTCTAGCACTAACCAAGAGAATCTAACTCTAGCACTAATCACGGGAACCTAACTCTAGCACTAATCACGGGAATCTAACTCCAGTACCAATCACTGGAACCAAACTCTAGAACTAATCAACGGACCATAACACTCACACTAATCAAGGGAACCTTACTCTAACACTAAGCTAGCACTAAATCTAGCACTAATCACAGGAATCTAACTCTAGCACTAATCACGGGAACCTAACTCTTGCACTAATCACGGGAACCTAACTATTGCACTAATCACGGGAACCTAACTCCAGTACCAATCACTGGAACCAAACTCCAGAACTAATCACCAGACCCAGACACTCACACTAATCAAGGGAACCTTACTCTAGCACTAAACTAGCACTAAATATATCACTAATCACGGGAATCTAACTCTAGCACTAATTACGGGAACCTAACTCTTGTACTAATCACGGGAACCTAACTCCAGTACCAATCACTGGAACCAAACTCTAGAACTAATCACCGGACCCTAACACTCACACTAATCAAGGGAACCTTACTCTAGCACTAACCACGGGAATCTAAAGCTAGCACTAATCACGGGAATCTAACTCTAGCACTAATCACGGGAACCTAACGGTAGCACTAATAATGGAAACCTAACTCTAGCACTAATCACTGGAATCTAAATCTCTAGCATCAATCATGGGAACCTAACTCTAGCACTAGTCGTTAAACCCTAACTCTAACAATAATCACTGGAACACAACTCTAGCACTAATCATGGAAACCTAACTCTAGCACTAATTATTGAGCACTAGCTCAAGTTACTACTCTAACACGAATCATGGGAGCCTAACTCTAGCACTAACCACATGGATTCTAATGCTAATCATTGAATCCCGACTCTATCACTAAACACTGGAACCTAACTCAAGCACCTAATCACTGGAACCTAAATATAGCACTAATCACGGAAACCTAACTGAAGCACTTATCATTGAACCCTCTATCACTAACTACGCGAGCCTAACTCAAGCACAAATCACAGGAATTAAACTCTAGCACTAATCATGGTAACCTAACTCTGGCACTAATCATGGGAATCGAACTCTAGGACTAATTATATGAATCTAACTCTAGCACTAATCACGGGATATTAACTACAGCACTAATCACGGGATACTAACTACAGCACTAATCACGGGAACCTAATTCTAGCACTAATTATAGGAGTCTAACTATAGCACTAATCACAGGAACCTAACTCTAGCTCTAATCATAAGAGTCTAACTATAGCACTAATCACTGGAACCTAACTCTAGCACTAATCATAGGAGTCTAACTATAGCACTAATCACGGGAACCTAACTCTAGCACTAATCATAGGAGTCTAACTATAGCACTAATCACGGGAACCTAACTCTAGCACTAATCATAGGAGTCTAACTATAGCACTAATCACGGGAATCTAACTCTAGAACTAATCACGGGAATCTAACTCTTGCACTAATCAAGGAAACCCAAATCTAGCACTAATTATGGAAACCTAACTCTAGCAGTAATCACAGTATCCTAACTATAGCAGTAATCACAGGAACCTAACTATAGCAGTAACCACAGGAACCTAACTATAGCAGTAATCAGAAGAATCTAAATCTAGCAGTAATCAGGGGAACCTAACTCTAGCAGTAATCACAGTATCCTAACTATAGCAGTAATCACGGGAACCTAACTATAGCAGTAATCACGGGAACCTAACTATAGCAGTAATCACGGAAACCCAACTCTAGCAGTAATCAGGGGAGCCTAAATCTAGCAGTAATCACAGTATCTAACTATAGCACTAATCACGGGGACCTAACTCTAGCAGTAATTACGGGAACCTAACTCTAGCAGTAATCAGGGGAACCTAACTTTATCAGTAATCAGGGGAACCTAACTCTAGCAGTAATCAGAAGAACCTAACTCTAGCAGTAATCGCAGTACTCTAACTATAGCAGTAGTCACAGAAACCCAACTCTAGCAGTAATCACGGAACCTAACTCTAGCAGTAATCAGGGGAACCTAACTCTAGCAGTAATCACGGGAACCTAACTATAGCAGTAATCACAGAAACCAACTCTAGCAGTAATCAGGGGAGCCTAAATCTAGCAGTAATCACAGTATCTTAACTATAGCACTAATCACGGGACCTAACTCTAGCAGTAATCTCAGAAACCCAACTCTAGCAGTAATCAGGGGAGCCTAAATCTAGCAATAATCACAGTATCTTAACTATAGCACTAATCACGGGGTCCTAACTCTAGCAGTAATCACGGGAACCTAACTCTAGCAGTAATCAGGGGAATCTAACTCTAGCACTAATTCCAGGAACCTAACTCTAGCACTAATCACGGGAATTTAAACAACCTAACACTAGCTCTAATCACTGGAACATGACGGTAGCACTTATTATGGAAACATAACTATAGTACTAATCACGAGAATCTAACTCTAGCACTAATCACGGGACCCTAACTATAGCACTAATCTTGGAAGCCTAACTCTAGCATTAATCACCAGAACCTAACACTAGCACTAATCCCGGCACCCTAACTCCAGAACTAATCACGGGAACCTTACACTAGCACCAATCACGGGAATCTACTCTAGCACTAATCACTGGACTCTAACTCAAGTACTAATCACGGGACCCCTAATTCTAGTAGATATCTCGGGAATCTAACTCTAGCACTAATCACGGGAACCTAACTCTAGCACTAATTCCAGGAACCTAACTCTAGCACTAATAATGGAATCCTAACTCTAGCACTAATCATGGGAATCTAACTCTAGCACTAATCACTAGAATCTAACTCAGGCACTAATCGCGGGAATTTAACTCCAGCACTAATCACGGGAATCTAACTCTAGCACTAATCACGGGAACCTAACTCTAGGACGAATCACTAGAATCTAACTCTAGCACTAATCACGGACCCTAACTCTAGAACTAATCACGGGAATCTAACTCTAGCACTAATCACTGGAATCTAACTCTAGTACTAATCATGGAATCCTAACTCTAGCACTAATCACGGCAACCTAACTCTAGTACTAATCACGGGAACCTAACTCTAGTACTAATCACGGGAAACTAACTCTAGTACTAATCGCGGGAACCTAACTCTAGCACTAATCACGGAAACCTAACTCTAGTACTAATCACGGGACCCTAACTCTAGTACCAATCACGGGACCTTAACTTTAGTACTAATCGCGTGACCCCAACTCTAGTACGAATCACGGGAACCTAACTCTAGTACTAATCACGGGACCTTAACTCTAGTACTAATCACGGGAACCTAACTCTAGTACTAATCACGGGAATCTACTCTAGCACTAATCCCGGGACCCTAACTCCAGCAGTAATCACGGGAACCTTACACTAGCACTAATCACGGGAATCTACTCTAGCACTAATCACTGGACTCTAACTCTAGTACTAATCACGGGACCCTAACTCTAGTAGATATCTCGGAATCTAACTCTAGCACTAATCACGGGAACCTAACTCTAGCACTAATTCCAGGAACCTAACTCTAGCACTAATAACGGAACCCTAACTCTAGCACTAATCACGGGAATCTAACTCTAGCACTAATCACTAGAATCTAACTCAGGCACTAATTGCAGGAATTTAACTCCAGCACTAATCACGGGAATCTAATTCTAGCACTAATCACGGGAACCTAACTCTAGGACTAATCACTGGAATCTAACTCTAGCACTAATCACGGACCGTAACTCTAGCACTTATCACGAGAATCTAACTCTAGCACTAATCACTGGAATCTAACTCTAGTACTAATCATGGAATCCTAACTCTAGCACTAATCACGGCAACCTAACTCTAGTACTAATCACGGGAACCTAACTCTAGTACTAATCACGGGAACCTAACTCTAGTACTAATCGCGGGAACCTAACTCTAACGCTAATCACGGGAACCTAACTCTAGTACTAATCACGGGAATCTAACTCTAGCACTAATCACGGGAACCTAACTCTAGTACTAATCACGGGACCCTAACTCTTGTACTAATCACAGGAACCTAACTCTAGTACTAATCACGGGAAATTAACTCTAGCACTAATCACGGGAATCTAACTCTAGTACTAATCACGGGAAACTAACTCTAGTACTAATCACGGGAATCTAACTCTAGTACTAATCGCGGGAACCTAACTCTAGCACTAATCACGGGAACCTAACTCTAGTACTAATCACGGAATCTAACTCTAGAACTAATCACGGGAACCTAATTCTAGGACTAATCATGGAAATCTAACTCTAGGACTAATCACGTTACCCTAACTCTAGCGCTAATCACGGGAAACTAACTCTAGTACTAATCAGGGGATTCTAACTCTAGTACTAATCACGGGAAACTAACTCTAGTACTAATCACGGGAACCTAACTCTAGCACTAATCACGGGAACCTAACTCTAGTACTAATCACGGGACCCTAACTCTAGTACTAATCACGGGACCTTAACTTTAGTACTAATCGCGCGACTCCAACTCTAGTACTAATCACGGGAACCTAACTCTAGTACTAATCACGGGACCTTAACTCTAGTACTAATCACGGGAACCTAACTCTAGTACTAATCACGGGAATCTACTCTAGCACTAATCCCGGGACCCTACTCCAGCACTAATCACGGGAACCTTACACAAGCACTAATCATGGGAATCTACTCTAGCACTAATCACTGGACTCTAACTCAGGTACTAATCACGGGACCCAAACTCTAGTAGATATCTCGGGAATCTAACTCTAGCACTAATCACGGGAACCTAACTCTAGCACTAATTCCAGGAACCTAACTCTAGCACTAATAACGGAACCCTAACTCTAGCACTAATCACGGGAATCTAACTCTAGCACTAATCACTAGAATCTAACTCAGGCACTAATCGCAGGAATTTAACTCCAGCACTAATCACGGGAATCTAACTCTAGCACTAATCACGGGAACCTAACTCTAGGACTAATCACTGGAATCTAACTCTAGCACTAATCACGGACCCTAACTCTAGCACTTATCACGAGAATCTAACTCTAGCACTAATCACTGGAATCTAACTCTAGTACTAATCATGGAATCCTAACTCTAGCACTAATCACGGCAACCTAACTCTAGTACTAATCACGGGAACCTAACTCTAGTACTAATCACGGGAACCTAACTCTAGTACTAATCACGGGAATTTAACTCTAGCACTAATCACGGGACCCTAACTCTTGTACTAATCACAGGAACCTAACTCTAGTACTAATCGCGGGAACCTAACTCTAACACTAATCACGGGAATCTAACTCTAGTACTAATCACGGGAACCTAACTCTAGTACTAATCACGGGAACCTAACTCTAGTACTAATCGAGGGAACCCAACTCTAGCACTAATCACGGGAACCTAACTCTAGTACTAATCACGGGAATCTAACTCTAGCACTAATCACGGGAATCTAACTCTAGGACTAATCATGGAAATCTAACTCTAGGACTAATCACGTTACCCTAACTCTAGCACTAATCACGGGAAACTAACTCTAGTAGTAATCACGGGATTCTAACTCTAGTACTAATCACGGGAAACTAACTCTAGTACTAATCATGGGAACCTAACTCTAGCACTAATCATGGGAACCTAACTCTAGTACTAATCACGGGAAACTAACTCTAGTACTAATCACGGGACCTTAACTTTAGTACTAATCGCGCCACCCCAACTCTAGTACTAATCACGGGAACCTACTCTAGTACTAATCACGGGACCTTAACTCTAGTACTAATCACGGGAACCTAACTCTAGTACTAATCACGGGACCCTAACTCCAGCACTAATCACGGGAACCTTACACTAGCACTAATTACGGGAATCTACTCTAGCACTAATCACTGGACTCTAACTCAGGTACTAATCACGGGACCCTAACTCTAGTAGATATCTCGGGAATCTAAGTCTTGCACTAATCACGGGAACCTAACTCTAGCACTAATTCCAGGAACCTAACTCTAGCACTAATAACGGAACCCTAACTCTAGCACTAATCACGGGAATCTAACTCTAGCACTAATCACTAGAATCTAACTCAGGCACTAATCGCAGGAATTTAACTCCAGCACTAATCACGGGAATCTAACTCTAGCACTAATCTCGGGAACCTAACTCTAGGACTAATCACGGGAATCTAACTCTAGTACTAATCACGGGAACCTAACTCTAGCACTTATCACGAGAATCTGACTCTAGCACTAATCACTGGAATCTAACTCTAGTACTAATCATGGAATCCTAACTCTAGCACTAATCACGGCAACCTAACTCTAGTACTAATCACGGGAACCTAACTCTAGTACTAATCACGGGAACCTAACTCTAGTACTAATCGCGGGAACCTAACTCTAACACCAATCACGGGAACCTAACTCTAGTACTAATCACGGGAACCTAACTCTAGTACTAATCACGGGAACCTAACTCTAGTAGTAATCGCGGGAACCTAACTCTAGCACTAATCACGGGAACCTAACTCTAGTACTAATCACGGGAATCTAACTCTAGCACTAATCACGGGAACCTGACTCTAGGACTAATCATGGAAATCTAACTCTAGGACTAATCACGTTACCCTAACTCTAGCACTAATCACGGGAAACTAACTCTAGTACTAATCAGGGGATTCTAACTCTAGCAGTCATCGCTGAAATTTAACTCCAGCACTAATCACGGGAACCTAACTCTAGCACTAATCACGGAAATCTAACTCTAGCACTAATTTATTTATTTATTGATGTTTAAGGTCACATGTTTATGCACAATGGCTAATCATGACCGTGACAGTTTTACGGGTGGAGGAAGCCGGAGTACCCGGAGAGAACCACCGAGCAACGACGAGCAGCTGCCAGCTCCCCAACATCGTAACTCCGCACTGCAGCACAGGCAGGGTTAGATTGGTTGAAGACATGCGTACCATCGACGTGCAGTACGCCTCAGTACACGGCGTCATCGTGCCCCCATGCGGGCAATGGGGATGAAGTGTCTTGCCCAAGGACACAACGCGGTTGCCGCAGGTGGGATTCGAACCGAGGACCTCTCGGCTTGCAGCCTGCACCTCTACCTACTGAGCCACCGCGCTCCCAACTCTAGCACTAATCATGGGAATCTAACTCTAGTACTAATCACGGGACCCTAACTCTAGCACTAATCACGGAAATCTAACTCTAGCACTAATCATGGGAATCTAACTCTAGTACTAATCATGGGAATCTAACTCTAGGCTAGTCACAGGAACCTAACTCTAGTACTAATCATGGGACCCTCACTCTAGTACTAATCATGGGAGTCTAACTCTAGCACTAATCACGGGACCTAACTCTAGCACTAATTACGGGAAACTAACTCTAGTACTAATCACGAGAACCTAACTCTAGTACTAATCATGGGAATCTAACTCTAGCACTAATCATGGGAATCTAACTCTAGTACTAATCATGGGAATCTAACTCTAGGCTAGTCACAGGAACCTAACTCTAGTACTAATCATGGGACCCTCACTCTAGTACTAATCATGGGAGTCTAACTCTAGCACTAATCACGGGACCTAACTCTAGCACTAATTACTTGAAACTAACTCTAGCACTAATCACGAGAACCTAACTCTAGTACTAATCATGGGAATCTAACTTTAGTACTAATCACGGGATTCTAACTCTAGGACTAATCACGGAACCTAACTCTAGCCCTAATCACGGAAATCTAACTCTAGCACTAATCACGGAACCTAACTCTAGCACTAATCACGGGAACCTAACTCTAGTACTAATCACGGGAATCTAACTCTAGCACTAATCACGGGAACCTAACTCTAGGACTAATCATGGAAATCTAACTCTAGGACTTATCACGTTACCCTAACTCTAGCACTAATCACGGGAAACTAACTCTAGTACTAATCAGGGGATTCTAACTCTAGCAGTGATCGCTGAAATTTAACTCCAGCACTAATCACGGGAACCTAACTCTAGCACTAATCACGGAAATCCAACTCTAGCACTAATCATGGGAATCTAACTCTAGTACTAATCACGAGACCCTAACTCTAGCACTAATCACGGAAATCTAACTATAGCACTAATCATGGGAATCTAACTCTAGTACTAATCATGGGAATCTAACTCTAGGCTAGTCACAGGAACCTAACTCTAGTACTAATCATGGGACCCTCACTCTATTACTAATCATGGGAGTCTAACTCTAGCACTAATCACGGGACCTAACTCTAGCACTAATTACGTGAAACTAACTCTAGCACTAATCACGAGAACCTAACTCTAGTACTAATCATGGGAATCTAACTTTAGTACTAATCACGGGATTCTAACTCTAGGACTAATCACGGGACCTAACTCTAGCCCTAATCACGGAAATCTAACTCTAGCACTAATCACGGAACCTAACTCTAGCACTAATCACGGGAACCTAACTCTAGTACTAATCACGGGAATCTAACTCTAGCACTAATCACGGGAACCTAACTCTAGGACTAATCACGGGAATCTAACTCTAGTACTAATAACGGGAACCTAACTCTAGCACTTATCACGAGAATCTAACTCTAGCACTAATCACTGGAATCTAACTCTAGTTCTAATCATGGAATCCTAACTCTAGCACTAATCACGACAACCTAACTCTAGTACTAATCACGGGAACCTAACTCTAGTACTAATCGCGGGAACCTAACTCTAACACCAATCACGGGAACCTAACTCTAGTACTAATCACAAGAATCTGACTCTAGCACTAATCACGGGAACCTAACTCTAGTACTAATCACGGGACCCTAACTCTTGTACTAATCACAGGAACCTAACTCTAGTACTAATCGCGGGAACCTAACTCTAGCACTAAACACGGGAATCTAACTCTAGTACTAATCACTGGAACCTAACTCTAGTACTAATCACGGGAACCTAACTCTAGTAGTAATCGCGGGAACCTAACTCTAGCACTAATCACGGGAACCTAACTCTAGTACTAATCACGGGAATCTAACTCTAGCACTAATCACGGGAACCTAACTCTAGGACTAATCATGGAAATCTAACTCTAGGACTAATCACGTTACCCTAACTCTAGCACTAATCACGGGAAACTAACTCTAGTACTAATCAGGGGATTCTAACTCTAGCAGTCATCGCTGAAATTTAACTCCAGCACTAATCACGGGAACCTAACTCTAGCACTAATCACGGAAATCTAACTCTAGCACTAATTTATTTATTTATTGATGTTTAAGGTCACATGTTTATGCACAATGGCTAATCATGACCGTGACAGTTTTACGGGTGGAGGAAGCCGGAGTACCCGGAGAGAACCACCGAGCAACGACGAGCAGCTGACAGCTCCCCAACATCGTAACTCCGCACTGCAGCACAGGCAGGGTTAGATTGGTTGAAGACATGGGTACCATCGACGTGCAGTACGCCTCAGTACACGGCGTCATCGTGCCCCCATGAGGGCAATGGGGATGAAGTGTCTTGCCCAAGGACACAACGCGGTTGCCGCAGGTGGGATTCAAACCGAGGACCTCTCGGCTTGCAGCCTGCACCTCTACCTACTGAGCCACCGCGCTCCCAACTCTAGCACTAATCATGGGAATCTAACTCTAGTACTAATCACGGGACCCTAACTCTAGCACTAATCACGGAAATCTAACTCTAGCACTAATCATGGGAATCTAACTCTAGTACTAATCATGGGAATCTAACTCTAGGCTAGTCACAGGAACCTAACTCTAGTACTAATCATGGGACCCTCACTCTAGTACTAATCATGGGAGTCTAACTCTAGCACTAATCACGGGACCTAACTCTAGCACTAATTACGTGAAACTAACTCTAGCACTAATCACGAGAACCTAACTCTAGTACTAATCATGGGAATCTAACTTTAGTACTAATCACGGGATTCTAACTCTAGGACTAATCATGGGACCTAACTCTAGCCCTAATCACGGAAATCTAACTCTAGCACTAATCACGGAACCTAACTCTAGGACTAATCATGGAAATCTAACTCTAGGACTAATCACGTTACCCTAACTCTAGCACTAATCACGGGAAACTAACTCTAGTACTAATCAGGGGATTCTAACTCTAGCAGTGATCGCTGAAATTTAACTCCAGCACTAATCACAGGAACCTAACTCTAACACTAATCACGGGAACCTAACTCGAGCACTAATCACGGGAACCTAACTCTAACACTAATCACGGGAACCTAACTCTAGTACTAATCACGGGATCCTAGTTCAAATTTGCTACATGGTTTTTGAAAACGTAAACTATTCATTGAAGCAAGGGCAACCCCGAGAGGGTGGTAAACGCTCTTTTGAGAGCAAAGGCCGTTTGGCGCCCAAGTCTGATGTCTATATTCATTATATTTTTTAAATTTCGTAAGGAACCTGATGAAAAAGAGATTTAAAAGAGAATGTATACACAAAAACTGATACCCCGGTGACTTGTACCCCCGACGTAAGACTTGTGCCCGGATGTAAGACTGGTACCCCCGACGTAAGCCTGGTACCCCGATGTTGTTGATTTCCGGTACCTGGCGTCTGATTTTCAAAATGTTTTCAACTTTGTAGTATTTCGGATCACAAGTACTAGAAGCTCGTAAGATTCTTGTATTGAAATTTAATTTTGACGTTTTCCGCCTTCGATAGGTATTTACGTTATGGCATCGGCATCTTTCAGGAAATGTTGATAAAGTCTGGCACGGCTTGGATTCAGTTATTTCTCTAGCCGCCTGTGATATCGGTATAGTACTATATTTTGTAGTTTGAGGTGGGGATAGGGTGGTGAGACAACGGGTGGAGTGTAACCTTGACATTGTTTACAACATAACCACGGTTTATGATGTCGGAGTTTCGAAATATTTTCAACTTTAGGGTTGGGACAAGAATGCTTAAGGGACCCATAGTCAAACCGAAAGTTTAATTTAATTTTACATTTTTTTTTTGCACCTCCGTCACATTTGACGTCATAGCGTTAAGTTCACTGCTTTAATGCGCATACAATTGTGGCTAGACATCCCACCAACTACCCATTACGCTGTGTGTTTAGTTTCTATAAGGCTATCTTTTTCGTTGTTGGGATAGGGGGGTACCACACTTTTGTGTGTTTAGTTTCTATAGGGCTATCTTTTTCGTTGTTGGGATAGGGGGTACCACACTTTTGTGTGTTTAGTTTCTATAGGGCTATCTTTTTCGTTGTTGGTATAGGGGTACCACACTTTTTCGTTGTTGGGATAGGGGGTACCACACTTTTGTGTGTTTAGTTTCTATAGGGCTATCTTTTTCGTTGTTGGGATAGGGGTACCACACTTTTTCGTTGTTGGGATAGGGGGGTACCACACTTTTGTGTGTTTAGTTTCTATAGGGCTATCTTTTTCGTTGTTGGGATAGGGGGTACCACACTTTTTCGTTGTTGGGATAGGGGGGTACCACACTTTTTCGTTGTTGGGATAGGGGTACCACACTTTTTCGTTGTTGGGATAGGGGTACCACACTTTTTCGTTGTTGGGATAGAGGGTACCACACTTTTTCGTTGTTGGGATAGGGGGGTACCACACTTTTTCGTTGTTGGGATAGGGGGGTACCACACTTTTTCGTTGTTGGGATAGGGGGTACCACACTTTTTCGTTGTTGAGATAGGGGTACCACACTTTTTCGTTGTTGGGATAGGGGGTACCACACTTTTTCGTTGTTGGGATAGGGGTACCACACTTTTTCGTTGTTGGGATAGGGGGTACCACACTTTTTCGTTGTTGGGATAGGGGGTACCACACTTTTTCGTTGTTGGGATAGGGGTACCACACTTTTTCGTTGTTGAGATAGGGGTACCACACTTTTTCGTTGTTGGGATGGGGGTACCACTCTTTTTCGTTGTTGGGATAGGGGGTACCACACTTTTTCGTTGTTGAGATAGGGGGTACCACACTTTTTCGTTGTTGAGATAGGGGGTACCACACTTTTGAAGAGGGTATAAAAACGTGAAAGTGACATAAAAACTTCGGGAATGACATTAAATTGAAAAATTAAAACAGTGATTTTTGTTATTTTTCGAGCCCTGCGACATACTAAAATTTCACGTAAGTCGGACAAACTTTATTATCCAAGGTCAGTATGCAGCTAGAGCTCTTGAGAATTTCCAAGGTCGATCACAACATTTTCAGAAACTGCTTTTGTTCGAGGTGATATTTCCAAAATTCAAAATAAATTTAATTTAGTATTCTTTTGAATAAAGGAAGAAAAATAAAATCTGGCGCCATTAATTTCAGCGCCGGACATCCATTAACATTTGTGCCAAATTTCGTGAGAATCGATCGAAAAGTGTGGCCGTGGTTGGGTAAATGAGAAAAAAGAAACAGGCGATCGATCCATTAAGTCAATTCAGCTTCGTTGAATGACTTAATAAGTTGTTCAAAGTTGGTTGAATGTTTTAATTAGATCGACGGGCTGCGTAGAGATGTACCCTTCTTTTGCAGCTTTCACCACTGTTGCTGAGCTTGTAAAATTCATCGTATCCAATCGGGCAACGCAGATGTACTGGAACGGGAATGAGAACTGTTCAGGTGCGCGGTGGCGTTGCGGAAACCGGTTCTCGTCAGGTCACCGAAGTTACGCAACGTCAAGCCCGGTTAGTCCGTGGATGGGTGACCGATCGATTCGGACCCCCGCGCTGTGTCCTTGGGCAAGGCTCTTAACCCCGGGTTTCCACATGGGGGCACGATGACGCCGTGTACTAAGGCGTACTGCACGTCGATGGTGCTCATGTCTTAAACCGATCTAAACCTTCCTGTGCTGCAGTGTGGAGTTACGATGTTGGGGAGCTGGCAGCCACTCATTGCACGGTAGCCCTCTTCGTGTACTCCGACTTCCTCCACCCGTAAAACTGTCACCAACACGATATGACCTTGGCTGTTAAAGTGTCGTTAAACCTTAAGAAATAAATAAATAAATGAGAAGTGTTCAAGGCTGAAAGATGGAAGACAGTCCTTTAAGATTGCTGCAATACGGATATAGACAGACGAGAAGTTAATCTTATCACCAGTCTTCCCGTTTGTACGTTACATGATCCAATAACGGATAAAAAAAATCCTGCAGCGACAAATTGTGTCTGTTTTCAATAAACTTCGACAGAAAGGATATTTACCCGTTTTGGGGTAAGTAATTGACAATTAAAGGGTTCATTTACTTCATTTTCGACGATAATCAAAGTCAACAATGCATTAAAGGATGTAGAAATTATCAAACGAGTGGCATTTAAATTGTCAAGTCGCAGTTTAAACCTTTGATCCATCGTTTCCTGGAATGATATCTCCTTTGTGAACACTTACAGTGAGACGGGTCAGTCCAATATTAATTTTTATTTATTTAGTTATTGGGGTCTAGCCCTAATCTCCTTGAGCCACGGTCACCTCGTGTCGGACACTTTTACAGGTGGGGAAAGTCAGAGTACCCGGAGAGAATCACCGAGCAACGGCGAGCAACTGACAGACTCCCCAACGTACTTACGCCACACAAGCAGGGTTAGCAATGGTTGAAGACAAGTGCAGTACGCCTTAGGACACAGAGCCAGCGTGCTCCCAGGTGGGCGCTTGGGATTAAGTGCCTTGCTCTAGGACACAGCGCGATTGCCGCAGGTTGGATTCGAACCGAGGACCTCTCGACTTGCAGCCTGCATCTCTGCCTACTGAGACAGAGTGCTTACCCAATATTAATATAAAGGGAGGATAAAATAATAACTGCAGTCAGCAGCCGCCATCAATGCCATTTGACAAAAATGGGACGAAATTATACCTTGGCCTTACAAGTTCAAAGGGTTAACCCTTTACCTAACGTGAAAAGAAGACGACACTTGCAAAAAGAATTCTTGAATAACTAATTTTTTTCATTTTTTGTCTCAAAAACATAGGTTATGACCCCTCGTTGGAACGAGCTCGTTCCAACGAGGGGTCATAACCTATGTTTTTGAGACAAAAAATGAAAAAAATAGTGAAAATTAATTGGAGATTTTTGAGAATAGCGCTGGCCGGTTTTGGCCGTTACGTTGGGTAAAGGGTTAATACTGAAGTTTCATATTTTGTTACTCGTTTTTTTTGTTCAGACGGAAACTTCTTCCAAGAGGGAAAATCCATATTACGGGCTTCATATATCACCTATGGTTTCTTTGATTATTATTTGGAATCAAGGGGGGGGGGGGGGGGTGCGATGGCTCAGTGGTAGCCTGTTGGGCTTCTATGCTAAAGGTCCTGAGTTCGATACCCGTTCGGAACGCCCCGCGCAGTGTCCTTGGGCAAGGCACTTTCTCCCAATTGCCTACATGGGGGCACGATGACGCCGTGTACTAAGGCGTAGTGCACGTCGATGGTGCACATGTCTTCAACCACTGTAACCCTGCTTGAGCGGAGCTTGAACAGAGTTAAAATGTTGAGGAGCTGACAGTTGCTCGTCGATGCTCAGTGGTTCTCTCCGAGTACTCCGGTTTCCTCCACCCGTAAACCTATCACGGTCACAATTAGCTATCACAGAGGTCGCAGGTACTCCTGGAAGACGAGCATTATTCCTGAGTAATAAAGGTGGACTCCTAAAATAATTTTACGAACTTCTGATGAATATATATATTACAAGTTTATTTTCACTTTTTAAACAATCACTCCATTCTCAAAATACTATTCACAAATCAGTCTCAATATATTACACGTCACTTGTTAAACCCTGAAAAATAGAATTAAAACAACATAAGCACCTATAAGTACACATATCATGGAGGATAACCCTTTAACAAAAAAAAAAGGTAAAGTAATCGATTCATTGTTGATCTGATTGCAATGCGCTCAGGGTTTCAACGCCGATCACATTGCAAGAAGAGCAACAATTAAAAGAAACGAAAATATAAGTAATTTAAATAATCTTACCATTTCGAAAAGACTTAGGTTCTCAAAAAGAAACTCCAATGATCAGACAAAATGTCAACATCCTCCATGACAGGTACTTTTGCTAACTTTGAATGTCAAACCGAGATTCCCCAAAACAAAAGAATTTCCCGCCAGAACTACCAACAAGCTTACTACCAGAGAACAGTGAACTCACAATGAGTAACCCTTCAACCGACAAGATCCAAGACGCATTAAACTGACGCGCGCAAGAAAGCTGTACCTATAATAAATAAACATTAGTAGATCAGGCTGTAAATAAAATATTAAATTAGTTACCACAAAAAATAGAATTTGCTCACTACCACATTCTCCCCCTCCTAAAAAAAAAATGGCGTCCTCGTCATTTAATGTCGTACCAAATGATATATTCCCCTAAAAAGAAATTGAAAAACAAAACCATTAGCAATATCCTGGAAAGAAAACTACAAAAGTTACTTCTGGAAAGAGAAGAAAATTCAATATTGCTTATTTTTTCTGTGGTACTATCATTTGTATCACACCTGAAATGACATAAATCATAAAAAAAAAATTCGATCAGCAGAACTGAAATATAAATTAACAAGTATGTACATCATGTAATTGCAATTTATCACAGTATTTTAAAGTCAAAAGAATCACTTACTTTCCTAGGTCAACAATGAGCTGCTACACAAGTATACTCTGAGCAGGAGAGTATTGCCTGTAATGAAATGGTGACATGTCCATGGTTAATGAACGTACACTTGCCAGCCTTGTCCCAAGAGAAGGCAGCAGTGCGAACCGCCCTCTCATTTAAAGAGACACTGCAACATGAATGTATGATCATTAACTCCAAAAGTGTTCGCTTCACAAAAAGAAAGGCAGCGATGCAAACCGCCCTGCCGATGAAGCGACACCGCCCAAACAGAATAAAGATCCAGAATACAACATGTGCAACAGCCGACCACTGATCTATACCTTAAGTTAAACTCTTACAGCCAAAATATCACAGTCTTTAGCCTTTTCAAACACAAATCTGACTTCATTGTTAATTTATTTATTCATCTTTCTAAAAAAAAAAAAAAAAAAAAATGATACCAAATTATCCGCTTCTTTTCCCACTTCACAGTTAGAACAAATGAAGTCCTTTTAGGAAAACAAAAAAAAAAAAAAAAAAATCCTGCAAAGTGAAATTGATATATTCAAACAAACCTGTAATTTCTTGCTGCAATTAAATGAAATTTAAAACAAATAAATAGTTGATACTATATTACAATTAAAATACCATTATTCTAGAATTGAACTGAAAATTGCATGCAGCGTATCAGGTGACATACCTGAAAGTACCTGTTTATTTGTGAGTCTTTTCAGCAATTCTGTCTTATCAATATACAAGGATTTCTGAACAGGCTCCTCAACATTGGAAATCTGGCTTAACACATAATCACCACTTTGAAGCCAGGATGGAGGTTGCCTACTACGTTGTGATCTGCGTGGTGTTGGTATAGGGTGTTCAACAGAAACAGAAGCTTCTGTAGGTACAACACCCGAAACATTCATTGGAACTACACTTCCAGTACCAATACCTGTTGCATTTACTTCAAGTCCTCCATGGTCTTGAACAGCAATATTATCACCTGATAATATGTCGGCACTTTGACGATTCAAATCCAAGTCATCACGTGAAGGGATTTGAAAAGCAATGCTACTATAAGGCACACTTTCTTCACTTACCTGTATGTCGGTATGGAGGTCGTCACCGCCAGAAGAATCTGCACCAGTCTCTACCTCCAAACGTTGATCGTCACCAAGCTGGGGTGAGACAAATCCTTCCTCAGTAGAAGTAGTTGGAAGTACTACTATAGCTTGAGGGATACCATGTAGTTCCAATTCCTCATCAGATGAAACACTCTCAGGCTTGGAAAAAGTTTTCTTCCCGATATGGCTTCGCTTGGTCGGAATTGGTTTCTTCTCTTCTGTTATACTGGCTGTTGGAATATCTTGTGATTCTGATGCATCAGAGGGTAAACTGTCCAGCTCCAATGGCAGAGAACCAATTGGCAAGAGATGATTCCGATGCAGAGTCTTTCTCAAGCCAGCCTCATTCTCTACAACAAAAACAGGGATATCAGTATTTGGTTGATCGATCGCAGTAAACACATCGTTATCAAAACGATCTGCCAACTTGTGTCGACCCTCAAAAGCTAAGCTTTTTACCAAAACTCTATCTCCTACCTTCACCGATGCACCACGAACCCTAAGATCATAACCTTCTTTCTGTTTCTCTTGAGCTTTTCTTGCAGCAGCAGAAGCAAGGTTGTAGGACGACGCAAGTCTCTCTCGAAGATCTGCAACATATTCTGGAACAGAACTTTCTGTAGAAGATTTTCCAAGTCCAAATAAAACATCAATTGGAAGTCGAGGCTCCCTACCAAACATGAGATAGAATGGAGTAAAACCAGTACTCTCATGTCTAGTACAATTGTAGGCATGGACTAACGGACCAACAAAACTCTTCCAATCCTTCTTCTGTTCTGGTTCCAATGTCCCAAGCATACTCAGTAGAGTTTGATTGAAACGTTCACAGAGGCCATTCCCCATTGGGTGGTAAGGTGTGGTTCTGGATTTTTGTATTCCACAAAGTTGGCAAAGTTCCTTTATCAATGTACTTTCAAAGTTACCACCCTTGTCCGAATGTAAACGGCGAGGAAATCCGTAGTGAATGATGAAATTGTTGAAGAGCACTTCGGCTGTGGTCTTAGCAGTCATGTTCTTGGTAGGATATGCCTGGGCATACTTCGTAAAATGGTCTGTGACCACAAGAACATACTGATAACCACCCGTTGATGTCTCTAATGTGAGAAAATCCACACATAACAGCTCCAGGGGATGTGATGTTGTAATGGACACTAATGGTGCTCTCGAATTTGTTTGCGACTTTCGACGCAGACATCGTGGACAATTCTTGAGCCATTTCTCCACAATGCCATCTATGCCAGGCCAATAAAATCTCTCCTTAATCAATGATATTGTTCGTTCTCTTCCTGGATGGCCAATGTCATTGTGCAAACATGTCAGTACAGTTTTAACATGAGATGATGGCAAAACTAGTTGCTGATGAACTTGTGAATTAAAAACTGTTTCTCTATAAAGTACTCCTCGGTGAAATTTGAACGTATTAAAATTCCGGTACATAGCTGAGTGTTCTTTTGTCATCGGTAAAGTTGAACGTCTTGGGCATATCTGGTTCCGAGTGGCTGTCATCCAAGGACTTAAAACGGGATCATTTTCCTGTAATCTTCGCCAGTCTCTGGGAGTCATGTCATCAATGTCACAACTACTGAATTCTTCCAGAGAATCCAACACAGATGTTGAGCAACACATTGATTCAACAAATGGCTGTTGGGACTGAAGAGAATTACATATGGTCTTTACACTAGGTCCTTTAATCTTCTGTTCAACTGAAGTATTTGTTGAATATTCTGGTAATCGTGATAAACAATCAGCATCAGCATTAGATTTACCAGGTCGATAAAGGATTTCAAAATCGAATGCCCCTAATGCTGATAACCATCGCTGTGAAGTTGCATCCAGCTTAGCAGTTGATAATACGTACGTCAACGGGTTATTATCTGTAAATACAACAAACTTATGCCCATACAAATAATCATAAAATTTATCTGTAACCGCCCATTTCAGAGCCAAAAACTCTAATTTGTGTGCTGGATATTTTTTTTCAGAATTATTAACACCTCTACTGGCATAAGCAATAACCCTATTTTGTCCATTTTGATTTTGGCACAAAACTGCACCTAATCCACATGAGCTAGCATCAGTGTGCAGCTCAAAAGGCTGACTATAATCTGGATAACCCAGAACAGGTGGTGTAGATAAACACTCTTTAAGTTTCTGAAATGCAAGATCTTGTTGATCACTCCATACCCATTTATGTAAATAATTTGATTTCTTTTTAGTTTTACTTTTTAAAGTATTAGTGGGAGGAAGCAAATCTGTTAGTGGTTTTGAAATCCTGGAAAAATGTTGAACATACTTGCGGTAATAACCCGCAAAACCTAGAAACTTTCTCAATTCATCAGGATTAGTAGGTGTCGGCCAATTCACAATTTTTTCAATTTTTGAGGGGTCAGCTTCAATTCCATTAGCTGACACAACATGGCCAACATATACCACTTTATCTTTAAACAGTCGACACTTAGATGGAGAGAGCTTCAGACCACACTCCCTTAACCTTTCAAACACCATTTGAAGCCTCTCTATGTGTTGCTGATATGAATCTGAAAATATTATCACATCATCTATATACACCAAACATATTTTCAAATTCAAACCTTCCAGGCATTGTTCCATCATCCGCTGAAAACTTGCAGGAGCATTTTTTAATCCAAATGACATGCGATTGAACTCATAGAAACCCAAGGGCCCTGCAGTGAAGGCTGTACGCTCCTTATGCTCCTCCAAGACCTCCAGCTGATGATAGCCAGATTTCAAATCTAGAACACTAAAATATTTTGAACCTGAAAGATAATCTAAGATTTCATCAATTCTTGGAAGTGTATATGAGTCCTGTATAGTTTTCTTATTAAGAAACCTATAGTCTATACATATTCGAAGATCACCAGATTTTTTTCTAACTAAAACCATATTAGAAGCATATGGACTATGTGAACGACGAATAATTCCGGCTGCAAGTAATTGATGCAAATGATTTCTAACTTCATCTAACATACCAGCAGGAATTCGTCTAAAACGCTGTTTAAATGGTACTTCATCATGTAAATCAATTCTATGTTTGACAGTATTATAGAAACCAATATCCTGATCATTCTGAGAAAAAATATCTGAAAATTTATGTACAAGTTGTGAAACTTCGCTCAGCTGATCAGATGACAAAGTTAAAGTTTCAATATCAATGTTATCAAATGATGTTCTATCATCAGGCACAGCATTAGATACGTCAAGGTCACTTTCAATCGATACTGGTTGTATCTCACAAATCGTTGCATGAGGTGCAATGGAAATTGTTCTGGACGATATGTTAGATAAATGAACTTTTATAACACCATTGTTATTGTAATCATATTTAAGTATGTAAGGTGCTATTTCAACACCGGCTAATGTATCAGAATCTGAAAGAGGCTGCAAAATAGCACATGTTGGTTGATAAGGTAATTTATGTCCAACAAAACCTGAAATAACATGCTCAGTATTAGGATTCAAAATCACATGAGCTTTTTCAGCACTTTGTACAACTCCTAATTTAAAATTATTTTTTCTAAGTTCTTTTTCCCTAAGGGAAAGACATCTAAATGACATATACCATGGAGTTGTCAAATCTGCAACCTGTAAAAATTTATCGCCATGATTTTGTTTACATTCATCCATGAATATATTCAATGCATTTGTTCCTAACAACACAGGTGTTGAAACATTAAAACCACTATCTGGTACCACCAGAAGAATACAACATTTAGGTGTGCTATCTACTAAACCTGGAATAGATAACTCAACTTCAACATAACCTAGATATGGAAGTTTTTTACCATCAGCACACTCAATATCAAGAATATAATTCAATGGGTTAAGTGCAAAATTATTCAAGTGTGACTTGTAAAATGTTTCACAAACAGTTGAAATTGTTGAACCTGTGTCTAACAAACATTTTGTTAATACACCTGCAACGAATACAGCAACATTAGTGGTACTACCATACAACCCAGGTGGTTCTTGTTGCTTATTAAATTCAGGTTGTATATTTTGAACGCCTACAGTTGACCTGCTACCGGAGACGCTTTCTAGTTTAAACGATTGCAATTGGCTTTTCTTGTATTTACCTTTGCTCTACAACCAATTGCAATATGTCCATATTGATGGCATTTAAAACATTGAACGTTACTACCTGAAACATTAGAATAGCCACCTTCAGGATGAGTCGAAGAACGTACATTGTTTGCACCAGACCTAAAATCGTTATAACTTTGTGCATTTTGGTTCCTGAAATGAGAATCATTTGTATTGTCAAACCTGTTACTATTGGCGTAAGTATTACCATAATTGTTTGCATTTGACCTAAAACCTCGACTACCACCTCGTCGATTTGAATTAGAATGAGGTGGTCTATGACCAGTAAACTGCTGAGGTACCTGTCTCTCCCTTTTCAGTTCTGCTAAATCTGATTTTAATTCAACTATCATTTTCTTTAGATCCTGTAATTCAGAATTAGAAGATTGAACAGATTTAACAGCAGCAGACTTATTACTTGGTACCTTTGTACGTTCACTCTCAATTTTGCGCAATGCAACCCTCAGCTCATCGAAAGTGTGAGTCTGATCAAATTTATACCTGCTAACATCTTTCAAATCTTGACGCAGACCAGACCAGAACATTGACTTCAGCATGTGATCACTTTCCTCTGGCTTCACTTCACCCATCATAATGGCTCGACCAAGTAAATCTTCCAATCTACAACCCCAATTGACCACATCTTCTGTGTCTGCCTGAAATGAGCTATAAAACTTCGAAAGAATTGATTCTCTCGTATCAATAACTCCATAAATGCTATCAAATTTTTTCAAAATATCATGACATGTTGCTTGTGGGCCAAGTCGCATTACAATGCGAGCTGCTTCACCTTTCAAAGATTTTCTTAAGCATTGCAAAATATCAGGATCACTATTTTTATCAGCTATTAGACACTTGACTTCATATTTCCACAAGTCATATGTGGTATCACCCTTCTGATCACCTGAAAAACTAGAAATTCTAAGAGGATTTTTGACAATAATAGGTGTCGTAGATTCTAACGAAGGTTCAGTCTTTACCATGGTTTCTGGTTCTTTACCAAAACCTTTTAACCAGTCCTGAAATTGCTCAGGGGTGTCAGCTTTTGGCTTAACACCCATTTTCTTGAAGGCAAGAATCATATTTTGCATATCCTCCTGTGAAAAATTTTCAGAATCCATATTGGAAAAAAAAAAAATAGAAATAATTATTACCAATTCATCATGCTGAAAATATTGAAATACGAAAGCAAATAAATAAACAAATGAAAATCTAAAGTCGCAGCGCAAACACAAGTGCACTTACCGAATAGTATTTGCAAAGCAAGTTTACGATTGAAAGCAAGGACAGTGAATGAAACATCGATCAGCTTAGTTAACAACAACCGAACCTAAACAAAAAATTTTCTGTCCGATGACAAAAAATTTCAAAGTCACAAACTTTCTAAGTTAACCGACCCCAATATCTGCACAAGACAATCCACAATATAATCAAAGTCGACAAGGAAAATGTAAGAAAAAAATAAATTTCTTCTTTCAAATACCTTGACAATGTAAACAATCAAATCCACATACCAGTAAACAATCAATGAAACCAAAACACCACTGGCACTGAAGGGGTTAAATATGAATGTAAACTGAGTCTACATACAGGTAGACTATCTGACAAATATGGCTGGCACTCAAAGGGTTAAGTGTCAATGTAAACACACCAAGTCTACACTGGTAGACTATCTCCAAATATGGTGGCACTCAATGGGTTAAAGTGAAACAGATACCCCAGTTAATGGTTACTATGGTTACAAAGTTGCTAAGTTCACGCAATTAAACTCGAAAAATATTATCTAATTGTGAAAATATTATTTTCTGTAAGTTCACATCTGACTATTAGTGAGAATGGTTTGATTATTCGCAACAACAATCAAAACATTTCCAAGTCAGAGGCGATATCACAAGAAATAATACACTGCAGTGACACTGAAATACAAGCAAAGTGTATTTCGCAAATTGCCAAGATTGGCGAAAATGAAACACAGCCAAAAACAAAAACAGTTGAAAAGTGTTACGATTGGTGACGAAAATTGCCGAACTACGAGCCGACTTAACTATTTGTAAACAAAGAACACGTGTTTTATGTGTACCCAGTCAAAGCATGTGATTCCAGGTCAAATCACCAGCTTTGAATCGATAAACAACAAACACATTCTCGAGTGAAAATTATAAATTGCAGCTTACAAGTACTGCAGCGAATTGTATGTATATTACACGAGAGGCACAATAACAACGATCGGATCAACAGACCAAATCATGTGGTAATGTGTAAATAATGTAGTATAGATACACACGTGTTAACCTGACGTCACGCAAAAATGTCAACAAACTACGGAGGCGTGTCTGACAACAACATTCAAGACACAAAAATACGAACACTAAGGCGTGGTATCAGTTTCAAAATAACCCAAAGTTTCTAGGAAACGACATTATTATGGTCTGTAATTCGGTAACGTTTATGATTACTGTAAAATAGAAAGTCAGACTAGGAATGTACCAAACTGTCAGTCACATCTCAAAGTACAACTGGGTCAGTCCTAATTTGGGTGATTCAACACAGTCTAAATGTCAACAAGTCGTGGAAGAACAGTCATCTGTGGGATATCAGTCGTCTGTACGGAACAGTTATAAACGCGTGATATTAATCATAAAAGGTATACCTCAGTTCCTACGCGGATATCCTGGAATATACACGCACAGTAATTACATAAGAAATGACAACACAGTCACAGGCCTGCGAGACGAGCGCGCACAGTAGTGTTGATGAATAAACAAAATTGAATTCCACTCCATCGAAGATGATAGGCTGGTTGTCTGCATGTGGGCGGTCCTCTACATCATAAGGTTGACTGAAGTACAGCTGTAAACAGAACAGATATCCACTGCTGAATAATGAAATTTTCCTGAGTCCACTATTAAAGAATAAAAGTGTTGGGCGCCATTATCACAGAGGTCGCAGGTACTCCTGGAAGACGAGCATTATTCCTGAGTAATAAAGGTGGACTCCTAAAATAATTTTACGAACTTCTGATGAATATATATATTACAAGTTTATTTTCACTTTTTAAACAATCACTCCATTCTCAAAATACTATTCACAAATCAGTCTCAATATATTACACGTCACTTGTTAAACCCTGAAAAATAGAATTAAAACAACATAAGCACCTATAAGTACACATATCATGGAGGATAACCCTTTAACAAAAAAAAAAAGGTAAAGTAATCGATTCATTGTTGATCTGATTGCAATGCGCTCAGGGTTTCAACGCCGATCACATTGCAAGAAGAGCAACAATTAAAAGAAACGAAAATATAAGTAATTTAAATAATCTTACCATTTCGAAAAGACTTAGGTTCTCAAAAAGAAACTCCAATGATCAGACAAAATGTCAACATCCTCCATGACAGGTACTTTTGCTAACTTTGAATGTCAAACCGAGATTCCCCAAAACAAAAGAATTTCCCGCCAGAACTACCAACAAGCTTACTACCAGAGAACAGTGAACTCACAATGAGTAACCCTTCAACCGACAAGATCCAAGACGCATTAAGCTGACGCGCGCAAGAAAGCTGTACCTATAATAAATAAACATTAGTAGATCAGGCTGTAAATAAAATATTAAATTAGTTACCACAAAAAAATAGAATTTGCTCACTACCACATAAACCTATCACGGTCACAATTAGCCATTGTGTCTAAGTATGTGACCTTAAACACAAATACATAAATTTGGAATCTCGAGAGTAAAAGATGTTCATATTGGTTTGCACATATTTTAAAAATAAATCTTAAAACTTACGCAAAAAGGGAGAGCACTCTTTAACACAAAGCCTTCAGTTGGTGAGGTTTTGTCTGGTTCAATTACCCGATTTTCAATATCGTTAATTTAACATGTGCATTGCGCAAATGTGTGACCAAAATGTGAGGAAAAGCTCATTCATTCTGGCAGATTCTGTTACCCGCTTTCCAGTATCATTAGTTTTACAAAATGTATTCTGCAGATGAATAACATAAAATGTGAAGAAAAACTCGAAAATTCACATAAAATTAACGTTTTCCAAAGGACGTGTTATAAAAAAACACCTCTACAGCGACAGAAGCTATTTGCCACGTAAATAGCTATTTCTTATTATTTAAGCTACTTGCCACCCTGGTGGCAAAAAAACTCTACAGCGCCAGAAGATTTACCACGCAAATAGCTATTTCTTATTATTTAAGCTATTTGTCACCCTGGTGGCAAAAGGCGATTTCAATCAAAAAGTGGAGGTAAACAATGATGATAATAACGATAATTAATAAAGGGGGTGGCAAATGACGATAGTAATAAAAAGGGCGTGCCAAACTACGATAAAAATCAAAAGGGGATAGCAAAGGCAGATAATAATGAAAAGGAGGCGACAAAGCGATAATAATAAAAAAGTGGCATATAATGATAGTAATCAATAGGGGCGGCAAATTATGACAGTAATCAAAAGGGGTGGCAAATATAGATAAAACTGAAAAGGGGATGGCAAATAACTATAATAACCAAGCGGAGTGGCACAAAATGATAACAATCAAAAGGGGTAGTAAATAAAGATCATAGTCAAAAGGGGATGGCAAAGAAAGATAATAATGAAAATGGGTGGCAAATGTCATTAATAATGAAAAGGGGGTGGCAAATAACGATAATAATCAAAAGTGGGTGGCAATAAACGATAATAATCAAAAGGGGGTGGAAAATAACGATAATAATCAAAAGTGGGTGGCAATAAACGATAATAATCAAAAGGGGGTGGCAAATAACGATAATAATCAAAAGTGGGTGGCAATAAACGATAATAATCAAAAGTGGGTGCGGAATAACGATAATAATCAAAAGAGGGTGGCAATAAACGATAATAATCAAACGGGGTGGAAAATAACGATAATAATCAAAAGGGGGTGGCAATAAATGATAATAATCAAAAGTGGGTGGCAATAAATGATAATAATCAAATGGGGGTGGCAAATAACTATAATAATCAAAAGGGGGTGGGTAATAAACGATAATAATCAAAAGTGGGTGGCAATAAACGATAATAATCAAAAGGGGGTGGCAATAAACGATAATAATCAAAAAGGGGTGAGGAATAACGATAATAATCAAAAGGGGTGGCAATAAACGATAATAATCAAAATTGGGTGGCAATAAACGATAATAATCAAAAGGGGGTGGCAATGAACGATAATAATCAAAAGGGGGTAACAAATAACGATAATAATCAAAAGGGGGTGGCAATAAACGATAATAATCAAAAGGGGGTGGGGAATAAACGATAATAATCAAAAGGGGTGGGGAATAACGATATTAATGAAAAGTGGGTGGCAAGTAACGATAATAATCAAAAGGGGGTGGCAATAAACGATAATAATCAAAAGGGGTGGCAATAAACGATAATAATCAAAAGGGGGTGGCAATAAACGATAATAATCAAAAGGGGGTGGCAATAAACGATAATAAACAAAAGGGGGTGGCAATAAACGACAATAATCAAAAGGAGGTGGCAATAAACGATAAGGGTGGCAATAAACGATAATAATCAAAAGTGGGTGGCAATAATAAAAGATAATAATCAAACGTGGATGGCAATAAACGATAATAATCAAAAGGGGGTGGCAAATAACGATAATAATCAAAAGGGGTGGCAATAAACGATAATAATCAAAAGGGGGGTGGCAATAAACGATAATAATCAAAAGTGGGTGGCAGTAAACGATAATAATCAAAAGGGGGGTGGCAATAAACGATAAGGGTGGCAATAAACGATAATAATCAAATGTGGGTGGCAATAATAAAAGATAATAATCAAAAGTGGATGGCAATAAACGATAATAATCAAAAGGGGGTGGCAAAAAACGATAATAATAAAAAGGGGTGGCAATGAACGATAATAATCAAAAGGGGGTGGCAATAAACGATAATAATCAAAAGTGGGTGGCAGTAAACGATAATAATCAAAAGGGGGGTGACAATAAACGATAATAATCAAAAGGCGGTGGGGAATAAACGATAATAATCAAAGGTGGGTGGCAATAAACAATAATAATCAAAAGGGGGTGGCAATAAACCATAATAATCAAAAGGGGGTGGCAATAAACGATAATAATCAAAAGGGGGTAAAGAATAAACGATAATAATCAAAAGTGGGTGGGGAATAAACGACAATAATCAAAAGGGGTGGCAATAAATCAAAAGTGGGTGGCAATAAAAGATAATAATCAAAAGTGGATGACAATAAACGATAATAATCAAAAGGGGGTGGCAATAAACGATAATAATCGAAAGGGGGTGGCAATAAACGACAATAATCAAAAGGGGGGTGGCAATAAACGATAAGGGTGGCAATAAACGATAATAATCAAAAGTGGGTGGAAATAATCAAAGATAATAATCAAAAGTGGATGGCAATAAACGATAATAATCAAAAGGGGGTGGCAAAAAACGATAATAATAAAAAGGGGTGGCAATGAACGATAATAATCAAAAGGGGGTGGCAATAAACGATAATAATCAAAAGTGGGTGGCAGTAAACGATAATAATCAAAAGGGGGGTGACAATAAACGATAATAATCAAAAGGCGGTGGGGAATAAACGATAATAATCAATAATAATCAAAAGGGGTGGCAATAAACGATAAGAATCCAAAGGGGGTGGCAAATAACGATAATAATCAAAAGTGGGTGGCAATAAACGAAAATAATCAAAAGGGGGTGGCAAGTAACGATAATAATCAAAAGTGGGCGGCAATAAATAACAATAATCAAAAAGGGGGTGGCAATAAACGATAATAATCAAAAGGGGGTGGCAAATAACGATAATAAGCAAAAATGGGTGGCAAGTAACGATAATAATCAAAAGGGGGGTGGCAATAAACGATAATAATCTAAAGTGGGTGGGGAATAAACGATAATAATCAAAAGTGGGTGGCAAATAACGATAATAATCAAAAGGGGTGGCAATAAACGATAATAATCAAAAGGGGGTGGCAAATAACGATAATAATCAAAAGTGGGTGGCAATAAACGATAATAATCAAAAGGGGGTGGCAAGTAACGATAATAATCAAAAGTGGGTGGCAATAAATGACAATAATCAAAAGGGGGGTGGCAATAAACGATAATAATCAAAAGGGGGTGGCAAATAACGATAATAAGCAAAAATGGGTGGCAAGTAACGATAATAATCAAAAGAGGGTGGCAATAAACGATAATAATCAAACGTGGGTGGCAATAAACGATAATAATCAAAAAGGGGTGACAATAAACGATAATAATCAAAAGGGGGTGGGGAATAAACTATAATAATCAAAAGTGGGTTGGGAATAAACGATAATAATCAAAAGTGGGTGGCAAATAATGACAATAATCAAAAGGGGGTGGCAATAAACGATAATAATCAAAAGGGGTGGCAAATAACGATAATAATCAAAAGGGGGTGGCAATAAACGATAATAATCAATAGGGGGTGGCAATAAACGATAATAATCAAAAGTGGGTGGCAGTAAACGATAATAATCAAAAGGGGGTGGCAATAAACGATAAGGGTGGCAATAAACGATAATAATCAAAAGTGGGTGGCAATAATAAAAGATAATATCAAAAGTGGATGGCAATAAACGATAATAATCAAAAGGGGGTGGCAAATAACGATAATAATCAAAAGGGGTGGGGAATGAACGATAATAATCAAAAGGGGGGGTGGCAATAAACGATAATAATCAAAAAGTGGGTGGCAGTAAACGATAATAATCAAAAGGGGGTGACAATAAACGATAATAATCAAAAGGGGGTGGGGAATAAACGATAATAATCAAAAGTGGGTGGGGAATAAACGATAATAATCAAAAGTGGGTGGCAGTAAACGATAATAATAAAAAGGGGGGTGACAATAAACGATAATAATCAAAAGGGGGTGGGGAATAAACGATAATAATCAAAAAGGTGGGTTGGGGGGAATAAACGACACTAATCAAAAGGGGTGGCAATAAACGATAAGGGCGGCAATAAACGATAATAATCAAAAGTGGGTGGCAATAAAAGATAATAATCAAAAGTGGATGACAATAAACGATAATAATCAAAAGGGGGGGGTGGCAATAAACGATAATAATCAAAAGGGGTGACAATAAACGATAATAATCAAAAGGGGGGTGGGGAATAAACTATAATAATCAAAAGTGGGTTGGGAATAAACGATAATAATCAAAGTGGGTGGCAAATAATGACAATAATCAAAAGGGGGTGGCAATAAACGATAATAATCAAAAGGGGTGGCAAATAACGATAATAATCAAAAATGGGTGGCAATAAACGATAATAATCAAAAGGGGATGGCAAATAACGATAATGATCAAAAGTGGGTGGCAATAAACGATAATAATCAAAAGGGGTGGCAAATAACGATAATAATCAAAAGGGGCTGGCAATAAACGAAAATAATCAAAAGGGGGGTGGCATTAAACGATAATAATCACAAGTGGGTGGCAATAAACGATAATAATCAAAAGGGGGTGGCAATAAACGATAATAATCAAAAGGGTGGTGGCAAATAAGGATAATAATCAAAAGTGGGTGGCAATAAACGATAATAGTCAAAAGGGGGTGGCAAATAACGATAATTATCAAAAGTGGGTGGCAATAAACGACAATAATCAAAAGGGGTGGCAATAAACGATAATAATCAAAAGGGGTGGCAAATAACGATAATAATCAAAAATGGGTGGCAATAAACGATAATAATCAAAAGGGGATGGCAAATAACGATAATGATCAAAAGTGGGTGGCAATAAACGATAATAATCAAAAGGGGGTGGCAAATAACGATAATAATCAAAAGGGGGGTGGCAATAAACGATAATAATCAAAAGGGGGTGGGCAATAAACGATAATAATCAAAAGTGGGTGGCAATAAACGACAATAATCAAAAGGGGTGACAGTAAACGATAATAATCAAATGGGGTGGAGAATAAACGATAAGAATCAAAAGTGGGTGGAGAATAAACGATAATAATCAAAAGGGGGGGGTAGCAAATAACGATAATAATCAAAAGGGGGGGTGGTGGCAATAAACGATAATAATCAAAAGGGGTGGCACATAACGATAATAATCAAAAGTGGGTGGCAATAAACGATAATAATCAAAAAGGGGGTGGCAAATAACGATAATAATCAAAAGTGGGTGGCAATAAACGATAATAATCAAAAGGGAGTGGCAATGAACGATAAAAATCAAAAGGGGGGTGGCAAATAACGATGATAATCAAAAATGGGTGGCAATAAACGATAATAATCAAAAGGGGGGTGGCAAATAACGTTAATAATCAAAAGTGGGCGGCAATAAACGATTATAATCAAAAGGGGGGTGGCAATAAACGATAATAATCAAAAGGGGGTGGCAAATAAGGATAATAATCAAAAGTGGGTGGCAATAAACGATAATAGTCAAAAGGGGGTGGCAAATAACGATAATTATCAAAAGTGGGTGGCAATAAACGACAATAATCAAAAGGGGGTGGCAATTAAACGATAATAATCAAAAGGGGGTGGCAAATAACGATAATAATCAAAAATGGGTGGCAATAAAACGATAATAATCAAAAGGGGATGGCAAATAACGATAATGATCAAAAGTGGGGTGGCAATAAACGATAATAATCAAAAGGGGTGGCAATTAACGATAATAATCAAAAGGGGGTGGCAATAAACGAAAATAATCAAAAGGGGGGTGGCATTAAACGATAATAATCACAAGTGGGTGGCAATAAACGATAATAATCAAAAGGGGGGTGGCAATAAACGATAATAATCAAAAGGGGGGTGGCAATAAACGAAAATAATCAAAAGGGGGGTGGCATTAAACGATAATAATCACAAGTGGGTGGCAATAAACGATAATAATCAAAAGGGGGTGGCAATAAACGATAATAATCAAAAGTGGGTGGCAATAAACGACAATAATCAAAGGGGTGACAGTAAACGATAATAATCAAAAGGGGTTGAGAATAAACGATAAGAATCAAAAGTGGGTGGAGAATAAACGATAATAATCAAAAGGGGGGTGGCAAATAACGATAATAATCAAAAGGGGGTGGCAATAAACGATAATAATCAAAAGGGGTGCACATAACGATAATAATCAAAAGTGGGTGGCAATAAACGATAATAATCAAAAGGGGGGTGGCAAATAACGATAATAATCAAAAGTGGGGTGGCAATAAACGATAATAATCAAAAGGGAGTGGCAATGAACGATAAAAATCAAAAGGGGGTGACAAATAACGATGATAATCAAAAATGGGTGGCAATAAACGATAATAATCAAAAGGGGGCGGCAATAAACGATTATAATCAAAAGGGGGTGGCAATAAACGATAATAATCAAAAGGGGGTGGCAAATAAGGATAATAATCTAAAGTGGGTGGCAATAAACGATAATAGTCAAAAGGGGGTGGCAAATAACGATAATTATCAAAAGTGGGTGGCAATAAACGACAATAATCAAAAGGGGGGGTGACGATAAACGATAATAATCAAAAGGGGGGTGGCAAATAACGATAATAATCAAAAATGGGTGGCAATAAACGATAATACTCAAAAGGGGGTGGCAATAAACGATAATAATAAAAAGTGGGTGACAGTAAACGATAATAATCAAAAGGGGGGTGGGGAATAAACGATAATAATCAAAATTGGGTGGGGAATAAACGATAATAATCAAAAGTGGGTGGCAAATAACGATAAAAATCAAAAGGGGGTGGCAATAAACGATAATAATCACAAGTGGGGGTGACAATAAACGATAATAATCAAAAGGGGATGGCAATAAACGATAATAGTCAAAAGTGGGTGGCAATAAACGATAATAATCAAAAGGGGGTGACAGTAAAGGATAAAAATCAAAAGGGGTGGAGAATAAACGATAAGAATCAAAAGTGGGTGGAGAATAAACGATAATAGTCAAAAGGGGGTGGCAAATAACGATAATAATCAAAAGGGGGGTGGCAATAAACGATAATAATCAAAAGGGGGTGGCACATAACGATAATAATCAAAAGTGGGTGGCAATAAACGATAATAATCAAAAGGGGGGTGGCAAATAACGATAATAATCAAAAGTGGGGTGGCAATAAACGATAATAATCAAAAGGGAGTGGCAATGAACGATAAAAATCAAAAGGGGGGTGGCAAATAACGATAATAATCAAAAATGGTGGCAATAAACGATAATAATCAAAAGGGGGTGGCAAAATAACGTTAATAATCAAAAGTGGGCGGCAATAAACGATTATAATCAAAAGGGGGTGGCAATAAACGATAATAATCAAAAGGGGGGTGGCAAATAACGATAATAATCAAAAGTGGGTGGCAATAAACGATAATAGTCAAAAGGGGTGGCAAATAACGATAATTATCAAAAGTGGGTGGCAATAAACGACAATAATCAAAAGGGGGTGGCGGATAAACGATAATAACCAAAAGGGGGTGGGCAAATAACGATAATAATCAAAAATGGGTGGCAATAAACGATAATACTCAAAAGGGGGTGGCAAATAACGATAATAATCAAAAAGTGGGTGGCAATAAACGATAATAATCAAAAGGGGGTGACAATAAACGATAATAATCAAAAGGGGGTGGGGAATAAACGATAATAATCAAAAGTGGGTGGGGAATAAACGATAATAATCAAAAGTGTGTGGCAAATAACGATAAAAATCAAAAGGGGGTGGCAATAAACGATAATAATCACAAGTGGGTGACAATAAACGATAATAATCAAAAGGGGATGGCAATAAACGATAATAATCAAAAGTGGGTGGCAATAAATGATAATAATCAAAAGGGGGTGACTGTAAACGATAATAATCAAAAGGGGGTGGGGAATAAACGATAATAATCAAAAGTGGGTGGGGAATAAACGATTATAATCAAAAGGGGTGGCAAATAACGATAATAATCAAAAGGGGGTGGCAATAAACGATAATAATCAAAAGGGGGTGGCAAATAACGATAATAATCAAAAGTGGGTGGCAATAAACGATAATAATCAAAAGGGAGTGGCAATGCAATGAACGATAAAAATCAAAGGGGGGTGGCAAATAACGATGATAATCAAAAATGGGTGGCAATAAACGATAATAATCAAAAGGGGGTGGCAAATAAGGATAATAATCAAAAGTGGGTGGCAATAAACGATAATAGTCAAAAGGGGTGGCAAATAACGATAATTATCAAAAGTGGGTGGCAATAAACGACAATAATCAAAAGGGGGTGGCAATAAACGATAATAATCAAAAAGGGGTGGCAAATAACGATAATAATCAAAAATGGGTGGCAATAAACGATAATAATCAAAAGGGGATGGCAAATAACGATAATGATCAAAAGTGGGTGGCAATAAACGATAATAATCAAAAGGGGTGGCAAATAACGATAATAATCAAAAGGGGGTGGCAATAAACGAAAATAATCAAAAGGGGGTGGCATTAAACGATAATAATCACAAGTGGGTGGCAATAAACGATAATAATCAAAAGGGGGTGGCAATAAACGATAATAATCAAAAGTGGGTGGCAATAAACGACAATAATCAAAAGGGGTGACAGTAAACGATAATAATCAAAAGGGGTGGAGAATAAACGATAAGAATCAAAAGTGGGTGGAGAATAAACGATAATAATCAAAAGGGGGTGGCAAATAACGATAATAATCAAAAGGGGGTGGCAATAAACGATAATAATCAAAAGGGGTGGCACATAACGATAATAATCAAAAGTGGGTGGCAATAAACGATAATAATCAAAAGGGGGTGGCAAATAACGATAATAATCAAAAGTGGGTGGCAATAAACGATAATAATCAAAAGGGAGTGGCAATGAACGATAAAAATCAAAAGGGGGTGGCAAATAACGATGATAATCAAAAATGGGTGGCAATAAACGATAATAATCAAAAGGGGGTGGCAAATAACGTTAATAATCAAAAGTGGGCGGCAATAAACGATTATAATCAAAAGGGGGTGGCAATAAACGATAATAATCAAAAGGGGGTGGCAAATAAGGATAATAATCAAAAGTGGGTGGCAATAAACGATAATAGTCAAAAGGGGTGGCAAATAACGATAATTATCAAAAGTGGGTGGCAATAAACGACAATAATCAAAAGGGGGTGACGATAAACGATAATAATCAAAAGGGGGTGGCAAATAACGATAATAATCAAAAATGGGTGGCAATAAACGATAATACTCAAAAGGGGGTGGCAATAAACGATAATAATAAAAAGTGGGTGACAGTAAACGATAATAATCAAAAGGGGGTGGGGAATAAACGATAATAATCAAAATTGGGTGGGGAATAAACGATAATAATCAAAAGTGGGTGGCAAATAACGATAAAAATCAAAAGGGGGTGGCAATAAACGATAATAATCACAAGTGGGTGACAATAAACGATAATAATCAAAAGGGGGGTGGCAATAAACGATAATAGTCAAAAGTGGGTGGCAATAAACGATAATAATCAAAAGGGGTGACAGTAAGCGATAATAATCAAAAGGGGTGGAGAATAAACGATAAGAATCAAAAGTGGGTGGAGAATAAACGATAATAGTCAAAAGGGGTGGCAAATAACGATAATAATCAAAAGGGGGTGGCAATAAACGATAATAATCAAAAGGGGTGGCACATAACGATAATAATCAAAAGTGGGTGGCAATAAACGATAATAATCAAAAGGGGGTGGCAAATAACGATAATAATCAAAAGTGGGTGGCAATAAACGATAATAATCAAAAGGGAGTGGCAATGAACGATAAAAATCAAAAGGGGGTGGCAAATAACGATAATAATCAAAAATGGGTGGCAATAAACGATAATAATCAAAAGGGGGTGGCAAATAACGTTAATAATCAAAAGTGGGCGGCAATAAACGATTATAATCAAAAGGGGGTGGCAATAAACGATAATAATCAAAAGGGGGTGGCAAATAACGATAATAATCAAAAGTGGGTGGCAATAAACGATAATAGTCAAAAGGGGTGGCAAATAACGATAATTATCAAAAGTGGGTGGCAATAAACGACAATAATCAAAAGGGGGTGGCGATAAACGATAATAACCAAAAGGGGGTAACAAATAACGATAATAATCAAAAATGGGTGGCAATAAACGATAATACTCAAAAGGGGGTGGCAAATAACGATAATAATCAAAAGTGGGTGGCAATAAACGATAATAATCAAAAGGGGGTGACAATAAACGATAATAATCAAAAGGGGGGTGGGGAATAAACGATAATAATCAAAAGTGGGTGGGGAATAAACGATAATAATCAAAAGTGTGTGGCAAATAACGATAAAAATCAAAAGGGGGTGGCAATAAACGATAATAATCACAAGTGGGTGACAATAAACGATAATAATCAAAAGGGGATGGCAATAAACGATAATAATCAAAAGTGGGTGGCAATAAATGATAATAATCAAAAGGGGGTGACTGTAAACGATAATAATCAAAAGGGGGTGGGGAATAAACGATAATAATCAAAAGTGGGTGGGGAATAAACGATTATAATCAAAAGGGGTGGCAAATAACGATAATAATCAAAAGGGGGTGGCAATAAACGATAATAATCAAAAGGGGGTGGCAAATAACGATAATAATCAAAAGTGGGTGGCAATAAACGATAATAATCAAAAGGGGGTGGCAAATAACGATAATAATCTAAAGTGGGTGGCAATAAACGATAATAATCAAAAGGGGGTGGCAATAAACGATAATAATCAAAAGGGGGTGGCAAATAACGATAATAATCAAAAATGGGTGGCAATAAACGATAATAATCAAAAGGGGGTCGCAAATAACGCTAATAATCGAAAGGTGGTGGCAATAAATGATAATAATCAAAAGGGGGTGGCAATAAACGATAATAATCAAAAGGGGGTGGCAAATAACGATAATAATCAAAAGTGGGTGGCAATAAACGATTATAGTCAAAAGGGGTGGCAAATAACGATAATAATCAAAAGTGGGTGACAATAAACGATAATAATCAAAAGTGGGTGGGGAATAACGACAATAATCAAAAGTGGGTGGTAAATAACGATAATTATCAAAAGGGGGGTGGCAATAAACGATAATAATCAAAAGGCGGTGGGGAATAAACGATAATAATCAAAAGTGGGTGGCAATAAACAATAATAATCAAAAGGGGGGTGGCAATAAACGATAATGATCAAAAGGGGATGGCATTAAACGATAATAATCAAAAGTGGGTGGCAATAAACGATAATAATCAAAAGGGGGTGGCAATAAACGATAATAATCAAAAGGGGGTGGCAAATAACGATAATAATCAAAAAATGGGTGGCAATAAACGATAATAATCAAAAGGGGGTGGCAAATAACGCTAATAATCGAAATGTGTTGGCAATAAATGATAATAATCAAAAGGGGGGTGGCAATAAACGATAATAATCAAAAGGGGGTGGCAAATAACGATAATAATCAAAAGTGGGTGGCAATAAACGATTATAGTCAAAAGGGGTGGCAAATAACGATAATAATCAAAAGTGGGTGGCAATAAACGATAATAATCAAAAGTGGGTGGCAATAAACGATAATAATCAAAAGGGGGTGGCAAATAACGATAATAATCAAAAGTGGGTGGCAATAAACGATAATAATCAAAATCGGGTGGCAAATAACGATAATAATCAAAAGTGGGTGGCAATTAACGATAATAATCAAAAGGGGGTGGCAATAAACGATAATAATCAAAAGGGGGTGGCAAATAACGATAATAATTAATTTGCCACCCCTTTTGATTATTATCGTTTATTGCCACCCCCCCTTTTGATTATTATCGTTTATTGCCACCCACTTTTGATTATTATCGTATCGTTATTTGCCACCCCCTTTTGATTATTATCGTCTATTGCCACCCCCTTTTGATCATTATCATTTATTGCCACCACCTTTCGATTATTGATTACGAGAATAATCAAAAGTGGGTGGTAAATAACGATAATAATCAAAAGGGGGTGGCAATAAACGATAATAATCAAAAGGGGGTGGCAAATAACGATAATAATCAAAAGTGGGTGGCAATAAACGATAATAATCAAAAGGGGGTGGCAATAAACGATAATAATCAAAAGGCGGTGGGGAATAAACGATAATAATCAAAAGTGGGTGGCAATAAACAATAATAATCAAAAGGGGGGTGGCAATAAACGATAAGAATCAAAAGGGGTTGGCAAAAACGATAATAATCAAAGGGGTTGGCAATAAACGATAATAATAAAAAAGTGGCATATAATGATAGTAATCAATAGGGGCGGCAAATTATGACAGTAATCAAAAGGGGTGGCAAATATTGATAAAACTGAAAAGGGGATGGCAAATAACTATAATATCCAAGAGGAGTGGCACAAAATGATAACAATCAAAAGGGGTAGCAAATAAAGTTCGTAGTCAAAAGGGGATGGCAAAGAAAGTTAATAATGAAAATGGGTGGCAAATATCATTAATAATCAAAAGGGGGGTGGCAATAAACGATAATAATCAAAAGAGGTGGCAATAAACGATAATAATCAAAAGGGTGTGGGGAATAACGATAATAATCAAAAGTGGGGTGGCAATAAACGATAATAATCAAAAGGGGGTGGCAATAAACGATAATAATCAAAAGGGGGTGGGGAATAACGATAATAATCAAAAGTGGGTGGCAATAAACGATAATAATCAAAAGGGGGTGGCAATAAACGCTAATAATCAAAAGGGGGGTGGCAATAAACGATAATAATCAAAAGTGGGTGGGGAATAACGATAAGAATCAAAGGGGTGGCAAATAATGATAACAATCAAAGGGGTTAGCAAATGAAGAAAATATTGAAATGGGGGTGGCAAATAACTATACCGATTAAAAAGGGGTGGCAAGTAATGATAACAGTAAAAAGAGGTGACAAATAACTGAAACAGACAAAAAGGGTGTAAATAATGGTTATAATCAAGAAACGGGAGAAAATCAATGTAAGGATCAAAAGCACTGGTAAACAAAGATAGTAGTGACGGGGCATTATTATCACTATTTACAACACTCTTTCATTATTATTTCCATTTGCCATTCCCGTTTTGACTATTATCGTTATTTTCCACCCCTTTTGAATATCATTGTTATTTGACACCCCTTTTGAATATTATCGTTATTTGACACCCTTTTTGAATATTATCGTTATTTGACACCCCTTTTGAATATTATTGTTATTTGACACCCTTTTTGAATATTATTGTTATTTGACACCCTTTTGAATATTATTGTTATTTGACACTCCTTTTGATCACTATCATTATTTGTCACCCCTTTCCATCACTATCATTATTTGTCACCACTTTTGATCACTATCATTATTTGCACCCCATTTCATCACTACCATTATTTGTCACCTCTTTTTATCACTATCATTATTTGTCACCTCTTTTCATCACTATCATCATTTGTAATCCCTTTTGATCACTATCAGTATGTGTCACCCCTTTTCATCACTATCATTATTTGTTACCATTTTGATCACTATCATTTTGATCACTATAATTTGTCACCCTTTTATCACTATCATTATGTGTTACCCCTTTTGATCACTATCCTTATTTGTCACCCCCTTTCATTATTTTCATTATTTGCTACTCTTTTTTATTATTATCGTTATTTTCTACCCCCTTTTGATCATTATCGTTATTTGCCACCCTTGTTTTATTTTTATCATTATTTGCCATCCCCTTTGATATTTGTGATAACCCAAACAGATACCTTCATTTTGGCTGACAGTGCTCCGTACTAGGGAGAATTCTACAATATTCTTTTAAATCGCTATTTACCACCTTTTCGCCCCATCCCCTCCCATTTTTTAAAATACCAAACTAGATGAATTGCCCTGTAATGTTGTGTTAACACAACCCGAACCTAAATCTCGCCCGTCATTTGTCCCCGAATGGCAAATAGCTAAAATAATGAGGAATAGTTATTTGCAACCCGGGTGGCAAACAGACACTTCGAGATCGTTGAGTAGAATGAATGAATGAATGAATGAATGGATGAATGGATGGATGGATGGATGGATGGATGGATGGATGGATGGATGGATGGATGGATGGATGAATGAATGAATGAATGAATGAATGAATGAATGAATGAATGAATGAATGAATGAATGAATGAATGAATGAATGAATGAATGAATGAATGAATGAATGAATGAATGAATGAATGAATGAATGAATGAATGAATGAAACTTTATTTTGCAGCATACACAAATACAATATCAATTAAGAAATAACAAAGTAAGTGTACACTGTATAGAAATGGCATAGTCCGAGAGGCTGTCTTCCTGCCATTCCCACACATTAGATTTCTTGACATCAAAGCCTTATCCTTTTTTATCATATGACTCGTCCGTTTTGTTCACTTTAAAATATTTGATATTTTGTTTTCATATTAATCAGTGATAAATAAAGCCTTCCGTCAATTTCATTAGTCAATTTCAAAACTAGACAATTTGATTGGCTGAACAAAATACAACTGGGACACATTTTCATAATTTGCAGAATTAGAGTTGGGAGCTTTCATTGGTCAATTTCAAAACTGGACATTTTGATTGGCTAAACAAAATACACCTGGGTCACATTTGCATAATTTCAGTAGGGAGAATTTACGTTATCTGTCCTATTTAGGGTGGGTTATATTATATTAATCTTTTACCTACAAGAAAAACGCCATTCATTTTTTTTTATATTTTCACTTTTTACTTTCAAAACATAGGTTATGACCCCTCATTGAAACGAGGTCGACGAGCTCGTTCCAATGAGGGGTCATAACCTATGTTTTGGAAGCAAAAAATGAAAATTTTTAGTTATACGAGGATGTTTTTCCAAGTGCCGTCTGCAACACAAGTTAGGTGATGGGTTAAAAAGTCATATTAAGTGGCTAATTTGTGCGTGTGTGTGTCATATGACAAATAGAATATGAAATGAGTGTTTTTCTCATATAATATTATGAAACTCGTCCGAATTTTCCGTTTGGGCTCGCCAGAGGCTCGCCAAAACGGAAAATTCTTAGACTCGTTTCATAAATATTATAAGAGAAAAACACTCATTCCATATCCTCTATATCTTTTTCTCGATTGTTTTGCCTAAATAAGATAAAAACAATCTTCATGCACGGACCTGGGACATTTCTTGCTAAAGTCATACCAGTTCAACAGTCTGATAGTTTGAAAAAAGAAATAGTGGGTTTGGAAGATGAGATCATTTTTTTATAAAAAGCAATCAGGACAAGACGGATTGGCACAAGTAATCAAGTTATAATGGAGGAATACGAATTTTTTTTGCAGGGTTATAATTCTACTTGTCGGCGATATATGACCCCAAGCAAGGATACCGTGAAGCAAATGACCATATATAAGTCAGTAATAGAATGCCTTTAAGGCTTTAAAGGGAAGATTCTTCACCCTATTCAAGGCGAATATTGCCCTCGACATTTTTAAACAAACCACAGAGGTGTGCTGTATAAATTTTAGATTTTCGTCCACGTGGACTCCAATAAATTTAATTGATTTTTCTTCGTATTGGTTACTAGTTAATGGAATATCTGTACTGTTTAGGATAATTTTTCTACCAAAAGCGTTATACGAATTATTTTGTGGATGCAGCAGCACGGATTTTGTTTTATTAGCATTCAGACATAGTCCATTTACAGAACACCATTCAATCATCTTATCTAGTTCGGAACTGGTGTCGTCTATTAAGTTATCTAGATTATTACCAGATGCAAAACCTGTAGAGACATCTGCAAACGACAGGATTTTTTGCAGGGCTGAGTGGCTGATTTCGTTGATGTATACTAAGAAAGGGATGAGGCCCAGTATGGAACCTTGAGGCACATCAATTGTGACCTCCAATGTGTCCGATATGTTATTCATGAAAGAGACAGACTGACATCTGCCTGTTAGGTGATCTTTAAACCAGGAATTTGCCAACCTTCTTTTACCATAGCTGTCTAGTTTTGTAAGTAGAATTGGGTGATTTATGGTATCAAAGGCTTTAGAAAAGTCCAGAAATACCGAGAGCGAGCAATCCTTTGTAGGTTTGTCATTTGCTTCTGCAACATGATTTATGAGCTGAAGAATAGGGTGGACAGTGGAGTGGCCTTTTCTGAATCCAAACTGATACTTATCTAAGATGTTTTGTTCCACTAAGAAAGTATTTAATCGTGGAAACATTACTTTTTCTAGTATTTGGAGAATTTTTGAAGAATACTAATGGGACAGTAGTTTGTGAATAGCTGTGGGTCTCCTGATTTAAAAATGGGTATAATTTTGGCTATTTGCATTTTGTCAGGCACTCTACCTGTAACAAAGGATACATTACAATATTGCATGTTTTTTGGGCTGTGTGTTTTGATGAGTCTCTAATACATACTCCACGTATATGAACTCTGATATTTTTCGTTACTCAATTTCTCCATCAGATAATTCATATTAATGAGAGAAATATTGGATTGTCACTGTTTTCATTGTTGGTACTTGATCAGTAGTAAGAAATGTCCAATACGGAAACGTGTACATTGGTAGAAGGGGCGCACGTGGTGGTGTATAATAATGGGACTGGGGACACGTGTACATTGATTTGGGGTGGGTGGGGTGGGGGGGGGGGCATGTGGTGGTGTATAATAACGATACTAGTGAGATGATTTATGGTCGGCAGATACCCTACACCACGCAACATATTAATTTTGAAAATCACGCACTATCATACTTCATACGTCAATATGGGTATATTTTGAATGTCGTCCTTGCTGTCCAATGCGGGTGTCAGGATATTCTTCGTACATCAGCAAGGATATATTGTGAATGTCATTTATGGTGTATAATGCAGGTGTCAGGATATTCTCCATACGTTGGCAAAAGTATATTGTGAATGTTATCCTTGGGGAATAATGCAGGTGTCAGGATATTCTCCATACGTTGGCAAAAGTATATTGTGAATGTTATCCTTGGGGAATAATGCAGTTGTCAGGATATTCTCCATACGTTGGCAAAGGTATTGTGAATGCTATCCTTGGTGTATAATGCAGGTATCAGGATATTCTCCATTCGTTGCAAGGGTATATTGTGAATGTCATTTATGGTGTATAATGCAGGTGTCAGGGTATTCTCCATACGGTACAAGGGTATATTGTGGCTGTCATTTATGCTGTATAACGCAGGTGTCGGGGTATTCTCCATACGTTGCAGGGGCATATTGTGAATGTTATCCTTGGTGTACAATGCAGGTGTCAGGATATGCTTCAGTCATTGGCAAATGTATATTGTGGATGTCACACATATTTTTTATTATTTCTTTTTATATAAATGTATGTATCAAAGCTATCTCTTTCAAATTTTGCATATAACATTTCCAGTAAAAAGCCACATCTAAATATGTGTTCACTCGTTGGAAATTTTTCAAGTAGCGTCATAAGGGTCATAAGTGAGAAAAATTCCATTTTGTCCTATTTTCATGAAATTTTAATGTTGTAGAACTCGAAATATTAAGAGACAGCTGCTTTTTTTTAAATTCCGCCTTTTTTGACGTTTTTACATCCTTTCAAATTTTATCATTTTGTTTTTAAAAACGCTGATTTTGTAACACGTATTGCTCCTTAGTTCTGAAAAAATACAGGTTTCAAACTTCACAGAAATATTTCTGATTATTTCAGATGTACAAAATTATTCCTTCATTTCAAATTGAGAGACCCGATGCCAGCGATGTCATGTTTACGTTTTTTTCAATACCTGTTATTTTTATCCTCATTTTAAGCCTTCGCTTTTCGATTTTTTTCGAAACTAATATCCACAAAAACCATATCTAAAATGTGGTGCCGTCATGGCAAATTCTCAACCGTTATACCCGAAAGCTCAGGTGACGCTATAGAGGGTCATATAGTCAAAAAGTTTAATATGGTGTAGTGCTAAAAAAATTGGGTGATTGTTGGGGGGGGGGGGGGGGGGTTGTGTTCGATTTAATGTCATTTTGACGTTTTCACGTCACTTTGAATTTTAGCCTTTTTTCTATTTTCTCTATTCTTCAATTAAAGATCGACGTTCATGAGTCCGATTACGCCCTATTAATACAGGATACACTTATGGAACTTACCACCTATTTGTGATCATATTAACCCTTTACACAACGTAATGGTCAAAACCGACCAGCGCTATTCTCAAAAATCGCCAATTAATTTTCATTATTTTTTCATTTTTTTATTAAAAACATAGGATATGGCACCTCGTTGGAACGAGATCGTCGAGCTCGTTCCAAAGAGGGTTCATAACCTATGTGTTAGGTAGAGGGTTAAACCTATTTTCAGTTTGACACACACGATACCAGCGATGTCAGTTTTATAGTTTTTTCTCGAAACCTTCTATTTTCAACCTCATTGTGAGTCTTAACAAAAAACATATCTAAAAATGTGGTCCCGCCCTAAGAAATTCTCAACCGTTATACTCGATTCTCAACCGTTATACTCGATTCTCAACCGTTATACTCGATTCTCAACCGTTATACTCGAATACCAATGTGACCTTGCACATACAGGGTCATACGGTCAAAAATTAAAATGCGTCGAAATTTTATCTTTTTTTTAATTATGTTGTAGAGCTCCAAATATTTAGAGATAGCTGTTTTATTTAGAGATAGCTGTTTTATTAATTAAGAGATAGCTGTTTTATTAATTAAGAGATAGCTGTTTTATTAAGAGATAGCTGTTTTATTAAGAGACAGTTGTTTTATTAAAAGATAGCTGTTTTATTAAGAGATAACTGTTTTATTAAGAGACTGCTAATTTTATTAAGATAGCTGTTTTGTTAAGAGATAACTGTTTTATTAAGAGATAGCTGCTTTATTAACTAAGAGATAGCTGTTTTATTAAGAGATAGCTGTTTTATTAAGAGACAGTTGTTTTATTAAAAGATAGCTGTTTTATTAAGAGATAACTGTTTTATTAAGAGACTGCTAATTGTATTAAGAGATGGCTGTTTTATTAAGAGATAGCTGTTTTATTAAGAGATAGCTGTTTTATTAAGAGATAGCTGTTTTGTTAAGAGATAACTGTTGTATTAAGAGATAGCTGCTTTATTAATTAAGAGATAGTTTTATTAAATCTGTTTTATTAAGATTTTATTAAGAGATAGCTGTTTTATTAAGAGATAGCTGTTTTATTAATTAAGAGATAGCTGTTTTATTAATTAAGAGATAGCTGTTTTATTAATTAAGAGACAGTTGTTTTATTCAAAGATAGCTGTTTTTTTTAAGAGATAACTGTTTTATTAAGAGACTGCTAATTTTATTAAGAGACTGCTAATTTTATTAAGAGATAACTGTTTTATTAAGAGATAGCTGTTTTGTTAAGAGATAGCTGTTTTATTAAGAGATAGCTGTTTTATTAATTAAGAGATAGCTGCTTTATTAATTAAGAGATAGCTGTTTTATTAAGAGATCGCTGCTTTATTAATTAAGAGATAGTTGTTTTATTAAAAGATAGCTGTTTTATTAAGAGATAACTGTTTTATTAAGAGACTGCTAATTTTATTAAGAGATAGCTGTTTTATTAAGAGATAGCTGTTTTGTTAAGAGATAGCTGTTTTATTAAGAGATCGCTGCTTTATTAATTAAGAGATAGCTGTTTTATTAAGAGATAGCTGTTTTATTAATTAAGAGATAGCTGTTTTATTAAGAGATCGCTGCTTTATTAATTAAGAGATAGTTGTTTTATTAAAAGATAGCTGTTTTATTAAGAGATAACTGTTTTATTAAGAGACTGCTAATTTTACTAAGAGATAGCTGTTTTATTAAGAGATAGCTGTTTTGTTAAGAGATAGCTGTTTTATTAAGAGATCGCTGCTTTATTAAATAAGAGATAGCTGTTTTATTAAGAGATAGCTGTTTTATTAATTAAGAGATAGCTGTTTTATTAAGAGATCGCTGCTTTATTAATTAAGAGATAGTTGTTTTATTAAAAGATAGCTGTTTTATTAAGAGATAACTGTTTTATTAAGCGACTGCTAATTTTATTAAGAGATAGCTGTTTTATTAAGAGATAGCTGTTTTGTTAAGAGATAGCTGTTTTATTAAGAGATCGCTGCTTTATTAATTAAGAGATAGCTGTTTTATTAAGAGATAGCTGTTTTATTAATTAAAAGATAGCTGTTTTATTAAGAGATAACTGTTTTATTAAGAGACTGCTAATTTTATTAAGAGATAGCGTTTTTATTAAGAGATAGCTGTTTTGTTAAGAGATAGCTGTTTTATTAAGAGATCGCTGCTTTATTAATTAAGAGATAGCTTTTTTATTAAGAGATAGCTGTTTTATTAATTAAGAGATAGCTGTTTTATTAAGAGATCGCTGCTTTGTTAATTAAGAGATAGTTGTTTTATTAAAAGATAGCTGTTTTATTAAGAGATAACTGTTTTATTAAGAGACTGCTAATTTTATTAAGAGATAGCTGTTTTATTAAGAGATAGCTGTTTTGTTAAGAGATAACTGTTTTATTAAGAGGTCGCTGCTTTATTAATTAAGAGATAACTGTTTTATTAAGAGATAAATGTTTTATTAAGAGATAGCTGTTTTATTAAGAGATAACTGTTTTATTAAAAGATAGCTGCTTTGTTAAGAGATAGCTGTTTTATTAAGAGATAGCTGTTTTATTAATTAAGAGATAGCTGTTTTATTAAGAGATCGCTGCTTTGTTAATTAAGAGATAGTTGTTTTATTAAAAGATAGCTGTTTTATTAAGAGGTGACTGTTTTATTAAGAGACTGCTAATTCTCTTAAGAGATAGCTGTTTTATTAAGAGATAGCTGTTTTGTTAAGAGATAACTGTTTTATTAAGAGGTCGCTGCTTTATTAATTAAGAGATAGCTGTTTTATTAAGAGATAGCAGTTTTATTAAGAGATAGCTGCTTTATTAAGAGATAACTGTTTTATTAAAAGATAGCTGCTTTGTTAAGAGATAGCTGTTTTATTAAGAGATCGCTGCTTTATTAATTAAGAGATAGCTGTTTTATTAAGAGATAGCTGTTTTATTAATTAAGAGATAGCTGTTTTATTAAGAGATCGCTGCTTTGTTAATTAAGAGATAGTTGTTTTATTAAAAGATAGCTGTTTTATTAAGAGGTAACTGTTTTATTAAGAGACTGCTAATTCTATTAAGAGATAGCTGTTTTATTAAGAGATAGCTGTTTTGTTAAGAGATAACTGTTTTATTAAGAGGTCGCTGCTTTATTAATTAAGAGATAGCTGTTTTATTAAGAGATAGCTGTTTTATTAAGAGATAGATGCTTTATTAATTAAGAAATAGCTGCTTTATTAATTAAGAGATAGCTGTTTTGTTAAGAGATAACTGTTTTATTAAAAGATAGCTGCTTTATTAATTAAGAAATAGCTGTTTTGTTAAGAGATCGCTGTTTTATTAAGAGATAGCGGCTTTATTAATTAAGAGATAGCTGTTTTGTTAAGAGATAGCTGCTTTATTAATTAAGAAATAGCTGTTTTGTTAAGAGATAGCTGCTTTATTAATTAAGAGATAGCTGTTTTGTTAAGAGATAACTGTTGTCTTAAGAGATAGCTGCTTTATTAATTAAGAGATAGCTTTTTAGTTAAGAGATAGCTGCTTTATTAATTAAGAAATAGCTGTTTTGTTAAGAGATAACTGTTTTATTAATTAAGAGATAGCTGTTTTGTTAAGAGATAACTGTTGTCTTAAGAGATAGCTGCTTTATTAATTAAGAGATAGCTGTTTTGTTAAGAGATAGCTGCTTTATTAATTAAGAAATAGCTGTTTTGTTAAGAGATAACTGTTTTATTAATTGAGAGATACCTGTTTTGTTAAGAGATAGCTGCTTTATTAATTAAGAGATAGCTGTTTTGTTTAGAGATAGCTGTTTTATTAAGAGATAGCTGCTCTATTAATTAAGAAATAGCTGTTTTGTTAAGAGATCGCTGTTTTGTTAAGAGACAGCTGCTTTATTAATTAAGAGATAGCTGTTTTGTTAAGAGATAGCTGCTTTATTAATTAAGAAATAGCTGTTTTGTTAAGAGATAACTGTTTTATTAATTAAGAGATAGCTGTTTTGTTAAGAGATAGCTGTTTTATTAAGAGATAGCTGTTTTGTTAAGAGATAACTGTTTTATTAAGAGATAGCTGTTTTATTAAGAGATAGCTGCTTTATTAATTAAGAGATAGCTGTTTTATTAAGAGATAACTGTTGTCTTAAGAGATAGCTGCTTTATTAATTAAGAGATAGCTGTTTTGTTAAGAGATAACTGTTGTCTTAAGAGATAGCTGCTTTATTAATGAAGAGATAGCTGTTTTGTTAAGAGATAACTGTTGTCTTAAGAGATAGCTGCTTTATTAATTAAGAGATAGCTGTTTTGTTAAGAGATAACTGTTGTCTTAAGAGATAGCTGCTTTATTAATTAAGAGATAGCTGTTTTTTTAAGAGATAACTGTTGTCTTAAGAGATAGCTGCTTTATTAATTAAGAGATAGCTGTTTTGTTAAGAGATAACTGTTGTCTTAAGCGATAGCTGCTTTATTAATTAAGAAATAGCTGTTTTGTTAAGAGATAACTGTGTTATTAAGAGATAGCTGCTTTATTTATTAAGAGATAGCTGTTTTATTAAGAGATAACTGTTTTATTAATTAAGAGATAGCTGTTTTGTTAAGAGATAACTGTTGTCTTAAGAGATAGCTGCTTTATTAATTAAGAGATAGCTGTTTTGTTAAGAGATAACTGTTGTCTTAAGAGATCGCTGTTTTATTAATTAAGAGATAGCTGTTTTGTTAAGAGATAGCTGCTTTATTAATTAAGAGATAGCTGTTTTGTTAAGAGATAGCTGCTTTATTAATTAAGAAATAGCTGTTTTGTTAAGAGATAGCTGCCTTATTAATTAAGAGATAGCTCTTTTGTTAAGAGATAACTGTTGTCTTAAGAGATAGCTGCTTTATTAATTAAGAGATAGCTGTTTTGTTAAGAGATTGCTGCTTTATCAATTAAGAGATAGCTGTTTTATTAAGAGATAGCTGCTTTATTAATTAAGAGATAGCTGTTTTGTTAAGAGATAGCTGCTTTATTAATTAAGAGATAACTGTTTAATTAAGAGATAATTGTTGTTCCTTTAAAGTTTAGCCTATTTTTGTCATAATTCAATACAACAAGCGATGGGGTACACGTTATTGAGCGGCTTAGTATGTTAAACGGAGATAGAACCTTCCCCTCATTGTTGGGTGCTACGGCATTGGTTTTGCTTTGTCGGATAGCTTTTGAAAATTGGCTTCCAATTTCAAAACCATTTAGTTGTTTAATTTATTTTGTGTTTGTTTGTATTTCCCTTTTGTAGTCGTATAATTATTGAGTTTTTTTTAGTATTTATTCGTATTCATCTTTTCTTATTCTATAAGTGTGTTCAAATATTGTTTGTTAGGGTCCTGCTGACAAACAGAACTAAGAGCTGCGAGTGACTAGCCATACTGACCTCGGAAATGTTCTTGAACATTGCTGCTATGCATATCGATCTGAACCCAAAATACCACACGAAAACAATTAATAATGTTTTTGTCAGCTATAATCATTTATTTGACCCAATTATTTTATTTACCGTTATTCGAAAAAAGAATTTGTCTCTGGACAATTACTTTCACATTCCGTCCACACAAAATTACTAGTTATAACAATTGGAAAAAAAGAAGAAAGAAAAAGATGGATAAAAGTAAACATGTGGTTGTATTATTTGGAGTGGCGTGTGGTAGGGAGTGGTTTGTAAACCTTTTATACTTGAAATCTTTTAAATGCACAGGAAGTTTTTTCGTGCGTACACCTGTACCGTAATTCCTAACTACAAAATATTTAAAGATGGAGAGTTTATTAAGGTTGACGGAAAGTTTGGTAAAGTTGGGGTGGAGATAGGCTGAACAAAAGTTCTCCCAATGGACCCTATCCTTGAGATATTTTGAAAATGTACTACAAAGTACACCGTTCTGATTGCTTTTGACCATGATGGATGTCGAGGGAAGGGAATGCTCTTACAAAAGGTTTGAAAATACACTATAGAATGGATGGTTGGAGTGAAAATCCACTGCAAAAAAAAAAATGCGTCTTTAACAGTATATATCAAACTGCCAAGCTGATCGGTGAAGAATTGGATATAAATCTGATGTGCAATAGATCGTGTCACTGAAGAAATGCATCCTATTAAATATTCAAGTTACGGCTCAAACATTCATATATATTAACCCTTTGAACCCTCGTGTTCTGGAATGGTATATCCTTTGTGTACACTTACAGAGGGATGAATCAGTCCAATATCAATATACGGGGTAGATAGATATTAGACAGATATTTTTATTTAACGGTATAGTTTACAGACACTTACATATTGGACTATAAGATACAAATAGATAACTAGAAAATGATATTCAGTCTATACCGTTGGGAGATGACATAGCCAGATTGGCTGTCTACCTGTCACTCCTGTAATACATTTAACTCCAACACTGACTACATTCTCAGCGCATTGATCTTTGATAGAAAGATCTACTTGTATCGATACTCGTGAGTAGCTAGTAGAACTGCAACTTTGACTCGGGGTGGATAAAATAATGACTGTAGCCTGCAGCCGTTCGGCTGCAGACTGCAGTTATTATTTCATCGTCAATGCCAATATGGACCTCTTATAATAAGACAAAATCATGCCTTGGACCGAAAAATCGGTCTTACGAGTTCAAAGTATTAACTTAACGAATTTGCTCCTAGAATTAATAATTTACCGTTAGCCGTCATTTTGTTTTTATTTTCCTGGAACTTCTGTGGCAACCACTTTTGTTACAATAAACCACTTTTGTTACAGCTCACCACTTTTGTTACAACACTTGCCCACTTTTCTTACAGCTCACTTTTTGTTACAAAATCAGTCATCTTTATTAAAAAATGAGCTCACCATTTTTGTTACAACAATCGCCCATTTTTGTAACAAAAAAAAACCTCGCTCACCACTTTTGTTACAACGACCGCCTATTTTGTTACAATTTTTGTCAGTGTAAAAAGGAAGTTATCTGCAAGTACTTGTACGTGACGTTCAGTCATGATTATTAAAACCTAAACCTGTTGCGTTTGTCCGGTACCAACATCATATACCCACGTGTGCAGGAGTTCTAAAGTTGATTATTTTCGGAAAATTCTAACTTTTAGGGGAATGGGACTGCTGTTTCTTTCGCGAGCTGTTGGACATAGTAATCTCTTGAATGTCTCGCCATTTCTCTTTTTTGTCGATAAAATAGACTTAGTTAAGTACGGCCTTTTGTCAATACTCTTTAACCCGACATCATAGTATTTTAGGAGGGCGCGATGGCCCATTGGATAGCGTGTTGGCCTTGTAATCGAGAGGTCATGAGTTCGAATCTCGCTACAGTCACTCGCGTTGTGTCCATGAGCAAGATATTTAACCGCACTTGCTCGGGCGGGATCACGGTGGCACAGTGTGCACGTCGATGATACACACGCCTTCGACCAATGCTAACCCTGCTTCTGCCGAGTTAGTAAGCTGGAGAGTCTGACAGTTACACGCCGCTCATCGGTGGTTCTCCCCAGGGACTCCGGCTTCCTCCACCACTAAAACTCTCTAGCACGAGATGACCCTGGTTGTCTAAAGTGTCGTTAAACCCCAATAAATAAATGAATAAATAAATAAATACCAGTATTTTAGAAATTAAGTAAACGTTTGAAAAATCTATATAGAAATCATTAACATAACAATAAAACTATGAATGTCATTGGAATGAGATCACTGAGCCTGTTCCAATGAGACTCAGACTTGTATTGTTATTTTGACAAATTGTAACGTTTGTTGTTACGGTATAAGTCTTATTGTGGGTAATTATTTGACTTTTCTGGCCTCTATGTTAGATACACGTTTACAGATAAAGATCTAGTGGGCCGATATCGAGTGAGAAAACGTATAGTGGTAGTATGTTGTCAGCGCGGGAGTGGGGTGAGTGAGTTGGAGGAACACCGATTATACTCCAGTACAATATAACGATTTTCTTTAACCCCCTCAACCATAATATTTTTAATAAAAATTATATATTGGTGTTTGTCTCGCTTTCCTTCAAATATAATAACAAAATTATGGAAGTCACTGAAACCCTTTCATGGAGCAGTTTCTAATGACAATCATATTTGTGTGGTTTTGTATAAGAAGTTCAAATCTACTCCAAGTAATGTTAGATTTATTAGTTCCCTGAAGTTAGTTTAACGTTCGCCTGAAGATAGTTTGATGTTCAATATCCATTATATTGTAATTCATTTGTTTTTCTTTATACTACAGTACTGTTCACATACAAAACAAATTAAATACCTCTCGGCTGTTAATGCATAATTGGAAAGTTTCCTGTTTGACATTCACTGTCGACAGGTTTTAGGCTGTCTTGTGCATGTACACAGTAAAGTAAGGTTCCAATGACAATTTGGAACCTTGCTTTTGAATGTCGATTGTCAAAGTAGTTACAACCTGAGTAGTATGTAAAGTGGTTTTCATCTTCCGTTTGGGAGCACCTCGGTGGGGGACCTCGGAATTGACGTTATGTCACGTGAACCACTGATTCCCCCAGAATCCTTTTTGCCCCCCCCCCCCCCCCCCCCCATACCATGGCTTATAATAGTAGCACGCAGTGCTATAAGGGGCGTTTCTTTATACAAACGTATATCTAATTATCCAAATAGACCCGACAATTGTTTTATTTGGTTCAGATTTCAACTAAACTCTCGGCTTCTACCTCTGTATCTACAAGCTATGTTATGACTTCCCCCATCTCCTTATAAAGTATTCCAACGCATCTAGACGTGTTTATGTTCTATTGTACATATTACATGTTGCACCTAGGCACATGCTGGATGTGCCGACATATGCTTATGTGAAAACGCACATGCGACAAAAAAGAGATTCTGCAAGCGCAGTCGTTTCCCGAAAAGGGATTCACGGAATCGGATAAGAATCCCATTTACGGAATCCCTTTTTAGAATCCCTTTTTTAGAATCCCTTTTTGGGAAAAATCTGTGGCTATGGAATCCCCTTTTTCCGAAATGAGTCGTATGAGGAGTCACTCGTTCGAGCAGTTGCTCGATAGCTCATTCGCTCGATGGGATTCCAGTAGTTCGAGCAATCGGAGATGGTTAGCAAGCCTGTAGTAATGATACAAGTCAGTGGTAATCTTACAAGTAGTCCGGTCGATCTAGGCGAAAAAGGGCACCTACCCGGACAAAAATTTCAACAAGCTAAATTTGGTATCGTTGGTAAGAGGAGAATTCGCCCAATAACATATCCAAAATCCTCCGAATTCCGCTTTGGGGAAAATTTTTTATGGAGGTTTCAAAAAGGGCTAGTACTTTGTACGAATTACTATAGCATTGGGAAATCGATATATTGCGTCAGTTTTCTTTAGTCTTATTTTGTCAATAATGTACTCATCAAATGTGGTCTGCGGCATGCCAAGGCGTCCATAACATAATACAATATAATTGTATTATGTTAGTACTATCTGTAGATGACACAATTAATAAAGAAACACAGGGTCCACAAATGACGATTTGAAGCTCAGTTGTGTGCCAATAGAATCGCAAGCTTTATCAGACAGTGCTCAATCTACTGAAGGTGATGGGGTCAATTTTTGTTCGACGAGACAATGACAAACGCAGACATGGAGGCAGTCAGGAACTTATGTGAAGGTATCTTTAATAAACGCATATCTCTTTCAGATGTTTACTTGTTAAAAGTCGTGGTGGAATGACCATGGGTATGAGTATCACGGAATCTGTTCGCAGCCAGTGGGTATATAGCATGCACAAGTGTGCAGGGGTTCATGACGCAATGCCGCGCTTCACGGATACCACCAAGATAGCAAGTCGTGCAAGGTGTAACCATGGTTCTGAGGATTTAGAGAGCATTGCGAATTATTGCGAATTGGTTTAACGTACATGAACCATTCGACCCAAATGAGTTATCTTTGCGTTCCTTAGTTTCAGGTTTAACAGCGGGAACGGTCGATAATATCAACCGTGAGCAGGCAGAACTTGTTGGTGCTGCTATACAGAAGAAACTTGATAATCTTTGTATCCCCGATGCATCAATCAAGAGAAACGATCAGGTTAAAACGTTAGACGAATTGCAACCAGGTGTCAAAATAGACAACCACAGGGTTCAGATAGATTGGAACATTCTTTTCTCTCGACTACTTGCCATCGTTCAGAGGGAAGAAGATATATGCTAGTTATTTCAGTTACGAGCTGACAGGTATACCAACATCCTTATTCAAGGACAATGCACCCCGAAAGCCCGTAAAAGCAAATCTAGCAAACGATTTAGCAACAGGTATAAAACTGACCCAGGTCCTAAGTGATGCATTGGTTGTTGTTGATGGCGGTTCATTTCTTCATCGGATGAAATGGCCAAAATGTGGAACATACAAAGATTTAGCTGCCCGATATGTAGATCATGCCCGACAAAAATACGGTGAATGTTGCATGGTTTTTGATGGCTACATGCAGGGTCCTAGTACTAAAGATCAAGAGCATAGACGTCGAACTGGGAAGACATGTTCAGATATTCACTTAGTTGATACAATGGCAATCTTTTCAAATCAGCAAACTTTCCTCTCGAATGAAAAGAATAAGCATCAATTTATAAAGCTACTCAGTCAAGCTCTCATGTCTGATGGACAGGAAGTACACAACAGTACTGGTGGCGCAAATACCTCCATTGTTTTGTGTGCTATCGAGCTTGCGTCTGTTGGGAAGGAGGTGGTAGTTTTTTTTGTGACGATACAAACGCGTTAGTACTTCTGATAAATCATTGGAATGAAAAAATAGGGCAGATTTATTTTAAGTCTGGTGCTCGAGACGCCCACAAAGGTGAGAATTCGTGGAAAATTACTGACCTTGTGAAAAAGCCGGCATATTAATCAAGACGAATATTCTGTTCCTTCACGCCTGGTGTTTCTGTGACACAACGTCGGCAGTATATGGTCACGGTAAATCCTCTCTCATGAAGAAGATCGCCAAATCCTCAGACATTCAACAGGCGGCTTCGGTTATTAGTAATGTTGTTTCATCTCCTGGTGAAGACGGTGCAGCGGGCATCAAGCTCTTTGTTGTAATGTATTCAGGTAAAGCAGATAACTTAAACAACCTGAGATATGTTAGGTTCATGGAAATGCTTTCATCGTGCAAAACTGCCATTGAACCCCAGAAACTCCCACCGACAGAGAGAGCGGCATATTTCCACAGCCTTCGTGCCCATTTACAGGTAGTGACATGAATGTATCTAGGAAAGGTCGTTCTTCAGCCTAGGAAATGGGGTTGAAAGCTACGCGGTTCAGAGCTTACTCCTATTATGACTGACATTGGGACAGCACAGGACAGTCTGCTAAAGTGTGTAAGATGCAACTGCAAAATGATATCAAAGAGTCCGCGCAAAAGCAACTTGTGCTCATGCCGGAAAAATGGTCTAAAGTGCGCTATTGCTTGCGGAAATTGTCGCGGCCAGAGCTGCCAAAACGTAGAAGACGTAACACTTGATGATGAGATCGAGTGTTAAACAAGCTGTTGCTCTCAACTTGCATCTTATTTGTATTGAGAATGTTATTCTAATCTTTTTGAGTTTTTGAAAAAAACTTTTTGGGACTTTTTTGGGGTATTTTCGTCGTAAATTAAAGACGAACATTCAACTGGACAACAAAATTATTGATGAAGTGTCCACTTTCTATGAATATGGTATATTCTCGCAAAATTTCCTCGTTATAGCGGTGTCTTAGCGTTTTATTAACAAAATCGTAAATTTTACCGCTGAAAAATCATGAAAACAAAAAAGTGCCATAAAAATTTTTCCCCACAAAGGATTTCGGAGAATTTTCGATATGTTGTTCCTGGCAATGTTGTTCCGCGTCGAATGATACCAAATATGGCTTGTTGCAATTTTTTCCGGGTTGAACCCTAGATCGACCGGACTAAAGGGAAGAAGAAGGCTATAGTATTAGGCGAATGCATTCGATCATAGGACACGCAGCACAGGACATGCTGGAAGCCGATGATAAGACTACTTGTTATGGAGCTGAATACGAGCTGTATAGAGGCTTAGAATCCCTCTTATAGAATCCCACTTTGGAATCCCTTTTGTGGAATCCCATTTTGGAAAACGTCGATGGCTAGAGAAACCGTTTTCCGAAATGAGGCGATAAGCAGTATTTCGAGTCACTCGTTCGAGCAATTGCCCTAAAGCACATTTACTCGATGGGGTTCGAGTCGTTCGAGCAATGACATTTCAGTAATTGCTCAATAGTTTATTAGGGGAAATCATTAATCATGTTTCTAGGTATTCCGCTTACGGAATCCCTTTTCTGGATTCCATTTTCTAGAATCCTTTTAGAATCCCTTTTTGGGAAACGACTGTGCTTACAGAATCCCTTTTTGGTCGTATGTGCCTATGTGCTACTACACAGTGTGTCACATTGTTCATTTACCAATAAGCGCATGTCTGCACATCCGGCATGTGCCTATGTACTACACGTAATGTGTACAATAGAACATAAGCACGTCTAGATGGGTTGGAATATTTTATAAGGAGATGGGGGAAGTCATAACGTAGCTAGTAGACACATAAGTAGAAACCGAGAGTTTAGCTGAAATCCGAGCCAAATAAAACTATTGCCGGGTCTATTTGGGTATTTAGATATACATTTGTATAAAGGAACGCGCCTTATAGCATCACGTGCTACTATTATACGCCATGGTATGGCGGTCCAAAAAGGATTCTGGGAAAATCCGTAGTAAATAAAGTTGTTTTTGGATATTTGGAGGGATTGTTGGGATGTTTGTGGTAATTAGATTTACTCCTGTTCAATCGAACATACCCTCCGGACATACCCCTGTCTTACCGTAGGCCTTTGGGTGACATAGCAACCACGTGCTACCATAAAAACCAAGATAGCAGCCTCTAGTAATAATAATAATAACACTTTGGTCGGCCGCTGATTTGTCGCGGTTCTTCCTGTACTCCCAACTGCCTCCTATTCCCACGCTTTTTCTCTCCTCCTAACACTCGGAGACGAACTGCTTGATGATATCTCTTGCCCCATTCTTCCCAATCCATCCGATTAGCATATTAACCCTCTCCTTTGAGTCTTCCACTAACCACGTGTCCTTCATTCTCCCATCCCACTTCCCCATTATACTCCCAGTGAATCTTACTCTTTTAGACTGGTATTTTGGGCATTCTAGAGAAAAGTGTTCCAGTGTCTCCACCACGTCCAAATTACACATCTGGCACTCCTTTTCACTGTTTTTCCCAATTTTTCCCCTCAGCTCCAGGGACCGTGACTTCAGCTTGAACAATAGTACCCCCCCCCCCCCACCCCCACCAAAGGTGCCATCAAGGTACTCTTCAAAACGTGGCTTCTCTTTATCACGCAGGCCACCCAAAGACCTCTTTGCTTTGACCCCCTCTCGCCAATTAAGGTTATCATCCTTTTTTTACCCTGTTTTGCCACAACGTCTAGGTCCGAGATCTCCAATGAGTAGTTTTCTGTTAGTTCCCTCACTTTGACTATCCACCCTCTCTTGATATTTGAGTTGAACATTCTCAGGAACATTACTTTACACCATCGGCCGTCGGGGAGATTTACCAAATAATTAAGATAACCGAGTTTCACTAAGTCTATCCTGTCCTTGATCCTCATCCACCCAAGCTCACCTCTGATTGCTTCTAGTGCTGCGCCATTACTCAACCCCGTAATCCATCGGTCTGCATCGTTCTGCAGGATTGCTAAGCTATTTACAGCCGTCTGGTTTAGGAGTACCGCTTCCGTACCATATATTATACTTGGCAGGCCCACCATTTCCAAAATGGTTTTCCCCACGAAAACCTTATTGAAAGTGTTTCTCCCTATGAGTTTCATTTGGTTAAGGATTCGCCTCCCCTTCAGAATCAATTTATTTGTGTGGTTTCGGCAGATGCTTTTCCAGTGATGCTTATATTTACCCCCAGATACTCGTAGTCACCTGTCTCTCATACACTAAGAAGTTTGCTGCAACCTTCCGGAATACAGAACTCCCCCACACTCCACCTTCGAGTGGGGTTCACTTTGCGGCTCACGGGTATAACTTTGCTCTTGCTTTCATTAAGTTCGAGTTTCAATTTGCAACCATATTTCCCAGCAATCCCAGCATTTTCGCTAGCCCCTCTTCGCTTTCTGACACTAGCACCATATCGTCTGCAAAAAATAGCCCTGGGATCTTCAAGTCCCCAACTTCTAACCCCTCGTCGCTATGCAAGAGTTCATCTCCTAAACCTTTGATGCACAATGCAAAAAGAATTGGCAAAAGGATACACCCCTATTTAGGCGTATCTCCATGGGCACACGCTTTATTGTTATGTTACCCAGGCAAAGTTTACTCTGTACATCTTTATATAATGCTTTCATAATTCCAACAAACTCGCCTCCCAAGCCCATAGCCTCAAGCTTACGCCACATACCCTCCCTCCATACTCTATCGTATGTATGCCTTTTTAACATCCGAAAAGGCCGTAAACATCTTTTTCTTTTTTGCTTTCGCGGATTCTATCATTTGGGATAGCGTGAAAAGGTGGTCAGTGACTCTCCTTCCCTTCCTGAAGCCAGTCTGGATCTCTCCCAAAAACCCCTTCTCCTCAATCACCTCCTCTAAAATGAACGGAAACAGGTATCCCACGCGTCAGTTATGAAAGCTCTCCCCTAGGAATGTATGATTCTTCTCTTCATTATCAGTGGGGCCTCACCTCACACCCCTCTTATCCTCATCTCGGGTTCGAGGGATCATTAGTGATTACCCGTATGAGGATAAAAGGGGTGTGAGGTGAGGTCCGGATCACTGGGTGGAGGAGGATGCGGCTTCTGGAAGGAGAGGGAGGCTGACTGTGTCGCTCTTGGCCAGGTTGTCTGGTGCAGGGTTATTTGAAAGAGCCCACGAGGACAGGTCCCCATGGATGACAGGAGAAACTAGGGATAGGGTCACTGGGAAGGGTCGCCGGTTCACAGATAGATGGAATAGTTGCGAGGGGAAGTCTTCTGGTCGAAGTCTGTCCGGTGGGTTTGGGTCGCCAGGGAACTGTGTCGCTCGTGGTCGAGATGCGGGAGTAGGTTTCCAGGGCAGGTCTCCGTTGGAAGGGGTGGTGAGGTGTTTTGTCAAATGTGGGGCGAAGCTCACAAAGGTCCGTTTGGGTAAGTTTCGGTGGGGATTCGGTCCTATAAAAGGTCCGTTGGATAGGTTTGGGTCGTTGTTTGGTTATTTGTGGTGATTCGATGTACTACCACGGAATCGAACACACATTCAGAATACCCCCATGTTCAACAAGAAGGCCATTGGGCTCCACAACAACCACGCGCTACCCATAACAACCAAGGTGGCGGCGCTCATAGTCAAAATGGCTGGCGGAAGAGTGCGTCATCTTAGAAATACGCGCTGCGCATGCGCAGTAGGACTACGTGGCACCATGGGAATGACGTCACAAGATGGCCCCTCACGCGGGTTACCATGGCAACCTCACTCCATCCCTTACGGTAACGTGACAGATGACGCCAGATGAGAATCTGCATGAGAACCTGATAAAAAGGCAAGAAGTCAACATCACAAACTATTAACGTCCAATGCACAAGGAGTTGAAATCTCCTGTTATTGCCATTTCAGATATACGTGTGCGCATGCACACGATACATTACATATCACCACGAAAATAACGTCGCAAGGTAGCAAGTTACTGTATCACCCAATAATAAGCAAGGGTGTGGCATGTCTACTCAACATGTGCGACAATGATTTGGTTTGGTAATTATTATCGGCTTGTTGGTGTTTTATGACACTTTAATAGCTGAGGTCATATTATGTCGAAGATATTTTTACATGTGGAGGAAGCAGGCGTATTCGTAGATTACCACCGAGCAGCGGCGATAACTGTCAACTCTCCAACTTACTAATCCCACAGGGGCACGGTGAGCATTGGTTGTAGGCATGTGTGCTATCAACGTGCGATATGCCTCACCACATGGTGCAAACGTGTTCCCAAGCGAGCAATTGGGATTAAGTGCCTTGCCCAAGAACACAACACATGTTACCCCGGCCAGGCATCAAATTCAACGTTCCTATCTCAAGACCAAAGCTCTAAGCACTGAGCAATCGCCCTCCCGATAATCATGACTGAACAGATTGACTGAACAGTCTAGCATTACTTGCAGATTGATAAATTTTTCACACTGACAAACATTGTAACAATAATGTGCGATTGTTGTAACAAAAGTGGTGAGGTACGGCAGAGTATTAGGGTCAGGACCTTTTCATTTAATAGTCTGTTTTTACAGATTTATAAACTGTCTTTACAGATTGGTAAACTGTATTTACAGATTATTACGAGACTGTTTTTACAGATTATTACGAGACTGTTTTAACAGATTATTACGAGACTGTTTTTACAGATTATTACGAGACTGTTTTTACAGATTAATAAACTGTGTTTACAGATTAGTAAACTGTGTTTACAGATTATTTTGAGCTCATTTTTGTAATAAAAGTGGTTGATTTTGTAACAAAAGTGGTTGATTTTGTAACAAAAGTGGTTGATTTTGTAACAAAAGTGGTGAGCTGCAAGAAAAGTGATTTTCGTAACAAAAGTGGTTGCAACAACCTGGTCTTCTTAAAATTACATATTTCTCGGTTTTAATGTGTAAATACCTTGAGAGGGAAAATGCACGTTTCGGAGAAGGAACTCTTCTTTGATTTGGCGGGCAGTGCTAAACGAGACGCTGAGTCCGCCGTGAGTCCCCGGGGTTAAAAAGGAAAGTAGTTTCGTGTCCAACAAAGTTCGTGACGAAGTAATCTGATGTTTCGTAGGATGGGAGTTTTAGACGAATTACAAATGTTGACAATATCAATAAAATACGTTCATTTTTTATTTTGACCTTGCCGACATAATTATGTAGAATATCCCGACACCTGCATTGTATGCCATAGGTAACATTCACAATATTCCCTTGACGACGTATGAAGAATATACTGACACCTACCTTACATAACATGGATGGCATTCGCAATATACCCTTGTCGACGTATGAAGAATATCCCGACACCTGCATTGTGCACAATGGGTAACATTCACAATATACCCTTGACAACGTATGAAGGTGATCCCGACACTACACTGTACAACACGGAAGACATTCACAATATACCCATTGCCTCTTGTCTTCAACCAATGCTAACCTTGCTTGCGCTAAGTTAGTAAGTTGGGGAGTGTGACAGCTGTTCGCCGTTGCTCGGTGACTCTCTCCAGGTACTCCGTTGTGAAGACACTTAAGCCTTTAGTGCGTTGGAGAGTGTGACAGCTGTTCACCGTTGCTCGGTGGCTCTCTCCAGGTACTCCATTGTAAAGACACTTAAGCCTTTAGTGCGTTGGAGAGTGTGATGGCTGTTCACTGTTGCTCGGTGGCTCTCTCCAGGTACTCCGTTGTAAAGACACTTAAGCCTTTAGTGCGTTGGAGAGTGTGACAGCTGTTCACCGTTGCTCGGTGGCTCTCTCCGGGTACTCCGTCGTAAAGACACTTAAGCCTTTAGTGCGTTGGAGAGTGTGACAGCTGTTCACCGTTGCTCAGTGGCGCTCTCCAGGTACTCCGTTGTAAAGACACTTAAGCCTTTAGTGCGTTGGAGAGTGTGACAGCTGTTCACCGTTGCTCGGTGGCTCTCTCCAGGTACTCCGTTGCAAAAGACACTTAAGCCTTTAGTACGTTGGAGAGTGTGACAGCTGTTCACCGTTGCTCGGTGGCGCTCTCCATGTACTCCATTGTAAAGACACTTAAGGCTTTAGTACGTTGGGGAGTGTGGCAGCTGTTCACCGTTGCTCGGTGGCTCTCTCCAGGTACTCCGTTGTAAAGATTCTTAAGCGTTTAGTACGTTGGGGAGTGTGATAGTTGTTCACCGTTGCTCGGTGGCTCTCTCCGGGTACTCCGTTTCAAAGACACTTGAGCCTTTAGTACGTTGGCGAGTGTGACAGCTGTTCACCGTTGCTCGGTGGCTCTATCCAGGTACTCCGTTGTAAAGATACTTAACCCTTTAGTATGTTGGGGAGTGTGATAGTTGCTCACCGTTGCTCGGTGGCTCTCTCCACGTACTCCGTTGTAAAGATACTTAAGCCTTTAGTGCGTTGGAGAGTGTGACAGCTGTTCACCGTTGCTCAGTGGCGCTCTCCATGTACTCCATTGTAAAGACACTTAAGGCTTTAGTACGTTGGCGAGTGTGACAGCTGTTCACCGTTGCTCGGTGGCTCTATCCAGGTACTCCGTTGTAAAGATACTTAACCCTTTAGTATGTTGGGGAGTGTGATAGTTGCTCACCGTTGCTCGGTGGCTCTCTCCACGTACTCCGTTGTAAAGATACTTAAGCCTTTAGTATGTTGGGGAGTGTGATAGTTGCTCACCGTTGCTCGGTGGCTCTATCCAGGTACTTCGTTGCTCGGTGCCGCTCTCCAGGTACCCCATTGCTCGGTGGTTGTCTCCAAGTACTCCGTTGCTCGTTGGCTCTCTCCTGGTACTCCATTGCTCGATGGCTCTTTCCAGGTACTCCATTGTTGCTCGGTGGCTCTCTCCAGGTGCTCCGTTGCTCGGTGGCTCTCTCCAGGTGCTCCGTTGCTTGGTGGCTCTCTCCAAGTACTCCCTTGCCCGTTGGCTCTCTCCAGGTACTCCATTGCTTGGTGGCTCTCTCCAAGTACTTCATTGCTTGGTGGCTCTCTCCAAGTACTTCATTGCTTGGTGGCTCTCTCCAGGTACTCTTTTGCTTGGTGGCTCTCTCCAAGTACTTCATTGCTTGGTGGCTCTCTCCAAGTACTTCATTGCTTGGTGGCTCTCTCCAAGTACTTCATTGCTTGGTGGCTCTCTCCAGGTACTCCATTGCTTGGTGGCTCTCTCCAAGTACTTCATTGCTTGGTGGCTCTCTCCAGGTACTCTTTTGCTTGGTGGCTCTCTCCAGGTACTCCATTGCTTGGTGGCTCTCTCCAGGTGCTCCGTTGCTTGGTGGCTCTCTCCAAGTACTCCCTTGCCCGTTGGCTCTCTCCAGGTGCTCCGTTGCTTGGTGGCTCTCTCCAAGTACTCCCTTGCCCGTTGGCTCTCTCCAGGTACTCCATTGCTTGGTGGCTCTCTCCAGGTACTCCATTGCTTGGTGGCTCTCTCCAGGTACTCCATTGCTTGGTGGCTCTCTCCAGGTACTCCATTGCTTGGTGGCTCTCTCCAAGTACTTCATTGCTTGGTGGCTCTCTCCAAGTACTTCATTGCTTGGTGGCTCTCTCCAGGTACTCTTTTGCTTGGTGGCTCTCTCCAGGTACTCCATTGCTTGGTGGCTCTCTCCAGGTGCTCCGTTGCTTGGTGGCTCTCTCCAAGTACTCCCTTGCCCGTTGGCTCTCTCCAGGTACTCCGTTGCTTGGTGGCTCTCTCCAAGTACTCCCTTGCCCGTTGGCTCTCTCCAGGTACTCCATTGCTTGGTGGCTCTCTCCAGGTACTCCATTGCTTGGTGGCTCTCTCCAGGTACTCCATTGCTTGGTAGCTCTCTCGAGGTAATCCATTGCTTGGTGGCTCTCTCCAAGTACTTCATTGCTTGGTGGCTCTCTCCAAGTACTCCATTGCTTGGTGGCTCTCTCCAGGTACTCCCTTGCCCGTTGGCTCTCTCCAGGTACTCCATTGCTTGGTGGCTCTCTCCAAGTACTCCATTGCTTGGTGGCTCTCTCCAAGTACTTCATTGCTTGGTGGCTCTCTCCAAGTACTCCATTGCTTGGTGGCTCTCTCCAAGTACTTCATTGCTTGGTGGCTCTCTCCAGGTACTCTTTTGCTTGGTGGCTCTCTCCAGGTACTCCATTGCTTGGTGGCTCTCTCCAAGTACTTCATTGCTTGGTGGCTCTCTCTAAGTACTCCATTGCTTGGTGGCTCTCTCCAAGTACTCCATTGCTTGGTGGCTCTCTCCAAGTACTTCATTGCTTGGTGGCTCTCTCCAAGTACTCCATTGCTTGGTGGCTCTCTCCAAGTACTTCATTGCTTGGTGGCTCTCTCCAGGTACTCCGTTGCTCGGTGTCTCTCTCCAGGTACTCCTTTGTAAAGACACTCGCCGTTGCTCGGTGGCTCTCTCCAGGTACTTCGTTGCTCGGTGTCTCTCTCCAGTTACTCCTTTGTAAAGACACTCACCGTTGCTCGGTGGATCTCTCCGGGTACTCCGTTGCTCGGTGGCTCTCTCCAGGTACTGCGTTGCTCGGTGTCTCTCTCCAGGTACTCCTTTGTAAAGACACTCACCGTTGCTCGGTGGATCTCTCCAGGTACTCCGTTGCTCGACGCCTCTCTCTAGGTACTCCGTTGCTTGGTGGATCTCTTCAGGTACTCCGTTGTAAAGACACATAAACCTTTAACTAACAAATCGGCCGCATCCCCCTGCCTAATTTACGAACTGACCAATTGAAAAAAGAATATTTGCAAAAGTATATCAACAAAACCATATCAAATGACTCCTTATTTGAACGCGCTCGTTGAACACATTCAGATGAGGAGGTCACATGATATGGTTTTGTTGAAATACTTTTAAAAGAATGGACAAAATAATATTTAAAATAATAAATTTTGATATGGTAAGCATGGGGTATAGGCTTATCCCGATTGTCTTCGTGATGCTGATATTGTCGTGTCAGGTACATACATTTCGTTTAGTGCATGTTTGTATTTCTATTATTGTCTTTTTCTAATTGTCTCCTTTATTTTACGGACACAAAAATGTGTTCGAATGGATTTGAATGAATTTTTTTTGTCAATGGAAATTAGACAATGATAAAATAGTTGTGCTGCGGAGAAAAATTATACCGTTTATAATTGATGGCTTGAAAGACTCTCTTTGTGAATAAGGAGGGAGTGGTCTCTGATAAAATAGAACTTCATATATTCAAAGAAAACCGTTGATTTGTGTATCAATTATCATACAAAGGGAACTGCTGTACCCATGATTAATAAATTAAAAGTTTCCTGAATTTTACAACACATTTTATTTTTCCGTCCATGTTTGCGGTTCGGAAAAGGATAAGCATGGATGCCATTTATATGCACAACAAAAATGGTACGCGTGGATTCAGAAATCTGACACTCAGAGACATAAATGATATACAAGCAAGGCTCTCTTATCCAGTAGTGATTCTTCTTTCAGTCGCTATGTTCATTGGTGTTTTTGGAAACCTTCTTGTTTTTTGTGTTTATATGACACGCTTCAAGCGATCGCCAAACAATCTACTTATTTTGATGCTGGCGGTGTTTGACATGCTGACAGGAGCGCTGCAGATACCATTCGAGATAACAGACATGTTATACCCGTATATGTACGGTGATATAATGTTTATACCATGTAAAATTTTCCGATTCATAGGTTCTAGTTTAGTTGCAGGATCAGCGCTTACGATAGGTTGTATTGCTTTTGAACGTTTTAAGAAGATTTCGGACCCTCTCAATCCACTTGGAACCAGAAAGACGCGGTATTTGATGGCTGCAATGTTGATTATAGTAATTACAGCTAGTTCACCTACTTTGGTTCTTTATGGCTACCGTACGGAAGTCCTCACAGGTTATGGTGTAGCATTCAACGGTTCGGATTGTGCAATAGATGATGCCTTTTTAAAGACCCCGTTACCCGGAATATATGGTGCCTTTATGACACTTTTATTTTTTGCTTATTTCCTAATTTATGCATATTTTTACATACGAATAGCTATAATTGTTCGACAAAGAAAGAAAAAGACGACTCAACCTAAGCAATCGCATTGTAACGCGGGATTCTCCGAAAACAGCGAAACATTACCATCGAATTCCCCGGCTTCTGAAGCAGCAGGTTCCTCGTCGGCAACAGTCTCGAGAAGAAATTCACAGGAACTGAGAGTGGTAAGTGGTGCGAAGATTCGTACTGCCAAACTCACCGTTATGTTTCTCGTTATCACCATAGTGTGTGTATTTAGCTTTCTCCCTATACAAGTACTAAATATATTAAACGGGCTCGTAAAACTGGACGAATGGCGAAAAGTAAACCCCACAGTTGACATTATTCTTGAGTTCTGTCAGAAAACATTTTGTTTTAACACTTGTTCGAATCCTATCATTTACAGTATTATGAATCCGGCTTTCAGGAATGCTTGTGTTGATTTTTTTAAACATGGATGTGACAAGAAACACTTGTACAGACACCAGTCAGCTTCTGTTACAACAAGATCGACTTTACGAAGTAGCATCGCTTTGTCTCAGGCCCCAGGGACACCTGAGACATAATATGCAATGGAATTACTTTAAAAATGAAATGTATAATTTTAACTTTCGAGTGTAATGGAATAACAAACCATCCGATAACTGTTAACCCTTTCTCACACTGAGCTACCGATTGGTATCCTAAAAAACAGTTCCAGCAACGTGAGCGAATCTGCTTTGAATAAATAGCGAGGTTCAGCAAGACACTAATCTTATAATCAAATAGTGGTTCACCTTCTTATTTGTATGTTGTGTGTTGTCTCGTCTTACTATTTACTTCAGGGCGCCCGCGAGCTCTCTCCAGCAAACTGCAATGGAACAGTTCAAACGAGCAAGACGATATTACCTAAAGAGAAACGAGTGTAAAGAATATTATTTTATCCTTGTGTTTTCCTGGGTGTATGGAAATTTACACCGGTTTGGGAACTCATACACCCTGAGGCGAAGCCGAAGGGTGTATGAGTTCCCAAACCCGAGTAAATTCCCACACACCCAGGAAAACACAAGGATAACGGATTTAATTCCAATAATTTTGGTGTACTTAATACTTTAACCTACACTGCGGGAAAAAACTGACAGAAAATTTGTACTTTGCAAGTTTCTTAAATAAAACCAGACAAATATGGATGTCATTGGAACTGGCTCAATGAGCCAGTTCCAATGACATCCATATCTGTAATATTTTATTGCACATAAATATTAAATTTCCTGTATTTTTATTTTTGTTCTAACATAACCGAGCAAGAGGTATGAATTAATAATTAAAAATGGGTATTTTTTTTAGCCATATAGCTTGCGCTTGTATATTCTTGTTTTTACACCGTGGTTGAACACGGTGTAAAAAAACCACTGTGGATTGCAAGTTACACCGTACCTCTCATCCAATCAAAATGCAGTATTTTGTTTTATTTGGAAATAAATCACCATTATCTCTGACACCATGGTAATGGTGATATATTCTTTGCACTCGTTTCTCTTTAGGTAACATGACAATATCATCTTGTTCATTTGAACTTGTTCCATTGCAGTTTGCTGGAGAGTTCTCATGGACGCTCTGTGGTAAATTGTAACTGAGCAAGTTCCATGAATATATTCTCCAATAACCTGTCAATCTGGGGAATTAACGTCAGTGGAAATAACGCGTAATCACACGAACAGTACATGTGTGTTGACTGAACTGCAGTTCTAAATCTGATTAGATTTGTATGTAATATGCTGCTGCCATGATAATGATGATATACTCTCTATATTTTTATATATAATTTGCTGGAAGTGCTCATGGGCACTCTACAGAAAACTGTAGGTGAACAATTTTTATGAACCTCATTTATTTATTTATTTATTTATTTATTTATTTATTGGTGTTTAAGGTCACATATTTCTGCACAATGGATAATCATGACCTCGACAGCTGTACGGGTGGAGGAAGCCGGAGTACCCGGAGAGAACCACCGAGCAACGGCGAGCAATTGTCAGCTCCCCAACATACTAACTCCACACAAGCAGGGTTAGCATTGGTTGAAGACAGGTGCACGATCGACGTGCAGTACGCCTTAGTACACAGCGTCACCGTGTCCCCACGTGGGCAATGGGGGTTGAAGTGTCTTGTCCAAGGACACAACGCGATTGCCGCATGTGGGATTCGAATCGAGGACCTCTCTGCTTGAAGCCTGCACCTCTACCTACTGAGCCACCGCGCCCCCATGAACCTCATTTCTATAAATCTAAGGATTCTTGTGTTGAATGGGAAAAAATGCTAGCAAATAATCATATGGATTGTACATGTATATTAAATAAATCGCAGATGAAAATTTTATAAGTCTCTTATGTAAAACCCTGGTGCCATAGTAAAGATAATGATGACATATTCCTTCACACCTTGATTCACCTTAGTTAACAACGAAATATCATTCTGTTCACATGAACTTGTTCCACTGCTTTTTGCACGAGAGTGCTCTTGAGCGATCTGCAGTAAACTGTTGTTAACCCTTTATCCAACATAACGGCCAAAACCGGCCAGCGCTATTAAGAAAAGTCGCCAAATTAATTTTCATTATTTTTTCACTTTTTGTCTCCAAAACATAGATTATGACCCCTCTTTGGAACGAGCTCGTCGAGCTCGTTCCAAAGAGGGGTCATAACCTATGTTTTAAGACATAAAATAAAAAAAATAGTTATTCAGGAATATTGTTCGCAAGTGTCGTCTGCTTTTCATGTTAGGTAAAGGGTTAAACAAATTTTATGAACTTCATTTCTGATAATCTGTAAATCCGTAGGATTACTGACGTTGAATGGAAAAAAATGCTAGCATAAACTCACATGATAGAACATGTATATTGACTAAATTGCGGTTGTAAATTTTATTAGACCCTTACGTAATGTGCTGGCGCCATGTAATGATGACATCCTCTTTGCAATTGTTTTGCTTTAGATGACAGGGGAGTATCGTCTTGTTCATTTAGACTTGTCCCACTGCAATGTACTGGAGAATGCCCTTCGACACTCTACAGTAAACTGTAGTTTAACAATCTTTCATGAATCTCGTTTCTGTAAATCCAAAGAATTCTCGTTGATGAATGAAAAAAGTGAAAGTATTTGAATATTTACTAAATTGCAACTGAAAATGTTATGAGACAATTGCATAGTCTAATAGCTCAATGGTACTGACGACCTATTTCTTACGCTGGATTCGCTTCAGTTAATAATGGAATATTATTTTGTTCATTTGAATTTGTTCCATTGTATCTTGCGGGAGAGAGCTCACGATCTCGTGAGTGCTTTATGGTAAGTTGTTGTTGGACAATTTTTATGAACATAATTTCTAATCACCTGTAAATCTGAAGGATTACTGATGTTAATCTGAAGGATTACTGATGTTAATCTGAAGGATTACTGATGTTAATCTGAAGGATTACTGGTGTTAATCTGAAGGATTACTGATGTTAATCTGAAGGATTACTGATGTTAATCTGAAGGATTACTGGTGTTAATCTGAAGGATTACTGATGTTAATCTGAAGGATTACTGATGTAAATCTGAAGGATTACTGATGTTGATCTGAAGGATTACTGATGTTGATCTGAAGGATTACTGGTGTTGATCTGAAGGATTACTGGTGTTGATCTGAAGGATTACTGATGTAAATCTGAAGGATTACTGATGTTAATCTGAAGGATTACTGATGTTAATCTGAAGGATTACTGATGTTGATCTGAAGGATTACTGGTGTTGATCTGAAGGATTACTGATGTTGATCTGAAGGATTACTGATGTTGATCTGAAGGATCACTGATGTTAATCTGAAGGATCACTGATGTTAATCGGGCTAAAATGCAAGCATGAAATCTCACAGGCAGTATTTGTATATTGGCCGAATTGCGATTGTAAATTTTATTAGACTTAAGCAATTTGCCGTTGCCATGGTAATAATAATTTATAATTTACACTTGTTGGCCTTTCGTAACAAGGAAATATCATTTTGATCATCTGAACTTGTTCCATTACAACTTACTGGAGAGTACTCATGGGCGCTCTGCAATGAGTTGTAACTGAGCAATTTTTATGAACATCGTTTCTAATAACCTATCAACCTGAAGAATAGTTGATGCTAAGAGGGAAAAAAAATGTTAGCATGTAATCACATGGACAGTACATATTGCTGACTGAATTGCTAGCATGTAATCACATAGACAGTACATATTGCTGACTGAATTGTTAGCATGTAATCACACAGACAGTACGTGATTGCTGACTGAATTGCAGTTCTAAATCTTATTTGACTTCTGTGTAATATGCTGGCGCCATGGTAATGATATATTCTTTACCCTTGTTTCTCCTTAGGTAATATGAAAAACTGATTTTATTCTTTGATCCCATTTCTTATCAACTGGAAATTGAAAGGATAATTGATGATGAATGGAGAGAGTACCGTAACATCATAACATGTGGACAGTACAAGTAGATTGACTGAAATGCCGTAGCGTCATAACATATGGACCATACAAGTAGATTGGCTGAAATACCATAGCATCATAACATATGGACAGTACAAGTAGATTGAGTGAAATACCGTAGCATCGTAACATATAGACAGTACAAGTAGATTGACTGAAATACCGTGGCATCATAACATATGGACAGCGGACAGAACAAGTAGATTGACTGAATTACCGTAGCCACATAACATATAGACAGTGCATGTAGATTGACTGAAATACCGTAGCATCATAACATATGGACAGTGGACAGTACAAGTAGATTGACTGAAATACCGTATCATCATAACATATGGAAAGTACAAGTAGATTCATTGAAATACCGTAGCATCATAACATATGGACAGTACAAGTAGATTGACTGAAATACCGTGGTATCATAACATATGGATATTACACGAAGATTGACTGAAATACCATACCATCATAACATATGGACAGTACAAGTAGATTCATTGAAATACCGTAGCATTATAACATATGGACATTACAAGAAGATTGACTGAAATACCGTAGCATCATAACATATGGACAGGACAAGTAGATTGACTGAAATACCGTAGAATCATAACATATGGACAGAACAAGTAGATTGACTGAAATACCGTAGCATCATAACATATGGGACAGTACCAGTAGATTGACTGAAATACCGTAGCATCATAACATATGGACAGTACAAGTAGATTGACTGAAATACCGTAGCATCACAATATATGGACCGTACAAGTAGATTGACTGAAATACCGTAGTATCATAACATATGGACAGAACAAGTAGATTGACTGAAATACCGTAGCATCATAACATATGGCAAGTACAAGTAGATTGACTGAAATATTGTAATATCATAACATATGGACAGTACAAGTAGATTGACTGAAATACCGTAGCATCATAACATATGGACTGAACAGTAGATTGACTAAAATACCGTAGTATCATAACATATGGACAGTGCAAGTTGATTGACTGAAATACCGTAGCATCATAACATATGGATAATACAAGTAGATTGACTGAAATACTGTAGTATCATAACATATGGACAGAACAAGTAGATTGACTGACATACCGTAGCATCATAACATATGGACAGTACAAGTAGATTGACTGAAATACCGTAGTATCATAACATATGGACAAAACAGTAGATTGACTGAAATACCGTAGCATCATAACATATGGACAGCACAAGTAGATTGACTGAAATACCGTAGTACCACAACATATGGACAGTACACGTAGAGTGACTGAAATACCGTAGCATCATAACATATGGACAGTACAAGTAGATTGACTGAAATACTGTAGCATCATAACATATGGACAGTACAAGTAGATTGACTGGAATACCGTAGTATCATAACATATGGGCAGTACAAGTAGATTGACTGAAATACCGTAGCATCATAACATATGGACAGTACAAGTAGATTGACTGAAATACCGTACCATCATAACATATGGACAGCACAAGTAGATTGACTGAAATACCGTATCATCATAACATGTGGACAGAACAGTAGATTGACTGAAATACCGTAGCATCATACCATATGAACAGTACAAGTAGATTGACTGAAACACCGTATCATCATAACATATGGACAAGTAGATTGCCTGAAATACCGTAGCATCACAACATATGGACCGTACAAGTAGATTGACTGAAATACCGTAGCATCATAACATATGGACAGTACAAGTAGATTGACTGAAATACCGTAGCATCATAACATATGGACAGTACAAGTAGATTGACTGAAAAACTGTAGCATCATCACATATGGACAGTACAAGTTTGATTGACTAAAATACCGTAGCATCATAACATATGGACAGTACAAGTAGATTGACTGAAATACCGTAGCATCATAACATATGGACAGTACAAGTAGATTGACTGAAATACCGTAGCATCATAACATATGGACAGTACAAGTAGATTGACTGAAATACCGTAGCATCATAACATATGGACAGTACAAGTAGATTGACGGAAATAAGGGGCATGATAACATATAGACAGTACAAGTAGTTTGAATTGAATACCGTAGCATCATAACATATGGACAGTACAAATAGATTGACTGAAATACCGTTTCATCATAACATATGGACAGTTCAAGTAGATTGACTGAAATACCGTAGCATCATAACATATGGACAGTACAAGTAGATTGACTGAAATACCATATCATCATAACATATGGACAGTGGACAGTACAAGTAGATTGACAGAAATACCGTTTCATCATAACATATAGACAGTACAAGTAGACTGACTGGAATACCGTAGCATCATAACATATGGACAGTACAAGTAGATTGACTGAAATACCGTAGTATCATAACATATGGACAGTACAAGTAGATTGACTGAAATACTGTAGCATCATAACATATGGACAGTACAAGTAGATTGACTGAAATACCATAGTATCATAACATATGGACAGTACAAGTAGATTGACTGAAATACTGTAGCATCATAACATATGGACAGTACAAGTAGATTGACGGAAATACAGTAGCATCATAACATATGGACAGTACAAGTAGATTGACTGAAATACCGTAGCATCATAACATATCGACAGTACAAGTAGATTGACTGAAATACCGTAGAATCATAACATATGGACAGTATAAGTAGATTGACTGAAATACCGTATCATCATAACATATGGACAGAACAAGTAGATCGACTGAAATACCGTATCATCATAACATATGGACAGTGGACCGTACAAGTAAATTCACTGAAACACTTATGTGATGATTATTGCACTTTACATAATATGCTAGCACCATGGTGATGATTGTTTATTCCCTGCACAAGATTATACGTAATATGCTAGTGCCATGATGATGATTGTTTGTTCCTTACATTAGATTATACATAATATGCTAGTGCCATGGTGATGATTGTGCATTCCTTACACCAGATTTTACGTAATATGCTAGTGCCATGGTGATGATTGTTTGTTCCTTACACTAGATTATATGTAATATGCTAGTGCAATGGTGGTGATTGTATATTCCTTACACTAGACTATACGTACTATGCTAGTGCCGTGGCGATGATTGTATATTCCTTACACTAGACTATACATAATATGTTAGTGTCATGGTGATGATTGTACATTCCTTACATACACTAGACTATACGTAATATGCTAGCACCATGGTGATGATAGTATATCCCTTGCACAAGATTATATGTAATATGCTAGTGCCATGGTGATGATTGTTTGTTCCTTACACTAGATTATACGTAATATGCTAGTGCCATGGTGATGATTCTGCATTCCATACACCAGATTATACGTAATATGCTAGCGCCATGGTGATGATTGTTTGTTCCTTACACTAGACTATGCGTAATATGCCAGTGCCTTGGTGATGATTGTATATTCCTTACACTAGACTATACATAATATGCTAGTGCCATGGTGATGATTGTATATTCCTTACATACACTAGACTATACGTAATATGCTAGTGCCATGGTGATGATTGTATATTCCTTGCACTAGATTATATGTAATATGCTAGTGCCATTGTGATGATTGGAAATTCCTTACACTAGACTATACGTAATATGCTTGTGCCATGGTGATTATTGTATAATCCTTACACTAGATTATATGTAATATGCCAGTGCCATGGTGATGATTGCATATTCCATAAACTAGACTATACATAATGTGCTAGTGCCATGGTAATGATTGTACGTTCTTTACCCTAGACTGTATGTGATATGCTAGTGTCATGGTGATGATTGTATATTCCTTACACTAGATTATACGTAATATGCTTGTGCTATGGTGATGATTGTATATTCCTTACGCTAGATTATATGTAATATGCTAGTACCATGGTGATGATTGTATATTCCTTACACTATACTATACGTAATGTGCTAGTGCCATGGTGATGATTGTACATTCTTTACCCTAGTCTATATATAATATGCTAGTGTCATCATGGTGATGATTGTATATTCCTTACACTAGACTACACGTAATAAGCTAGTGTCATGGTGATGATTGTATATTCCTTACACTAGATTATATGTAATATGCTAGTGCCATGGTGATGATTGTATATTCCTTACACTAGACTACACGTAATATGCTAGTGTCATGTTGATGCTTGTATATTCCTTACACTAGACTATAGTGTCATTGTGGTGAATGTATATTCCTTGCGCTAGATTATATATAATATGCTAGTGCCATTGGTGATGAGAATATAATTGTGGATTAAGTGGTGGGAAGAGGAGGATGAGATAACATGATATGTCTGGCGGATGACACAGTCATGGCACGATGGGTCGTCACATTTGGAGTTTGGACGCGAATAATTATTGAAGGCTTTATCAATTAAGGACTTTTTTAAATTTGGGTCTATTTATTTGCTTGATTTGTGGGTCTATACTATTCTAGGTTCTTGGGAAGGAGTGTAAAGGCAGCTCAGCAGAGAACAGCGTTCTTGGTTTGCGGGTATCTAATTTACCGGTTTGCCTTGTGTTCATTACTGAGGGGTTTCTATGTACTTGAAAGGTATCATCAAATGACATGGGGAGTTTTTTGTTTGTCCAGTCGTGTATAAAGAGCGAGATGTGAAGGCTGTAGAGATCACTGAATTTCAGACTGCCACAATCTCTGAAAAGGTGATCTGCGTGGGAGAGATATGATTTTTTTTGTTATGACCCGGACAGCTCTTTTTGTAGTTTTAGAATTCTACTGGTGTAGGTCGAATGGCCTGGATACCATATATAAGATGACAACGAACCAGTGAGAAATATAAAGTTTTCATTACCTTCGTGGGCAATTGCAGATCCGTTAACTTACATAATGAATCTCTCATTTCTAAAGGGAGTTGTATTAGACGAAATGAAAATTGCAAATGTAATACCTGTTTACAAACCTGGTAATCCTCAAAACGCCGATAACTACAGACCAATTTCTATTTTACCTGTTTTTTTCTAAAATATTTAAAAAAAACTTATGTTCAGTGGAGTTCAAGGGTTTCTGTCGACATTTAATATTCTATTCCAGCATCAGAATGGCTTTCGAAAAGGTCACTATGCTGCATCTCCTTAATCATACTGTTGAAAACTATAATAAAGCGACAAAAGATTTACGCTCTCACTGTTTGTGGACTTCTCAAAAGCATTTGCCACTGTTAATCATGATACACTTTTACAGAAGTTAGACTTCTGTGCGATTAGCGATTAGAAGCACAGGGAATTTGTGATTCCGAAGTTACCTCACCAGGCGGGATCAGCTTGTAAAATAGGGAATAACAGCATCTGAATTACAAGAGACGCCATGCAGAGTGCCACGGGGATCTATCCTAGGTCCATTACTATTTTTGATGTATATTAATGATATCAGTAAATCTACAGCATTTAATCTTCTTTCTTTTGCGGATGACACGACGGGATAAACATCAGATAACAACACTGAACAGTTGCACAATCACGTAAATACCGAAATCGCGAAGCTGTGCGAGTGTTGTAAGGCAAATAAAATAGCTATAAATGCAAACAAAAATATATTTATTTTCTTTAGCCCCTCATATATTAAAACTGATAATTGCAATTTACGTTTGGCCATGAACAACAACATACTTGGTCGGGTATCAGATACAGCAGACAATAAAGCTGTGAGATTCTTGGTTGTTTATTTTGACGAATGCCTGAACTTTAGGCATCATATTTCGACCCTTGCATCTAAAATATCGAGGGCTATATATGCTATAAATAGAGTAAAAATATTCCTTTCCCACAGTGTGCTTAGATCCATGTACTTTCCTCTCATGCATAGACACTTCGTCCCCTGAGTCCCAATGTGTTCTTTGTGCCTACTGGCCTATTGGATCTCAGGGGACGACTTGTCAGATTGCATCCACATATGGGGATATGCCAATCACAGCAACAAGCTCCTTTCCTAAAAAATAGCTTTACGCATTATTAACAATAAAAAAATTCAATTTGTACACAGATTCCCTATTGAAGAAAGAAAAAATATTGAAATTTTCTGACTTACAAAAATGTAATGCCTGAGCTTTAATGTATGATTGGTACAATGGAAATCTTCCAATGAGCTTTGCAAATCACTTCCAAACATATGGCAATTAGTCTGGTAGAATAACCAGAGAGACAGGCCAAATAATAAGATGTTTTCCAAGATCCGACTTCTCCATAAAACTCCTACTATATTCATTTCCGAAACTTTGGAACAATATAAAAAATATTACGTCGATCTCGTTATTTATAAAAAAATTACCCAGATTTCCCTTGAATCCTATCATAATTTAGTACGCAGCCATAATCCTGTATGTCCTAACTTTAAATCTTAATTTGTCCGTTCTGGCTGCAATTCTAACTTACATCCTAATCACTCGTATTCGTGTCACGACAAAAAATACATCATTCGTAGTATTTTTGTTAAGTTCGGCCAAGTAACTCGAAACAGGCTATGCAACCTATCAAAGCTGCCTCTGAACCTTACAAATTGTGTGATGACCATAAGATCTCAGTCGATAAATGCAAGTATTCTACAGTCTACAGTGAATCTTGTGTGATACATATATAGAGGATATGGAATGAGTGTTTTTCTCATAAAATATTTATGAAACGAGTCTAAGAAGTTTACGTTTTGGCGAGCCTCTGGCGAGCCCAAACGGAAAATTCGGACGAGTTTCATAAATATTATATGAGAAAAACACTCATTTCATATTATATTTATCATATGACACACACAAGCACAAGTTAGCCACTTAGTATGACTTTTTAACCCATCACGTAACTTGAGTTGCAGACGGCACTTGGAAAAAATATTCTTGTACAACTAAAAATTTTTATTTTTTGCTTCCAAAACATAGGTTATGACCCCTCATTGGAACGAGCTCGTTGAGCTCGTTCCAATGAGAGGTCAGAACCTATGTTTTGGAAGCAAAAAGTGAAAATATAAAAAAAATGAATGAAGTTTTTCTTGTAGGTAAAAGATTAATACAATATAACCCACCCTAAATAGGACAGATAACGTAAATTCTCCCTACTAAAATTATGCAAATGTGACCCAGTTGTATTTTGTTCAGCCAATCAAATTGTCTAGTTTTGAAACTGACCAGTGAAATTGACGGAAGGCTTTATTTTTCACTGATTAATATGAAAACAAAATATCAAATGTTTTAAAGTGAACAAAACGGACGAGTCATATAATAATTGTAAATATCCACACATCGCTGCCGTTCTTTCTATTTTTCCATTTTTTATCCCCTAAACTGCCTCTCATAAACGACATCTCATTCCCCCTTCTTCAAAACTTTTATTCAGTCTTTTCTCTTCAGGGAGGCAGCCGGAAGACAGCCAATCTAGCTATGTTACCTCATTACAATATGAATGTTGTTTACTATATTACAAAAATCAAGATACCATTGTTAATGTTTGTGCAACATTTTATTTATGCTTTGTAACATGTGTGCTGTTAAATAAAGACTTTAATTCTATTCTTATAATCCAACATCGTGTCATCCAAACTTTGTGCATAACTAACAGGGGTTACATTAAGTGTAAGCTTGAAATAGGCAATAATAAATATTTCATTAAATGTAAGCTTGAAGTAGACAATAATAAATGTTGATTAAATGTAAGCCTGATATAGAAAATGATAAATGTTGATTAAATGTAAGCTTGAAATAGACAATAATAAAAGTTCATTAAATGTAAGCTTGAAATAGACAATAATAAATGTTTAATAAGCCTGATATAGAAAATGATAAATGTTGATTAAATGTAAGCTTGATATAGGCAATAATAAATGTTGATTAAATGTAAGCTTGAAATAGACAATAATAAATGTTCATTAAATGTAGGCTTGAAATAGACAATAATAAATGTTGATTAAATGTAAGCTTGAAATAGACAATAATAAATGTTGATTAAATGTAAGCTTGAAATAGACAATAATAAATGTTCATTAAATGTAGGCTTGAAATAGACAATAATAAATGTTGATTAAATGTAAGCTTGAAATAGACAATAATAAATGTTGATTAAATGTAAGCTTGAAATAGACAATAATAAATGTTTCATTAAATGTAAGCTTGAAGTAGACAATAATAAATGTTCACTAAATGTAAGTTTCAAATAGACAATAATAAATGTGCAATAAATGTACGCTTCGAATAGACAATAATAAATGTGCAATGAACATTTATTATTGTCTATTTGAAACTTACATTTAATGTTGTATATCATGTTCCCCTTACATATCAACAATCTTACACCACCAATAATGCTTATCATGTTACCCTTACATGACAGTCTCACGGCACAAGTACTGTCTATCATGTTCCCCTTACATGTCAAAAATCTGACACCACCAATACTGTCTATCATGTTCCCCTTACATATCAACAATCTGACACCACCAATACTGTCTATCATGTTCCCCTTACATATCAACAATCTTACACCACAAATACTGTCTATCATGTTCCCCTTACATATCAACAATCTTACACCACAAATACTGTCTATCATGTTCCCCTTACATAACAACAATCTGACACCACCAATACTGTCTATCATGTTCCCCTTACATATCAACAATCTTACACCACAAATACTGTCTATCATGTTCCCCTTACATAACAACAATCTGACACCACCAATACTGTCTATCATGTTCCCCTTACATATCAACAATCTTACACCACAAATACTGTCTATCATGTTCCCCTTACATATCAACAATCTTACACCACAAATACTGTCTATCATGTTCCCCTTACATAACAACAATCTTACACCACAAATACTGTCTATCATGTTCCCCTTACATATCAACAATCTGACACCACCAATACTGTCTATCATGTTCCCCTTACATATCAACAATCTTACACCACAAATACTGTCTATCATGTTCCCCTTACATATCAACAATCTTACACCACAAATACTGTCTATCATGTTCCCCTTACATATCAACAATCTTACACCACAAATACTGTCTATCATGTTCCCCTTACATAACAACAATCTTACACCACAAATACTGTCTATCATGTTCCCCTTACATATCAACAATCTGACACCACCAATACTGTCTATCATGTTCCCCTTACATATCAACAATCTTACACCACAAATACTGTCTATCATGTTCCCCTTACATATCAACAATCTTACACCACAAATACTGTCTATCATGTTCCCCTTACATAACAACAATCTTACACCACAAATACTGTCTATCATGTTCCCCTTACATATCAACAATCTGACACCACCAATACTGTCTATCATGTTCCCCTTACATATCAACAATCCTACACCACAAATACTGTCTATCATGTTCCCCTTACATATCAACAATCCTACACCACAAATACTGCCTATCGTATTACATAACATTCTTACTCTACCAATACTGTCTATCATGTTCCCCTTACATATCAACAATCTTACACCACAAATACTGTCTATCATGTTCCCCTTACATAACAACAATCTGACACCACCAATACTGTCTATCATGTTCCCCTTACATATCAACAATCTTACACCACAAATACTGTCTATCATGTTCCCCTTACATAACAACAATCTGACACCACCAATACTGTCTATCATGTTCCCCTTACATATCAACAATCTTACACCACAAATACTGTCTATCATGTTCCCCTTACATATCAACAATCTTACACCACAAATACTGTCTATCATGTTCCCCTTACATAACAACAATCTTACACCACAAATACTGTCTATCATGTTCCCCTTACATATCAACAATCTGACACCACCAATACTGTCTATCATGTTCCCCTTACATATCAACAATCTTACACCACAAATACTGTCTATCATGTTCCCCTTACATATCAACAATCTTACACCACAAATACTGTCTATCATGTTCCCCTTACATATCAACAATCTTACACCACAAATACTGTCTATCATGTTCCCCTTACATAACAACAATCTTACACCACAAATACTGTCTATCATGTTCCCCTTACATATCAACAATCTGACACCACCAATACTGTCTATCATGTTCCCCTTACATATCAACAATCTTACACCACAAATACTGTCTATCATGTTCCCCTTACATATCAACAATCTTACACCACAAATACTGTCTATCATGTTCCCCTTACATAACAACAATCTTACACCACAAATACTGTCTATCATGTTCCCCTTACATATCAACAATCTGACACCACCAATACTGTCTATCATGTTCCCCTTACATATCAACAATCCTACACCACAAATACTGTCTATCATGTTCCCCTTACATATCAACAATCCTACACCACAAATACTGCCTATCGTATTACATAACATTCTTACTCTACCAATACTCTCTATCATGTTCCCCTTACATATCAACAATCTTACACCACAAATACTGTCTATCATGTTCCCCTTACATAACAACAATCCTACACCACCAATACTGTCCATCATGTTCCCCTTACATAACAACAATCCTACACCACCAATACTGTCTATCATGTTCCCCTTACATATCAACAATCTTACACCACAAATACTGTCTATCATGTTCCCCTTACATATCAACAATCTTACACCACAAATACTGTCTATCATGTTCCCCTTACATAACAACAATCCTACACCACCAATACTGTCCATCATGTTCCCCTTACATATCAACAATCTTACACCACAAATACTGTCTATCATGTTCCCCTTACATATCAACAATCTTACACCACCAATACTGTCCATCATGTTCCCCTTACATAACAACAATCCTACACCACCAATACTGTCTATCATGTTCCCCTTACATATCAACAATCTTACACCACAAATACTGTCTATCATGTTCCCCTTACATATCAACAATCTTACACCACAAATACTGTCTATCATGTTCCCCTTACATAACAACAATCCTACACCACCAATACTGTCCATCATGTTCCCCTTACATATCAACAATCTTACACCACAAATACTGTCTATCATGTTCCCCTTACATATCAACAATCTTACACCACCAATACTGTCCATCATGTTCCCCTTACATAACAACAATCCTACACCACCAATACTGTCTATCATGTTCCCCTTACATATCAACAATCTTACACCACAAATACTGTCTATCATGTTCCCCTTACATATCAACAATCTTACACCACAAATACTGTCTATCATGTTCCCCTTACATAACAACAATCCTACACCACCAATACTGTCCATCATGTTCCCCTTACATATCAACAATCTTACACCACAAATACTGTCTATCATGTTCCCCTTACATATCAACAATCTTACACCACCAATACTGTCCATCATGTTCCCCTTACATAACAACAATCCTACACCACCAATACTGTCTATCATGTTCCCCTTACATATCAACAATCTTACACCACAAATACTGTCTATCATGTTCCCCTTACATATCAACAATCTTACACCACAAATACTGTCTATCATGTTCCCCTTACATAACAACAATCCTACACCACCAATACTGTCCATCATGTTCCCCTTACATATCAACAATCTTACAGCACAAAAACTGCCTATCGTGTTCCCTTACATATCAACAATGTTACACCACCAATACTGCCTATCATGCTGCCCTTACATAACAGGCTTACAACACCACTATTGTTCACATCTTCCCCTTATATATCAACAAACTTACACCACAAATACTGCCCATCATGTTACTCTTACATAACAATCTTACACCACCAGTACTAACTATCATGTTCCCCTTACATATCTTACACCACCTGCACTGACTATTATGATACCCTTACATATCAATCATACAACACCAATACTGCCTATCATGGTCCCCTTACTTATCAACATTCTTACACCACCAACACTGCCTATCATGTTACCGTTTAATATCACTCTTACATCACCAATACTTCTTATCATGTTACTCTTGTATAACGGCAATATTACACCACCAATTCTGCCTATCATGTTACCCTTACATATCAACAATCTTACACCACCAATATTCTCTATCATATTGCCATTACATATCAACAATCTAACACCACCAATACTGCCTAGCATGTTACCCATGCATAACAATCTTACACCACCAATACTGCCTATCATGTCCCCCTTAGATATCAATCTTACACCATCAATAGTGTCTATCGTGCTATCCTTACATAACAATCTTAATCCACCAATACTGTCTATCATGTTCCCCTCACTTATCAACAATCTTACGCCTATCATGTTACCCTTACATATCAATCTACCATCACCAATACTCCTCTCATGTTCCCCTCACAAATCAACAATACACCAACAATACTGCATATCATGTTACCCATGCATATCAACAATCTCGAACAACCAATATTGTCTTTCCTGTTACCATCACATATCAATCGTACAACCTAATACTGCCTATAATGTTCCCTTACACATAAACAATCTTATAACACTAATACTGCCTGTCCTGTTACCCTTACATATTATCAATTTTACACCACCAATAATATCTCTCATGTTACCCCTAAACATCACCAATTTCAAACCACAAACAATGTCTATCATGTTACCCATAAATATCAATCTTACACCACCAACACTGCCTATCATGTTACCCTTACATAACACTATTACATCACCAATACTGCCTATCATGTTACTCTTGCATATCAGCAATCTTACACCACTAATAATGGCTATCATGTTACCATTACATATCAACAATCTTACACACGTCAAATTAGACTTAAATAACAATCTTACACCACCAACACTGTCTATCATGTTCCCCTTACATATCAACAATCCTACACCACCAATACTGCCTATCATGTTACCCTTGCATAATGTCTATCATATTACCATTACATATCAACAATCTCCCACCGCCAATAGTGTCTATCAAGTTGGCCTTAAATAACAATCTTACACCATCAATACTGTCTATCATGATTCCCGTACATATCAACAATCTTACACCACCAATACTGTCTAGCATGCTACCCATATATAACAGTTTATACCACCGATACTGTATATCATATTCCCCTTACATATCAACCATCGTACACGGCCAGTACTGCCTATCATGTTACCCTTACATGACAGTCTCACAGCACAAGTATTGTCTATCATGTTCCCCTTGCATATCAACAACCGTACACGACCAGTACTGCCTATCATGTTACCCTTACATGACAGTCTCACAGCACAAGTACTGTCTATCATGTTCCCCTTGCATATCAACAATCCTTCACCACAAATACTGCCTGTCGTGTTACCCTTACATAACATTCTTACACGACCAATACTGTCTACCATGTCCCTCTTAATATCAACAATCTTACAGCACAAAAACTTCCTATCATGTTCCCTTACATATGAACAATCTTACACCACTGTCTATCATATTACCCGTACATAACAGTCTTACAACACCAATATTGTTTACATCTTCCACTTACATATCAACAAACTTACACCACAAATACTGCCTATCATGTTACCCTTGCATAACAATCCTACACCACCAGTACTAACTATCATGTTCCCCTTACATATCAACAGTCTTAAACCACCTGCACTGCCTATTATGTTACCCTTACATATCAATCTTACAACACCAATACTGTCTATCATGGTACCCTTACTTATCAACAATATTACACCAACAATACTGCCTATCATGGTCCCCTTACGTATCAACATTCTTACACCACCAGCCCTGCCTATCATGTTACCGTTACATATCACTCTTACATCACCAATACTGCCTATCATGTTACTCTTGCATAACGGCAATCTTACACCACCAATTCTGCCTATCATGTTACCCTTACATATCAAAAATCTTACGCCACCAATAGTGTCTATCAAGTTAACCTTAAATAACAATCTTACACCACCAATACTGTCTAACATGTTCCCCATACATATCAACAATCTTACACCACCAATACTGCCTATCATGTTACTCTTGCATTACACCACCACTACTGTATAGCATGTTCCCCTTAGATATCAATCTTACACCATCAATTGTGTCTATCGTGTTATCCTTACATAACAATCTTAATCCACCAATACTGTCGATCATGTTCCCCTCGCTTATCAACAACCCTACATCACCAATACTGCCTATCATGTTACCCTTACATATCAATCTACCATCACCAATACTCCTATCATGTTCTCCTCACAAATCAACAATCTTACACCAACAATACTGCATATCTTGTTACCCACGCATATCAACAATCTCGAACAACCAATATTGTCTTTCCTGTTGCCATTACATATCAATCCTACAACCTAATACTGCCTATCATGTTCCCTTACATATCAACAATCTTACAACACTAATACTGCCTGTCGTGTTACCCTTGCATATTAACAATTTTACACCACCAATAATGTCTATCATGTTACCCATAAATATCAGTCTTACACCACCAACACTGCCTATCATGTTACCCTTACATAACACTCTTACATCACCAATACTGCCTATCATGTTACTCTTGCATATCGGCAATCTTACACCACCAGCAATGCCTATCATGTTACCCTTACATTTCAAAAATCTTACACCACCAATATTGTCTATCATATTACCATTAAATATCAATAATCTTACACCGCCAATAGTGTCTATCAAGTTAGCCTTAAATATCAATCTTACACCATCAATACTGTCTATCATGTTCCCCTTACATAACAATCTTACACCACCAATACTGCCTATCATGTTGACCTTGCATAACAATCTTACATCACCAATACTGCCTATCATGTTCCCCTCATATATCATTCTTACACCACCAATAGTGTCTATCATGTTATCCTTACATAACAATCTTAATCCACCAACACTGTCTATCATGTTTCCCTCACTTATCAACAATCTTACACAACCAATACTGCCTATCATGTCCCTCTTACATATCAACAATCTTACACCTTCAATACTGGCTATCGTTTTACCCTTACACATCAACAATCTCACACCACCAATGCTGCCTAATATGTTTCCTTTACATATCAACAATCTTACACCACCAATATAGGCTATCGCATTATCCTTACATCTCAACAATCTTAAACCACCAATACTGTCTATCATGTTACACTTACATATAAATCTTACATCACCTATAGTGCCTGTCATGTTGCCCTTACATATCTCACCCCACCAATACAGTCTTTCACGCTTACATTACATAACAATCTTACACCACCAATACTGCCTACCATGTTAACCTTACTTATCAACAATCTCACACCACCAATACTGCCTGTCCTGTTACTCTTGCATATCAGCAATCTTACAATATTAATACAGGCTTTCAGGCTTACATTACATAACAATCTTACACCACCAATACTGTCTATTATGCTTTCATTACACAATAATCTTACTCCACTTATACTGCCTATCGTGTTATACTTACATATCAACATCCTTACACCACCAATACTGCCTATCATGTCAACCTTTCGTCTCAACAATCTTACATCACCAATACTGCCTGTCATGTTACCCGTACATATTAACAATCTTACACAATCAATAGTGCCTATAATGTTACCCTTTCATATCAATAATATTAAGCCACCAATACTCTCTATCATGTTACCCTTACATATCAACAATATTTCACCACCAATACTGTCTATCATGTTCCCCTTACATATCAACAATCTTACACCACCAATACTGCTTATCATGCTTACATTGCTTAACTACCATACACCGCCAGTGCAGTACACAAGGCTTTCATTACATATCAGCAATCTTACACCACCAATACTGTCTATCCTGTTTCCCTTACATATCAACAATCTTAAAATACTATCTGTGATGCTACCCTCTCATAACAATCTTTCAAAACTAAAACTGCCTACTATGTTACCCTTACATAACAATATTACACTACCAATACTGCCTATCATGCTTACCATACATAACAATCTTACACCACCAATACTGTCTATAATGTTATTCTCACATATCAATAATCGTACACCACCAATACCGCCTATCATGTTACCCTTACATTTCGACAATATTACACCACCAATACTGCCTATAATGTTACCCTTAAATATCATCAATCTTTCGCCACCAATACTTTCTATCAAGCTTACATTACATAAAAAACTTACACCACCAATACTCTCTCTCATGTTACCCTTACATACCAATAATATTACGCTATAAATACTACCTATCATGCTTACAGTGCATAACAATCTTACACCACCAATACTGTATGTCAGTCATGTTACCCTTATGTATCAATAATCTTACACACCAATACTGTCTATCTTGTTACCCTTACATATCAGTAATATTAGTCCACTATTTACTGCCTCCCATGCTTACATTATGAGCTCACCTCACTCTTCGTCCGCCGTCCGTCGTCCTGCGTGAAGGTGGTGTTTGAGCCTCTTTCTCCTAAACCACTGGCCACATTTTAATTAAGTTTCATGTAAGTAGTGGTTATATAGGGGCATTTTGATTTTTATGCAAATTAGGTTTCGGCTCATATTGAGCAGAGGGGTGGGGAAAAATGGCCATTTTTTTGGAAATCTTCTTCTAATGAACCACCAGTAGCAGAGACTTGATATGTGGTATACAGAGTCATTTTGAGGTTTAGAATCAAATTTGTTCAAGAGAAGTTTGTCGGGCATTATTTGCCTTCCTTATGGGAGGGGCAAGAATTTTTGCCACTCCCAAAATTTCTATTTTCCAAATCGAGAGGCAGATTTGAACCAAATTTGATATGAGGGCTTATTGGGTCATAAGTACTTAATTTGTGCCCACATTTTTCCCGTCGCCCCATGGGAACCGCAGGAGCTAAAACTAGAAGAAAATTAAAACGCCCATATCGCCAAAACTACACGGCACTGAGAATTCTTATTTGGTGTGAAGCTTCCTTAGGACCAACAGAATGGAATGGTAAAAAAATTGCTATTGGTTTTATCATGGGGTACTTTTTGGCGACTTTAAAAAAGTGCTGAGTCAGCATTTTTTAACACTGTGGGAAATGGGAAAAACATGTAAGACTACTTTTTTCCCAAACCACTGCTCCAAAAGCTTTCAAATTTCACATATAATATCTTTGGAAGATTGTTTCACATGTTTATTGAAATCAATTCCCTGGGTCCATATTTGGGCTTTCTGTGGGAGCCCAAATGTTTAAATTAGTGCAGTATGAGGAATATTCTTTAAAAATCTTCTTCTTCAGATCTTCCAATAAGAATCTTTTGATATTTGGTATGCAGCATCCTTAGGTGGGGGGTGAGATTCAAGTTTGTTCAAGCCAAGTCCCCGGGTTCATACTTAGGCTGAAAATTTGGGGCCCGTTCCGGACTTAGACAATTTTGGACCAAAATCAGGAATTTTTTTTTGTTTTTTATGCGGTTTTTTTTTTTTACACTGAAAATTTGGGGTCCGGGTGGGACTTTACAGAAATCAATTTTTTGTTTTTTTATGCGTTTTAAGAAGAAAAAAAACTTTTAGGCTGAAAATATTTTGTCTGGGAAAAAATCTGTTTTTTATGCGTTTATCTCAATTTTGGGACGTAAAAGTGCAGGAACTGAAAATAGAAGGAAAATCCTGTGTATTGTGTGGGCACAATCGCTTCATCTAGACGGTATATGCTTTTCTTGGGAGGGGCGTATGCATCTTATTCAAGTCAAGTCCCTGGTTTGATATTTAGACTACCATGTCAGGTGAGCGTCCTCAGGTCCCCCTTGGGCCGTTTGTATAACAATCTTACGACACCAATATTGTCTATCATGGATATTATATAACAAATTTACACCATCAATACTGTCTATCATGCTTTCATTACATAACAATCTTCTATCACCAATACTGTCTATCATGTTACCTTTACCTATCAACAATATTACACCGCCAATACTGCATACATGCTTACATTATATAACAATCTTACACCACCAATACTGTCTATCATGTTACCTTTACCTATCAACAATATTACACCGCCAATACTGCATACATGCTTACATTATATAACAATCTTACACCACCAATACTGTCTGTCATGCTTATTTTACATAACAATACTATCTGTAATGATACCCTACAGATCAACGATCTTACACCGTCATTACTGTCTATCATTTTAGTCTTACATATGGATAATATTCCATCACCAATACTTTCTCTCATTCTTGCGTAACATAACAATCTTACATCACCAATACTGTCTATCATGCTACCCTTACATAACAACGATCTTACACCACCAATACCGCCTTTCCTGCTTACATTTCAAAACAATCTTACACCACCAATACAGTCTATCGTGCTTACATTTCATAACAATCTTTCACCTCCAAAACTGTCTGTCATGTTATCCTTACATATCAACAATCTTACATCACCGATACTGCCTATCGTGTTAACCTTACATATCAACGATCTTATCCACCAATACTGCCTATCATGCATACATTACATAACAATCTTTCACCTCCAAAACTGTCTGTCATGTTATCCTTACATATCAACAATCTTACATCACCAATACTGCCTATCGTGTTAACCTTACATATCAACGATCTTATCCACCAATACTGCCTATCATACATACATTACATAACAATCTTACCCCACCAAATACTGCCTGTCATGCTTACATTACATAACAATCTTACCCCACTAAATACTGTCTATCATGCGTTCATTACATAGCCATCTTACACCACCTATACTGTCTGTCATACTTACATTACCTAACGATCTTACACCACCAGTACTTCCTATCATGTTACCCCTACATATCAACGAATTTACACCACTAATACTGTTTATCATGTTACCCTTATATATCAACAATCTTACACCGCCAATACTGTCTATAATGTCACCCTTACATAACAACAATCTTACACCACCAATACTGTCCATCATGCTTACATTACATAACAATCTTACATCTCCAATACTGTATGTCTTGTTACTCTTACATAACAACAATCTTACACCACCAGTATTGTCTATCATGTTACTCTTAAATATCAACAGTCTTACACTACCAATACTGCCTTTCGTACTTACATTGCATAACAATCTTACACCACCAATATTGTTTATCATGCTTTCATCACATAACAATCTTACACCAATACTGCCTATCATGTTACCCTTACATATCAACATTCTTACACCACCAATACTGCCTATCATGTTACCCTTACATATCAGCAATTTTACGCCACCAATACCGTCTATCATCTTTCCCTCACGTATCAACAATCTTGCTCCCAAATACTGTCTATGTTGTTACCCTTCCATATTAATCTTACACCACCGATACTGTCTATCATGTTACACCTGTATATTAACAATATTAAACCTCCAATACTCTTTACCATGCCACCCTTACATATCAACAATATTACTCCACCAATACTGTCTATCATGTTACCCTCACGTGTCAACAACCTAACAACACCAATAATGCCTATCATGCTTGCATTGCATCACTATCTTACACCACCAATGCTGTCTATCCTGCTTACATTATATATCAGCAATCTTACACCACCAATGCTGTCTATCCTGCTTTCATTACATATCAGCAATCTTAGACCACCAATGCTGTCTACCATACTTACATTACATAACAATCTTACACCATCAATACTGTCTGTCATGCTTACATTACCTAATGATCTTACACCACCAGTACTTCCTATCATGTTACACCTACATATCAACGAATTTACACCTTTAATACCGTTTATCATGTTACTCTTATATATCAACAATTTTAGACCTCCCATACTGCATATTATGTCACCCTTGTATATCAACAATATTACACCACCAGTACTGTCTACCATGTTTACATTACAAATCAGTCTTACTCCATCAATACTGCCTATCATGCTTACATTACATAACGATTTCGCCCCTCCTATACTGCTTATCATGTTTCCCTTACAAGTCAACAATCCTACACCACCAATACTGTCTATCGTGTTTACATTACAAATCAGTCTCACACCACCAATACTGTCTATTATGTTTACATTACAAATCAGTCTTACTCTACCAATACTGCCTATCATGCTTACATTACATAACGATTTCACCCCTCCTATACTGCCTATCATGTTTCCCTTACAAATCAACAATCCTACACCACCAATACTGTCTATCATTTTACCCTTACATATTGACAATCTTACATCACCAGAACTGTCTTTCATGCTTACATTACATAATAATCTCACATCACCAATACTGTCTATCATGTTACTCTTACATATTGACAATCTTACATCACCAGAACTGTCTTTCATGCTTACATTACATAATAATCTCACATAACCAATACTGTCTATCATGTTACTCTTACATATTGACAATCTTACACCAAAGTGTGGATTCAGATCCTCACCAACGCTTCAGGCTTGACATTTTTCATATCATTTAGGTTTTCCCCACTTCTAAGTCCGAGATCTCCGGTGAGTAGTTCTCTATTAACTCATCACGTGGTCTATCCATCCTGCATCTATGTTTGAATTACAAATATTTTGGAACATTAATTTGCACCAACGGCTGCCCGGGATATTTACCAACTTGTTTAGATAACAGAGTTTCATTAAGTCTCTCCTGTCCTTGATCCTCATCCACCAAAGCTCACCCCTGATTACGTCTAGTTCCGCGGCATTACTGAACCCTGTTAACCATCGGCCTGCATCGTTTAGCCAGGTGTCCAAGATCTTTAAAGCCGTTTGGTTTACGGGTATCACTTCCGTACCATACGTTATATTTGGAACCCAAAAATCTCACTGAAGCTGGTTCTCCTTTTCAGTTTCATTTGATTAACGATTCGAGCCCCATTGACAGTCGGTTTATTCGTGTGGGTTTGATAAATGCCTCTTCTCGTAATGTTTATATTTACCCCACAAATGCTCGTAATCACTTGTCTCTCTCAAATTAGGAAGTTTGTGGCTAACTTCCGGAATACAAAACTCCCCTCTATCCACCTCCGAGTAGGTTCCACTTTACGATTCACGTGCATAACTTTGCTTTTGCTTTCATTTAGTTCGAGCCTCCATTTGTTGCCATATCTCCCAACAGTTTACGCGCATTTGCTCCAGCACCCCCCCCCCACCACCACCACCACCACCTTCATCACCACCGTGTCGTCTGGTAAAAAAGTGCTCTGGGAGCTTCTGCTCCTCATCTGTTACCCCTCCCTTGCAATTCAAAAAGAATCTCCATAGGCACTACGTTTTGTTGTTATGTTACCCAGGCTAAGTTCACTTTGTACATCTTGATATAATGCTTTCAGAATTCCAACAAATTCACTTCCCAATTCCAAGGCCTCGAGCTTTCTCCAAATACACTCTCATACAGTATCGTATGCCCTTTTAACATCCATAAATACACAAACATCCCTTTAGTTTAGCTTTCGCAGATTCTATCATTTGGGATAGTGTAAAAAGACAGTCAGTGACTCTCCTTCCCTTCCTGAAGCCACCCACGATCTCTCCCCAAAACCCCTTTTCTTTGATCACATCCTCTTGTTTTTCTATGGTTAAAATGAATCGGGTCGTTAGGCTTTTACAGAGTTCCTCTCCCCATTTTTTAAGAACTCGTTAGAAAGTTGGCCATCCTTCCAGCCGTTCCGTTCCTTAATTCTAAGACCACGTTTCGTACCTCCTCGGCTTTTAATCGCTGCACTCGAAGTTCGATAAATCTTCCACTACCCCATGCACCGTTGTTTATTGTTTACCTTTTCCCAGTGCTTGACTAGTTCTGATGCAGGAGGGGTGGGGGGGGGGGGGTGGGGGGCGTTGCGATAATCGGCACTTCACCCCGATTGTCCACACGGGGGCACGATGACTCCGCGTCTAAGGCGTAATGCATGTCGATGGTGCACATGTCTTCAACCAATTTAACCCTGCCTGTGCTGCAGTGCGGAGTTACGATGTTGGGTCACCGACACATAGGTACCTCAGTGCACTGCTTAAAGAGTCTTCGTTAATATTCAGTCAACCATGACCACGTGCGACGTTGCATGCTTTCAACAGATTTTTCGACAGAGCGTGAATCCGGGGCACTCCCGCGGGCTGTGGGCTTCAACTCCATACCTAATCGATGTTTTGAACAGTACCCATTGATTGCACAACATTTAATTTCAACTGGATAGAAAAGCAAAATGCCGTGAATGTCAGAAGTTGATAGGGGTAGGGCTATTGCTCTAATTATGTAGGGCCAGTCGCAACGTCTCGTCGCCCAGCAATTTGAGGTTCATGAGTCAACGATAGCTCGTTTAGTACGGAGTCTCAGAACCACAGGAAGATTAGCTGACAGCCACAGGAGGGGACGTACGCGCGTTACGTCGCCACGTCAAGATAGAGGCATACTTCTCTCACATCTCCGTAACCAATGTCAGACGGCGACGGAGAAGACGAGTAAGGTTGTAGGCACTCATGGTCTCCGAGTGTGTCCAAAAACAGTTCGGAATCGGTTGCGGGACTTCAATTTAAGGCCACGACGTATCTATGTTGATCCCCAACTTACACCGAGGCGACGTCAACGTCGATTACAATGGCTGCTGGCAAATGCACAAAATCGGTTTCACTCGGCCCGCTCGGTTCACGCTCTCTATGTCAGATGGACGACAGCGTTGATATCGAGGTCGACGTGAGTGATATTCTGACTCAAGAGTTAAGAAAAACGACAGATTTGGGGAGGGTCTGTTAAGGTTTGGGGGGGGGGGATATCTCATGTCGTGAAAATACCTCTCGTAGTCATCCAGTGTAATCTTACAGCTGTCAGATATCGGGATCAGGTCCTCATGCCTCACGTCCTTCCACTTAACCATACATTGCCCCAGGATAATACGAGACCGCGTGTTGCTAGGGTTTGCCGTGACTTCCTCAACCAAACAAAACAATGTCCCACTTCTCGATTGGCCACCCTACAGTCCAGATTTGTCCCCGATCGAGCATATGTTGGGACGAGCTGGACAGGAGAGTAGGAAGCGCGTCAGCGACCCAAACAACGTCGCTCAGCTCACGCAGGCTCTTCTTCGGGAGTGGAATAACATCCCACAAAGGATCATAAACAACTTGATGGGCTCAATTGTAAGGAGAGTTAGATCAGCGACTGGACCCGGGGTGGGCATATCCGCTATTGATTTTGATCAGGAAACGACGTAGGGCAGCCACAGGTGAACGTTATCCATGCAAACGCCGTCTGTGTTAACCCTTTACCCAACGTAACGGCCAAAACCGGTCAACGCTGTTCTCAAAAATCGCCAAATAATTTTCATTATTTTTTTCATTTTTTGTCTCAAAAACATAGGTATGACCCCTCGTTGGAACGAGCTCGACGAGCTCGTTCCAATGAGGGGTCATAACCTATGTTTTTGAGACAAAAAATGAAAAACAATCGTCATTCAAGAATTTTTTTTGTGGGTGTCGTCTGCTTTTCAGGTTAGGTAAAGGGTTAAGACAGCAAAACTCATCAAAATTTAATCAGTCATGAAGAAATAACATCAAAATCAAAACAATGAAATAATTATCAATAACACATTTGAAATATTTACCACAGAAAAAAATTTACGTTTTTTTCCGCTTGTATACTTCCTTTGTTTCTTTATTCACCCATTTGGAGCGCGATGGCTCGGTAGATAGAGAAGGAGACTGCAAACCGAGGGGACATCGGTTCGAATCCCACCTGCGGCAACCGAATGTTGCGTCATTCGACACTTAATCCCAATTGCCCACGTGAGACCAGGATGGGGTTGTGTATTAGCGTACTGCACGTCGATGATACACTTTTCTTCAACCAATGCTAACCCTGCTTGTGTAGAGTTTGTACGTTGGGAGTCTGACAGTTACTCGCCGTTTCCTGGTGGTTCTATCCGGGTACTCCGGCTTCCTCCACCCGCAAAACTGTCCCACGCGAGGTGACCCTGGCTGTCGAAAGTGTCGTTAAAACCCCATTAAATAAATTCACCCATTTGCAAAATACGTTGGAACTCGACCCCCCTGTCATTCTGATCGTCCTAATAAGATTGCAGTTCCGGACTCTCCACTTTTCGTCCTTAATCTTATTTACCTTAATTCGTTATTGTTGGGTTTCTTCTTTTGCTTCTCTGGCCTCGTTACTTTCCACCCCTTGAGTTTTCTCCTCCTCCTGTAAGTAGCGCATGCGACTTTTCTGCCCTTTATGGTCTTTTTTCAATTCGTCATTGACTCTGTACCCAAGTTCGCGTGTTGACATCATAATCTTTCCTGCACTTTCTTTCCCTATATCCTCTAGGCTCACAACTGTGGCATCTGCCATTTTCTGGACATTCAAAAGCTTTGGTTTAAATTTTTCTTCACACTTCGCCCAGTCAGCATCCTTTCCGAGTTACCAAATTTCCATAACCCTTTACCCAACGTAACGGCCAAAACCGGCCAGCGCTATTCTCAAAAATCGCCAATTAATTTTCATTATTTTTCCATTTTTTGTCTCAAAAACAAAGGTTATGACCCCTCATTGGAACGAGCTCGTTCTAACGAGGGGTCATAACCTATGTTTTTGAGACAAAAAATGAAAAAAATTAGTTATTCAAGAATTTTTTTTTCAAGTGTCGTCTGTTTTTCATGTTAGGTAAAGGGTTAAAGCTTCCTTTGCTTCTTACTGGGTTTTTGACCCTGATAGTAACTGTGGCTCGGTGGTTACGGTATTGGACCGAAAGGTTAACAGTTCGATCTCCACCAGGGGCGTTGTGTCCTCGAGCAAGACACGTATTCCGGATTGCCAACGTGGGGGGGGGGGGGGGCACGGTGGCACTGTGTGCTTAGTGGGGGCACGGTGGCGCTGTGTACTTAGTGGGGGCACGGAGGCTCTGTGTACTTAGTGGGGCACGGTGGCGCTGTGTACTTATTGGGGGCACGGTGGCGCTGGGTACTTAGTGGGGGCACGGTGGCGCTGTGTACTTAGTGTCGGCACGGTGGAGCTGGGTACTTAGTTGGGGCACGGTGGCGCTGTGTACTAAGGCGTACTGTACGTCCATGGTGCAGTTGTCTGCAACCAATGCAAACCCTGCATGGGCGAGGTTCGTACGTTGGGAAGTCTGACAGTTGCTCGCCCTTGCTGAGTGGTTCTCTCCAAATACTCCGGCTTCCTCCACCCGTAAAACAGTCCGACATAAGGTCACCCTGGCTGTCGAGTGTCGTTACACCCCAATAAATAAACAAATAAATTAAAAAAAATAAAATAAAATAAATAAATAAATAAATAAATAAATAAAGTTGTGACCGTTATCCATCTTCCTTTTTCCCCTATCGTTCCCTTCATTCTTTATCACCTCCCTCCACAAATCGATCGAGAATATAGTCGTTATCGTTCTTCTGCCGTTCTTTCCTGAGTCCATTTCCCCTCACATCTCGCATCTCTGTTCCAAATATACAGACCGAGCACATTTATGCAGTCCAACAGCTTCCATCCATTCCTGTTGTCTTTCGTATCCTCGCCAGGTATGCCTTCTTTATCACCTACCTATCCATTAAATTCTCCAATCAGAAATATACCGAGTCGCCTGTTTCTAATTCCGTGATACTGCACCGAAGTGTTGAGCATATCTAGTCATTCCACTCAGGTTTGCTGCCCTCCATTGCACAATCCCACAATTGGATTAACCTTTGCTCATCCAGTTTGCTGCCCTCCACCGCACAGTACACAATCCCACAATTGGATTAACCTTTGCCCATCCAGTTTGCTGCCCTCCACCGCACAGTACACAATCCCACAATTGGATTAACCTTTGCCCATCCAGTTTAATGCCCTCCACCGCACAGTACACAATCCCACAATTGGATTAACCTTTGCTCATCCAGTTTGCTGCCCTCCACCGCACAGTACACAATCCCACAATTGGATTAACCTTTGCTCATCCAGTTTGCTGCCCTCCACCGCACAGTACACAATCCCACAATTGGATTAACCTTTGCTCATCCAGTTTGCTGCCCTCCACCGCACAGTACACAATCCCACAATTGGATTAACCTTTGCTCATCCAGTTTGCTGCCCTCCACCGCACAGTACACAATCCCACAATTGGATTAACCTTTGCTCATCCAGTTTGCTGCCCTCCACCGCACAGTACACAATCCCACAATTGGATTAACCTTTGCCCATCCAGTTTGATGCCCTCCACCGCACAGTACACAATCCCACAATTGGATTAACCTTTGCCCATCCAGTTTTATGCCCTCCACCGCACAGTACACAATCCCACAGTTGGATTAACCTTTGCTCATCCAGTTTGCTGCCCTCCACCGCACAGTACACAATCTCACAATTGGATTAACCTTTGCTCATCCAGTTTGCTGCCCTCCACCGCACAGTACACAATCCCACAATTGGATTAACCTTTGCTCATCCAGTTTGCTGCCCTCCACCGCACAGTACACAATCCCACAATTGGATTAACCTTTGCTCATCCAGTTTCTTTCGATATCTCACCCGAGATACTGACATCTGCCAGATATGTGCTCTACGATGGTTTTAAGTCATTTGTAATGTACATACTTACAAGGACACCCCCACGCCCTTTCTGACTTTTAGTTCGTCCTACACCTATTCACAAGCACCCCATACCTGGTCTAACCCGTTCCTCGTGCTTTAACCACGTCGCGCTTAAGCCTATGACGTTAACTGGTTGAGTGCTAGAAGCCACTATCAGGGCTTTCAAAAAAATGAGGGTACCAGAGCGAGCAAACGCCAACATTTTTCGTTGCTCATGTTTCATCTTCAGTCAAGTGCAAATAATATTTTGTTTATATAAATTTGTTTTATTACAGATTATTGGAGAGTGCCAATGGGCACTCTCCAATAATTTGTAATAAAACAAATATTGAATAACAAATTCATTCCATCAAAAATAATCCGGCCCTCAACCAGTTAAAGTGCTCTCGGTCGATCAATAAAGCTATTTCAGTTTCCTGTGTCGACCCTGGATGTTGCAGTATACCACTTTCAGGGTACCGGAATTCCTTGACTTCCCACTATTGATCCTCTTTTTCCTAACGGTAACCTCGATAATCTCATTCTCCCCCCCTTCTCCCCCACCTCGCTCTTGTTCACACCATCTGCGTCCACTCTTGTTATTGCCCCTGGTCTCACTTCCCGCATGCCCCCTTCCCCCCCCCCCCCCCCCAAAAAAGTTTTTCTCCTAACACTTGTGTCCCCATCCTGCTAGGATGCAGTCTGACTCGCCCGTATATGCTCTCCTTACCACCAAACGTCTCCAGTGAAAAATATAGGGTATTCCCAAATCTGCACGGTAGTCCTCCAACTCCTCATTCGGCGTTATAATCCTCGAATTCCGTTCATCCCCACTCCCTACGATATGAAGGATCTCCGATACCACTACCTTTACATTTTTACAGAGCAGTTTAATACCTACCTCCCTGTCCGGCTCCACCAGTTTTACTGATCTCTCGCTGATGTTGTTGGACCCGACATGAACCACCACTGCCAGATCTTATCCTGACCCCACCACAATGTCATCCACCCTGATCTCTCCAGGGTCCCTATATCTCCTATATCGCCTGTAACTTGCATCGTTTGATTGGCATTCATCTTCTTCAGTTTGCCCGTTTTCCTTACCATATCTGTCCTATCAACACCAGCAACAACCACTTAGTGACCCACCACACCTCCACTTCTATCCTCCATAGCAAGAGTCCCCCTTTCACGTTTCCTCCCTCCCCGTTTTCTCTTTGAATCCACAACCACCTTCCAACCACCCTCCACCTCCCATCGTAAGTAACTTGCATCAGGGTAATCCTAGCTTTACCAGCTCGCCTCAGTAGCTCCTCAATATCCCATCCCGATGGAACCTAACACACTTCTCTGAGAACTGTAAATACCCTACAGTTCGCACACACCCCGTGCTGTCCATTGGCCGACCACCTCAGTATCTCTTACTGCACTGACTGCCAAGCTCTGCCTCCTTCATATGCACCCCTCTCCTAGTCATCCCCTCACTCCTCCACCTGCACACCCCGATTCCCCCCCCCCCCCCCGACCACTGGACCCCTTGCACCCCTCTACTCCGAATAATTAACTCCGTCCAGACACCAGTTGAGCACTTAGCAACCAATTTTTACAAATCCAATTACCAACAACCGAGATGCACGAAAAAAATCAACGTAAAATAAATCCATAAAAATTCTCGGAAACCACGGGCCTCAACCTTCTTACTTCACTTTTCTTTAGAAAACACCTACAAAACTAAGCATATTTACTAACCCCCCCCCCCCCCCCCCCACCCCCTGAATATAACTCGATAATTAGATAATCTTTATAAACAGCTCAGCAAGTAAATCTATCTCTTCTCTTTGTGACTAGCATTCGTACTATTCATCGCCTTCATAACTCCAGGATTCAAGCCAATTGATTATTTAATTATTGGGGTTTAAGGTCACATACTTATGCACATTGGCTAATCATGACCGCGACAGTTTTACGGGTGGAGGAAGCCGGAGTACCCGGAGAGAACCACCGAGCATCGACGAGCAACTGTCAGCTCCTCGACATTCTAACTCTGTTCAAGCTCCGTTCAAGCAGGGTTACAGCGGTTGAAGACATGTGCACCATCGATGTGATGTACGCCTTAGTACACGGCGTCATCGTGCCCCCATTGAGGCAACAGGGATAAAGTGCCTTGCCCAAGGACACAACGCAGGCCGTCCCGGTCGGGGATCGAACTCGGGACCTCTAGCATAGAAGTCCAACAGTCTACCACGGAGCCACCGCGCTCCCAAGCCTATTGACACTCACTCGTCCAGGGTCACTAGTATGCAGAGACGTGGCCACAGGATTCAAGCCTATTGATACTTACTCGCCCAGGGTCACTAGTATGCAGGGACGTGGCAACAGGAAGGCGGGTGTGTATGGGGGGGTGTCACCCCCACCCCCACCCCCAATCCTGGCCAAAATTTCCTATAGTTGGAAATTCGGAGGGCAAGTCATGACTAGTTGGAAATTCCATCTATTTGAAGTTTAGAGCTTCTTTGGTGATGCTGATGTCTCCTTTACTTGCCAAAATTCCAAATCGGTTTCAAATCTGCAAAAAGTCCAACTGTTACTATTTACAACGATCGTGTACGCAATATCGAGCTTTCTAAGTATGCAAGATGTCAGTCGGTACGAGATTTCTATAGCACGTTTACTTATCATATAAAATCGTTATTCTGAGTTAATTCCTTTATTCAAAGTTATAAAATGATGAAACATCGAAAATTGATCATTCCTGCATAAGATCTGATTTAATGTTAGGGGAGTGTGAATTGCTCAAAGTTCTCAGCTTGAGCATTTGTTTAGCACGTATTCAATTCCCAGAATAATACCAAATAATAATAACCTGATACTTCTATCATAAGTGGGTTGGCATTTCAGTTACTAGAATCAATTTTATGCCTCCTTTCAAGGCTTCATTTTCAAAAATGTTCTTAAACCCCCTCCCGGTCCCTCCCCCAGATGGAAATTCACTACCCTACACCCCCCCCCCTCCCCAATAGGAAACCTGTAGCCACGTCCCTACTAGTATGTGGCCTATGATTAGCCTATAGTATATTCATCAGTTACTATACATCTTCTACCACTCTTAGAGCCTTGTACTATTTCTATGAGCTTGCAGTTTCCTAAAGTTCTCTGTCACATGATCAGCTTCCACTATGCTTGCATTTTTCTGGTACTTTAGTTTCCCACCACTCTCGTGACTTCTGCCAGTACAATCTCTCCGAACATCTGTATCTGGGAAGAGCCAAATGGTAACGAGAGCAGAGACTGGGATAGACATTTCTCGGGTGACTCGGTGGTTAACGAGCAATCGAGCACTGATTCGAACACGCATTGCCTAGATGACTGGAATCTCATTGAGAAAATGAGCTGACAAAATTGCTCGAACGAGTGACTTCACATCCCTGGTTTAGCCGTTCGAAAGGGTATTATCCACCTTGAATAAAAAAAAAAACAAGAACATTTGCTGCATTACTAAATTTTTATTGAGTTCAAATTGAGTTGCAATTAACATTGTGTTGTGGTCAACATTGTATTGCAGTTAGCATTGTGTTACAACTAGCATTGTATTGCAGTTACATTCTGTTAAGGTTCGTTAAAGGGAGTTCACTTTTTTCGGTTCATTCTTCATTCTGTTCGATCGTCTCTTCATAATTCTATTTTGTTCTCTTCAATCTCTGTTTTCCTCAAACTTTTTTAATTTTATTCTGTTCGGTCTTCATTCACTTCATTCTCCCTGTTGTCATCGTTGGTTCTTTTCTTGGTCGTTAATGGGTGTGAAACCAGCCGAAAAAATTATCTGTACTTTTGTAAGATTTGGCTGCACTGGGGAATCTTCTCGTCACGTTCATAGTTCGGGATTTTGTTATCTCTCGTGTCTATATACAGGGCCATCATAGCCAGATCTTTTGTGTTTTTACTGCATGCAGTTTCACTTGTAACATTTCCAATAGTTTGGGTTCGACCAAGGCCAACTTCCTCTCTTCTTGCGCCTTCACTGTTGAATTATTCTGATAGGGTGGTTCGATTAGTCGTTTATTCTCTGTTCCAGTCATTACTGTGCGAGATAATTCTGTTTGAGGTACAGGTATTCAAGGATTTCTGGTTGGTTAGGCATTATGTCCTTGGCAATGTTATTGTACCTCCGGATTTCTGGTTGGTTAGGCATTATGTTGTCGGTAAAGCTGCTGTATCCCAGGCAGCATTATGTAGTTGGTAAAGCTGTTGTATCCTGTTCGGAATTATGTCGTTGGTAAAGCTGTTGCACCTCCAGGCGACATTATTTCGTTGGTAAAGTTGTTATACCTCCGGTCGACATTATGTTGTTGGTAATGTCTACGTCAGGTCGGCATTATGTCATTGGTAAAGCTGTTGTACCTCCAGATTTCAGGTTGGTTCGGCATTATGTCGTTGGAAAAGCTGTTGTACCTCCAATCGGCATTATGTCGTTGGTAAAGCTGTTGTACCTCGGGTCGGCATTATGTCGTTGATAAAGCTGTTATACCACCGGTCGGCATTATGTCGTTGGTAAAGCTGTTGTACCTCCGATCGCCATTATGTCGTTGGTAGTAATGCTGTTGTACCTCCGGTCGCCATTATGTCGTTGGTAGAAAAGTTGTTATACCTCTGGTCGGCATTAGGTCGTTGGTAAAGCTGTTGTACCTCCGGATTTCTGGTTGGTTCGGCATTATGTCGTTGGTAAAGCTGCTGTACTTCCAGTCGGCATTATGTCGTTGGTAAAACTGTTGTACCTCCAGTCGGCATTATGTCGTTGGTAGTAAAGCTGTTGTACCCCGGTCGCCATTATGTCGTTGGTAGTAAAGCTGTTGTACCCCAATCGCCATTATGTCGTTGGTGGTAAAGTTGTTGTACCTCCAGTCGGCACTATGTCGTTGGTAGTAAAGCTGTTGTACCACCGGTCGCCATTATGTCGTTGGTAAAGCTGTTGTACCTCCGGCCGGCATTATGTCATTGGTAAAACTGTTGTACCACCTGTCGGCATTATGTCGTTGGTTGTAATACTGTTGTAATTCCGGTCGCCATTATGTCGTTGGTAGTAAAGCTGTTGTACCTCCGGTCAGCATTATGTCATGTCATTGGTAAAGCTGATGTACCTCCAATCGCCATTATGTCGTTGGTAAAACTGTTGTACCGCCGGTCGGCATTATGTCGTTGGTAAAACTGTTGTACCTCCAGTCGGCATTATGTCGTTGGTAGTAAAGCTGTTGTACCCCGGTCACCATTATGTCGTTGGTAGTAAAGCTGTTGTACCCCAGTCGCCATTATGTCGTTGGTAATAAAGTTGTTGTACCTCCAGTCGGCACTATGTCGTTGGTAGTAAAGCTGTTGTACCACCGGTCGCCATTGTCGTTGGTAAAGTTGTTGTACCTCCGACCGGCATTATGTCGTTGGTAAAACTGTTGTATCACCTGTCGGCATTATGTCGTTGGTTGTAATACTGTTGTAATTCCGGTCGCCATTATGTCGTTGGTAGTAAAGCTGTTGTACCTCCGGTCAGCATTATGTCGTTGGTAAAGCTGATGTACCTCCAATCGCCATTATGTCGTTGGTAAAACTGTTGTACCCCCGGTCGGCATTATGTCGTTGGTAAAGCTGTTATACTACCAGTGGCATTATGTCGTTGGTAAAGTTTTTGTACCCCGGTCGCCATTATGTCGTTGGTAGTAAGGCTGTTGTACCACCGATCGCCATCATGTCTTCGGTAGTAAAGCTGTTGTACCCCAGGTCGCCATTATGTCGTTGGTAAAGCTGTTGTACCACCGGTCTGCATTATGTCGTTGGTAGTAATGCTGTTGTACCTCTGGTCGCCATTATGTCTTTGGTAGTAATGTTGTTTTACCTCCAATCGTCAATATGTCGTTGGTAAAGCTGTTGTACCTCCGGTCGGCATTATGTCGTTGGTAGCAGAGCTGTTGTACCCCGATCGCCATTATGTCGTTGGTAAAGCTGTTGTACCTCCAGTCGGCATTATGTCTTTGGCAAAGCTGTTGTACCGCTGTTGTACCTCCGGTTACCATAATGCCGTTGGTAGTAAGGATGTTGTACCACCGGTCGCCATTATGTCGTTGGTAGTAAAGCTGTTGTACCCCGGTCGCCATTATCTCGTTGGTAGTAAAGCTGTTGTACAACCGGTCGCCATTATGTCGTTGGTAGTAAACCTGTTGTACCCGGTCTTCATTATGTTGTTGGTAGCAAAGCTGTTGTACATCCGATCGCCATTATGTCGTTGGTAGTAAAGATGTGGTACCTCCGGTCGCCATTATGTCGTTGGTAGTAACGCTGTTGTACCTCCAGTCGGCATTATGTCGTTGGCAAAGCTGTTGTACCTCCAGTCGGCATTATGTCTTTGGCAAAGCTGTTGTACCGCCGGTCGCCATTATGTCGTTGGTAAAGCTGTTGTACCTCCGGTTACCATAATGCCGTTGGTAGCAGAGCTGTTGTACCCCGGTCGCCATTATGTCGTTGGTAGTAAAGCTGTTGTATCCATCTGGTCGCCACTATGTCATAGGTAGTGAAGCTGTTGTGCCCCGGTCGGCATTATGTCGTTGGTAGTAAAGCTGTTGTACCTCCAGTCGGCATTATGTCGTTGGTAGTAAAGCTGTTGTACCTCCAGTCGGCATTATGTCGTTGGTAGTAAAGCTGTTGTACCTCAAGTCGGCATTATGTCATTGGTAAAGCTGTTTTACCTCCAGTGGCCATTATGTCGTTGGTAAAGCTGTTGTACCTCCGGTCGCCATTATGTCGTTGATAGTAAAGCTGTTGTACCTCCAATCGCCATTATGTCGTTGGTAGCTGTTGTACCTCCAATCGCTATTATGTCGGTGCTAAAGCTGTTATACCACCGGTCGGCATTATGTCGTTCGTAAAGCTGTTGTACTTCCGGTCGCCATTATGTCGATGGTAGCTGTTGTACCTCCGGATTTCTGGTTGGTTCGGCATTATGTCGTTGGTAAAGCTGTTGTACCTCCGGATTATGGTTGATTCCGCATTATGTCGTTGTCAAAGCTGTTGTACCTCCAGTCGGCATTATATCGTTGATAAAGCTGTTGTACCTCCAGTCGGAATTATGTCGTTGGTAAAGCTGTTGTACCTCCAGTCGGCATTATGTCGTTGCAAAAGCTGTTGTACCTCCGGTCGGCATTATGCCGTTGGTAGCTGTTGTACCTCCGGTCGGCATTATATCGTTGGCAGTAATGCTGATGTACCTCCAGCTGGCATTATGTCGTTGGAAAAGCTGTTGAACCACCAGTGGGAATTCTGTCGTTGGTAAAGCTGTTGTACCTCCAGTCGGCATTATGTGGTTGGAAAAGCTGTTCTACCACCGGTCGGCATTATGCCGTTGGTAAAGCTGTTGTACCTCCGGTCGGCATTATGTCGTTGGTAAAGCTGTTGTACCTCCAGTCGGCATTATGTCTTTGCTAAAGCTGTTGTACCTCCAGTCGGAATTATGTCGTTGGTAAAGCTGTTGTACCTCCAGTCGGCATTATGTCGTTGCAAAAGCTGTTGTACCTCCGGTCGGCATTATGCCGTTGGTAGCTGTTGTACCTCCGGTCGGCATTATGTCGTTGGTAGTAATGCTGTTGTACCTCCAGTCGGCATTATGTTGTTGGAAAAGCTGTTGTACCTCCAGTCGGAATTATGTCGTTGGTAAAGCTGTTGCACCTCCGGTCGGCATTATGTCGTTGGTAAAGCTCAGAGCTCATTGAGCACTGTTGAGTGAGGAATTTAACTTAGTCACTATTGTCTCACAGACCTCATTGAGCACTGTTGAGCAAGAAATGTAACTTAGTTAACTTTGTCACTATTGTATGACAGAGCTCACTGAGCACTGTGGAGCAAGGAATTTAACTTAGTAAATCTTGAATGACAGACCTCATTGAGCACTGTTGAGTAAGGAATTCAACTTAGTCACTCTTGTTTGTCAGAGCTCATTGAGCATTGTTGAGCGAGGAATTTAACTTAGTCACTATTGTATGTCAGAGCTCATTGAGCGTTGTTGAGCAAGATTGAAAACAAGCTATTAATTCAAAATAAAATATGTTTTCATTTTTGGAATTCGTCACTTTCCACATTCCACTCCAATGACGTATCATAAGCTGAAGTTCAACGCTTGTTCAGAACGCTACAGACTTGTTTGGGCCATTACATTGGACGCTACTGACTTGTTTGGGCTATTACATTGGGCGCTACTGACTTGCTTGGGCCATTACATTGGGCGCTACTGACTTGTTTGGGTCATTACATTGGGCGCTACTGACTTGGTTGAGCCATTACATTGGGCGCTACTGACTTGTTTGGGCCATTACATTGGGCGCTACTGACTTGTTTGGGCCATTACATTGGGCGCTACTGATTTGTTTGAGCCATTACATTGGGCGCTACTGACTTGTTTGGGCCATTTCTTTGGGCGTTACTGATTTGTTAGGGCCATTACATTGGGCGCTACCGACTTGTTTGAGCCATTACATTGGGCGCTACTGACTTGTTTGGGCCATTACATTGGTGGCTACTGACTTGTTTGGGCCATTAATTGGGCGCTACTGACTTGTTTGAGCCATTACATTGGGCGCTACTGACTTGTTTGGGCCATTTCTTTGGGCGTTACTGACTTGTTTGGGCCATTACATTGGGCGCTACCGACTTGTTTGAGCCATTACATTGGGCGCTACTGACTTGTTTGGGCCATTACATTGGGCGCTACTGACTTGCTTGGGCCATTAATTGGGCGCTAATGACTTGTTTGAGCCATTACATTGGGCGCTACTGACTTGTTTGAGCCATTACATTGGGCGCTACTGACTTGTTTGGGCCATTACATTGGGCGCTACTGACTTGTTTGGGCCATTGCATTGGGCGCTACTAACTTGTTTGGGCCATTGCATTGGGCGCTACTGACTTGTTTGAGCCATTACATTGGACGCTACTGACTTGTTTGGGCCACTACATTGGGCGCTACTGACTTGTTTGGGCCATTACACTGGGTAAAGAGTTGCTGTGGATGAGATTGACTCTAAGGATGTGCTGTGCGCATGATTAGTTACAGCAATTAATAATGAGTTGTTTTTATTTTCAGGAAGAGTGACTGTGACTGTGCAATGCACAGGGGTAGTCACACTTTCTGGTTATAAAATAATTGGTTTCTGCCATGTTAAACACTACAAGAAAATGTACACTCACAAGGCCATGCAATGCACGTGCTTAGTCGAATAAAAGTCGCATAAAAGAGATGATCTTATTTATAATCAGAAAGAATAGAGTGACTAACCGTACACATTACACAGAGTTAGTTGATAGCTCAACATACACGGACTAACCATACGCATTACACAGAGTTAGCTGATAGCTCAACATACACGGACTAACACTACGCATTACACAGAGTTAGTTGTAGCCCAACATACACGGACTAACACTACGCATTACACAGAGTTAGTTGATAGCCCAACATACACGGACTAACACTACGCATTACACAGAGTTAGTTGTAGCCCAACATACACGGACTAACCATACGCATTACACAGAGTTAGCTGATAGCCCAACATACACGGACTAACCATACGCATAAAACAGAGTTAGCTGATAGCCCAACATACACGGACTAACCATACGCATTACACAGAGTTAGCTGATAGCCCAACATACACGGACTAACACTATACATTACAGAGAGTTAGCTGATAGCCCAACATACACGGTCTAACACAATGCATTACACAGAGTTAGCTGATAGCCCAACATACACAGACAAACACTACGCATTACACAGAGTTAGTTGATAGCCCAACATACACGGACTAACCATACGCATTACACAGAGTTAGTTGATAGCCTAACATACACTGACTAACCATACGCATTACACAGAGTTAGTTGATAGCCTAACATACACGGACTAACCATACGCATTACACAGAGTTAGCTGATAGCCCAACATACACGGACTAACCATACGCATTACACAGAGTTAGTTGATAGCCTAACATACACGGACTAACCATACGCATTACACAGAGTTAGCTGATAGCCCAACATACACGGACTAACACTATGCATTACACAGAGTTAGTTGATAGCCCAACATACACGGACTAACACTACGCATTACACAGAGTTAGTTGATATCCCAACATACACGGACTAACCATATGCATTACACAGAGTTAGTTGATAGCCCAACATACACGGACTAACACTATACATTACACAGAGTTAGCTGATAGCCCAACATACACGGACTAACACTATGCATTACACAGAGTTAGCTGATAGCCCAACATACACGGACTAACACTATACATTACACAGAGTTAGCTGATAGCCCAACATACACGGACTAACACTATGCATTACACAGAGTTAGCTGATAGCCCAACATACACGGACAAACACTATGCATTACACAGAGTTAGCTGATAGCCCAACATACACGGACTAACACTATGCATTACACAGAGTTAGCTGATAGCCCAACATACACGGACAAACACTACGCATTACACAGAGTTAGCTGATAGCCCAACATACACGGACTAACACTATGCATTACACAGAGTTAGCTGATAGCCCAACATACACGGTCTACCACAATGCATTACACAGAGTTAGCTGATAGCCCAACATATACAGACAAACACTATGCATTACACAGCGTTAGCTGATAGCCCAACATACACGGACAAACACTACGCATTACACAGAGTTAGCTGATAGCCCAACATACACGGACTAACACTATGCATTACACAGAGTAAGCTGACAGCCCAACATACACGGACTAACACTATGCATTACACAGAGTTAGCTGATAGCCCAACATACACGGACTAACACTATGCATTACACACAGATAGCTGATAGCCCAACATACACGGACTAACACTATGCATTACACAGAGTTAGCTGATAGTCCAACATACACGGACTAACACTATGCATTACACAGAGTTAGCTGATAGCCCAACATACACGGACTAACACTATGCATTACGCAGAGTTAGTTGATAGCCCAACATACACGGACTAACACTATGCATTACACAGAGTTAGCTGATAGCCCAACATACACGGACTAACCCTATGCATTACACAGAGTTAGCTGATAGCCCAACATACACGGACTAACACTATGCATTACAGAGAGTTAGCTGATAGCCCAACATACACGGACTAACACTATGCATTACACAGAGTTAGCTGATAGCCTAACATACACGGACTAACACTATGCATTACACAGAGTTAGCTGATAGTCTAACATACACGGACTAACACTATGCATTACACAGAGTTAGTTGACAGCCCAACATACACTGACTAACCCTATGCATTGCACAGAGTTAGCTGATTGCCCAACATACACGGACTAACTCTATGCATTACACAGAGTTAGCTGATAGCCTAATATACACGGACTAACACTATGCATTACACAGAGTTAGCTGATAGCCCAACATACACGGACTAACACTATGCATTACACAGAGTTAGCTGATAGCCCAACATACACGGACTAGCACTATGCATTACACAGAGTTAGCTGATAGCCCAACATACACGGACTAACACTATGCATTACACAGAGTTAACTGATAGCCCAACATACACGGACTAACACTATGCATTGCACAGAGTTGGCTGATAGCCCAACATACACGGGCTAACACTATGCATTACACAGAGTTAGCTGATAGCCCAACGTACACGGACGAACACTATGCATTACACAGAGTTAGCTGATAGCCCAACATACACGGACTAACCCTATGCATTACACAGAGTTAGCTGATAGCTCAACACACACGGACTAACACTATGCATTACACAGAGTTAGCTGATAGCCCAACACACACGGACTAACACTATACACACGGACTAACACTATGCATTACACAGAGTTAGCTGATAGCCCAACATACACGGACTAACCCTATGCATTACACAGAGTTAGTTGATAGCCCAACATACACGGACTAACACTATGCATTACACAGAGTTAGCTGATAGCCCAACATACACGGACTAACACTATACATTACACAGAGTTGGCGGATAGCCCAACATACACGGACTAACACTATGCATTACACAGAGTTAGTTGATAGCCCAACATACACGGACTAACACTATGCATTGCACAGAATTAGCTGATAGCCCAACATACACGGACTAACACTATGTATTGCACAGAGTTAGCTGATAGCCCAACATACACGGACTAACCCTATACATTACACAGAGTTAGCTGATAGCCCAACATACACGGACTAACACTATGCATTACACAGAGTTAGCTGATAGCCCAACATACACTGACTAACCCTATGCATTACACAGAGTTAGTTGATAGCCTAACATACACGGACTAACCCTATGCATTACACAGAGTTAGCTGATAGCCCAACATACACGGACTAACACTATGCATTGCACAGAGTTAGCTGATAGCCCAACATACACGGACTAACACTATGCATTACACAGAGTTAGCTGATAGCCCAACATACACGGGCTAACACTATGCATTACACAGAGTTAGTTGATAGCCCAGCATACACGGACTAACACTATGCATTACACAGAGTTAGCTGATAGCCCAACATACACACATACACAGACTAACACTATGCATTACACAGAGTTAGCTGATAGCCCAACATACACGGACTAACATTATGCATTACACAGAGTTAGCTGATAGCCCAACATACACGGACTAACACTATGCATTACACAGAGTTAGTTGATAGCCCAACATACACGGACTAACACTATGCATTACACAGAGTTAGCTGATAGCCCAACATACACACATACACAGACTAACACTATGCATTACACAGAGTTAGCTGATAGCCCAACATACACGGACTAACACTATGCATTGCACAGAGTTATCTGATAGCCCAACATACACGGACTAACCCTATGCATTAGACAGAGTTAGTTGATAGCCCAACATACACGGACTAACACTATGCATTAGACAGAGTTAGTTGATAGCCCAACATACACACATACACAGACTAACACTATGCATTACACAGAGTTAGCTGATAGCCCAACATACACGGACTAACATTATGCATTACACAGAGTTAGCTGATAGCCCAACATACACGGACTAACACTATGCATTACACAGAGTTAGTTGATAGCCCAACATACACAGACTAACACTATGCATTACACAGAGTTAGCTGATAGCCCAACATACACACATACACAGACTAACACTATGCATTACACAGAGTTAGCTGATAGCCCAACATACACGGACTAACACTATGCATTGCACAGAGTTATCTGATAGCCCAACATACACGGACTAACCCTATGCATTAGACAGAGTTAGTTGATAGCCCAACATACACGGACTAACACTATGCATTAGACAGAGTTAGTTGATAGCCTAACATACATGCACTAACCATACGCATTACACAGAGTTAGTTGATAGCCTAACATACACCGACTAACCATAATCATTAGACCGAGTTAGCTGATAGCCCAACATATACATACTAACCCTATGCATTAGACGGAGTTAGTTGATAGCCTAACATACACGGACTAACCCTATGCATTAGACAGAGTTAGTTGATAGCCTAACATACACTGACTAACCATACACATTACACAGAGTTAGTTGATAGCCTAACATACACTGACTAAGCATACGCATTACACAGAGTTAGTTGATAGCCTAACATACACTGACTAACCCTACGCATTGCACAGAGTTAGTTGATAGCCTAACATACACTGACTAACCATACGCATTACACAGAGGTAGTTGATAGCCTAACATACACTGACTAACCATATGCATTACACAGAGTTATTTGATAGCCTAACATAAACTGACTAACCATGCGCATTACACAGAGTTAGTTGATAGCCTAACATACACGGACTAACACTATGCATTACACAGAGTTAGTTGATAGCCCAGCATACACGGACTAACACTATGCATTACACAGAGTTAGCTGATAGCCCAACATACACACATACACAGACTAACACTATGCATTACACAGAGTTAGCTGATAGCCCAACATACAGGGACTAACATTATGCATTACACAGAGTTAGCTGATAGCCCAACATACACGGACTAACACTATGCATTACACAGAGTTAGTTGATAGCCCAACATACACGGACTAACACTATGCATTACACGGAGTTAGCTGATAGCCCAACATACACGGACTAACCCTATGCATTAGACAGAGTTAGTTGATAGCCCAACATACACGGACTAACACTATGCATTAGACAGAGTTAGTTGATAGCCTAACATACACACATACACGGACTAACACTATGCATTACACAGAGTTAGCTGATAGCCCAACATACACACATACACAGACTAACACTATGCATTACACAGAGTTAGCTGATAGCCCAACATACACGGACTAACACTATGCATTGCACAGAGTTATCTGATAGCCCAACATACACGGACTAACCCTATGCATTAGACAGAGTTAGTTGATAGCCCAACATACACGGACTAACACTATGCATTAGACAGAGTTAGTTGATAGCCTAATATACATGCACTAACCATACGCATTACACAGAGTTAGTTGATAGCCTAACATACACCGACTAACCATAATCATTAGACCGAGTTAGCTGATAGCCCAACATATACATACTAACCCTATGCATTAGACGGAGTTAGTTGATAGCCTAACATACACGGACTAACCCTATGCATTAGACAGAGTTAGTTGATAGCCTAACATACACTGACTAACCATACACATTACACAGAGTTAGTTGATAGCATAACATACACTGACTAAGCATACGCATTACACAGAGTTAGTTGACAGCCTAACATACACTGACTAACCCTACGCATTGCACAGAGTTAGTTGATAGCCTAACATACACTGACTAACCATACGCATTACACAGAGGTAGTTGATAGCCTAACATACACTGACTAACCATATGCATTACACAGAGTTATTTGATAGTCTAACATAAACTGACTAACCATGCGCATTACACAGAGTTAGTTGATAGCCTAACATACACTGACTAACCATACGCATTACACAGAGTTAGTTGATAGCTTAACATACACTGACTAACCATACACATTACACATAGTTAGTTGATAGCCTACATACACTTAATAACCATACGCATTACACAGAGTTAGTTGATAGCCTAACACACACTGACTAACCCTACGCATTACGCAGAGTTAGTTGATAGCCTAACATACACTGACTAACCATACGCATTACACAGAGTTAGTTGATAGCCTAACACATACACTGACTAACCATACGCATTACACAGAGTTAGTTGATAGCCTAACATACATTGACTAACCATACGCATTACACAGAGTTAGCTTAAACAATATTTATTTCAAACTTTCTTCAGTATATACAATTTCTAACAATAATCTATGGTGTAGATTCGACAGTAAACTAACAGCTTATAAGTGACCGTCTCCACTCACACAACAGTTACAAATAACAATGAGAAGACGACGAAAAAGATCTAATCCCTCAAACCTTGATAACTTGTGGACCATTTTCTATTATGAAAGGACAAATGGGAGAACAAATGGAAAGAAAAGAAAATATGAGAGATTGAATTTATAACTATGGAATACTGGAACCAACTTTCTAGGCAAGGAATACTTACTGGGCTATAATAAGAGATATGTCTGTTCTTAGAATCGATATCCAAGCAGTCAATGCCCCCCCCCCCCCCCCCCCCCAAACCATTTCCATGCTCAATAGAATTCCTAATATATTCCACTACCTGTTAGGTTTACCATTGATTTCTATTACTTACAGGCAGAGGAATGAGAAATCAGGGTAGGCTAGAAAAAGTTATTAACCCCTTTTGAGCTCACAAGACCGGCTTTTCTGTCCAAGACATAGTTTCTCCCATTTTAGTATCATTATTGGAGGTCTATAAGCGGGGCATTGATGATATATTACCAACTTCAGTCTGCAGCCGTCTGGTAGGATACGCGGGTAGCGTGAAGGAGATAACTGAAGGAAACTGAAGCTTGCGTCGGCTTAAAATGAATGTTTCTTATGATTTACAAGCACAGGATTGTAGACTGAGTATTTATATATGTCAACAGTAACACCAACGCAGACCACTCAAAAACCACACGCGAGCCACTCTCACTGCGCACGTAACTCCCAGAAATGAAACTTTTACCTCCAACAACGCACTGTCTTGCGCGTGAGGACGTCGCCCGCGAGCGGGTCCCGTACAGGCCGCGGTTGTCACACTGACCCGAATGACAATGTAGGATAAAATGCCCCAGGAAAAAAACGGGGTGGTGATAGGGACGCCTGTGCCCTGTGATTCGAAAGCTAATAGAACCACGATGGAAATGGTTTGGCTAGAAGCTTATCTGAGATTATTACCTAGGAAGGAGGATGTTGGAGTTGAACTGATAATGGAGAATAATGTGGTGTATAGTGTTCTCGTCAGTAATCACCAGCTTAAGCATGATGCGGGAATCGCTGCTTTGGAGTGAACACAGGACCATCAACAGGTAGGCACGACTTTAAGAAGCATGCATTCGTTTAAAACATTAGTCGATTATATAGTTTGCCTTAACATGCCCGGCCCATCCCATCCACGCGCACACATACTTGTGCATACACACCCACTTACATGTACACACGTATGCACACATACATAAGCGAGTGCGTGCGCTGTCTGTCATGCATGTTGTAAAACCAGACAATAGGCAAAACATAGAGTATATGTACAAGAGGAATGGATACTCAGCTTCATCGCAGTCAGTTAAACCTTCCGGAGCTGAGAATGTACTTCTGTACAGTTTCGAATATTTTACCATTCACGCTAGCACTGTAGAGTTTAGACCCGTACAATAATGCATTACAGTCAGTTAAGTAAGGAACTTGAGCTATGGTCTCAAATCGTGTTCGATTATATAGAGAGCATGTTAACAAATAGTGATCAACAGTCTCACGCTCGCCACAGAGACAAAGAGGCGAGTCAGCTAGATGATTGTTAAAGAGATGTTCATTAAGATTACTACATCTCAGTCTTAGTCTACAGTGGTATATTTGTGCCTTTCTAGACGACGAATTAAAAAAGAACGGCGCTGGTCTGCGACTATTCGCGTTTAAAAATGTTTTGAAATCCACCAAAGAACAGTTATCTCTAACACCAACAGGAGTTAGTTAATAGCCTAACATACACTGACTAACCATACGCATTACACAGAGTTAGTTGATAGCCTAACATACACTGACTAACCATACGCATTACACAGAGTTAGTTGACAGCCTAACATACACTGACTAACCATACACATTACACAGAGTTAGTTGATAGCCTAACATACACTGAATAACCATACGCATTACACAGAGTTAGTTGATAGCCTAACACACACTGACTAACCCTACGCATTACACAGAGTTAGTTGATAGCCTAACATACACTGACTAACCCTACGCATTACAGAGAGTTAGTTGATAGCCTAACACACACTGACTAACCATACGCATTACACAGAGTTAGTTGATAGCCTAACATAAACTGACTAACCATACGCATTACACAGAGTTAGGTGATAGCCTAACATACACTGACTAACCATACGCATTACACAGAGTTAGTTGATAGCCTAACATACACTGACTAACCATACACATTACACATAGTTAGTTGATAGCCTAACGTACACTGAATAACCATACGCATTACACAGAGTTAGTTGATAGCCTAACACACACTGACTAACCCTACGCATTACACAGAGTTAGTTGATAGCCTAACATTCACTGACTAACCCTACGCATTACACAGAGTTAGTTGATAGCCTAACACACACTGACTAACCATACGCATTACACAGAGTTAGTTGATAGCCTAACATACACTGACTAACCAACGCATTACACAGAGTTGGTTGATAGCCTAACATACACTGAATAACCATACGCACTACATATAGTTAGTTGATGGCCTAACGTACACTGACTAACCATGTGCATTACACAGAGTTAGTTGATAGCCTAACATACACTGACTAACCATGCGCATTACACAGAGTTAGTTGATAGCCTTACATACACTGACTAACCATATGCATTACACATAGTTAGTTGATAGCCTAGCATACACTGACTAACCATGCGCATTACACAGAGTTAGTTGATAGTCTAACACACACTGACTAACCATACGCATTACACAGAGTTAGTTGATAGCCTAACACACACTGACTAACCATACGCATTACACAGAGTTAGTTGATAGCCTAAAATACACTGAATAACCATACGCATTACACAGAGTTAGTTGATAGCCTAACATACACTGAAGAACCATATGCATTACGCGGAGTTAGTTGATAGCCCAACATACACTGAATAACCATACGCATTACACAGAGTTAGTTCATAGCCTATCATACACTGACTAACCATACGCATTACACAGAGTTAGTTGATAGCCTAACATACACTGACTAACCATACACATTACACATAGTTAGCTGATAGCCTAACATACACTGAATAACCATGTACATTACACAGAGTTAGTTGATAGCCTAACATACACTGACTAACCCTACGCATTACACAGAGTTAGTTGATACCCTAACATACACTGATTACCCATACGCATTACACAGAGTTAGTTGATAGCCTAACATACACTGAATAACCATACGCATTACACAGAGTTAGTTGATAGCCTAACATACACTGATTACCCCATATGCATTACACAGAGTTAGTTGATAGCCTAACATACACTGTCTAACCCTATGCATTACACAGAGTTAGTTGATTGCCTAACATACACTAACTAACCATACGCATTACAGGGGATTAGTTAATAGGCTGCTATACGACACACTACATGACAATATGCACCAAGTCTGCACCGGGTTAGTTGATTACATGTTACGTAGGGTGCAGGATTCAAGAAACAAATGGAAATATTTATAATGGATTGTGGAAAGTGAATTCGAAAATTGAAAACCTTCCATTTTCAATTAACATCTTTTTTTGAACTCGTTAAATTCCTTGTTATGAGGAGAATGGCTAATTGAACTTTCTGTATTTTGAATTTGTTAAATTCCTTGTTATGAGAAGAATGGCTAATTGTTATGAGGAGAATGGCTAATTGTTATGAGGAGAATGGCTAATTGTTATGAGGAGAATGGCTAATTGTTATGAGGAGAATGGCTAATTGAACTTTCTCTATTTTGACATCAATGGGAAGGAGATTAATGAGGTGCCCGATATATACTTCAGCTAAACGAAATGGATAATTTGTTGTTAAGCAGTGGGCGTACTCATCATATTGGATTTGATGCCCACTGTGACACTCACCCGTCTTCGCACCACCCAATAATCAAAGCCATGCACGTGACTCAGTGATACCCCCTCCATCCTCACTGACCAGGGCTTTACATTCTGTCTCGCGTGGCATACACCTATTTAGATATTTTTCATAATAAGCATAATAAGCATACCAATGGGAAAAAAAGAAGAGCTCAGAACGAGTGTGCTCGGCTGATGGTCAGACGTCTGGTCCTCTGTGGAAAAACCTGCGTGTTTGAGAACAACATGTAATATCGCGTTCAACTCAGGGAGGAGGCAATCCCATCACCACGCCTCTACCAACGGTGCGTCGTTGGAATTTGATTTTGGAGCAGACCGTGTGCAACATAACTTGTGTATAAGGACCGCAGGCGAGAATTCATTCGCCGTGCTTTATGGGGTAGTTGACACTCACTGAATGAAGGCATCGAGTGGATATATCCGTAGATGACGCATCGGCCAATATCCCATGGACAGTTCGAATCTTCGGGGGCAGGTTGACGGCCAGCGTGCGGTCAAAGAAGCCAACCGAGAAGGATACCAACAGAGATCCGGTGACTCTCCAGAACAGATGTGGACTAACCAGATCAGTCATTTAACCGAGACAAGACGGTTCTCCTACCATCAAGACCCACACAAAGGGTGGTATAAAATGCACCGATGAACCAAGGTGGATTTTGAGGAAGACGATGCCACTGAGAAGAAAACTTCGCAGCGAAGATCTTCATTGACGCTGGTACGGTAGAAAGGGATGCTACCCTGCAGAAAAACGATGGAACCCGGGCCCCACTCCCACCTAATACGGCTACAATATGAAGGACATGATAGTCTTGACATGACGGTCTGTTACCTGGGGGGAGCGGATGACTACCCTCTAGCTCTACGGTCACTCATACATCGGCAAAATAGAGTTCTTGTAAACGGTCCTCTTTCAGACACAGCTTTGAACGTCGTTGTGCAGCTAAAGTCTTGGGAGTGTCCCTTGGATCTTCATCGCGTATCTGTACCAAATTCAACACCCATTCGTCGTCACCACTGAGGAAAATGCTCGCACGTCCGCCTGGTCCCTTGTGATTCTGTTGAGGGGCATGCTCTCACTACCGCTTGGTCCCTTGTGGTACTGTTGCGGAATATACTCGCACGTCCGCTTGGTTCCGCGTGGTACTGTTGCGGAATATACTCGCATGTCCACTTGGTCCCTCATGGTACTGTTGCAGAACATGCTCGCACGTCCGCTAGGGCCTCGAGGTACTGTTGCGGAAAATACTCGCACGTCCGCTCGCATGCAGTTCCGCGAGTGTATTACAGGCTCTCGAGGTCGTCGAAGCCATCGTTCCAACCTCGATCAAGCTGGATGAATGGCTTCCAGAGATAAAAGGCATGTACTGCATTTCCCAACCTCGATCAAGCTGGACGAATGGCTTGTCAAGATAAGGAGATGGACTGCATTGTTCTAATCTCGATCCATCGGGAGGAATGGCTTCCCGAGATAAAGGACATGTACTGCATTGTTCTAATCTCGATCCAGCGGGAGAAATGGCTTCCCGAGATAAAGAACATGTACTGCATTGTTCTAATCTCGATCTAGAGGAAGGAATGGCTTCTCGGGATAAAGGACATGTACTGCACTGTTCTAATCTCGATCCAGCGGGAAGAATGGCTTCCCGAAATAGAGGACATGTACTGTGTTGTTCTAATCTCGATCCAGCGGAAGGAATGGCTCTCCGAGATAAAAGACATGTACTGCATTGTTCTAATCTCGATCCAGCGGGGGGAAATGGCTCTCCGGGATAAAGGACATGTACTGCATTGTTCTAATCTCGATCCAGCGGGAAGAATGGCTTCCCGAGATAAAGGACATGTACTGCATTGTTCTGATCTCGATCCAGCGGGAAGAATGGCTTCCCGAGATAAAGGACATGCACTGCATTGTTCTAATCTCGATCCAGCGGGAGGAAGGGCTTCCCGAGATAAAGGGCGTGTACTACATTGTTCTAATCTCGATCCAGCGGGAGGAAGGGCTTCCCGAGACATGCACTGCATCATCGGCACATTCACGGTAAGCAGCGGGAACGATGGCAAAGCAATTACGAGGCACCGGATGTGTGTCTTCTTGGTGCGCGGCCGTCGGGACACTTATATACTCGTTGACTATAAGACACCTGGTGGCCTAATTTATGTCCTTATTTAGTGAGAACACTCCCGAACAGTAAATCAGAATCTACAGGTTCAACAATCAAACGCTCCCAAATCCAGCGTAGACCATTCGTGATGATGGGTTTTGCTCGGGATATGTTTCATTTCAGATTTTCTTAACTTGAGGTGTCACCTGGGAAAGATTTGTAAATAAGACTGAAATGAGATGCTGGAGATACAACAAAACACGTCAGAGTGGCCTCTCCCACCACCATTCACGTCCGAGTGGCCTCTCTCACCACCATTCACGTCAGAGTGGCCTCTCCCACCACCATTCACGTCCGAGTGGCCTCTCTCACCACCATTCACGTCCGAGTGGCCTCTCTCACCACCATTTACGTCAGAGTGGCCTCTCCCACCACCATTCACGTCCGAGTGGCCTCTCTCACCACCATTCACGTCCGAGTGGCCTCTCTCACCACCATTCACGTCAGAGTGGCCTCTCTCACCACCATTCACGTCCGAGTGGCCTCTCTCACCACCATTCACGTCCGAGTGGCCTCTCTCACCACCATTCACGTCCGAGTGGCCTCTCTCACCACCATTCAAACACAACTATAAACTTACATCACTTGTATGAGTTGTATTGCATACTACGTTAACCAGTTTGTTGCATAATGTCTGGACTTTTTTGTTGAGGAATTATTGTTGTACATGTATGATGTTACGTTATTGAATACATTACATTATTGCCAGATATGTTGTTTATTGTATAATTATGTTGTACTGGCCATCAACTATGATAGATCGATGATAAGACTTGTTCTCTTCCTGCGATGATAACCATTATAACACCGCTGACACCATCCTATAAATTTGAGGATAACAGATAAGGTTCGGAACGCCTGATTAACTCTTTCAAGACGAGAGGCTTTTTTGCGGTCCAGGAACACGAAACGTCATAATTTCATTAAGCAGGATGGCTACTAAGAGAACATGTGTGGTAGAACAATTAATATTTTTAAGGTTGCACGTTGAAAATATTAATTGTTCTACCCCCAAGTAATGGATATGGACTCTTCCAATTTCTGCCATTTAACTGACATGGGATATACCACCAGTGTTGAAAGGGTTAAATAAAAAAGCAAATTATTGGAAATTTAAATGTTCTTGTTGTCGTCCTTAGGATATCGTCGGCCAGATCTAATCATGAGGTTGTTGCTATATTATAGTATATTGTAGTATTTTCTTGTAAAATGATGCGTACATATCACTCGGTATTTGATTTAGGATGGACAGGTGACTTTTCCAACAATCTGTCTTCAAACGAATTGACATGATTACTTAGAAGAGCGAATCGATATCTCAAGCCGAACCAAGACGAAAATGGTTCTAAGAACTGACCGGATTTCAATTAAAAATTGAAAGGAATCCCCCCCCCCCCCCCGAACCCTCATGTTATTTATACTACTACGCCCCCCGCCCCCCCCCCCCCAACCCTCACGTTATTTATACCCTATATGGCATATGAGAACTTTATATGACAAATCACTCCCAGCTTTTGCGAGGAACACGCAATAGCTTGGGGCGTTTTTCTTTCTTTTTTTCGTTTTCTTTGTTTTGATATTGTTGTCCTTCTGGCTTCTCGTACTTCCCTTCTGGAATGAAACACGATTTGTCCTATAAAACGTTCTTATAAATATTTTGGCATGCCCAGTATTTGAGAGTCTGAGCAAAAGTATTTCTTTCTCGGCTACGGAGTAAATATTTTAGTCAATTATTGCAAACTTTCGTCCCGAAACTGCCATAATGGACACAGCTGGTTATGCAGGCGACATTTTGAAAGCCATTTTAAACAGGTAATGAATGTTTGGTAGATACGCTGAATGTCTTCTTTGTTTTTATTCAAGAAAACATTTGGCAGTTCAGAATTTCTTTCAAAATAATGTCTGTGCGTTATGTCTGAAAACGTTTCTCTTATCCATTTTGTTTTCTAAATTTTAAACTCAGGCACTTCTAATTCGCGTCCAGTACCCTTGAATTGTAATATTCTAATTCGCGTCCAGTACCCTTGAATTGTGATATTCCTATTCGCGTCCAGTACCCTTGAATTGTGATATTCTAATTCGCGTCCAGTACCCTTGAATTGCGGTATTCTAATTCGCGTCCAGTGCCCTTGAATTGTGATATTCTAATTTGCGTCCAGTACCCTTGAATTGTTATATTCTAATTCGCGCCCAGTGCCCTTGAACTGCGATATTCTAATTCGCGTCCAGTACCCTTAAATTGTGATATTCTAATTCGGGTCCAGTGCCCTTGAATTGTGATAGTCTAATTCGCGTCCAGTACTCTTGGATTGTGATATTCTAATTCGCGTCCAGTGTGCTTGAATTGTGATATTCTAATTCGCGTCCAGTACCCTTGAACTGTGATATTCTAATACGCGCCCAGTACCCTTGAATTGTGATATTCTAATTCGAGTCCAGTGCTCTTGAACTGTGATATTCTAATTCGCGAACAGTACCCCTGAATTGTGATATTCTAAGTCGCGTCCAGTACCCTTGAATTGTGATATTCTAATTCGTGCCCTGTACCCTTGAATTGTGAAAAGCTAATTTGCGTCCAGTACCCTTGAATAGTGATACTCTAATTCGCGTCCAGTACCCTTGAATTGTGATATTGTAATTCGCGTCCAGTACCCTTGAATTGTGATATTCTAATTCGCGCCCAGTGCCCTTGAATTGTGATATTCTAATTCGCAACCAGTACCTTTGAACTGTGATATTCTAATTCGCGCCCAGTACCCTTGAATTGTGATATTCAAATTCGCGTCCAGTACCCTTGAATTGTGATCTTCTAATTCGCGTCCAGTGCCCATGAATTGTGATATTCTAATTCGGGTCTAGTACCCTCGAATTATGATAAAATACTTGGTTATGGGTTTCTCCCCAAAATGCCGCCATAAACGATTTTAGAAAACTCCACTACACTAAAGGAGTGCGTCGATCATATCGTGTCACTTTTTTCTGAATTCGAAACTACGACTGTATATCATAGAACAGTTTGGATGCTGTGACAATACATCAATAATACACGTAATGTAATAAATAAAGGAAGCATGTTTATTCATTTATGAAATTATATATTATCAAAATTTGACTTAGTTGTAACAATGGAAAATGAAGTTGTAAGAAAACTCGGAACTGCGCGTTTTCATAGCGCAACTCTTACACGTCACATATCACACCAGAATCCAACACCGAGCTCTTTTTGAACCACAGCTAACTAACATTCCAAAGAACCGCCACCAACTAACATTTCTTAGAACTAGCTTCTCCTAATAACATGTCATAAAATCGTCCAAATGGTAGCTCCTCAAAACCGCACCAAATCGCGTTTACCTCAAAAACATCGAGAACCACATTAACCAACGCTTCAATGAACCATGTCAGTGATGCATGTACTAGGGAGTATTACAAGGAAGTAATAGCTGCCAATCAAATGGGGGATTGTTTAAAAATCTCAACAACCTTCCCCGAGTGGTAAATGATACTAAGCCGAATCTTTGTTCCCAAACGTCCAAAGAATGACGCCCATTCGGCGAGCAAAGTTAACAAAGTTTATCACTGAACGGTATATCACCACTTATTGGCGTTTTTTTTGTATATGTATATATATATTTCACTTCGTGGAGCCAAAGAGAGTAATCAGCCGGTGGGAGCGGTAACACCAGGGAATATTTAATTATTGTCTACCGACAAAACTGTTACCTGAGAGAGTATTTGTTTAGTGTCTGTCGACGGACCGGTCTCATCAGGAATTATTCGATTAGTTTCTATTAATAGAGCGATTACACCGCGGAGTATTTTATTAGTGTCTACCGACGGAGAGGTTTCATTAGGTATTATTACACCACGGAGTATTTTATTAGTGTCTACCGACGGAGAGGTTTCATTAGGTATTATTACACCGCGGAGTATTTTATTAGTGTCTACCGACGGAGCGATTACACCGCGGAGTATTTTATTAGTGTCTACCGACGGAGAGGTTTCATTGGGTATTATTACACCGCGGAGTATTTTATTAGTGTCTACCGACGGAGAGGTTTCATTAGGTATTATTACACCGCGGAGTATTTTATTAGTGTCTACCGACGGAGAGGTTTCATTAGGTATTATTACACCACGGAGTATTTTATTAGTGTCTACCGACGGAGCGATTACACCACGGAGTATTTTATTAGTGTCTACCGACGGAGCGATTACACCGCGGAGTATTTTATTAGTGTCTACCGACGGAGCGATTACACCGCGGAGTATTTTATTAGTGTCTACCGACGGAGAGGTTTCATTAGGTATTATTACACCACGGTGTATTTTATTAGTGTCTACCGACGGAGAGGTTTCATTAGGTATTATTACACCACGGAGTATTTTATTAGTGTCTACCGACGGAGAGGTTTCATTGGGTATTATTACACCGCGGAGTATTTTATTAGTGTCTACCGACGGAGAGGTTTCATTAGGTATTATTACACCACGGAGTATTTTATTACTGTCTACCGACGGAGCGATTACACCGCGGAGTATTTTATTAGTGTCTACCGACGGAGCGATTACACCGCGGAGTATTTTATTAGTGTCTACCGACGGAGAGGTTTCATTGGGTATTATTACACCGCGGAGTATTTTATTAGTGTCTACCGACGGAGAGGTTTCATTGGGTATTATTACACCACGGAGTATTTTATTAGTGTCTACCGACGGAGAGGTTTTATTAGGTATTATTACACCGCGGAGTATTTTATTAGTGTCTACCGACGGAGAGGTTTCATTAAGTATTATTACACCACGGAGTATTTTATTAGTGTCTACCGACGGAGCGATTACACCGCGGAGTATTTTATTAGTGTCTACCGACGGAGAGGTTTCATTAGGTATTATTACACCGCGGAGTATTTTATTAGTGTCTACCGACGGAGAGGTTTCATTGGGTATTATTACACCACGGAGTATTTTATTAGTGTCTACCGACGGAGAGGTTTCATTGGGTATTATTACACCACGGAGTATTTTATTAGTGTCTACCGACGGAGAGGTTTCATTAGGTATTATTACACCGCGGAGTATTTTATTAGTGTCTACCGACGGAGAGGTTTCATTGGGTATTATTACACCACGGAGTATTTTATTAGTGTCTACCGACGGAGAGGTTTCATTGGGTATTATTACACCGCGGAGTATTTTATTAGTGTCTACCGACGGAGAGGTTTCATTAGGTATTATTACACCACGGAGTATTTTATTAGTGTCTACCGACGGAGAGGTTTCATTGGGTATTATTACACCGCGGAGTATTTTATTAGTGTCTACCGACGGAGAGGTTTCATTGGGTATTATTACACCACGGAGTATTTTATTAGTGTCTACCGACGGAGAGGTTTCATTAGGTATTATTACACCACGGAGTATTTTATTAGTGTCTACCGACGGAGAGGTTTCATTGGGTGTTATTACACCGCGGAGTATTTTATTAGTGTCTACCGACGGAGAGGTTTCATTGGGTATTATTACACCGCGGAGTATTTTATTAGTGTCTACCGACGGAGAGGTTTCATTGGGTATTATTACACCACGGAGTATTTTATTAGTGTCTACCGACGGAGAGGTTTCATTGGGTATTATTACACCACGGAGTATTTTATTAGTGTCTACCGACGGAGAGGTTTCATTGGGTATTATTACACCGCGGAGTATTTTATTAGTGTCTACCGACGGAGAGGTTTCATTAGGTATTATTACACCGCGGAGTATTTTATTAGTGTCTACCGACGGAGAGGTTTCATTGGGTATTATTACACCACGGAGTATTTTATTAGTGTCTACCGACGGAGAGGTTTCATTAGGTATTATTACACCGCGGAGTATTTTATTAGTGTCTACCGACGGAGAGGTTTCATTAGGTATTATTACACCGCGGAGTATTTTATTAGTGTCTACCGACGGAGCGATTACACCACGGAGTATTTTATTAGTGTCTACCGACGGAGAGGTTTCATTGGGTATTATTACACCACGGAGTATTTTATTAGTGTCTACCGACGGAGCGATTACACCACGGAGTATTTTATTAGTGTCTACCGACGGAGCGGTTACATCAAGGATTAGTCGATTCGTGTCTACCGACGGAGCGATTACACCGCGGAGTATTTGATTAGTGTCTGGCGACGGACAAGGTAACACCGCGGAGTATTTAATTAGAGACTGGCGACGGATCGCTTACACCACAGCGTATTTGTTTTGTGTCTACCGATGGAGCGGGTAATACCATGGAATATTTGATTAGTGTCTGGCGATGGATCGATTATACCACGGCGTATTTTAGTGTCTACCGATGTAGCTGGTAACACTATGGAGTATTTGATTACTGCCGGGCGACGGACCTGTTATACCACGAATATTTGATTAGTGTCTGGCGACGGATTAGTTACACCACATAGCAATTGATTAGTGTCTGCCGACGGACCTATTACATCACGAGTATTTGATGAGTGTCGGCCGACGGACCTGTTATACCACGGAGTATTTGATTAATGTTTGGTTACGGACCTGTTATACCACGGAGTATTTGATTAGTGTCTGTCGACGGACCTGTTACACCATGGCGTATTTGATTAGTGTCTGCCGACGGACCTGTTACACCACGGAGTATTTGATTAGTGTCTGCCGCCGGATCAGTTTCACAACGGAGTATTTGTTTAGTGTCTGGTGACGGACAGGTTACACCACGGAGTATTTGATTAGTGTCTGCCGACGGACCTGTTACACCTCGGACGGAGTATTTGATTAGTGTCTGCCGACGGATCAGTTACGCCACGGAGTATCTGATTAGTGTCTGGTGACGGACCTGTTAAACCATGGAGTATTTGATTAGTGTCTGCCGACGGACCTGTTACACCAAGGGGTATTTGATTAGTGTTTGGTGACGAACCGTTTAGTGTCTGCGGACTGGATAACACTGCAGGGTATTTGTTTAGTGTCTGCCGATGGACCGGTTATACCACGAAGTACTTGATTAGTGTCTGGTGACGGATCGGTTAAACCACGGAGTATTTGTTTAGTGTCTGATGACGGACAGGTTTCACCATGGAGTATTTGTTTAGTGTCTGGTGACGGACCGGTTACACCGCGGAGTATTTGTTTAGGGTCTACGGACGGACTGGATACATCACGAAGTATTTGGTTAGTGTCTGGTGACGGGCAGGTTACACCACGGGGTATTTGCTTAGTGTCTACCGACGGACCGTTACGCCACGAAGTAATTGCTTAGTGTCTGATGATGGACCGGTTACTACACGGAGTATTTGATTAGTGTCTGCTGACGGACTGCTTACACCACGGAGTATTTGATTACTGTCTCCCTACGGACCGTTTACACCATGTAGTATTTGATTAGTTTATGGTGATGGACCGGGTACACCACAGAGTATTTGATTACAGTATAATGATGGACCGGTTAAACTGCAGAGTATTCTGTTAGTGTCTACCAACGAACCGGTTTCACCACAAAGTATTTGATTAGAGTCAGGCGATGGATCGATTACACCACGGCGAATTTGTTTAGTGTCTACCGATGGTGCGGGTAACACCACCGAGTATTTGATTACTGTACCCCGATTATCTCTTTAGTGTCTGCCGACGGACCGGTTACACCACGGAGCATTTGATTAGATTGAGCGGTTACATCACGGTATGTTTGTTTAGTGTCTGGTGGCAGACCGGTCACACCATGGAGTATTTGATTAGTGTCTGGTGGCGGACTGGGTAACACCATGGAGGTTTGTTTAGTGTCTGGTGACGGGCCAGTCACACCACGGAGTATTTGATTAGAGTCTGGCGATTGACCAGCTACATCCTGAAGTAGTGGATTAGTGTCTAGCGACAGAGCGGTTACACCACGGAATATTTATTTAGTGTCTAATGATGTACAGGTTACACAACAGAGTATTTGTCTTCCGCCGGGCCGGTTACACCACAGAGTATTTGATTAGTGTCTTCCGATGGGCCGGTTATACCACAGCGTATCTGATTAGTGTCTTCCGATGGGCCGGTTACACCACAGAGTATTTGATTAGTGTCTTCTGACGGGCCGGTTATACCACAGAGTATTTGATTAGTGTCTTCCGGTGGGCCGGTTATACCACAGAATATTTGATTAGTGTCTTCCGATGGGCCGGTTATACCACAGAGTATTTGATTAGTGTCTACCACCAGACTGGGTAACACCACGGAATATCTGATTAGTGTCTACCAACGGACTGGCTACATCAGGGAGTATTTGATTAGTGTCGTCCAACAGACTGGTAACACCACGGAGTATTTGATTAGTGTCTACCAACGGACTGGCTACATCAGGGAGTATTTGATTAGTGTTTACCAACGGACCGGTTGCACCACGGAGTATTTGATTAGTGTCTAATTATGGACCGGTTACACAATGAAGTATTTGTTTAGAATCTGCCGATGGACCGGTTACACCACGGAGTATTTTCTTAATGTCTACCGACGGACGGTTACACCATGGAGTATTTGATTAGTGTCTACTAAAGGACTGGTTACCCCACTTAGGTATTTGATTAGTGTCTGGTGACGGTCCAGCTACACCATGGAGTATTCGATTAGTGTCCTGGCGACGAACCGCTACACCAGGGAGTACGGTGACCGGCTACATCGGGGAGTATTTGATTAGTGTCTGGTGACGGTCCGGCTACACCATGGAGTATTTGATTAGCGTCTGGCGACGAACCGATACATCAGGGAGTACTTGATTAGTGTCTACCGACGGACCGGCTACATCGGGGAGTATTTGATTAGTGTCTACCGACGGACCGGTTACATTAAGGAGTATTTGATTAGTGTCTACCAATGGACCGGTTACATCAGGGAGTAGGTGATTAGTGTCTATTAACAGAACAGTTACATCATGGAGTGTTCGATTATTACCTGCCATTGGACTGGTTACTTCAGGAAATATTCGATTAGTGTCTACCAAGGGATTGTTAATCAAAGAGTGTTCGATTATTTAGAGACGATGGCCTGGTTACATCAGTGAGTATTCGATTTGTAACTACCAAGGGATTGTTAATCAAAGAATGTTCGATTATTTAGAGACGGTGGCCTGATTACATCAGTGAGTATTCGATTTGTGACTACCAAGGGATATAAATCAAAGAATGTTCGATTATTTCTGCGATAGACCGTTTTCTTCACAGCATATACGATTAGTGTCTGTCCTGTCGGTCCAGTCACATCAGGTGTATTCAATTAGTGTCTGTTGATGGACGGGCGGTTTATCAGGCAGTATTTGATTATTATCTGCCGACCGACCGATCACATCATGGAGTATTCAATTAGTGTCTACCGACAGACAGTTTATCAGTGAGTATTCGATTAATGTCTGACGAGGGGCCGGTTACACCAGGGCCAGAGAGTATTCAATTAGTTCCTCCCAATGGAACGGTTATTTTAAGAAGTATTCAATTAGTGTCCATCGGGGAATCATTAACCAAAGAGTATTTTATGGTTAATCAGGAAGTATTCAATGAGTGTCTTTCGACGGAAAGTTTCATTCGGGGTATATCCCATTAGTATCTGTTTTACGTCCAGTTACTTCAAGGTGTATTCGTTTAGTTGGTTTTTGGTTTAAGCATATTTTATTTGTTATAAGTTTGCAAAAAGGATTGGAGTACAAGTTATACAACTTATCTGAACTTCTCTCCATAAATACAACAGAAAAACAATACATACATGCGGCTACAAGATATATAGATTGGTTCACAAATAAATAGGGATTTTCACTATTTACAATTGAAATGTATGTTGTTGAAACAGGCAGCCAAGAAATACGGTCTGGACTTAGGGAATGCATAGGGCTGGACACTGAAGCTGTTGACTTTCTCAACGATAGCTCTTGGATGGCAAGCTCAAAGATGAGGGATATATGACGTTTATAAAACGTTTCATCTAGTGCAGGAGAGAGGCTAGTCCGAGAATATAATGACTCAATTAAAGCGGCCCTTAGCTAGGATGAACGCATGGGTTTTCAGAAAGATATATTCGTTTTGTTTTGTTGTCAGTGTGGGTTTACCGTACAAGAGATCGGTTTCGGGTGATATATCAAAATCTCGAAGAGAATCGAGTAGTGTATTCCTGGGGCCAGAGTATCGAGGGCATACCAGGAGATTACCACACATACACTTTGGTGTAGGGCTGCACGGTATTCGGATTTGCGTACCGGTGACGGTATTGAAAACAATACCGCGGTATACCGGTATACCGTGAAACAATTCAGATTGAAAGCAAAATAAAACTGAAATACCTTAAGCCCTTGATAAATGCGATGTACACAGTCCCACCGTCCTTGATGAAAAACAACTCATGTTAGGAAGTTTATTGTGGGAAGATATGGGAAGGGAGGGGGGGTCTACTAAGGGCAAGTTGAGCTGGCACTCAACATTGGTCGAATCGTATCCAAAATTGGACAATTCGTTCCTAGTAATTTTAGTACCTGGTCAGATAATAATCACAGAAGACAGGTATACTTCAGTCAATGTTTATTTATTTCCAATGTGAACAGCAAGACGAATTAATGATAAATGTTTTACAATGAATAAAAAAATATCTACAATGAGCACACTTGTTATCTAATCGTCTTCTCAGTCAAAAACCTTGACACAAGATTTTTACTTGAAGCACTGAACAGTGAACACACACGGAATGCACTATTGAATTTTCCACAACGTTTTGTTCGTATTGTGAGTATCATTAGATACGAATATCTAATGGTACTTGCAATAGGAACAAAACCTTGCTGAATTTTTTTATGGCAGCACTGGAGACTCAAAACTTTTACTTGAAGCACTGAAAACACAACAAGATCTCCGCCTAGCGGGGCAACATACGCCCGTGATGATCACCATGTGTGCAAAGTTTGAACAAAATAGCATGTAAAATGTTGAAGGAGTAGGTGACACAATATTGTAATGTTTTAAGTACTAAAAGGGGGCATAACTCTGGAAATACAAAACAGAGTTACCTGCTCTTGTCGCATGCACAATGGCAATTGGTGATCAACATGTGTGCAAAGTTTGAACAATTTAGCATGTAAAATGTTGAAGGAGAAGTGGACTCAATACTGTAATGTTTTAAATACTAAAAGGGGCATTACTCCGGAAATACAAAATGGAGTTATCTGCCCTTATCACATGCACAGCGGCAATTGGTGATCACCATGTGTGCAACGTTTGAATAATATAGCATGTAAAATGTTGAAGGAGTAGGCGACACAAAACTGTAATGTTTTAAGTACTAAAGGGGGCATAACTCTGGAAATACAAAAGAGAGTTACTTGCTCTTGTCACATGCACAACGGCAATTGGTGGTCAACATGTGTGCGAAGTTTGAACAATATAGCATGTAAAATGTTGAAGGAGAAGGCAACTCAATACTGTGTGTGATGTTCAAGTACAAAAAGGGGGCATAACTCTGGAAATACAAAATGGAGGTACTTGCTCTTGTCACATGCACACCGGCAATTGGTGATCACCATGTGTGCAAAGTTTGAACAATATAGCATGTAAAATGTTGGAGTAGGCGACACATGGTGATCCATGTGGGGACCAACAATATCAGGGAGAGAAGGTCAGTAAGTTTGGTGGAGTCGTATAGAGGCTTAGTCGGCAAACTGCTAAGTAGGAATGCAAGGGTAGTCTATCCGGGGTCCTTCCTGTCCTTGGAGGTGGGGACGAACGGAACTCAAGGATTTTGGCGCTAAATGAAGAGTTGGGGGACTACTGTGTTGATCTGGGAATAACCTTTATCGACCATTGGGACACGTTTTGGGGCAATGGGAGCATGTACGGGCGTGACGGGCTGCATCTTAGCAGGGTAGGGAAACGGGTATTGGGGGATAAAATTTTACGGGTAGCAGAGCCTTTTTTGGAGAGGAGCGGGGTGAAGTTAGAGGCAAGTATAACTAGAGTGGGCATAGGTGGGGTGAACAAGAGTGAGGGTGCAGAATAAGTTTCCAAGGCTAGCGCCAGAAAACAATGGGCCCAGTAGGCGGAAGCCAATGAACCTTGGTACCCTGCAAGTTGGTTGTAGCAACATCCAGGGTCTCCACCGGAAAGTAAGTGAAATTGCTACATTGACCGAGGCAGAGGAGTTTGATGTCATAGGCATAAGCGAGACGTGGGTAGGACACGAAGAACGGGTAGACCAAGTAAACGGGTGTGTGTGGATAGGTGTAGGGCGAACGGAAGGCCAGAAAGGTGGGGAGGGGTAGGCATGTACATTAAAGAGGATTTAAAACCGTCGATGATCACAGATCTGGAAGATATCATTACCTCGGCTGAGGTGTCAAAAGAAATTGGATGGGTAAAGATCAGTCTGAGAAACAAAAGTATTGCCCTTGGGATTGTGTACTGTGCGGTGGAGGGAAGTAAACCCGATTGGAATAACTCGATATACTCAACACTAAGGTCCAATATCACTGAACTAGAAAACAGGGTGCCCGGTATAATTCTGATGGGCGACTTTAAAGGAGACATAGGTGATAAGGAAGAAGGCATAGAGGGTGGGGACAAGAAAGTCAACAGGAATGGAAGGAAGCTGTTGAACTTCACAAATGAGCTCGGTCTGAAGATTCCGAACAGGGACGCGAGATTTAAGGGGAAATGGACCTGAGAGAGAAACGACAGAAAATCAATAATTGACTACATTCTCACAGATATGAATTTATGAAGAGAGGTGATAGGGATAGAAGTGGGTGATGAGGGCAAAATGGAGTTGGATAGTGATCACAACTTGATTACAGTGACGAAAATCTAGATAAAATCAAAGGAAGCTTCAAGGAGTTTTGGGAACTCAAAAAGGATGCCGACTGGGCGAAGTTCGAAGAAAAACTGAAACCAAAGCTTGCAACCGTACACAAGGCGGCAGTGTCGAGAAGATGGCCGACGCCATAGTTGCGATCCTAGTGAAGGCAGGGAAGGAAAGTGTAGGAAAGATTAGGGTGCCAACACGGGAACTTGGGTACAGAGTGAACGAAAAACTGAAAAGGGCCATAAAGGATAGAAAAGCTAAATGTGCTGCATACAGGAGAAGTAGAAAACTTAAGGGGGTGGAAAGCAATGAGACCATGGTAGCAAAGGAAGAATACCAACAAGCACGAAATAAAGTAAGTAAGATTAAAGACGACAACCGGAGAGTGCGAAATAGCAGTCTTATTAGGACGATAAGAACGACAGGGGGGTCGAGTTCGAATGTATTTTGGAAATGGGTGAACAAACGTAACAAAGGGAGTAACCCACAGAGTATTAAAGTACATGGCAGAGTTACAGAAGAGCAACATCAAATCGCATTAGAACTAGTCAAGCACTGGGAAACGGTAAACGATAAGCGATGGGGCATGGGGAACCCACCAGATTGTCCGAATCAGGTCGTAGAAAATCTATCGAACTTCGTGTGCAACGAAATCAAAACTGAGGAGGCGCGAAGGGTGATCTCAAAATTAAGGAATGGAAAAGCGGGAGGGGTGGACGAAATTCCTAACGAGTTTATCATAAAAGGGGGAGAGGAACTAACTGCCCTATTCAATTTAGCCATAGAAAAACAAGAGGTCCCAAAGGAGTGGAGGGAAAGTAAAGTGACATTTATTCACAAAAAGGGGGGAAAATACGTCTTGGAAAACTATCGAGGGATCTCTGTCAGCAGCAACATTGGAAAAGTCTTTTGTAAAGTCCTGTATGGGAGATCAGAGGAGGTGATTGAAGAGAAGGGTTTTTTGAGAGAAATCGAGAATGGCTTCAGGAAGGAAAGGAGAGTCACTGACAATCTTTTCACGCTATCCCAAACGATAGAATCCGCGAAAGCAAAAAAGAAAAAGATGTTTATGGCCTTTTTGGTTTTTAAAAAGGCATACGATAGAGTATGGAGGGAGGGTATGTGGCGCAAGCTGGAGGCTCTGGGCTTGGGAGGCGAGTTTGTTGGGATTATGAAAGCATTATATAAAGATGCACAGAGTGAACTGGGAACCATTACAACAAAACGCGTGCCTATGGAGATAGGCCTAAAACAGGAGTGTATCCTTTCGCCAGTTCTTTTTGCATTGTACATCAAAGGTTTAGGAGATGAACTACTGCATAGCCACGAGGGGGTTGCAGTTGGTGACTTGAAGATCCCAGGGCTATTTTTGCAGACGATATGGTGCTAGTGTCAGAAAGCGAAGATGGGCTAGCGAAGATGATGGGAATTGTTGGAAAATATGGGAACAAATGGAGACTCGAACTTAATGAAAGCAAGAGCAAAGTTATACCTAAGGGCCGCAAAGTGGACCCCACTCGAATGTGGAGAGTGGGGGAGTTCTGCATTCCGGAAGGTAGCAGGAGACTTCTTATTGTAGGAGAGACTAGTGACTATGAGTACCTGGGGGTAAATATAAACATCACAGGAAGAGGCATCTAGAGAAACCACACAAATAAATTGCTTCTGAGGGGGAAGCGAATCCTTAACCAAACGAAACTTATAGGGAGAGACAGTTCCAATAAGGTTTTCGTGGGGAAAGCCATTTGGGAAATGGTGGGTCTGCCAAGTATAACATACGGTACGGAAGTGGTACCCCTAAACCAGACGGCCGTAAAGAGCTTGGAAATCCTGCAGAACGAGGCAGGCCGATGGATAACGGGCTCGAGTAATACCGCAGCGCTAGAAGCAATCAGGCGTGAGCTTGGGTGGATGAGGATCAAGGACAGGATAGACATATTGAAACTCGGTTATCTTAATTATTTGGTAAATCTCCCCGATAGCCGATGGTGTAAAATAATGTTCCTGAGAACTTTCAACTCAAATATCAAGACGGGGGTGGATGGTCCAAGTGAGGGAGCTAGTAGAAAACTACTCATTGGAGATCTCGGACCTTGACGTTGGGGCAAACCAGGGTAAAACGATCGTCAGAGAAAGGGTCATGGAGGATTGTAACCGTAACTGGCGAGAGGGGGTCAAATCAAAGAGATCTTTGGGTGGCCTGCGTGATAAAGAGAAGCCTGGTTTTGAAGAGTACCTTGATGACACCTTTGGGGTCACTGTTGTTCAAGCTGAGGTCGCGGTCCCTGGAGCTGAGGGGAAAAATTGGGAAAAACAGTGAAAATGAGTGCCAGATGTGTAACTTAGGCGTGGTGGAGACCCAGGAACACTTTCTTCTAGAATGCCCAAAATACTAGTCTAAAAGAACAAGATTCACGGCAAGGTTGGGCGGTTAAAACCGCCCCCGGTTTTAACCGGCGGTTTTAACCGGTTTTAACCGCCCCGGTCAATACTCCCTCAAGTGGTCAATACTGGTCAATACTGGTCAATTGAAATTTTGTAAAAGACAATCAAGTAGTTTTAGTAAAAGAATGTCATATAATATTTGAAAAAACATTTTTTTTATTTATCTCAGTGGTATTTTTATATTAAAGTTGCTATTTATATGAAATATGAAAGAAATTGTATTGTATGTAAACTTCTTAATGAATAAAATAATACTATTTTGATATCATTTGTATGTACATGTAACCTCTTTTGTCCCTCTACAATAATAGATTTATGATTTATAAAGTTCAATTGGTCAATAATCCAATCGACCAGTATTGACCAGTATTGACCGGTTAAAACCAGTATTGACCACTGGTCTGGTCAATACTAGTATTGACCGGTTTTTTGCCAACCTTGATTCACGGGGAGTATAATGGGGAAGTGGGATGGGAGAATGAAGGACATGTGGTTAGGGGCGACTCAAAGGAGAGGGTTAATATGCTAATCGGAGAGATTGGGAAGAATGGGGCAAGGGATTGCAGTTCGTCTCCGATTGCTGGGAGGAGAGAAGAAGTGTGGGAATAAGGAGGCCGTTGGTAGAACAGGGGTAATCAAGGCCTTCTCATACGAGAACCGCGACAAATCAACGGCCGGCCAAAGTGTTATTATATATTACATTACTAATATGTTTTAAATACTAAAAGGGGGGCATAACTCTGGAAATACAAAATGGAGTTACCTGCACTTGTCATAGAACAGCATCATAGAACAGCTCCAGATAATATATCATAGAACAGCTCCAGATAATGTATCATAGAACAGCTCCAGATAATGTATCATAGAACAGCGTCAGATAATATATCATAGAACAGCTCCAGATATTATATCATAGAACAGCTGCAGATAATTTATCATAGAACAGCCCCAGAAAATGTATCATAGAACAACTACAGATAATATATCATAGAACAGCTCCAGACAATGTATCATAGAACAGCTAGAGATAATATATCATAGAACAGCGCCAGATGATGTTTCTTAGAACAGTGCCAGATAATGTATCATAGAACAACTACTGATAATATATCAGAAGAACAGATCCAGATAATATATCATTGAACAGCTCCAAATAATGCAGCATAGAACAGCGTCAGATAATATATCATAGAACAGCTCCAGATAATATATCATAGTACAGCTCCAGATAATATATCATTGAACAGCCCCAGATAATATATCATAGTACAGCGACAGATAATATATCATAGAACAGCTACATATAGTATATCATAGAACAGCTCCAGATAATATATCATAGTACAGCTCCAGATAATATATCATTGAACAGCTCCAGATAATATATCATAGAACAGCGACAGATAATATATCATAGAGCAGCTACATAGAGTATATCATAGAACAGCTCCAGATAATATATCATAGAACAGCTCCAGATAATATATCATTGAACAGCTCCAGATAATGTATCATAGAACAGCTACAGATAACATCTCCAGATAATATATCATAGAACAGCCCCAGATAAGGTATCATAGAACAAAGCCACATAATGTATCATAGAGAAGCCAGAGATAATATATCATGGAACAGTCAGAGATAGTGTATCATAGAAGATCAGCTCAAGATAATGTATCACAGAACAGCTCAAGATAAGGTATCTTAGAACAGCTCCAGATAATATATCATAGAACAACTCCAGATAATTATCGTAGAGCAACCACTGATAATATATCATAGAACAGCCCGAGATAATGTATTACAGAACAACCCCCAGATAATGTATCATAGAACATCCAGATAATGTATCATAGAACAGCCTAAGATAATATATCACAAAAGAGCTCGAGATAATATATCACAGAACAACCCAAGATAATGTATCATAGAACAGTCCCATATAATGTGCATTAGTGTCAGCCCCAGATAGTGTATAATAGAACAGCACCCGATTATGTAACATAGAACAGCCAGAGATAATGTATCATAGAACAGCCAGGGATAATGTATCATAGAATAGACCGAGATAATATATCAGAGAAGGCCCCGAGGTATATCACAGAACAACCCCAGATAATGTATCACAGAACAGCCCGACATATTGTATCATAGAACAGCTCCAGATAATACATCACAGAACAGCTCGAGATATAGTTTCATAGAACACCCCGAGATATTCTGTCATTCAACAGCCCTAGATAATATATCATAGAAAAGCCCCACGAAATGTTTAAAAAGACAGTCCGATAAAATATATCATAGAACAGCTCCAGATAATGCACCACAAAACAGAACAACCCTATAATAGGACAGTCCGTGATACTGTGTAAGAGAACAGCCTCGGATAATGTAGCATACAACAACCCGAGATAATGTATCATGGAACAGCCACAGATAATGTATCGAGATAATGGTTCATAGAACATCCTGCGATACTGTATCACAGAACAGCCCACGATGGTGTATCAAGGACCAACGGCAGATAATGTATCACAGAGCAGTCCTATATAATGTATAAGATAATGTATCATGTATCAGTCTGAGTAATGTATCATTGAACAGCTCCTGGTAATGTAGCATAGACCAGACTAGGCTAATATATCATTGAACAGCTCCTGATAATGTAGCATAGACCAGACTAGGATAATGTATCATTGAACAGCCTCAGATAATGTATCATAGAGCAGCCCGGGGTAATGCATCACAGACAAACCCGAAATAATGTATCATAAAACAGCTGCAGATATGGTCCCATAGAACAGCCCCTAAAATGTGTCATTGAACAGATCCAGGAAATGGCCTATGGAACAACTCCAGATAATGTATCAGAGTACAGCCCCGGTGAGGTGCCAAAGAACGGATCCAGAAAAAAAACCCACAGCCACAGAAGAGACAATGGCTCATAGACAAGCCCCAGGTATGGTCCCACATAACAGCCTCAAATAAGGTGTTATAGAACAGAACTGGCTGGCTAATGGCGTGTAGAAGAACTCCATATAATGCCTCACAGAACAGACCCAGATAAGGCCACATAGAACAGTTCCAAATATTGTCTAGCAGAATAGATCAAAATAACGTAGCATAGAAAAGCTACCGGAAAACGTCCCATTCAACAGCTCCGGATAACGTATCACAGACCAGATAATCTTCTTTTGAATAGCTTCAGATAAGGTCCCCTAGAACAGCCCCAGATACGGTCTCATAGAATAGACTCGGCTACGGTACTGTGGAACAACCCCTGATAATACCTCATATAACATGCCCAGATAAGGCCCCATAGAACAAGTCCAACTAAAGCTCATGCAATGACCACAGCCAAAGTCTCAGGAAACCGCACTAAAGCACTGTAGAATCATCCACAATTAACGTCGAAAATAATAACCCAATAAATATAATATTAAACCACCCACTTTCAGAATCCTCCACTGAGGGCGTCTGGTATATCCCAGGATCATCTCTAACCTATGAATCATTGAACTACCGACACAAGTGTATCATAGAATGGTCCACAACTAGTCTATCTATTTCTTTATTTGTTTATTATGATTTAACGACACCCTTGACAGCCAGGGTCATGTTGTGTCAGACGGTTTTATGGGTGGAGGAAGCTGGAGTACCCAGAGAGAATAGCCGAGCACCGGCGATCAACTGCCAGACTCCCCAACGTATTAACACCACATAAGCAGGGTTATCATCGGCCTAAGAACACAGCGTCGCTGTGCAATACGTGGGCAATACAACTAGTCTATCAGATATTCGGCTGATGCAAAAGTGTCCTACAAACATATCACTTGACGAATCATTCATAAGTCACAAATTACTTTGAAGTAAACCCCAAACTAACACCCAGACAACCACCATAAGCTACCGCCGTATGGAACCAACCCCAACACTGAATATTTTCTATCTTTGCCTGTATATATGTTTTTTACTACACCTATACTTGAAGATGTCTAAGCACGCTTTCCTGAAAGAAGGATTCATAATACTGTATATAACAGGGTTAGAGCAGGTATTAATACAAAATGTTTTCTGGCAGAATTCTATAACGACATCCACTGTTGCGTTTTGCTTTCTGTATTCGTCAATATGCATGAAGGAATTCACTACGTTAAAAGCCAGAACAGGTAGAAAACTTATAGCACACACTACACTGATGACCAGAAACATAACAGTCAGTTTAACTGTTCGAATTTTTACACCGCTTACGACTCTCAGTTCTCGAGACGCCCTTCTTGAGCCTGCATTAGCATTAGTGATTATTTTCCGTCGTTGACGTATGATTATAGCAATTCTGATGTAGAAGTATGCATACAAGGTAAAGTATACAAAAAAGTTCAAAAGAAAAAAGGTACCAAAGATTGTCGGAAAAGATGTATTCAAAACTCTGTCATCTACTGCGCAATCGGATCCGTTAAATGGCGTACCATAACTACTTAAATCATCTGTGTGGTAACCATACATAAATATCATTGGTAAACTAATTAATACTACATAAGTAATACAACCAGCAAGCATATATCTCGTCTTTCTCATTCCCAATGGATTTAAGGGATCAGAAATCTTTTTAAAGCGTTCGAACCCTATAGCACAAATAGTTATCGCTGAGCCAGTAATTAAAGTTGCACTAGTAAATCGAAATATTTTGCAAGGTATAAACATGACATCGCCATACATGTATGGATACCATAAGTCAACAATTTCAAAAGGAATTTGTGCAGCTCCAGTCAGCGTGTCAAACACAGACAAACCAAGGATAAGCAAATTCATAGCCGTCCGTTTAAATCGGGTATAATACACAAAGAAAACTAATAAATTCCCAAATATTCCAGCAATCATAGCGACGAACAAGAAACTGATAACTGGGTACATGCGACGTGCATGTTGGTCATTTATTTCCTGTAAAGTAATGTTATGCACATTGGCTTCGCCAACATTGGTCGTTACTCTAAAGTCTGCCATGGCCAGTTAACGTATTCTGTAAAAAGAAAAAAAAATTAACTCAGTATTATGTACATAATTTTTTTATTTATTTATTTGTGTTTAACGACACTTTCAACAGCCAGGGTGAACTCGCGCCGGGCAGTTTTACGGGCAGAGGAACCCGGGGTACCCGGAGAGAAACACCGAGCAATGGCGAGCAACTGTCAGACTCCCCAACATGCTAACTCCGCGCAAGCAGGGTTAGCATGTAGTTGAACATTACGTCGCGTGATAACCATAAGGTTCTAACTTCCAGTGCTTCTCACGAGACGATTAGTCAGTTGGGCTTATGGATGAAAACACACCCGCCTATTCTGCCAGCCAGCCGACCACCAAATCTCAATTGTAGGTCTTGAAAATAGCATTTCTGGTAACAACAGCAAAATAAAGGCAATTAGTTCCAAGCTTCAGGTCATCTGGTTTATAAAGTGATTAGTTTGTTTATTTAAACCGTACCGTGGCATACACAATCAGTCCAATCATCGTATGCATTTATTGGGAATCGTCAATTCACAGCTCAATAATTGTATTATATTATATTATATCTGATAGCCATAGTGTATAACACCCACTGTATATACTAGACAACGGGTGCTGTATATAATTATAATTTATGCGAACAACCTTTGACCTCGTTCGATTGTATTTTCATTCATTCATAAATTTCATAATGCAGGTTTGAATTCTTCGTTGAAGGAGTAAGTAATATTTTATCGAAATAATATCCAATATTTTCTATAAGTTTAACCCTTTACCCAACGTAACGGCCAAAACCGGCCAGCGCTATTCTCAAAAATCGCTAATTAATTTTCATTATTTTTTCATTGTTTGTCTCAAAAACATAGGTTATGACCCCTCAGTGGAACGAGCTCGTCGTAGAAATTCTCAGACTAGAGTGTCAATAATATGTAGGGTACTATTTATAGTTACAGCTACGTCCACGGTCAAAGTACTGCCCTAATAGTAATACATACATACAAACAAACATACATACTTATAAGTTCGTCTGCTACCTGAAAGTACAGCCCTAAATAGGAATTACACCCATATCGTCCGCTAGCCAAATCGTCCGCTACAATTTTACCCAAATCGTCCGCCACAATTTTACCCAAATCGTCCGCCACAATTTTACCCAAATCGTCCGCTATGAAATAATTATTTTGCTAATCTTTTATTTTCTTTTTCATTTATTTTTTTATTTATTTTTTAGGACTTTTTTGTCATTGTTATTGCTAATAATTTATATGTGCTCCTTTTGTATTTTCCTGTATATTTCACAGATTTTGATGTGCCCTACATGTATTTTAATGTGTTTTAATAATATACTATATTTATTTTTTCAAATATTTCCATTACTATATAAATAAATATATAAAAATAAGTAAAAAAAGCGTCAAAGTTGTTTTGTTTTTTTTCCTCGCCCAACCTCGATTTCTCTGGCGGACGATTGGGTAAAATTGTAGTGGACGATTCGGGTTCACTGGCGGACGATTTGGGTTAAATTGTTAGCGGACGCTTTGGCTAGCGGACGATATGGGTGTATCCACTAAATAGTAATACATACATACAAACAAACATAATTACAAGTTCGTCTGCTGCCTGAAAAAAAGTTTCGAACAAATGGTAAACAAAAAACAAAAGTAGACAATAATTAATGGAAATTGGAAGCTTCTCAGTTGAATATACATTATTCCAACATACTGTTTGAACACGGTAGAAAATCAACGTTCCCTTCAGCTTTAAGTTCGATTTCTTCGATAATAACAACACCAATTCAGCAGATGTAGTTTCATATTTATACCACCCCAGCAGCAGCAGAACCCTTAAACATTCTGCATCAGGAAGAAATGACAATGTCAACGAACAATGTTCTACAATTATTCTACGGAGCAACATTAAATGTACAGTACAAAATATGCACATACAGGGCCCGTTCACAGAAAATCCTGTAATGACACTACCACTTGAAAGTGTCAATCAATCGCCGTCATCGATTTTGTGGTATAAGGGGCGCAACTATGTTTGTCTCGTTCCACTTTCATTTGTCTCATTTTCTATAGAGGCCCGTGGGAATCAGAATAAAAGTGAATATTAGCCGCAGCGAGTGAAAACTTCTGTTTATTATCATTAAAAACAATATACATATAGTGTTTTTATATCTGGTTTATACAAGTCGTTGAAATATAGTTAATATTTTCTCGGCCAAGAACTATATTTCAACTCGTTGTATGAACCAGATATAAAAAAGCTATATGTATATTGTCTATATATTATATTATATTATTATGTTTTTGTATTATTATATTATATATAATATAAAAATATAATGTAATATAATTATATTATATATTATATTACATTATAGTATATGATATATATTATTGTATTATATATAATATAAAATATAATATAATGTAATATAGTTATATTATATATTACATTATATTATATTGTATTACGTTATATAATATATTATTATATATTTTATAATATAACTATACACAATATTATATTACTATATTATTATATTATATATGATATAATATAATATTATATTATTTATAATATAAAAAATATAATATAATGTAATTAGCTTACATTTTATTACGTTACCTTATATTATATATATGCATTTATGGCAATCATCAATTCACATATATTATATTATAATATATTATTATATTATACTTTTATATTATATGTATGTATTTATGGCAATCGTCAATTCACAACTCAAGAATTATATTATATTACATATTATATTATGTATTATATATTACATATTATATTATATTGTATTGAATTATATAACATTATATTATATTTCATTATATTATATTTAGTTTATTATATTATATTAGACTAGATTATATTTTTCATAATATCTTTTTCTCAAATGCCGTAATCCATTTCTCAATCTGGAGTAAGGAACATAAGTATATTGTCTATATATTATATCACACTCAGTCAGGTGAGAGATTTATGCAGGCAAGATGTTAAATCATTCAGCCCATTGTGCCTCTTTTTGTGAATTTTGCACTTCAGTTTTAAATTCTATGTCAGACAGAAGAGGTCCAACCCGTCAGAAACTGGGAAACTAATATTGTATTCCATCGTTTTATTCATGCGCCGCCCATTGTTAAAATAAAGTGACGGAAAAAAGAAAAGCAAGTTCAGTTCTGGCAATATAATATTTTTATCCGTAGACCCAATGTAGTAACATTTGACACATAGCTACCTCAGTGTACTGTCTAAAGAGTCTTTGGTTAAAATTCAGTCAACCGTGACCACGTGTGACGCTACATGGTTTCAACATATTTTTCAACAAATCATGCATCGGAGTATTTAATTAGAGACTGGCGACGGATCGCTTACACCACAGCGTATTGTTTTGTTTTGTGTCTACCGATGGAGCGGGTAATACCATGGAATATTTGATTAGTGTCTGGCGATGGATCGATTATACCACGGCGTATTTTAGTGTCTACCGATGTAGCTGGTAACACTATGGAGTATTTGATTACTGCCGGGCGACGGACCTGTTATACCACGAATATTTGATTAGTGTCTGGCGACGGATTAGTTACACCACATAGCAATTGATTAGTGTCTGCCGACGGACCTATTACATCACGAGTATTTGATGAGTGTCGGCCGACGGACCTGTTATACCACGGAGTATTTGATTAATGTTTGGTTACGGACCTGTTATACCACGGAGTATTTGATTAGTGTCTGTCGACGGACCTGTTACACCATGGCGTATTTGATTAGTGTCTGCCGACGGACCTGTTACACCACGGAGTATTTGATTAGTGTCTGCCGCCGGATCAGTTTCACAACGGAGTATTTGTTTAGTGTCTGGTGACGGACAGGTTACACCACGGAGTATTTGATTAGTGTCTGCCGACGGACCTGTTACACCTCGGACGGAGTATTTGATTAGTGTCTGCCGACGGATCAGTTACGCCACGGAGTATCTGATTAGTGTCTGGTGACGGACCTGTTAAACCATGGAGTATTTGATTAGTGTCTGCCGACGGACCTGTTACACCAAGGGGTATTTGATTAGTGTTTGGTGACGAACCGTTTAGTGTCTGCGGACTGGATAACACTGCAGGGTATTTGTTTAGTGTCTGCCGATGGACCGGTTATACCACGAAGTACTTGATTAGTGTCTGGTGACGGATCGGTTAAACCACGGAGTATTTGTTTAGTGTCTGATGACGGACAGGTTTCACCATGGAGTATTTGTTTAGTGTCTGGTGACGGACCGGTTACACCGCGGAGTATTTGTTTAGGGTCTACGGACGGACTGGATACATCACGAAGTATTTGGTTAGTGTCTGGTGACGGGCAGGTTACACCACGGGGTATTTGCTTAGTGTCTACCGACGGACCGTTACGCCACGAAGTAATTGCTTAGTGTCTGATGATGGACCGGTTACTACACGGAGTATTTGATTAGTGTCTGCTGACGGACTGCTTACACCACGGAGTATTTGATTACTGTCTCCCTACGGACCGTTTACACCATGTAGTATTTGATTAGTTTATGGTGATGGACCGGGTACACCACAGAGTATTTGATTACAGTATAATGATGGACCGGTTAAACTGCAGAGTATTCTGTTAGTGTCTACCAACGAACCGGTTTCACCACAAAGTATTTGATTAGAGTCAGGCGATGGATCGATTACACCACGGCGAATTTGTTTAGTGTCTACCGATGGTGCGGGTAACACCACCGAGTATTTGATTACTGTACCCCGATTATCTCTTTAGTGTCTGCCGACGGACCGGTTACACCACGGAGCATTTGATTAGATTGAGCGGTTACATCACGGTATGTTTGTTTAGTGTCTGGTGGCAGACCGGTCACACCATGGAGTATTTGATTAGTGTCTGGTGGCGGACTGGGTAACACCATGGAGGTTTGTTTAGTGTCTGGTGACGGGCCAGTCACACCACGGAGTATTTGATTAGAGTCTGGCGATTGACCAGCTACATCCTGAAGTAGTGGATTAGTGTCTAGCGACAGAGCGGTTACACCACGGAATATTTATTTAGTGTCTAATGATGTACAGGTTACACAACAGAGTATTTGTCTTCCGCCGGGCCGGTTACACCACAGAGTATTTGATTAGTGTCTTCCGATGGGCCGGTTATACCACAGCGTATCTGATTAGTGTCTTCCGATGGGCCGGTTACACCACAGAGTATTTGATTAGTGTCTTCTGACGGGCCGGTTATACCACAGAGTATTTGATTAGTGTCTTCCGGTGGGCCGGTTATACCACAGAATATTTGATTAGTGTCTTCCGATGGGCCGGTTATACCACAGAGTATTTGATTAGTGTCTACCACCAGACTGGGTAACACCACGGAATATCTGATTAGTGTCTACCAACGGACTGGCTACATCAGGGAGTATTTGATTAGTGTCGTCCAACAGACTGGTAACACCACGGAGTATTTGATTAGTGTCTACCAACGGACTGGCTACATCAGGGAGTATTTGATTAGTGTTTACCAACGGACCGGTTGCACCACGGAGTATTTGATTAGTGTCTAATTATGGACCGGTTACACAATGAAGTATTTGTTTAGAATCTGCCGATGGACCGGTTACACCACGGAGTATTTTCTTAATGTCTACCGACGGACGGTTACACCATGGAGTATTTGATTAGTGTCTACTAAAGGACTGGTTACCCCACTTAGGTATTTGATTAGTGTCTGGTGACGGTCCAGCTACACCATGGAGTATTCGATTAGTGTCCTGGCGACGAACCGCTACACCAGGGAGTACGGTGACCGGCTACATCGGGGAGTATTTGATTAGTGTCTGGTGACGGTCCGGCTACACCATGGAGTATTTGATTAGCGTCTGGCGACGAACCGATACATCAGGGAGTACTTGATTAGTGTCTACCGACGGACCGGCTACATCGGGGAGTATTTGATTAGTGTCTACCGACGGACCGGTTACATTAAGGAGTATTTGATTAGTGTCTACCAATGGACCGGTTACATCAGGGAGTAGGTGATTAGTGTCTATTAACAGAGCAGTTACATCATGGAGTGTTCGATTATTACCTGCCATTGGACTGGTTACTTCAGGAAATATTCGATTAGTGTCTACCAAGGGATTGTTAATCAAAGAGTGTTCGATTATTTAGAGACGATGGCCTGGTTACATCAGTGAGTATTCGATTTGTAACTACCAAGGGATTGTTAATCAAAGAATGTTCGATTATTTAGAGACGGTGGCCTGATTACATCAGTGAGTATTCGATTTGTGACTACCAAGGGATATAAATCAAAGAATGTTCGATTATTTCTGCGATAGACCGTTTTCTTCACAGCATATACGATTAGTGTCTGTCCTGTCGGTCCAGTCACATCAGGTGTATTCAATTAGTGTCTGTTGATGGACGGGCGGTTTATCAGGCAGTATTTGATTATTATCTGCCGACCGACCGATCACATCATGGAGTATTCAATTAGTGTCTACCGACAGACAGTTTATCAGTGAGTATTCGATTAATGTCTGACGAGGGGCCGGTTACACCAGGGCCAGAGAGTATTCAATTAGTTCCTCCCAATGGAACGGTTATTTTAAGAAGTATTCAATTAGTGTCCATCGGGGAATCATTAACCAAAGAGTATTTTATGGTTAATCAGGAAGTATTCAATGAGTGTCTTTCGACGGAAAGTTTCATTCGGGGTATATCCCATTAGTATCTGTTTTACGTCCAGTTACTTCAAGGTGTATTCGTTTAGTTGGTTTTTGGTTTAAGCATATTTTATTTGTTATAAGTTTGCAAAAAGGATTGGAGTACAAGTTATACAACTTATCTGAACTTATCTCCATAAATACAACAGAAAAACAATACATACATGCGGCTACAAGATATATAGATTGGTTCACAAATAAATAGGGATTTTCACTATTTACAATTGAAATGTATGTTGTTGAAACAGGCAGCCAAGAAATACGGTCTGGACTTAGGGAATGCATAGGGCTGGACACTGAAGCTGTTGACTTTCTCAACGATAGCTCTTGGATGGCAAGCTCAAAGATGAGGGATATATGACGTTTATAAAACGTTTCATCTAGTGCAGGAGAGAGGCTAGTCCGAGAATATAATGACTCAATTAAAGCGGCCCTTAGCTAGGATGAACGCATGGGTTTTCAGAAAGATATATTCGTTTTGTTTTGTTGTCAGTGTGGGTTTACCGTACAAGAGATCGGTTTCGGGTGATATATCAAAATCTCGAAGAGAATCGAGTAGTGTATTCCTGGGGCCAGAGTATCGAGGGCATACCAGGAGATTACCACACATACACTTTGGTGTAGGGCTGCACGGTATTCGGATTTGCGTACCGGTGACGGTATTGAAAACAATACCGCGGTATACCGGTATACCGTGAAACAATTCAGATTGAAAGCAAAATAAAACTGAAATACCTTAAGCCCTTGATAAATGCGATGTACACAGTCCCACCGTCCTTGATGAAAAACAACTCATGTTAGGAAGTTTATTGTGGGAAGATATGGGAAGGGGGGGGGGGGTCTACTAAGGGCAAGTTGAGCTGGCACTCAACATTGGTCGAATCGTATCCAAAATTGGACAATTCGTTCCTAGTAATTTTAGTACCTGGTCAGATAATAATCACAGAAGACAGGTATACTTCAGTCAATGTTTATTTATTTCCAATGTGAACAGCAAGACGAATTAATGATAAATGTTTTACAATGAATAAAAAAATATCTACAATGAGCACACTTGTTATCTAATCGTCTTCTCAGTCAAAAACCTTGACACAAGATTTTTACTTGAAGCACTGAACAGTGAACACACACGGAATGCACTATTGAATTTTCCACAACGTTTTGTTCGTATTGTGAGTATCATTAGATACGAATATCTAATGGTACTTGCAATAGGAACAAAACCTTGCTGAATTTTTTTATGGCAGCACTGGAGACTCAAAACTTTTACTTGAAGCACTGAAAACACAACAAGATCTCCGCCTAGCGGGGCAACATACGCCCGTGATGATCACCATGTGTGCAAAGTTTGAACAAAATAGCATGTAAAATGTTGAAGGAGTAGGTGACACAATATTGTAATGTTTTAAGTACTAAAAGGGGGCATAACTCTGGAAATACAAAACAGAGTTACCTGCTCTTGTCGCATGCACAATGGCAATTGGTGATCAACATGTGTGCAAAGTTTGAACAATTTAGCATGTAAAATGTTGAAGGAGAAGTGGACTCAATACTGTAATGTTTTAAATACTAAAAGGGGCATTACTCCGGAAATACAAAATGGAGTTATCTGCCCTTATCACATGCACAGCGGCAATTGGTGATCACCATGTGTGCAACGTTTGAATAATATAGCATGTAAAATGTTGAAGGAGTAGGCGACACAAAACTGTAATGTTTTAAGTACTAAAGGGGGCATAACTCTGGAAATACAAAAGAGAGTTACTTGCTCTTGTCACATGCACAACGGCAATTGGTGGTCAACATGTGTGCGAAGTTTGAACAATATAGCATGTAAAATGTTGAAGGAGAAGGCAACTCAATACTGTGTGTGATGTTCAAGTACAAAAAGGGGGCATAACTCTGGAAATACAAAATGGAGGTACTTGCTCTTGTCACATGCACACCGGCAATTGGTGATCACCATGTGTGCAAAGTTTGAACAATATAGCATGTAAAATGTTGGAGTAGGCGACACATGGTGATCCATGTGGGGACCAACAATATCAGGGAGAGAAGGTCAGTAAGTTTGGTGGAGTCGTATAGAGGCTTAGTCGGCAAACTGCTAAGTAGGAATGCAAGGGTAGTCTATCCGGGGTCCTTCCTGTCCTTGGAGGTGGGGACGAACGGAACTCAAGGATTTTGGCGCTAAATGAAGAGTTGGGGGACTACTGTGTTGATCTGGGAATAACCTTTATCGACCATTGGGACACGTTTTGGGGCAATGGGAGCATGTACGGGCGTGACGGGCTGCATCTTAGCAGGGTAGGGAAACGGGTATTGGGGGATAAAATTTTACGGGTAGCAGAGCCTTTTTTGGAGAGGAGCGGGGTGAAGTTAGAGGCAAGTATAACTAGAGTGGGCATAGGTGGGGTGAACAAGAGTGAGGGTGCAGAATAAGTTTCCAAGGCTAGCGCCAGAAAACAATGGGCCCAGTAGGCGGAAGCCAATGAACCTTGGTACCCTGCAAGTTGGTTGTAGCAACATCCAGGGTCTCCACCGGAAAGTAAGTGAAATTGCTACATTGACCGAGGCAGAGGAGTTTGATGTCATAGGCATAAGCGAGACGTGGGTAGGACACGAAGAACGGGTAGACCAAGTAAACGGGTGTGTGTGGATAGGTGTAGGGCGAACGGAAGGCCAGAAAGGTGGGGAGGGGTAGGCATGTACATTAAAGAGGATTTAAAACCGTCGATGATCACAGATCTGGAAGATATCATTACCTCGGCTGAGGTGTCAAAAGAAATTGGATGGGTAAAGATCAGTCTGAGAAACAAAAGTATTGCCCTTGGGATTGTGTACTGTGCGGTGGAGGGAAGTAAACCCGATTGGAATAACTCGATATACTCAACACTAAGGTCCAATATCACTGAACTAGAAAACAGGGTGCCCGGTATAATTCTGATGGGCGACTTTAAAGGAGACATAGGTGATAAGGAAGAAGGCATAGAGGGTGGGGACAAGAAAGTCAACAGGAATGGAAGGAAGCTGTTGAACTTCACAAATGAGCTCGGTCTGAAGATTCCGAACAGGGACGCGAGATTTAAGGGGAAATGGACCTGAGAGAGAAACGACAGAAAATCAATAATTGACTACATTCTCACAGATATGAATTTATGAAGAGAGGTGATAGGGATAGAAGTGGGTGATGAGGGCAAAATGGAGTTGGATAGTGATCACAACTTGATTACAGTGACGAAAATCTAGATAAAATCAAAGGAAGCTTCAAGGAGTTTTGGGAACTCAAAAAGGATGCCGACTGGGCGAAGTTCGAAGAAAAACTGAAACCAAAGCTTGCAACCGTACACAAGGCGGCAGTGTCGAGAAGATGGCCGACGCCATAGTTGCGATCCTAGTGAAGGCAGGGAAGGAAAGTGTAGGAAAGATTAGGGTGCCAACACGGGAACTTGGGTACAGAGTGAACGAAAAACTGAAAAGGGCCATAAAGGATAGAAAAGCTAAATGTGCTGCATACAGGAGAAGTAGAAAACTTAAGGGGGTGGAAAGCAATGAGACCATGGTAGCAAAGGAAGAATACCAACAAGCACGAAATAAAGTAAGTAAGATTAAAGACGACAACCGGAGAGTGCGAAATAGCAGTCTTATTAGGACGATAAGAACGACAGGGGGGTCGAGTTCGAATGTATTTTGGAAATGGGTGAACAAACGTAACAAAGGGAGTAACCCACAGAGTATTAAAGTACATGGCAGAGTTACAGAAGAGCAACATCAAATCGCATTAGAACTAGTCAAGCACTGGGAAACGGTAAACGATAAGCGATGGGGCATGGGGAACCCACCAGATTGTCCGAATCAGGTCGTAGAAAATCTATCGAACTTCGTGTGCAACGAAATCAAAACTGAGGAGGCGCGAAGGGTGATCTCAAAATTAAGGAATGGAAAAGCGGGAGGGGTGGACGAAATTCCTAACGAGTTTATCATAAAAGGGGGAGAGGAACTAACTGCCCTATTCAATTTAGCCATAGAAAAACAAGAGGTCCCAAAGGAGTGGAGGGAAAGTAAAGTGACATTTATTCACAAAAAGGGGGGAAAATACGTCTTGGAAAACTATCGAGGGATCTCTGTCAGCAGCAACATTGGAAAAGTCTTTTGTAAAGTCCTGTATGGGAGATCAGAGGAGGTGATTGAAGAGAAGGGTTTTTTGAGAGAAATCGAGAATGGCTTCAGGAAGGAAAGGAGAGTCACTGACAATCTTTTCACGCTATCCCAAACGATAGAATCCGCGAAAGCAAAAAAGAAAAAGATGTTTATGGCCTTTTTGGTTTTTAAAAAGGCATACGATAGAGTATGGAGGGAGGGTATGTGGCGCAAGCTGGAGGCTCTGGGCTTGGGAGGCGAGTTTGTTGGGATTATGAAAGCATTATATAAAGATGCACAGAGTGAACTGGGAACCATTACAACAAAACGCGTGCCTATGGAGATAGGCCTAAAACAGGAGTGTATCCTTTCGCCAGTTCTTTTTGCATTGTACATCAAAGGTTTAGGAGATGAACTACTGCATAGCCACGAGGGGGTTGCAGTTGGTGACTTGAAGATCCCAGGGCTATTTTTGCAGACGATATGGTGCTAGTGTCAGAAAGCGAAGATGGGCTAGCGAAGATGATGGGAATTGTTGGAAAATATGGGAACAAATGGAGACTCGAACTTAATGAAAGCAAGAGCAAAGTTATACCTAAGGGCCGCAAAGTGGACCCCACTCGAATGTGGAGAGTGGGGGAGTTCTGCATTCCGGAAGGTAGCAGGAGACTTCTTATTGTAGGAGAGACTAGTGACTATGAGTACCTGGGGGTAAATATAAACATCACAGGAAGAGGCATCTAGAGAAACCACACAAATAAATTGCTTCTGAGGGGGAAGCGAATCCTTAACCAAACGAAACTTATAGGGAGAGACAGTTCCAATAAGGTTTTCGTGGGGAAAGCCATTTGGGAAATGGTGGGTCTGCCAAGTATAACATACGGTACGGAAGTGGTACCCCTAAACCAGACGGCCGTAAAGAGCTTGGAAATCCTGCAGAACGAGGCAGGCCGATGGATAACGGGCTCGAGTAATACCGCAGCGCTAGAAGCAATCAGGCGTGAGCTTGGGTGGATGAGGATCAAGGACAGGATAGACATATTGAAACTCGGTTATCTTAATTATTTGGTAAATCTCCCCGATAGCCGATGGTGTAAAATAATGTTCCTGAGAACTTTCAACTCAAATATCAAGACGGGGGTGGATGGTCCAAGTGAGGGAGCTAGTAGAAAACTACTCATTGGAGATCTCGGACCTTGACGTTGGGGCAAACCAGGGTAAAACGATCGTCAGAGAAAGGGTCATGGAGGATTGTAACCGTAACTGGCGAGAGGGGGTCAAATCAAAGAGATCTTTGGGTGGCCTGCGTGATAAAGAGAAGCCTGGTTTTGAAGAGTACCTTGATGACACCTTTGGGGTCACTGTTGTTCAAGCTGAGGTCGCGGTCCCTGGAGCTGAGGGGAAAAATTGGGAAAAACAGTGAAAATGAGTGCCAGATGTGTAACTTAGGCGTGGTGGAGACCCAGGAACACTTTCTTCTAGAATGCCCAAAATACTAGTCTAAAAGAACAAGATTCACGGCAAGGTTGGGCGGTTAAAACCGCCCCCGGTTTTAACCGGCGGTTTTAACCGGTTTTAACCGCCCCGGTCAATACTCCCTCAAGTGGTCAATACTGGTCAATACTGGTCAATTGAAATTTTGTAAAAGACAATCAAGTAGTTTTAGTAAAAGAATGTCATATAATATTTGAAAAAACATTTTTTTTATTTATCTCAGTGGTATTTTTATATTAAAGTTGCTATTTATATGAAATATGAAAGAAATTGTATTGTATGTAAACTTCTTAATGAATAAAATAATACTATTTTGATATCATTTGTATGTACATGTAACCTCTTTTGTCCCTCTACAATAATAGATTTATGATTTATAAAGTTCAATTGGTCAATAATCCAATCGACCAGTATTGACCAGTATTGACCGGTTAAAACCAGTATTGACCACTGGTCTGGTCAATACTAGTATTGACCGGTTTTTTGCCAACCTTGATTCACGGGGAGTATAATGGGGAAGTGGGATGGGAGAATGAAGGACATGTGGTTAGGGGCGACTCAAAGGAGAGGGTTAATATGCTAATCGGAGAGATTGGGAAGAATGGGGCAAGGGATTGCAGTTCGTCTCCGATTGCTGGGAGGAGAGAAGAAGTGTGGGAATAAGGAGGCCGTTGGTAGAACAGGGGTAATCAAGGCCTTCTCATACGAGAACCGCGACAAATCAACGGCCGGCCAAAGTGTTATTATATATTACATTACTAATATGTTTTAAATACTAAAAGGGGGGCATAACTCTGGAAATACAAAATGGAGTTACCTGCACTTGTCATAGAACAGCATCATAGAACAGCTCCAGATAATATATCATAGAACAGCTCCAGATAATGTATCATAGAACAGCTCCAGATAATGTATCATAGAACAGCGTCAGATAATATATCATAGAACAGCTCCAGATATTATATCATAGAACAGCTGCAGATAATTTATCATAGAACAGCCCCAGAAAATGTATCATAGAACAACTACAGATAATATATCATAGAACAGCTCCAGACAATGTATCATAGAACAGCTAGAGATAATATATCATAGAACAGCGCCAGATGATGTTTCTTAGAACAGTGCCAGATAATGTATCATAGAACAACTACTGATAATATATCAGAAGAACAGATCCAGATAATATATCATTGAACAGCTCCAAATAATGCAGCATAGAACAGCGTCAGATAATATATCATAGAACAGCTCCAGATAATATATCATAGTACAGCTCCAGATAATATATCATTGAACAGCCCCAGATAATATATCATAGTACAGCGACAGATAATATATCATAGAACAGCTACATATAGTATATCATAGAACAGCTCCAGATAATATATCATAGTACAGCTCCAGATAATATATCATTGAACAGCTCCAGATAATATATCATAGAACAGCGACAGATAATATATCATAGAGCAGCTACATAGAGTATATCATAGAACAGCTCCAGATAATATATCATAGAACAGCTCCAGATAATATATCATTGAACAGCTCCAGATAATGTATCATAGAACAGCTACAGATAACATCTCCAGATAATATATCATAGAACAGCCCCAGATAAGGTATCATAGAACAAAGCCACATAATGTATCATAGAGAAGCCAGAGATAATATATCATGGAACAGTCAGAGATAGTGTATCATAGAAGATCAGCTCAAGATAATGTATCACAGAACAGCTCAAGATAAGGTATCTTAGAACAGCTCCAGATAATATATCATAGAACAACTCCAGATAATTATCGTAGAGCAACCACTGATAATATATCATAGAACAGCCCGAGATAATGTATTACAGAACAACCCCCAGATAATGTATCATAGAACATCCAGATAATGTATCATAGAACAGCCTAAGATAATATATCACAAAAGAGCTCGAGATAATATATCACAGAACAACCCAAGATAATGTATCATAGAACAGTCCCATATAATGTGCATTAGTGTCAGCCCCAGATAGTGTATAATAGAACAGCACCCGATTATGTAACATAGAACAGCCAGAGATAATGTATCATAGAACAGCCAGGGATAATGTATCATAGAATAGACCGAGATAATATATCAGAGAAGGCCCCGAGGTATATCACAGAACAACCCCAGATAATGTATCACAGAACAGCCCGACATATTGTATCATAGAACAGCTCCAGATAATACATCACAGAACAGCTCGAGATATAGTTTCATAGAACACCCCGAGATATTCTGTCATTCAACAGCCCTAGATAATATATCATAGAAAAGCCCCACGAAATGTTTAAAAAGACAGTCCGATAAAATATATCATAGAACAGCTCCAGATAATGCACCACAAAACAGAACAACCCTATAATAGGACAGTCCGTGATACTGTGTAAGAGAACAGCCTCGGATAATGTAGCATACAACAACCCGAGATAATGTATCATGGAACAGCCACAGATAATGTATCGAGATAATGGTTCATAGAACATCCTGCGATACTGTATCACAGAACAGCCCACGATGGTGTATCAAGGACCAACGGCAGATAATGTATCACAGAGCAGTCCTATATAATGTATAAGATAATGTATCATGTATCAGTCTGAGTAATGTATCATTGAACAGCTCCTGGTAATGTAGCATAGACCAGACTAGGCTAATATATCATTGAACAGCTCCTGATAATGTAGCATAGACCAGACTAGGATAATGTATCATTGAACAGCCTCAGATAATGTATCATAGAGCAGCCCGGGGTAATGCATCACAGACAAACCCGAAATAATGTATCATAAAACAGCTGCAGATATGGTCCCATAGAACAGCCCCTAAAATGTGTCATTGAACAGATCCAGGAAATGGCCTATGGAACAACTCCAGATAATGTATCAGAGTACAGCCCCGGTGAGGTGCCAAAGAACGGATCCAGAAAAAAACCCCACAGCCACAGAAGAGACAATGGCTCATAGACAAGCCCCAGGTATGGTCCCACATAACAGCCTCAAATAAGGTGTTATAGAACAGAACTGGCTGGCTAATGGCGTGTAGAAGAACTCCATATAATGCCTCACAGAACAGACCCAGATAAGGCCACATAGAACAGTTCCAAATATTGTCTAGCAGAATAGATCAAAATAACGTAGCATAGAAAAGCTACCGGAAAACGTCCCATTCAACAGCTCCGGATAACGTATCACAGACCAGATAATCTTCTTTTGAATAGCTTCAGATAAGGTCCCCTAGAACAGCCCCAGATACGGTCTCATAGAATAGACTCGGCTACGGTACTGTGGAACAACCCCTGATAATACCTCATATAACATGCCCAGATAAGGCCCCATAGAACAAGTCCAACTAAAGCTCATGCAATGACCACAGCCAAAGTCTCAGGAAACCGCACTAAAGCACTGTAGAATCATCCACAATTAACGTCGAAAATAATAACCCAATAAATATAATATTAAACCACCCACTTTCAGAATCCTCCACTGAGGGCGTCTGGTATATCCCAGGATCATCTCTAACCTATGAATCATTGAACTACCGACACAAGTGTATCATAGAATGGTCCACAACTAGTCTATCTATTTCTTTATTTGTTTATTATGATTTAACGACACCCTTGACAGCCAGGGTCATGTTGTGTCAGACGGTTTTATGGGTGGAGGAAGCTGGAGTACCCAGAGAGAATAGCCGAGCACCGGCGATCAACTGCCAGACTCCCCAACGTATTAACACCACATAAGCAGGGTTATCATCGGCCTAAGAACACAGCGTCGCTGTGCAATACGTGGGCAATACAACTAGTCTATCAGATATTCGGCTGATGCAAAAGTGTCCTACAAACATATCACTTGACGAATCATTCATAAGTCACAAATTACTTTGAAGTAAACCCCAAACTAACACCCAGACAACCACCATAAGCTACCGCCGTATGGAACCAACCCCAACACTGAATATTTTCTATCTTTGCCTGTATATATGTTTTTTACTACACCTATACTTGAAGATGTCTAAGCACGCTTTCCTGAAAGAAGGATTCATAATACTGTATATAACAGGGTTAGAGCAGGTATTAATACAAAATGTTTTCTGGCAGAATTCTATAACGACATCCACTGTTGCGTTTTGCTTTCTGTATTCGTCAATATGCATGAAGGAATTCACTACGTTAAAAGCCAGAACAGGTAGAAAACTTATAGCACACACTACACTGATGACCAGAAACATAACAGTCAGTTTAACTGTTCGAATTTTTACACCGCTTACGACTCTCAGTTCTCGAGACGCCCTTCTTGAGCCTGCATTAGCATTAGTGATTATTTTCCGTCGTTGACGTATGATTATAGCAATTCTGATGTAGAAGTATGCATACAAGGTAAAGTATACAAAAAAGTTCAAAAGAAAAAAGGTACCAAAGATTGTCGGAAAAGATGTATTCAAAACTCTGTCATCAACTGCGCAATCGGATCCGTTAAATGGCGTACCATAACTACTTAAATCTTCTGTGTGGTAACCATACATAAATATCATTGGTAAACTAATTAATACTACATAAGTAATACAACCAGCAAGCATATATCTCGTCTTTCTCATTCCCAATGGATTTAAGGGATCAGAAATCTTTTTAAAGCGTTCGAACCCTATAGCACAAATAGTTATCGCTGAGCCAGTAATTAAAGTTGCACTAGTAAATCGAAATATTTTGCAAGGTATAAACATGACATCGCCATACATGTATGGATACCATAAGTCAACAATTTCAAAAGGAATTTGTGCAGCTCCAGTCAGCGTGTCAAACACAGACAAACCAAGGATAAGCAAATTCATAGCCGTCCGTTTAAATCGGGTATAATACACAAAGAAAACTAATAAATTCCCAAATATTCCAGCAATCATAGCGACGAACAAGAAACTGATAACTGGGTACATGCGACGTGCATGTTGGTCATTTATTTCCTGTAAAGTAATGTTATGCACATTGGCTTCGCCAACATTGGTCGTTACTCTAAAGTCTGCCATGGCCAGTTAACGTATTCTGTAAAAAGAAAAAAAAATTAACTCAGTATTATGTACATAATTTTTTTATTTATTTATTTGTGTTTAACGACACTTTCAACAGCCAGGGTGAACTCGCGCCGGGCAGTTTTACGGGCAGAGGAACCCGGGGTACCCGGAGAGAAACACCGAGCAATGGCGAGCAACTGTCAGACTCCCCAACATGCTAACTCCGCGCAAGCAGGGTTAGCATGTAGTTGAACATTACGTCGCGTGATAACCATAAGGTTCTAACTTCCAGTGCTTCTCACGAGACGATTAGTCAGTTGGGCTTATGGATGAAAACACACCCGCCTATTCTGCCAGCCAGCCGACCACCAAATCTCAATTGTAGGTCTTGAAAATAGCATTTCTGGTAACAACAGCAAAATAAAGGCAATTAGTTCCAAGCTTCAGGTCATCTGGTTTATAAAGTGATTAGTTTGTTTATTTAAACCGTACCGTGGCATACACAATCAGTCCAATCATCGTATGCATTTATTGGGAATCGTCAATTCACAGCTCAATAATTGTATTATATTATATTATATCTGATAGCCATAGTGTATAACACCCACTGTATATACTAGACAACGGGTGCTGTATATAATTATAATTTATGCGAACAACCTTTGACCTCGTTCGATTGTATTTTCATTCATTCATAAATTTCATAATGCAGGTTTGAATTCTTCGTTGAAGGAGTAAGTAATATTTTATCGAAATAATATCCAATATTTTCTATAAGTTTAACCCTTTACCCAACGTAACGGCCAAAACCGGCCAGCGCTATTCTCAAAAATCGCTAATTAATTTTCATTATTTTTTCATTGTTTGTCTCAAAAACATAGGTTATGACCCCTCAGTGGAACGAGCTCGTCGTAGAAATTCTCAGACTAGAGTGTCAATAATATGTAGGGTACTATTTATAGTTACAGCTACGTCCACGGTCAAAGTACTGCCCTAATAGTAATACATACATACAAACAAACATACATACTTATAAGTTCGTCTGCTACCTGAAAGTACAGCCCTAAATAGGAATTACACCCATATCGTCCGCTAGCCAAATCGTCCGCTACAATTTTACCCAAATCGTCCGCCACAATTTTACCCAAATCGTCCGCCACAATTTTACCCAAATCGTCCGCTATGAAATAATTATTTTGCTAATCTTTTATTTTCTTTTTCATTTATTTTTTTATTTATTTTTTAGGACTTTTTTGTCATTGTTATTGCTAATAATTTATATGTGCTCCTTTTGTATTTTCCTGTATATTTCACAGATTTTGATGTGCCCTACATGTATTTTAATGTGTTTTAATAATATACTATATTTATTTTTTCAAATATTTCCATTACTATATAAATAAATATATAAAAATAAGTAAAAAAAGCGTCAAAGTTGTTTTGTTTTTTTTCCTCGCCCAACCTCGATTTCTCTGGCGGACGATTGGGTAAAATTGTAGTGGACGATTCGGGTTCACTGGCGGACGATTTGGGTTAAATTGTTAGCGGACGCTTTGGCTAGCGGACGATATGGGTGTATCCACTAAATAGTAATACATACATACAAACAAACATAATTACAAGTTCGTCTGCTGCCTGAAAAAAAGTTTCGAACAAATGGTAAACAAAAAACAAAAGTAGACAATAATTAATGGAAATTGGAAGCTTCTCAGTTGAATATACATTATTCCAACATACTGTTTGAACACGGTAGAAAATCAACGTTCCCTTCAGCTTTAAGTTCGATTTCTTCGATAATAACAACACCAATTCAGCAGATGTAGTTTCATATTTATACCACCCCAGCAGCAGCAGAACCCTTAAACATTCTGCATCAGGAAGAAATGACAATGTCAACGAACAATGTTCTACAATTATTCTACGGAGCAACATTAAATGTACAGTACAAAATATGCACATACAGGGCCCGTTCACAGAAAATCCTGTAATGACACTACCACTTGAAAGTGTCAATCAATCGCCGTCATCGATTTTGTGGTATAAGGGGCGCAACTATGTTTGTCTCGTTCCACTTTCATTTGTCTCATTTTCTATAGAGGCCCGTGGGAATCAGAATAAAAGTGAATATTAGCCGCAGCGAGTGAAAACTTCTGTTTATTATCATTAAAAACAATATACATATAGTGTTTTTATATCTGGTTTATACAAGTCGTTGAAATATAGTTAATATTTTCTCGGCCAAGAACTATATTTCAACTCGTTGTATGAACCAGATATAAAAAAGCTATATGTATATTGTCTATATATTATATTATATTATTATGTTTTTGTATTATTATATTATATATAATATAAAAATATAATGTAATATAATTATATTATATATTATATTACATTATAGTATATGATATATATTATTGTATTATATATAATATAAAATATAATATAATGTAATATAGTTATATTATATATTACATTATATTATATTGTATTACGTTATATAATATATTATTATATATTTTATAATATAACTATACACAATATTATATTACTATATTATTATATTATATATGATATAATATAATATTATATTATTTATAATATAAAAAATATAATATAATGTAATTAGCTTACATTTTATTACGTTACCTTATATTATATATATGCATTTATGGCAATCATCAATTCACATATATTATATTATAATATATTATTATATTATACTTTTATATTATATGTATGTATTTATGGCAATCGTCAATTCACAACTCAAGAATTATATTATATTACATATTATATTATGTATTATATATTACATATTATATTATATTGTATTGAATTATATAACATTATATTATATTTCATTATATTATATTTAGTTTATTATATTATATTAGACTAGATTATATTTTTCATAATATCTTTTTCTCAAATGCCGTAATCCATTTCTCAATCTGGAGTAAGGAACATAAGTATATTGTCTATATATTATATCACACTCAGTCAGGTGAGAGATTTATGCAGGCAAGATGTTAAATCATTCAGCCCATTGTGCCTCTTTTTGTGAATTTTGCACTTCAGTTTTAAATTCTATGTCAGACAGAAGAGGTCCAACCCGTCAGAAACTGGGAAACTAATATTGTATTCCATCGTTTTATTCATGCGCCGCCCATTGTTAAAATAAAGTGACGGAAAAAAGAAAAGCAAGTTCAGTTCTGGCAATATAATATTTTTATCCGTAGACCCAATGTAGTAACATTTGACACATAGCTACCTCAGTGTACTGTCTAAAGAGTCTTTGGTTAAAATTCAGTCAACCGTGACCACGTGTGACGCTACATGGTTTCAACATATTTTTCAACAAATCATGCATCCGGGCACTCCCATGTGTTTGAAAACCGTACCAAATCGAAGTTTTGACCAGTGCACATCGATTGCACAACATTTCATTTCAACTCGATTGAAAAGCAAAATGCCGGAATGTCCGAAGTTGATAGGGGAATGTCCTATGTTAATAAGGGAAGGTCTATTGCTCTAATTATGCAGGGCCAATCACAACGTCTCATCGCCCAGAAATTGGTGGTCCGTGAGTCAACGATAGCTCGTGTAGTTGAACGTCTTAGAGCCACGGGAAGATTAGCTGACTTCCCAGGAACGGGCGTCCGCGCGTTACGTCGTCACGTCTAGAGGACACATACGTCTCTCACACTTCCATAACCGATTTCAGACGGCGACGAAGACAACGAGTCAGGTTACATGCACTTAGTCGTCGAGAGTATCCAAGAACGGTAAGAAATCGGTTGAGGGAGTTCAGTTTAAGGCCACGGCGCCCCTACGTTGGTTCGTAACTTTCATCCAGGCGATGTCAACGTCAATTGCAATGGCTGCGGGCACACTCACCAAATCGGTTTCACTTGGCCCACTGATGACATGTGTTATTCACTGACGAGTCTCGGGTCACGCTTTACAGGTCAGATGGACAACAACGTTACTATCGACGTCGAGGTGAGTAATATTTGTGCGTTAAGGAAAACGCCAGATTCGGGGTAGGTTCTGTTAGGATTTGGAGGGATTTCTCATGGAGTGAAAAATCCTCTCGCTGTTATCCAGGTCAATCTTAAAGCCGTAACATATCGGGATCAGGTCCACATGCCTCACGTCCTTACACGTATCCATGCGCATAACCGTGCGTTGCAGCAGAATAATGCGGGGCCGCCCATTGCTAGGGTTTGTCGTGACTTCCTTAACCAAAACAATATCCCAGTTCTCGATTGGCCACCTTACAGTCTCGATTTGCCCTCGATCGAGCATTTGTGAGACGATATGGACAGGGGAGTCAAGAAGCGCGTCAACGTCCCAAACAACGTCGTTCAGCTCAGTCAGGTCCTTCTTCGGGAGAGGAATAACTGAACAGCGTCTTAGCCGACTAAAAGTTTGCGGCCTTTTCTGCGACTTCTTCCAGTTATCATGAACAACCCAAGAGCACCCAATGATCATGTAATACAACACTGTAAAGTTTATGCATTCCCCTTTCCACTGACACCGGCTACTGCTGGATACGCTGTGCGAATCATATTTGAGGGGGTTATAACGAAGATGAGTGCTATCGTTTTCGAAAAGCGAGTTGGTTACCTTGTTAATATTTATGTACCATTATGGGGGCATGTTAGCATCGATTCAAAAATTCTATCAAACATCATTTTTCTTTCGATTTCACAGCTTGTGCCGAGTACCTGTGATTGTATTCGGTGCTGTAATGGGTCCATTGGATCTATGCATAGCTCAAGCTTTGTTTTCAAACCCCACAAAAAGGTATGGCAATATACTTTTCACTACTTCCAAATGGAAAGGCCAGTTACCTCCCCTGTCGGCCGAACGTATAACATCATGATGAATACGGTCTTTAGAAAGGCGTCCAGTCATTTGATGGTTCGACGTTTCTCTGCTCTATCATATAGCAGTAATGAGAAATCTTCATGCTCAAAAAAAGGTCTTTTTGCTAACAATCGCATGGCTCTGACATTCATTGGAAACTTTTTACAGAAAAGCACTTTTACTGACGCCATCGAACACAGGCTGCAGAACCTCGGCTAAGCCACAGTTCACCATCAATGTCCTAACAGCCCAAACAAACTCAGGAGTAGATTTATCCCACCAAATCTGACATAGAAGGACTGAAACTCAGGAGTAGATGCATCCCACCCAACCTGATGCAGAAGGACGGAAATTCAGGAGTAGATGTATCCCACCCAACCTGGTGCAGAAGGACTGAAACTTAGGAGGAGTTGTATCCCACCCAACCTGATGCAGAAGGACTGAAATTCAGGAGTAGATGTATCCCACCCAACCTGATGTAGAAGGACTAAAATGCAGGAGTAGATGTATCCCACCCAACCTGATGCAGAAGGACTGAAACTCAGGAGTAGATGTATCCCACCCAACCTTATGTAGAAGGACTGAAATTTATCAGGAAATACCCACAAGTGAATGAATGAAGTAATGGTTTCGCGGAGACGGTTTAGGGAGAGAGCATTTCGATTATTCTCTGACATTTTGGGTTTTTGAAATTTATCGCGGGTCGCAACCATAGCATGCAACAGCAGAGGTGAAAAGGTTGAGAGAGTAGGCTTTAGACGTTCATCTTGGTGTGCTTTGGGCAGATGTCCATAAGACTTGGACCGCGACCAAAAAAAGTACTGGTCACTCCTGAAGGCAGTGTTTTCATGGCCTTACTTCTTATAAAGGCGAAAACAGACCGAACGCGTGCAAGCGAATTTTGCAGTGGGTGAATATTTTCGGAAGTGCGAATATTTCTAGTGCGTGCAGTTTTGAAGCCACGCCGAATCCGGGCAAATAAATTCGTACCACGTTAGCAATTTTGCCGTACGTCAGACAGTTTTTCGGCATGGACAAACACCACAGATTCAATAAAGAAAAAAGAAGATTTTTTGCTATATGGCTCATGATTCTTGAGAGAAACCGACATGAACGTCAATATTGGGTACACCCAATTTTTGAAAAGAGGAAAGGTCTAGGAGTATACCATCGATTTGCCCAAGAGTTGAGGAAAGATCCCGAGAGATTCCGATATTATTTTCAGAAACTTTGATTTTATTCTTGACGGAGCATAGAGATATTCAAATCTTTGCACCGCCGATATCAACTTCTCTTTTCATGATGATATGAGACGCGTGCGTCAAATAGAAAGAAGAACAAGATCCATTATCAGTTCACGAAAATATCACACTCGTTGTGGCCACTCACTCTACGTGACACTGTTTTAATTATCTACAGCAATTAATTCTACCGTCGGTGCGAATTCGCATGGAAAAAATCGCACGCAGGCGTTCGGTCTGTTTCCGCCTTTATGCTGTAATGATGGCTTCGGGATCATCCGGCGACATGTCAATGAGGGGAAAACGGTCTGTCTTCCCCCGACTGACTTGTCGCCGGGTAATTTAGTTCTGAGTTGAGGCGACTGTTTTGACTCCCGAGTTAAAAGAGTATTGTAAAATTGAACTCTGCATACTTCTATAACTGCAAAATATTTTTCAGAAACAGAAAATCAGATTCGGTTGCTCTGCGCTTTGCAGTTGCAGTAAAACAGTCCGTCTATGGAGTGTACAGTGGGCATTTGTGGTCGCTTCGGGCCATTATAACGTACGGCAGCTGAATCATATCGAAACGGTTTATCTATCTTAGCCCTGGACACCCCAGAGATTTGAGGCTCTGATTCCGTTTTGGTGTCTGGTTGTGCAATTATAATTGTCAGGGAATGGGTATGTTAAAAATCTGAGTTGACATCTTGAATACGAACAGCTTGCGATCGATCACTTAAGTATGACCTAAACCATTGTTTTTACTAAATCTTTAACCTTTGACTTCTAGAGACAGACTAAACTTGTCAATGAAGGAAGTGAATTTTTTCAACGAACTATACCCTTAAGGGACAGAGAAGAGATGTTTGTGTCGAAATTGTCAACAATGACTTGTAATATAATATGTAGTATTTGTATAGCGCAGGAATCACTTGCGTTTCTAATGCGTTCAATGTAAATAAATTAGTCACAAAATTGATTTTTGGATAAGAAAGTTTTCAATTCTTTTCTGAATGACTCAACATTGTCCACGTTCTTTATGTGTTCTGGTATCTTATTCCAGAGGAATTGTGCAACAAATGAAAAGGCTCGCTTCCCAATTTCTAAATTCACCTTAGGAACAGTCAAGCTGGTCGAAGATTCCTTTTAGATGACCGCAAACGTATAAGGTCTGATATGTATTGCGGTGCAAGATGATGGAGAGCCTTGAAAGTCTGTAGAAGGATCTTGAAAGCAATTCTTTCTTTTATCGGTAGCCAACTTTTGAGGATAGGTGTAATGTGATCTCATTTTTAATACCCGCTACTAAAATAGCAGACGAATTTTGAACATCGAGACGTTAGAAACGCATTTTAAAAATACGGCGGATAAAATTGTTAACAGACTTCAAGATAGAGAGCTCATTTCTGAATTAAACAAGAGCTCACGTATCGCTGAAGCAATAAAATGTCCCCTACCGGACTAATGAGCATTAATAATTATGCAAATGTTATAACCTGGAAGCGTTTCCAAAAAAGTCCGGGAAACTGATAGTTTGGCGCTTTTCCATATTTCCAAGTGCTATAACTCACAAGAATAATGCAATCAGAATGTAACTCAAACTTGATCTATAAGTCATCGTTCTATAGTAGGTTACCAAGAATGAAATCATTCCGTTGAAGAATTTCCAAAAAATGTCCGGAAAACTAAAGTGTGACTGACAGATTGACTGACAGACTGACGGATGGACAGATTGCAAATGAAGCTTGGTCTGCAAGTCATCGTTCTATAGGTTACCAAAAATGAAATCATTCCGTTCAAGCGTTTCCAAAAAAAAGTCCGGAAAACTGATATTTTGGCGCTTTTCCATATTTCCAAGGGCCATAACTCACACAAGAATACTGCAATCAGCATGAAACTCAAACTTGATCTGTAAGTCAACTTTCTATAGTATGTTACCAAAAATGAAATCATTCTGTTGAAGGGTTTCCAAAAAAAGTCTGGAAAACTGATATTTTGGCGCTTTTTCTTATTTCCAAGGGCTATAACTCACACAAGAATAATGCAATCAGCATGAAACTCAAACTTGATCTGTAAGTCATCGTTCTATAGTAGTTTACTAAAAATGAAATTATTCCGTTGAAGCGTTTCCAAAAAACTCCGGAAAACTGATATTTTTGCGCTTTTTCATACCTCCAAGGGCCATGACTCACACAAGAATAATAGCATGAAACTCAGACTTGATCTGTAAGTCTTCGTTCTATAGTAGGTTACAAAAAATGAAATCATTCGGTTGAAGCATTTCCAAAAAAAGTCCGGAAAACTAAAGTGTGACTGACAGACTGACGGATGGACAGAGTGCAAACCTACAGTCCCCTCCGGCGATGCCAGTAGGCGACTAATTAACACAGGAAAATAACCTAAAGGTACTCCCTCTCCATCCCCCCCCCCCAAAAAAAAACAATCAAAATCAGCCCTAATGAGACTGCCCCAGTCCATCCCTAACAATACCAACCACTGTCGTGTACAATCCGACAACACTGTCTTCTACACAACCACCAAACTTACGCACTCACTTCAGAGTGGTAACGTCATAATTATACAGCAAAAAGTAATTTTTAGACACATTTTTTCTTTCTTGGTGGAAAACAAATTGTTAACACCCCTACAGTCAGGCTTCATTCCGGGTGACAGTACAATTTACCAATTAATAGATATTGAAAACTAAATTGCTAGTAATATGGACAACAATAAAGAAGTCACATTAGTATTCTGTGATATAAGTAAAGCATTCGATAGAGTATGGCATGACGGATTCATTCATAAATTAGATTCGATTGGAATAAGAGGTAACCTACTCGCGTGGTTTAAACGCTACCTAACAAATCGCTCACAGTATGTGGTTGTAAATGGGGAGAAATCAAAAAATCAAATCATTAATGCTAGCGTGCCACAGGGATCCGTTTTAGGGCCCCTTCTGTTTAATATATACATAACTGATATTGTTAAAGATATCACTTCCAATATTAGACTTTATGCCGATGATACAACACTTTATCTGGTAATCGAAGATGCAGAATTAGCAGCAGAAGTTTTGAATAATGACCTGAGAAAAATTGCCCAGTGGTCTAAAACATGGCAGGTTATATTTAATCCTCTGAAGACTGAATCGCTGTATATTTCAAAGAGAGTAAATCCCACGCTTCGCCCCCATCTTTACGCATTGGAAACTCTATATCAATACTTCATTCTCCCGCTGTTTGATTATGCCGATGTTATATGGGATGGTTGCACGGAGACTAAATCAATACTCCTAGAAAATCTACACTTGGATGCTTTACGAACTATAATAGGGGTCACTAGGGGAACAAGTCATCAACTTATCTACAGGGAATCTGGTTCCATATCACTCCAAGAGCGTAGACAAATTAGTAACGTTGTATAAGATTATGTTCACAAACGTCCTAAACTACATTAGGCTGCTCATTCCGCAACCTGTATCAGAAATGACTTATTACTCGCTAAGATCTACGAACTTGTTATGGGAAATTAAATGTAACACGAACAGGTTTTCTAACTCGTTTCTGCCATCAGTAGTAAAACATTGGAACGGCTTAAGCGCAGATCTGCAGAACTGTACTTCCGTAGATCATTTTAAGAAGAAACTTGTATTGAACGACAATGTCGTCCCTGAGTTTTATTATGTGGGTAGCAGAAGGGAACAAATCGTTCACACGAAACTGCGGTTAAATTGTAGTGATTTAAACGGACATAAATTTGATGGATAAGATAAGATAATTTATTTTTACAGTATACCTAGATGGTTGCAATTACAATAATGGTTACAAATACATGTAATACATAAGTTTAGTGAACAGTATACTATAGGGGATGGCATGGCCAGATTGGCTGTCTACCTGTCACCCCCTGGAAAGGTGTGTAGTAGTTGCAAACAGACTGTGACCAAATGGTACTTACTCAACAAATAAATAATCAAAAAAGGGGTATGACGCTAAGTTGGAGTGGAGCTCGAGTGATTTCATTGTGAAGATGTAATAGCGCAATGTTTTCCAGCACAGAAAAGCCAGAGGGAGATTGGTGGACAGGGATTTATACACTGGTACCAAACAAGCTGCTCTGTTAACTACTCCATTACTCGTCGTTAAGGCCCTCCAAGTACTTCATGACTCTCTGGGAGTGATAGAAGGATAAGACTGCGTGCGCTGTGCGTTCTTGTCGGCCGGCGAATTCAGAGGACATCATACAGGTGTTGTTCAATGAATGCGCCTGCAGACAAGGCTTGCGTATTTCTTGTACTTGAGTAACGAACTGAGCACTAGTAGTAATGTATTTCAATAATCTCTTTGAACTTAGCCCCTTTGACAGATAGTTACTATGAGCTTTGTGTTCTTTGCATTAACAGTATCGTTGTATCGATATTACTGACAACAGACTCCTGTTGGGGGCGTTGAACGTATTCTTTGGTGTACTCGTTGGACAGTCGGAGTGCGTAGCAAGTTTGGCCAGGACAAGTGTTCCAGATAAAAGCAGAGTGGATGGTACGTCAAGTTTTTTTTAACTCGTTTCTGTTACTGGTGTTTCGAGTGGCGTCGTCGAGAGCATTCCAAAGTTTTGGAAAGGAGTATAAAGGGAGCTTATCAAAAGATTTGGTCCGTGTTTTCTCTATATGTAGGAGGCCAAATTGTCTGGTACTCCTACCAGATTGATTGTCTGCGACACTAAATATATCATTAAATGACGCCGGTAATCTACCATGTTTCCAGTCAAAGACGAACAGCAAAGCATGTAGTTTAAACAAGTCATCAACCTTAAGTAAACTGTTTTTCCTGAATAGAGGATCTGTATGGGCTTTGTATTTTCTGTTGTTAATTATTCGTAGTGATCGCTTTTGCATGTTCACAAGCTTCTTAATCGCCCTGGAGCTACCCTATACCTGGATTCCATAAAGTAGTTAACTGTGTATTAAGGCGTAATATAGTATTTTCATGGTTTCATGGGGGAGAATTCTCTTAACTTTGTTGAGTCTATAGTTCGCGAGTGCTATTTTTGAACATAATTGTCATAGCCTTGTGAGCCTTGTGAGCCTTGTAGGTCAAATGTTCGTCAATGTTTATTCCAAGAAACTTTAGGGATTTTCCGGCTTCAGTGGTCCCAACCTTTTCTATTATTTGGTTATTTATTTTTAGCTCTTGGCAAACATTATTATTGCTTCTTTCATTTGGGTTCAATATAATGTACGAGGGTTTTTTTCGCATTCAACATTAGATGGTTAGCAGAGCACCATCCGTCAACATTAGTTGGTTAGCAGAGCACCATTCGTCAACATTAGCTGGTTAGCAGAGCACCATTCGTCAACATTAGCTGGTTAGCAGAGCACCATTCGTCAACATTAACTGGTTAGCAGAGCACCATTCGTCAACATTAGCTGGTTAGCAGAGCACCATTCGAATAGTTTTTTTTTAATTTCATCATTAAAATACGTTGTTATGGGATTATTATGGGACCCCGAGTAGTGCTCACTAGTGTCATCAGCAAATGATAAGAATGTTGAGTGAGGTTGAGTCGCTAATATCGTTGATATAAAGAAGGAAAAGCACCGGTCCTAGAATTGAACCCGAGGAACACCACAACACTGGTTCGCAAGGTCTGATTTATGTTCTCCATACATAACATACTGCGATCTATTAGACAAGTAGCTTCTGAACCATCTGTTAGTGAGTACACGTATGCCATACTTTTCCAGTTTGCCTAATAGCATTTCATGATTTATCGTGTCAAATGCTTTTGATAGGTCCAAGAACAATGCCAAGGTACTGTTCTTGTCCGGTTTATTATTTTCTATTCCGGTACTTTTTAGGAGCTGGAGAACTGTGTGAATTGTACTATGACGCTTTAGGAATCCGTTTTGGTGAGGGTTTAGAATATTAAACCTGTTTAGGAAGTTTACAAGTCTCGTCTCCATGAGCTTTTCTGTTATTTTTGCGAATACTGGTAGTATACTGATCGGTCTGTAGTTAGTAAAACTGTGCTCGTCATCTGCTTTATAAATGGGTATCACTTTAGCAATTTTCATCCCGTCCGGTACTATGCCAGTAATGAAGGAAGTATTAATAATATGTGCAAGAAGGTGAGCTACTTCATCTACTGTTTGGTTTAGAAGACGTGTGGTGATGTCGTTACAACCTTTCGACAATTTAGGCTTCATTTTATTTATCACGTGGCGAACTTCTATTGGGTTAGTAGGAGTTAAATAGAAATTGTTTGGAACGTCGTTGTTCATATAGTTCAAGTAAGACTTATTTGATTTCGGAATCTTTTCGGATATTGTTTTTCCGATATTCACGAAGAAAATATTGAATTCTCTTGCTATGTCACGGATCTCGTTTATTTCCGTGTCATCGTGAATGAAAAACGAGGGTAAGTTGGCTTCGCGTTTTCCCTTATTGATGGCGTCGTGTAAAATTTGCCATGTTTTTCACGTATTAGTTTTGTTTTCGTCTAGGGTATCCCTGTAATAGATTGATTTACATTGTTTTTTAACCTTATTGAAAATCCTGCAGTAGTTTTTATAGTTTTGAATATTCCGTTCAGTGGGCACTTTCAGTTTTTTTTGTGGTAGAATTCTTGTTTATTGTTAGAAGATATGACAAGTCCTCTGATCATCCAAGGTTGTTTTTTGATAATTTTTTTACTCTGGCGGACACGTTTGAAGGGGAATGCTTTTTCATAGGCCTCTAAGTAGATGGTTAGGAAGGTTTCATAAGATATGTTAGGACAATTAGCTTCGAATACTGGGGAAAAATCACATTTTGATAGCAGAATTTTGAATTCTTCTATACTCTCAGGATTTATAATTCTTTTCACAACAAAGTTTGGTGAATCATTCAATTTAGGTGCCTCTTCAATATAAAAAACACCAAAGTGGAACAATCATTAATAATCCACCATAATCTCCATCCTGGCAGGCATGCAATACATTCCAAAGGACAATGATTAGGAGATATATTCTTCCATGACTCTCAAAGAAGAAAGTCAAATCCTGGGTCACCCTACAGTTTTGATATAGATTGGGCGTCACTACTGCTGTGTTTTTGGTCGCTTGTTGTGGCAATAGTAACATGCAATTATGGCTTGATAGGGAAAAACAATTATGCTGTACACATGTGACAAAAATAGCCGAATATATATACAGGTAAGATGGATGCAACATCCCCTTATAAAAAAATTGTGGTTTTGTGATATCCTGGATAGATCAGTGAATGGGGGTGGGGTGGGGGTGGGGGTTGATGAAAGGTGAAAGCATGGTCCTTCTAGGTTCACTTGGTAAGAGAGATGAGAGGGGAAAAAAGAGTAATACTAAGTTTGATGAGAAATTGACAATAACCCTCCCCGGTTGGTTGATGTATCAAAGGTGGTCATGAGATAGTAGCCGATTAATATTGTTGTCTGGGCAGCCAGTCAATTCTCCCAACCATCCGCTCGTTCGCGCGTCCACCTATCAGCTTGAATGGATGAAAAGAACGAGCGAGCAGTGGGAGATTCAATGAGTGCATGAATAACAGAATAATAGCGAACGAATGAATAAGCTAGTGGAACCCTCAATCAAGTGAATGAAAGAATGGGCCAGCTGAGCGAATGGACGGATCGATGAATGCGTAGTGGCGAATGAATAAGCTAAATGATGCATTTCACAATTGGCATCAACTCTCTTATTTGATTGTATAAACAATCACTGCATTTAGTAACTACATATCTGTGTCGAGCAGGCAAGTAAACACATTTTTTTTTCAAGTGACAGTATCTGATAGGGGTTGAGGGGTTTATCGTAAGTGGTCAGTTAAATAGTTCTCGGGCAGTCAGAGGGTCGACTCACTGGCACGTCCACCCGCAAGAGTGAATGAAATAAATGAGTGAAAGAATGGATGAGATTGAGAGAATTAACAATTTGTTTAATTTCTCAGACTGGAACAATGAATGGGTCGAAGACTGACACTGCCATTCGTTTACACTCTCACTCATCCACTTAATACAGTGAACAAAATGAATGAACTAACGAATGGATGACTGAATGATTAAGAGTGGTTTAACGATTGGTTTAATTTCTCAGACTGGAACAATCAAGGGGTCGAAACCCCACACGTCCATTCGTTTACACCCCCACTCATGCACTAAAGATAGTGAAGGAAATGAATGAGCGAACGAATGGATGACTATGATTAAGTGTGAGAAATGAAGGAAGCCTTCATAAATGGCAAGGGTTATACAATTTAGTCATGGTACTGGAAGCTGAGTGGTTACGAACTCTCGCTATGATGAAATTATATTAGGTAAACATCAAAGGAATACTGCTATTTGGATGCATCAGATGAGAGTGACTACCAAGGGTTAAAATGGCTTGTTTATTAAGGTCGTTTACTAATAGCAGTTTAATGGAGCGTTACTTCTCAGGCTGGGGTAGATAACTACCCCAAGCATCCAATCGTTCAGTCATGCACCCAACCACTCGAACGAATAGATGAATTCGTGATTCAACGAGTGTGTTAGTGGACGAATGAGTGAAAGATACAGTGCGGGGTGAATGAATGAGCATTTGAGTCGTTTACAGCATAAAATATTCGTACATAACAATGACGGAACGAATGGATTAGCAAACAAATAAATGAATTGTATAGTGTGGAACGAACCAGCTTATGGGTCTTTTGTAGCTGAGAGTGATTAGGCAGATCTTCAAAGTATGAATAAAAGAATAAGTGGAGGAATGGAATGAGTGGTAAAAAAAAAACAAACAAACAAACAAAAAATCGGATGGACTGGTGTTGTTTTTGTCAATTGTGATTGAATGAACAGAGAGGGAGGAACACAATTACACTGACTGTCAGAGGAATCTAATCGTACGACTGTTTCATCAAATAGTTACAATTTGTATAACAGACAGTTCCTACCGAGAGTATAATGAGATTATCACGAATATTGGTAAATGATATAAACATCATAGGACAAATCTGATGTGGATGGGGCGGGCACCAAATTGGGCTCCAATAATTAATGTTGATAACTAATAGATGCGTTCACACATCCATTCACTCACACACTCACTCGTCCACTCGAGTGGGTGGACGAATGAAAGAGTGAAGGAACAGATGGATGAATGAGGGGCGAGAAAATTAATGAATGGAATAGCATTCACCTGACCATTGACTGGCTGGTCAGTCGACTGAGCGTATGATGTATGACTGAACGGGTATGTGTTGAAGAATGGAATAGTTGAAAAAGTGAATACCTGACTGAACCAACCGAACAATGAGTGAATGAATGAATGAATGAATGAATGAATGAATGAATGAATGAATGGGTGAATGAATGAATTTCCAACTTCGGTATAACTTAATCTGTTAGTGGTAGCTTCTACTTAATTTGAATTATTAGACTGATACATTCATTCACCCATCCATCCATCCATTCATACACTCACTCACTCTTCCACTTGAGTGGGTGAACGAATGAAAAAGCGAAGGAACAGATGAATGAATGAGTTTATGATAAGGGGCGAGAAAATGAATTAATGAAGTCGCATTCACCTGGTCATTGACTGGTTGGTCAGCCGACTGAGCGTATGGTGTGTGACTGAACGGGTATGTGTAGAAGAATTAAATAGTTGGAAAAGTAAATACCCGACTGAACCAGCCACAGAACGAACGAACGAACGAACGAACGAACGAACGAACGAACGAACGAACGAACGAACGAACGAACGAACGAACGAACGAACGAACGAACGAACGAAAGAAACTATTTTTTATGTTTTTACCATTCACCGTGACTAGCCAATTAGTCATATGAGAGAACAAATCAACGTACAAATGGAATCTTTCACTACAGAGAATGTATGACTGAATGAATACTTTGTCCAATGAGCGAGGATTCTCCATCTAAAGTTGTCTAGCGAACATTCAAATCGGGTGAACAGGCGTGTCCTACTTGAGAATATAAACAAGGAAGAAGAAAACTAAATATATACACTATATGTATACTTGCGGTACTTGCTTCGAGTATAAAGTATCTTCCATGAATTATCAAAAACATTATAGTTTATTAGGTTTATTTGCCAGGCTGGTACTGACAGTCTGTCAAGCATACGTCCACTCATTCCTTCACCCATTCACTTCCAGTGAGTGAATTAGTGAAGGAATGAGTGCACAACTGAGAGTGATTAAGCACAGTGGCGGCGTCAGAGTTACAGAAGTGAGGGGGTACAGGTGGGTATTTCCTGCCGCGCGTAAGGTTTCAAAAAATTTCTCAACTTCCGGAGGGGATACCCCTCTCGAAGTTGAGAAAATTTTTAAAATTTACGTTGTAAATGGTGTTCTCTGGAGCATTCTCAGACAATTAAATTAAAACAGTTTTATCCTTTTGAAACTTACTGGTTAGGTCTTTCAGTTATAGAAAACGTCGTACATGGTGACATTTTAACGGAAGAACGCTGTTGTAAAGTGTGAACACATAGCACCAAACGACACTCAGATCGCATACTCTTAAGCGGTATGTTTTAGACCCTTTGAACGCGACACGCCTTGTTGCAATTTGGGACCTCGACACTTGTTTGTTATTTGCAGCTAGTGTGTGTGTGTGGGGGGGGGGGGGGGGGCATACACAAACATAATTTAAAAACTTCTCTGATTCAGTGCACTTGGGAATGTGGAATTAAGCATACCCACCATTACACCGCAACGTTCAATACAAAATTAAAATGAATATTTTTTTACTTCTCTTGGCGAAAAAAGTGGAGGGGTAAGTACCCCTCCATACCCCCCCCCCCTCCATGGAGCCGCCACTGATTAAGCAGCTTTTGGCTGGAGATAAATGAGTGAGTAAAGAGTTCATGTGGTCAAGGAACACTGGGATTGGTAAACGCATCTTACTTTGACGGTATGAGCATCAGATGAATACAATTATCTAGCAGCGTTAAACAAGACAATATGTTAAACAAGACAATATATACCAATTTGCAATTGGTTTATCTATAAAAATAATTTAATAGATATGTTTAGAATAATTATGTTCTTCGGAGGCGGTAAGTTATTGGACTGCTACCTACTTAATTTGACTGACTTGGATAGATATTCGATCACACACATGTACCAAATCAAATGGTTTCGCGCGCCGAAGGCGCGCAGGGGCGATGTCGGACGAGCCCTTTCGATCCTTCTCTTACAGTGTATTAGTGGTTCTTTTACTTTTGGATTTTCTGCACAATGTCTTGACGTGTCAAAGGAGGAGAGGGAAGGAGCAGGTTTAGCGGCGTTTGTGTGTTTTCCTTTTTTTCTTGGAGGGAGGAGGCTGTGACGGTGATGTTGTTGTGGTGGTAGTTGATGTGTTTTGTCTGAATTTAGTGCCCGTGCTCTTGCAAATGCTTCTTGGATTCTCGTGGCTTTTTCGCTAGACTCTGTTGCTCATTGGATGATTTCATCTAAGTACTTGTCTTTTGCCGAGTCTTGAGTGGCTGCTATTATTTTCCTTTTGGGGATTTTTTTCCATGTCCAAAAACTGAGTGGGGGATTAGTTCTGATCCTTGTTTTGTGTCTGGGAGGATTTATTCCACCTTCAGACTTCGACTGGGGGAATAGTTGTGAGTCTGTAATTTGACTGGGGGGAATAATTCCACTTATACAGTTTTGGACTGGGGTGATTAGTTCCTGGGGGGATTAATTCCTACATTCACTAGGACAGCTATTCGATTACATACATCTACCCACACGCCCGGGCAATATATTCCGATTTTACAATTGGTGTATCTGTAATAATAACTTAATATATCAATTTAGAATAATTATGTTGGAAGTGGTAAGTTGTATAACTGCCACCTAGTTAATTTGACCGACTTGGAAAGTTAATCGATCACATTCAAGTACTCACACGCCCACGCGTTCACACACTCACCCATCCACTCAAATGAATAAATGGATGAATGAATGAACGAGTGAGCGAAAGAAGATGGATTAAAAAGTGATAATGCATCTTGTGGCTGTGGTCATGTATATGAAGACACTGAACACTGTTTATTAATGTGGTCTCTATATGCAGAACAAAGAAATTGGCTTCTAACAAAATTGGGCCACACCACTAATATCACTCTTATGCTATATGGGCATACGGAGAAAACTGCCTTGGAAAACGCCAGTATATTTAGTGCGGTTCAAGAATACATTAGAGAAACAATGAGATTCCAGTGAATGGTTTATTTTCCAGTGGAAACGAATCCTGACAAGACCTTTGCTGTATTGGGTGAGAGAGATTTTAGTGGGCCTATCATATAAATGAAAGTAGATTGCCTCCACACCCAATAGATAGGTAAAAGATATAAAGGAGATGATAGGATATAGTGTGGTACTTTCTTTTTCTTTCTAATTCATTGCATCAGTTTCTGTTTTCTGTGGATAATGGAGGTAAAAACTACTACAGGCTTAAACTCTGTTTACCGCGCTCCCGCCGAATAGATGCCAGTATCTTCGTTGCTGTGTGCCGCTCATAGTTTGACGCTATCCTGACCAACTCGTCACAATACCACCATTTCACACCAATTCTGTACAAACCGACAGCCGAATCACAGTACAGTTGCAGGTATACTCATGCAAACACCCAGAACGGATATGGACTGGGACAATTTACCTGTGGCATAAACTCTTTTCAACACCCCCCCCCCCCCACCCCCAATTAGATGTCGGAATCGTCGTTGACTGGTGCAGCTCATAGTTTGACCCTCACCCGATCGACTCACTCCCAACTACCACATCACAACAACTCGCGTACATACCGATAACGCAACAAGAGGCACACCCATGCCATCGCCGAGAGTGGATACGGGCGTTGCTGGGTATCGCACGCTGCTTGACCCTGCTCAGACCATTTCACTAAAAACTACAGCAACAAACTGAGGTGCATTTAACCCACAAACACTCTGTCTATCTCAACTCTCTTTTTTTTGAGGGGGGGGGAGGCTGCTTCAAATACGGCATCGTGTGCTGGATGTGAGTTTCGGCAGCAGGGGGCAGGACCGAGTCGGAGACAGACAGTCCTTGTGAATGAAGGCTCGTTCTGGGACACAACGGGTGACAGACTATAACTGTCTGAAGAACAAGGACTATCCCTAGAATCATCCAGGGCTGTGGTAATTGTAATTTGTAATTGTAATGAGTGTAATTAATTACATGTTTTCAAAGTCATTGGGTGTAATGAGTAATTGAGACCTTTGTCAATTACATGTAATTGAAAAGTAATTAATTACAATTGGAAATATCATGTAATTTCAGTTACATTTCAATAACATTTAGTCACAAACATGAGTGTAAAAAAATTTTAGAAAAGTGTCACACAGTTTTGATTATGCTGCATTGGGGCATATATAGAAAAAATGTAGTGGTGACTAGCTATTCCTACCTCTTGGTTAACTGATGAACAATCTTGTGTGGTGAACTGAATGTTCGGGAGTTTGAGTTTCTTGTCCTGATAATCTTTATGTCTGTGATTTGTCTCATAAAAAAACTATTGAGGCTAGTTTCAGTATTTTAACAGAATGGAATGGTTTAGCGCGCTGAAGGCGCGCAGGGACGGTATGGGGAACAAGCCCCTTTCGACCCTATTATTTTAACAGTGACTGCTGAATTTATATTATACCTTATTTGATAAACTGAAGCTTGTGTTTGTGTGATGTATTAATGATGAACTACTCTGTTGAAAACGTTGTCTTTAATGGTGGCCTTTGTTTGAGCTAAACCGATTTAACACCTTTAAACAATACAGTTAACTGCCTTTTGTCTGACCAGCTTCAAAGACATACAATGGAACATAAAGGTAATATTGATATTAAAACAACATGACAAAGCATGACATTTCTCAAATAGAATTCACACAGGATATCGCCGACAAAATAATGGAAAAGATTAGTAATTTGTTTCTCTCCGCAGCCAAGGCCTCGTTTGGCCAAAAAAAAAAAACGATCTAGTAAGCATATGTGCAATCATAAACCGTGGTTTAACTCTTCATGCAAAGAGGCTAGGCGGGAATTTAACAAGGCCAGAAAAAGATATGCTGTGCGTAGAGACGTAGAGGCTAAGGCATTTTTATCACAGTGTAGTAAATTATATAAAAATTCTATTCGAAATGCAGTGCGTGAATATAAGGCAAACATTGCACGAAAATTACGTGCGGCCCAGAAATCCGATCTACGATCATACTGGCAGATTTTGAACAGCACAAGCCAAAAGGCAAACCCACTTGTAAAAATCACTGACATGTTCAATTTCTTGAAAATGTCCCAGGAACAACGTATTGATGATTCGGATGCAGAAACTGCCGTCCTCGAAAATGTTAACGGTGACGATTATTTAAACAGCAGAATAAGTAGTGACGAAATCCTCAAAGCTATAAAAAATTTAAAGTCCAACAAGTCCCCAGGGTGTGACAATATTCTGAACGAGCATATAAAATTTACGTCCAATTTTATGGTGCCAGTGTACGAAGTGTTGTTTAATAGTATTCTGGATACCGGAGTTGTCCCTGATTCTTGGTTAACCGGTATTGTATCACCAATTTATAAAAATAAGGGCGACCCCAATCAGGCTGAAAACTATAGACCCATAACAATCCTTAGTTGCCTAGGAAAGCTGTTCACAAAAATCTTAAATTCTAGGTTAAATGAGTTTGCTGAATGGAATAATTTAGTGGGTGAAACTCAAACTGGTTTTAGAAAATCTTATTCCACTTTGGATAATACTCTCACTCTACACTTCCTGTCGGATATCACTAATTTTTGGGGTAAAAAACTCTTTTGTACTTTCATTGACTTTAAGCAAGCATTTGACACTATCTGGCGGGTGGGTTTATGGAAAAAGTTGCTCGATTCGGGTATAAACGGGAAATTATTGACGGTCATTATAAACATGTATAAAGGTATCAAATCAAAAGTAAAAATGTGTAATGAGTATTCAGAGTATTTCTATCCGTCAATGGGTGTAAGGCAAGGAGAAAATCTTTCACCCCTCCTTTTTTCCATTTATCTGAGTGATTTAGAAAAGTTTTTGACGCAGAATAATGTAAATGGCTTATTAAGCATACAGGAAAACATTACAGCAGAATTATCAGTATTCATACGGTTGCTCATTCTTCTATACGCAGACGATACAGTTCTTTTAGCAGAGTCTAGTTCTGACATGCAGAAAGCCCTAGATAAGTTCTCGGAGTACTGTCTCCAGTGGAAGTTAATTATTAACCCCCTGAAAACAAAAGTAATGGTATTTGGTGGAAAGCGCCATCCCCACCGTTTCAAACTACAGAGTACAGAAATCGATTATGTTAATGAATACAAATACTTGGGTCTGATATTTGCAAAGTCTGGAAAATTTTTTAAAGCTAAGAAAGACTTAGTGAATCGGGCCACTAGAGCTATGTATTCAGTAATCAACAGAGTAAGACAATTTTCCCTCCCGTTCGATACTCAATTAGATTTATTTTGTAAATTGATTCGACCAGTTCTCCTGTATGGATGTGAAATTTGGGGCTTCGAAAATACAAAATCAATAGAATTACTCCAGTTAAAATTTCTGAAATTTATATGCAAATTAAAGCCAAGTACATCTTCAATTTTTGTTCATGGGGAATTAGGTACAACACCCTTAAATATAGAAATAAAGTGTCGCATTATTGCCTAACAGTAGTCCAACGAAAATTAACTGCATACTTTATACTTACCTCTATGCCTTAATGGCTAGCGGTCAACATCGGAACAATTGGCTTGGTAATGTACAGACAATCCTCAACAACTGTGGTTTGTCATACTATTGGATTTCACAAACCTGCAGCAATCCAGACCTGTTGGTTACAGAGGTAAGGAGAATACTGGTAGACCAGTTCCAACAGGTGTGGTGGTCCGATGTTGGCTCATCAACAATGTTTAGTACCTATAGGCTTTTTGACCACACTTTTGAAATGAAACACTATCTGACCTGCCTGTCATTTGCTGATGCTGTAACACTCACTAAATTTACCACGTCAAATCACCATCTACCCGTGGAAACTGGCAGGTGGCAACACCTACCTAGACACGAGCGTTTATGTAAATTATGTACTTTAAATGCTATCGGGGACGAATACCACTACATTATGGAATGCCCCTCGTTAGTAAAAGAAAGAAAGAAGTGGTTACCTCCCTTTGTCCACAGATACCCATCTGCCTACAAATTCAGAGAGCTCTTTGCATCTAGAAACTACACAATCCTGATAAACCTGTGCAAATTTATCCGAACCATGAACACGCTGCAAAATAACGTGCATAACCCCAATAAGCCACTTTGAATGTAAGTGTAAGGTTATTTTCTAATATTGAAAATGTTTGGGTTTTTGCAGTTTATCTGAGAATGTCTCCTGCCATTCTCCGGTGGACTGTAGAAGCCCAATACATTTTGATAAAATGAGATACTAACTAGACGATGGAATGTAAGAAGATTCGCACGGATGCCGGAAATCGATGTCTTGCATGGTGAAAAACGTCCATAGTCTTTTCCCACCACATTGGAATCACCCTATACCTAATACTTAACTAAAATGTACACGTCTCTTAAATAACACATTTTTCAATGAGTGTGAATGTATGAACCAGCGCCTATGAATGCAGGTATATATGACCCGTCCATACCTTTTTTCATAGGGACTTTATCTTGGGAGTGAGTGGCCTGAAATTTGACACCTGCTGCCTTAACGGTAGCGAGTGTCGAATTTTAGGTTTTCACCCCCTCGCTACGAAAATAAATTTTCCTTCGGACAAAGAACACTCCGGCAAACAAATAGAGCAAAGGTACACGCCTTAACGTAGACTACCAGCTGTGCCGACCTCCCGACCGACCTTAATTTCGTCTGTTTCGTCTAATCGCCCTATTTTTTTTTTTTTTTTTTTTTACATCTGTTCCCTTTTAAGGTGGTTTTGTGGAGGGTTGTTACACAACAGGTTTGAACACGTGCGGCAAGATATTGAAAGTTTATATTTATAGAAGAAATCTGCGCTTTTTGGGTGGATGACGGGGTTGTTTCATGTGTGGGAGTGGAGGATGACATATTTTCGCGAGTGGTTAAGCCACTTGTGAAGCTGGGTCATTGTCCGTCCTCACATGTGAACTGGCTACGGTGTCCATGTGGGGATCGCGGATCTTCCTTTCGTTATATTCCCCCTTATCATACTAGGGCTGAAGTATAGAAAACTACAGCTTATTTTATTTTGGGCGCAGCAACTAATTATACTGTCGCGCCTGATACCCTATACCCTATACCCCCGTTAACTAAAGATATGTTTTCTGTCCAACTTCCGTTTTATCCTATTTCGTGGTTTTATGACCGGGCATATAACAATTAATTATGTTCATTAGTTGGTGATGGGGCGTGTACCCACTACTCAGTAATAATAAGGATTTTAACACGACTGCCTGATGATTTTCATCTTCACATATATTGATATCACGTATATTAAAATGTACTGCCTGTAAATATAACTGAGTCAAATATGTACCTCTTATACTGATGTTGGTTTTAGAGAGAATAAAGAATAGAATAGAACATAAGCTCCAATTAGCGCTATGGAACGCCCGCGGCGCGTATAACAAAAAACTCCAAATTAGTAATTACTACAAAAACACTGACATTTTGGGAATTTGTGAGACCTGGTTATGTAACCCAAGAAGCTTTTCAATTAGCAGATTTAATGTAATCAGAAGGGACCGCTCCCACACTACTCACGGCGGAGTAGCCCTTTTAATAAAAAGTGATCTGAAAAATAAACCAAACTCCATTACGGTTAGAGCTACTAAACGTATCAATTTTCTGAAGATGATCAGAGGTAGAAATTGGGGAGCAAACAAAGATGTGCTTCTCAAGCTCTACAAAACATTTATACGTCCGGTACTAGAATACGGTGCCATAATAACAAGCGACCTAAGCAAAACCAACATTCAGAAGCTACAGAGGGTTCAAAATTATGCCCTGCGAGTGGCACTATGCAAACCGAAATGGACACCGATAAAGGAACTTCACGAGCTAGCAAAAATAGAAACTATTGATACGCGATTAAAAGACCTACAAAACAAAACCCTCAACAGACTCCAAGATAGTGAATTAATGGTTGAGCTGAACGAACACCGATCCCTTAACAAAAAAACAAAATAAGTTTCCATAAAGTGAAAAAAAAAAAAAAAAAAAAAAAAAAAAAATAATAAAATAAAATAAAATAAAAATTATACAATATAACTAAATCGCGTGGAGTCAGTGAGGATTGCCTCGCTACTCATTGGGAACTTTAGGATAGAGTCTGTGAGGACTGCCTCGCAACTCTGCTGAAGCGCGATTGAAACGCGTTTAATAAGATCTATACAACAAAACCCTCCACATACTCCAGGATAGTGAATCAAGGGTGAAGCCGAACGAACACCGAACCCTGAACAGAAAAACAAAATAATCCACAGTAAATTAAAATTACTCAATAGAATTAAACTGCGTGGAGTCAGTGAGGATTGCCTCGCTACTCATTGAGATCTTTAGGATTGAGTCTGTGAGGATTGCCTCGCAACTCTGCGTGTGGGGAGTGGCCTCCGAAGAAACACACCCCTTTCCCCATCCATAGCAACAATCACACAGCAGGCACAATATACAATAGCGGATACCTATCTTTCTCTCTACCTATAACTTTTCTAACTGTATTTTCTTGCAACACTCTTATCAAGAAGACGCATGGAAATGGTAGACAAAGCGTAGGAGGAATTGGTGCAACCCACCTTTCTGCAACATATACAAGAAACCACCAAACGCTAGGCAAGGATTGAAACAAGCTTGTCTGGCTGGGAACGAGTGTACATTTGATATAAATAAACATTTGAATAAAGATTTAACAGCCCTTTTAAGGGCTTGAGGGTGTGTGTCAGTGAGAGGTTTGTTTTTTTTTTTTGTTTTTTTTTCTTGGGGGGGGGGGGGTGTGGAGGAGGTCATTTGGAATTCCCGAAGGATAACCAGATACCTCAAAATCACATACGGCATCCTATCTCCCAGAAGGCTTGGTGGATGACTCCCGGTTTCTTAAAACTAAACTGTTGGAGCTTTCTCCACTTCTTTTTTGTAACCGCTATGGTCATATACCGGGGCCGCTACCAAACCGGCGTTGGTTTTCTTTTCTCTTCTTCCCTTAAACTTGCCATCGCACAACATTACATTCTGGCTCGCCACCATAGTGGGACTCAAACCTCTACCATCGCCGAACTGGAACCGAATAGAGCTCGCTATCTAATAGTTTTAAAGGCGTTGAGGGATTGAGTATTGACCATCTAACACTCAAACGTAAACTGCCGGGTATTCTAACCGCGTGCATAACCCCCTCAGACTCCATTTTGGGCAATAGGAAAGCTAGGCCTGTGTGATCCAAGGAAAAAAAAATAAGGTTAACCGGGTCGCAAGGGATTAGTAAATCCCACATCGTCCCTGCGCGCCTTCTGCGCTAAAACCTTTCATTCATTCAACCAATAAAAACTGACCACCTCGATGCGGAGGTGGTAGCCGTGGAATTAACAGCCGATAATAAAAAAAATAGCAATCATTTGTTACTACAACAAGGTTGCTCAAGGGTAAAATTCACCTGATAGTGGATTTTGATAAAGAATCGGAACCGCCGTCCTCGGAGAGATGTAGCACCTTTCGTGAGGGGATTTCCCCTCACACTGGTTACCCTCCTAGTGACACGGAAAAGCTGGATGAAGGCAGCCGGAGTAGTACAGCCACAGCCACCATCAAGAAGAAGAGAATAAGAAAGAAGGGACCCTCCGCCAGACGACGAGATGCCCGCCGAATGACGGAGTTCCTGGAGAAGAAGAAGAAGGAAAAGGAAGAGAAGGAGGCAAGTGAGGGCGTCAAGGGGACAACGCCTGTCACCCCTGAACAACCCTTGTCCAGCCCGGCACCCCTCTCCCAGGAGGAGGGTCCGGAGGACCATGGGTCGTCATGTGACAGTTCATTCTCCAGCTCATCAGACTCTTCATCTGAAGAGGAGATGGAGGAGGATGCTCTGTCAATGGTGCAGGAAGCTGTCTCTGATGACGCACCATTCACCCCTCCAGCTCTTGCTTCTCCAGCTTCCTTGGACCAGGAGTCCGACCAGGAGGAGAGCTTCCCGGAGTCCGCGGAGGCATTCCTTGGGGAGGAGATCGAGGACGATAACACCCGAGCCACAGTCCAAAACAACTACAGCTTCTATGTATCCAAACAATTTCCAGCACACTCAATCAGGACAATCCTCACAATAAATTTACAAAACTATAGGAAACCTCAAGAAGAAACAGCAGCTAGGACCAGGCCATTCACTACCAAGGAACCTACTAATCCTCCAGATCCAACAACGCCAACATCTATCTCTCCAACACATCCTCCTCCCACCAAGAAAAACCACAGGAGACACAAACGCCGCTGAACACCTTTACTCTTTCCCTCCTCTGCCACGCTCTGACATGACAAAACTATACAGTCAACGAGGATCGAAAGGGGCTTAGTTTAAATAGTATTTATTCAATAATTGACATGTGTATACATTTCACAATAACATTTGACTAACAAAAAATGAACAACACTAGATACAAAACGTATACACAAAACAAGAAAGCATATTGTTGTGTATTAGAGGGATTCGACAGAAAGCTAAAGCTTATGTAGGTCGTCTCCCTGTCAACGTATAACTTACTCCTGTAGGTGGTACAGATGAATGGAAGAGTCCAAACGTCGTTGCATGAAGGCCGATAACCTCCCTTTATTGTAAATTTACTACGTTAGTTGCTACGATTGGAGATCAAGCGGGGTAAGCGTCACATCAGAATAGATAGGGAGCAGAGGAAGGCGCCTCGACTGCCAGGCAACGACGTGTGGGATTGTTTAAACTTCAATGTGAAATGAAGGGAAAAACAGAAGAAAGAACGGAAGCACTGATAGATCGGAAGAAGAGGAAAGGGGCTTGTTCCTCAATTCCGTCCCTGCGCGCCTTCGGCGAGCGAAACCATTCATTCTCTTACTACAACCCCCCTGACAAAACAGTCAGTCACGAGGTGTTTGAACTTACAACCCCCCTGACAAAACAGTCAGTCTCGAGGTGTTTGAATTTTTCTCACGAAAATACAAAAACTGTATCTTCATGGGAGACTTCAACTCCAAACATCTGTACTTTGGGTGTAACTCCACTAACCGTAATGGCAATGTCCTATTCGACATAACCGAAAAGTTTGACCTACAAATCATTAGCGAAGACTCAACCAATACCTATATCAGCTCTAACCCACTCCACCGCTCCGACATCCTTGACCTCATAATAACGAGCTACTCCCTAAGCAAAAACGTCATCAACCATAAATTGAGCGATGACGACCTAGGTAGCGATCACCTACCAGTTCACGCCACAATCAGCTTTGAGTCCGGTCCAATACGCTACCCTCCCAAAATCTCATGGAACCTAAGCAAACTGAACTGGGACTTATACAGAGAAATTCTCGACGCCAAACTCGCAACAAGTAAATCCCCAAACGCAAGCGATATTGAAGACCAATGCGCTGACCTCAGCAAAATTATCACGTCCACCCTAGACGAAATCTGTCCCAAGGAGGAAGTACGCCCCTGGAGACGAACAATCTCCGAGAGCACACTGACTCTAATAAAAACAAAGCGAATAGCCCTGCGCAAGGTCAAAGCCGAAAAAGTCCCCACCAAGCGAGTGGAACTCAAAAAAATCTACAACCGTCTTCATGGCGAGGTTAAAGAAGCACTGAAGGCCGAACAACAAAACAATTGGGAGAGGGCCACCTCCAACCTGAACGCGACAAAAGATGCGAGAAAATTCTGGAACACCTTCAAGGTGCTCACAGGTCAAAAAAGCAACCCAAGACAGCCCAAACCGACAGAAAAAACCGACGGTACTCTCGCCGCCAGCGACAAGGAAAAAGCCGACACCTTCGCGGAATTATTGAGCCGAACTCACCAACCCCATTCAGGGCCGGAATATGACGACTCAGTCATGAACACCATCGACAATTTTGTTGATTCCCACCCAGAGGTTTACCGCGACCCCTACTTCGGCAACGAATATGAGGAGGGGGACGAACATGACCTGATCACCCCCATCACGGCCGACGTTATAATAAGCGTGATAAAAAATGCAAAAACTCCTCCTCCCCGGGAGAAGACGAAGTAAGCTATAAAATCCTCAAACAGAGCCACAACTCCTATATAACCAGACTAGAGGCCATATTCAACGTGTGCCTCACCCATGGCTGCTTCCCCAAATGCTGGCAATCAGCCATAGGGGTCATGATACCGAAACCCGACAAAGACCTCTCCAAACCTCCTTATTAGTCTCCTTAGCTGCATCGGCAAGGTTTTTGAGAAAATCCTTGCCGATCGGCTAAGGGACCACCTCGAAGAAACTAACTTCTTTAATGACTGGCAAAGAGCCTATAGGCACCGCAAAGAAGGCATGGAACATATCTATCGCCTAGTAGAACTCATGAAAAACACGATCGATAACAACAATCTAGGTGCCGCCGTTCTGCTTGACGTGGAAAAAGCTTTCGACTCAGTCTGGCACAACGGCATCAGGTACAAACTCATTAAACTCAACATCCCCAAAAAGTTACATAGACTAATTTCCTCCTTCCTTAACGATCGCGAAATCAAAGTCAGAGTCAACAGAGAAATATCAAAAAGCATCTCACTTGTGGCCGGAATGCCCCAAGGGTCAGTACTCAGCCCGCTCATGTACATAATCTACGTAAACGACCTCAACATCTCTTCGGACCGGGTCCAAATCTTACAATTTGCAGACGACAAGGGCCTTTGGGACTCCAACAGCCAACTCCTCCCCCTCCAAAAATCCCTTCAAAGTGCGCTAGACGACCTCGAACTCTGGTGCGACAAATGGAGAATTAAACTAAATATAAACAAGACCCAGAGGATAACCTTCTCCGCCAGAAGGAAAAAACGCGACTTTGACCTGCAACTAAAAGGCAAAACCCTCCCAAAGTGCACCGAAGCAAAATTCCTGGGAATCACCCTAGACTCGAAACTAAGCCTCACTAAACATACTAATAACGTAGCCGCGAGAGCGACCAAACGAATCAACCTTCTGAAAATGCTCAGGGGCATCACCTGGGTGGCTAACGAAACGGTACTACTCAAACTGTACAAGGCCTTTGTAAGGCCAATAATCGAATACGGGGCCCTGATCCTAACCAATACGTACAAAAGCAACGTTGCCAAACTCCAGAGAGTCCAGAACCACGCACTAAGAATAGCCCTCCAAGCTCCATACGACACCCCAATTAAGATCCTCCACCAAAGGGCCAAAATCCCAACCGTCAAAGAACGCCCCGCCACACTAGCTGCCAAAAACCTAGAACGGTTCGAAGGCAGCACGCTGATACCTCAACTCAAGGCAATATGCGACAGTAGACAAAAACCCAAGAACATGCCAAAAAGCGACTAAACCAGCCAAAGCAGCAAACTGCTTTGGCTGGTTCGGCCGCTTTCTGTCGGGTCCTGGAGTAAATATGGCACCTCTGAACAAAAACTCCCGCGATCCCCGACGCCCCCGAACACCCCAAAACTAAAAATAAACTAAATAAGTCCGCAACCAGAGAAGGGTACAACAGGAAAGAAACAACCTCGGGTGTGGTCTAGTGTGCTAGACATGTTGCCCTCCCGCTGACAGCCACGGAAGCTCAACCCGCATTAAACGATCGCGATCCCCGGCACCCTCAAATTCAAATAAACTTAAACTAACCTAAATAAGGCTACTACCAGCGAAGGACACAACAGGAAAGAAACACCCTCGGGTGTGGTCTAGTATGCTAGACCTGTTATCGTCCCGCTGACAGCCACGGAAGCTCACCCCGCATTAAGCGATCGCGATCCCCGGCACCCTCAAATTCAAATAAACTTAAACTAACCTAAATAAGGCCGCTACCAGCGAAGGACACAACAGGAAAGAAACACCCTCGGGTGTGGTCTAGTGTGCTAGACCTGTTACCGTCCCGCTGCAAACTTACTCGCAGACTAGGAAGCTCAGCCCACTTAAACGGTCGCGATCCCCGGCACCTTCAAAGAACTTAAACGAACCTAAATAAAATCGCCATCAGCGAAGGGTACAACAGGAAAGAAACACCCTCGGGTGTGGTCTAGTGTGCTAGACCTGTTAACCCTCCAGATACAGCAAACCAAAGGCAGCCTCGCTCAGCCCCGGAAGCTCTGTCACTCGGGTAAGAATCGCAAAACGGCCACGGGAAGATACGGCCAGGCAGGGGTGGGGCTTGACCTGTTAACCCTCAAACTACAACAAACCAAAGGTAGCTCAGCCCCGGAAGCTCTGTCACTTTGGTAAGAGTCAGCAACGGCAATAGGACGACCCATCCAGGCAGGGGTGGGGGGGGGGGGGGCTCACTAATCTCTCATCATTTCTAATTTCAGCAGCACCAAGAGCCAAGCACGGACACCCCAACGAAAGAAGCAGACACCCGATCAACCAAAATCACTCAGACCTAGACATCAACCACCAACAGAAGAGCTTGAGGCAGACTATACTTGCCAGTGATAGCTCCAACACTCACCCAAGTGGCAGACTATACTTGCCCGAAGAAACACACAAGACACGAGGGACAATCAACCACGACAACATCCAACAGAACAGCCGCACAGCTAAACCACCACTCAACACGAGAACAGAAGACAGGGGGGGGGGGGGGGGGCACTTTAATCATCATATACTTTTTAAGTCCAGCCACAGCAGAGACAGATAACCTAGTACCACTAACGCACCAGATCAGATACCGCTGCAAGAAAGACTCCCCTACAGACAACATAGCAACGTCACAACAGCCAGAAAAACAACAACAACAACAACAACAACAACAACAACAACAACAACACGGCAGAGACATAGAATCTAGCATCACTTACGCATCAGACCAAGACACCATCGTAAGAAAGATTCCCCGCCAGCAAACACAGCAAAGACACAACAGCCTGAACAACAACAACAACAGAAGAGCTTGAGGCAGACTATACTTGCCAGTGATAGCTCCAACACTCACTTAAGCGGCAGACTATACTTGCCTGAAAATCACACTCAACAGAAATACATCCAGAAAAAGACCTTGCAAATGCACACACTTCTTCACTGTTCTCTACCTTTTACCGCTTTTAGTCTAAGTTTTTTTACTATCTTTCAGATTCTATCTTTTTCCCAATAACCGCTATGGATATCAATAACCGCTACGGATATCAATAACCGCTATGGCATCACAATAACCGTTATGGCTTCAGCACAAGTTTCACTCCATCCTTGGAGGTGGGCATCCACCCCCAAGGAGGCGAGCGGCGGTCCTGCGCCCCAATCTCCTAGCCCCTTTTTTGTAAAGCGCTCCTCTAGAGCACAATATGTCCCGACCCCACGATAATCGCAGGCCTGTTACCTGAACCAGGAATGTTCAGGTTGGGTGGCACCTTGTTAAGGTCCGTTTTGTTTCTTTCAAATTGTCTATCGCCGAAACCATACACGCCAGCTAAAGAGCCCAAGGCAGACTATACTTGCCGATGAAGGCCTATCTTCACTACAAAACCAAAAGCGGCAGACTATACTTGCCTGAAGAACAACAACCAGAAACATCAAATTTCTATCCTCTTCCTCCTTTGCACCGATCGGACATGATGCAGTCTCAAAAATTAACGGAAATATATTATACAGTTAACGAGGGTCGAAAGGGTTTACTCCAAATCGTCCCAGCGCGCCTGCGGCGCGCTAAAACTATTCTTTTGACTTTGACTTTGACATTTCTCTGTATTTATTAAGAAAGATCAGGATCTGATTAAGAGCTATCAGCCGATATCTATCTTCATCATCGCATTCTTTTCACACACCTTGGATTCTGAGGTGTCAACAACTAGACAATGGAGCTCCCAGCTGTGATACAAGAGACACTGGACAGAGTGAAGGCTACCCTTGCTACCACATGGAGCATCCAGGTGCTCAAGGGTAAAATTCATCTGACAGTGGATTTTGAGAAGGAAACCGAACCGCCGTCCTTGGAGAGGTGTAGCACCTTTCGCGAGGGGATTTCCCCCCCCCCCCCCCGCACTGGTCACCCTCCAAGTGACACGGACTCGCAGGATGATGCCAAGAAAACGGAAGCAGCCGAAGGAAAGAAGAAAAGGAGAAGAAAGAAGGGACCCTCCGCCAGACGACGCGATGCCCGCCGACTGACGGTGTTCATGGAGAAGAAAAGGACGGAAAAGGAAGAGAGGAAGGCCTACTATGGCGTTGAAAGCTCAATGCCTGCTACCCCTGGCCGTTCCACGTCCACGCCGGTTCCCACTTCTCCTGTGGAGGGGCCGGAGGACGCTGGTTCGCCAGGCAACACTCCGAATGGACGGATCGATGAATGCGTAGTGGCGAATGAATAAGCTAAATGATGCATTTCACAATTGGCATCAACTCTCTTACTTGATTGTATAAACAATCACTGCATTTAGTAACTACATATCTGTGTCGAGCAGGCAAGTAAACACTTTTTTTTTTTCAAGTGACAGTATCTGATAGGGGTTGAGGGGTTTATCGTAAGTGGTCAGTTAAATAGTTCTCGGGCAGTCAGAGGGTCGACTCACTGGCACGTCCACCCGCAAGAGTGAATGAAATAAATGAGTGAAAGAATGGATGAGATTGAGAGAATTAACAATTTGTTTAATTTCTCAGACTGGAACAATGAATGGGTCGAAGACTGACACTGCCATTCGTTTACACTCTCACTCATCCACTTAATACAGTGAACAAAATGAATGAACTAACGAATGGATGACTGAATGATTAAGAGTGGATTAACGATTGGTTTAATTTCTCAGATTGGAACAATCAAGGGGTCGAAACCCCACACGTCCATTCGTTTACACCCTCACTCATGCACTAAAGATAGTGAAGGAAATGAATGAGCGAACGAATGGATGACTATGATTAAGTGTGAGAAATGAAGGAAGCCTTCATAAATGGCAAGGGTTATACAATTTAGTCATGGTACTGGAAGCTGAGTGGTTACGAACCCTCGCTGTGATGAAATTATATTAGGTAAACATCAAAGGAATACTGCTATTTGGATGCATCAGATGAGAGTGACTACCAAGGGTTAAAATGGCTTGTTTATTAAGGTCGTTTACTAATAGCAGTTTAATGGAGCGTTACTTCTCAGGCTGGGGTAGATAACTACCCCAAGCATCCAATCGTTCAGTCATGCACCCAACCACTCGAACGAATAGATGAATGCGTGATTCAACGAGTGTGTTAGTGGACGAATGAGTGAAAGATACAGTGCGGGGTGAATGAATGAGCATTTGAGTCGTTTACAGCATAAAATATTCGTACATAACAATGACGGAACGAATGGATTAGCAAACAAATAAATGAATTGTATAGTGTGGAACGAACCAGCTTATGGGTCTTTTGTAGCTGAGAGTGATTAGGCAGATCTTCAAAGTATGAATAAAAGAATAAGTGGAGGAATGGAATGAGTGGTAAAAAAAAAACAAACAAACAAACAAACAAAAAAAAATCGGATGGACTGGTGTTGTTTTTGTCAATTGTGATTGAATGAACAGAGAGGGAGGAACACAATTACACTGACTGTCAGAGGAATCTAATCGTACGACTGTTTCATCAAATAGTTACAATTTGTATAACAGACAGTTCCTACCGAGAGTATAATGAGATTATCACGAATATTGGTAAATGATATAAACATCATAGGACAAATCTGATGTGGATGGGGCGGGCACCAAATTGGGCTCCAATAATTAATGTTGATAACTAATAGATGCGTTCACACATCCATTCACTCACACACTCACTCGTCCACTCGAGTGGGTGTACGAATGAAAGAGTGAAGGAACAGATGGATGAATGAGGGGCGAGAAAATTAATTAATGGAATAGCATTCACCTGACCATTGACTGGCTGGTCAGTCGACTGAGCGTATGATGTATGACTGAACGGGTATGTGTTGAAGAATGGAATAGTTGAAAAAGTGAATACCTGACTGAACCAACCGAACAATGAGTGAATGAATGAATGAATGAATGAATGGGTGAATGAATGAATTTCCAACTTCGGTATAACTTAATCTGTTAGTGGTAGCTTCTACTTAATTTGAATTATTAGACTGATACATTCATTCACCCATCCATCCATCCATTCATACACTCACTCACTCTTCCACTTGAGTGGGTGAACGAATGAAAAAGCGAAGGAACAGATGAATGAATGAGTTTATGATAAGGGGCGAGAAAATGAATTAATGAAGTCGCATTCACCTGGTCATTGACTGGTTGGTCAGCCGACTGAGCGTATGGTGTGTGACTGAACGGGTATGTGTAGAAGAATTAAATAGTTGGAAAAGTAAATACCCGACTGAACCAGCCACAGAACGAACGAACGAACGAACGAACGAACGAACGAACGAACGAACGAACGAACGAACGAACGAACGAACGAACGAACGAACGAACGAACGAACGAACGAACGAACGAACGAACGAACGAACGAACGAACGAACGAACGAACGAACGAACGAACGAACGAATGAAACTATTTTTTATGTTTTTACCATTCACCGTGACTAGCCAATTAGTCATATGAGAGAACAAATCAACGTACAAATGGAATCTTTCACTACAGAGAATGTATGACTGAATGAATACTTTGTCCAATGAGCGAGGATTCTCCATCTAAAGTTGTCTAGCGAACATTCAAATCGGGTGAACAGGCGTGTCCTACTTGAGAATATAAACAAGGAAGAAGAAAACTAAATATATACACTATATGTATACTTGCGGTACTTGCTTCGAGTATAAAGTATCTTCCATGAATTATCAAAAACATTATAGTTTATTAGGTTTATTTGCCAGGCTGGTACTGACAGTCTGTCAAGCATACGTCCACTCATTCCTTCACCCATTCACTTCCAGTGAGTGAATTAGTGAAGGAATGAGTGCACAACTGAGAGTGATTAAGCACAGTGGCGGCGTCAGAGTTACAGAAGTGAGGGGGTACAGTTGGGTATTTCCTGCCGCGCGTAAGGTTTAAAAAAATTTCTCAACTTCCGGAGGGGATACCCCTCTCGAAGTTGAGAAAATTTTTAAAATTTACGTTGTAAATGGTGTTCTCTGGAGCATTCTCAGACAATTAAATTAAAACAGTTTTATCCTTTTGAAACTTACTGGTTAGGTCTTTCAGTTATAGAAAACGTCGTACATGGTGACATTTTAACGGAAGAACGCTGTTGTAAAGTGTGAACACAAAGCACCAAACGACACTCAGATCGCATACTCTTAAGCGGTATGTTTTAGACCCTTTGAACGCGGCACGCCTTGTTGCAATTTGGGACCTCGACACTTGTTTGTTATTTGCAGGTAATGTGTGTGTGGGGGGGGGGGGGGGGGGCATACACAAACATAATTTAAAAACTTCTCTGATTCAGTGCACTTGGGAATGTGGAATTAAGCATACCCACCATTACACTGCAACGTTCAATACAAAATTAAAAAGAATATTTTTTTACTTCTCTTGGCGAAAAAAGTGGAGGGGTAAGTACCCCTCCATACCCCCCCCCCCCCCATGGCGCCGCCACTGATTAATCAGCTTTTGGCTGGAGATAAATGAGTGAGTAAAGAGTTCATGTGGTCAAGGAACACTGGGATTGGTAAACGCATCTTACTTTGACGGTATGAGCATCAGATGAATACAATTATCTAGCAGCGTTAAACAAGACAATATGTTAAACAAGACAATATATACCAATTTGCAATTGGTTTATCTATAAAAATAATTTAATAGATATGTTTAGAATAATTATGTTCTTCGGAGGCGGTAAGTTATTGGACTGCTACCTACTTAATTTGACTGACTTGGATAGATATTCGATCACACACATGTACCAAATCAAATGGTTTCGCGCGCCGAAGGCGCGCAGGGGCGATGTCGGACGAGCCCTTTCGATCCTTCTCTTACAGTGTATTAGTGGTTCTTTTACTTTTGGATTTTCTGCACAATGTCTTGACGTGTCAAAGGAGGAGAGGGAAGGAGCAGGTTTAGCGGCGTTTGTGTGTTTTCCTTTTTTTCTTGGAGGGAGGAGGCTGTGACGGTGATGTTGTTGTGGTGGTAGTTGATGTGTTTTGTCTGAATTTAGTGCCCGTGCTCTTGCAAATGCTTCTTGGATTCTCGTGGCTTTTTCGCTAGACTCTGTTGCTCATTGGATGATTTCGTCTAAGTACTTGTCTTTTGCCGAGTCTTGAGTGGCTGCTATTATTTTCCTTTTGGGGATTTTTTTCCATGTCCAAAAACTGAGTGGGGGATTAGTTCTGATCCTTGTTTTGTGTCTGGGAGGATTTATTCCACCTTCAGACTTCGACTGGGGGAATAGTTGTGAGTCTGTAATTTGACTGGGGGGAATAATTCCACTTATACAGTTTTGGACTGGGGGGATTAGTTCCTGGGGGGATTAATTCCTACATTCACTAGGACAGCTATTCGATTACATACATCTACCCACACGCCCGGGCAATATATACCGATTTTACAATTGGTGTATCTGTAATAATAACTTAATATATCAATTTAGAATAATTATGTTGGAAGTGGTAAGTTGTATAACTGCCACCTAGTTAATTTGACCGACTTGGAAAGTTAATCGATCACATTCAAGTACTCACACGCCCACGCGTTCACACACTCACCCATCCACTCAAATGAATAAATGGATGAATGAATGAACGAGTGAGCGAAAGAAGATGGATTAAAAAGTGATAATGCATCTTGTGGCTGTGGTCATGTATATGAAGACACTGTTATTAAGAAGTTGGAAAGTACTCAGAATGATGCCGGCAGATGGATAACAGGGTCGAGTAATGCTGCAGCTTTGGAAGCAGTAAGGGGGAGCTTGGGTGGATGGAAATCAAGGACAGGGTAGATTTGGGAAAACTGTGTTACTTTAACTACTTGAGAAACCTGCCTGACAACCGGTGGTGCAAACTGATGCTCGATACCATTTGGAATTCCAATATAGATACGGGGTGGTCAAAACATGTGAGGGAACTAATGGACAATTACTCTATAGAGGTCACAAACATAGAAGTAGGAATGAAAGAAGGCAAAAGGTTTGTCAACGAGAGAGTCATGGAAGATTGCAATCGAAACTGGAGAGCAGGGGTTAGCGTGAAAAGATCACTGCAGGGGTTACAATATAAAGAAAAGCCAGCTTTTGAGAAGTACCTAGATGGCACCTTTGGAGGGTCACTGCTGTTCAAACTGAGATCAAGATCACTGGAGCTTCGGGGGAAAATTGGGAGAGATGGAGAAAAGGGATGCCAAATGTGCCACTCTGGAGTAGTGGAGACCCTGGAACATTTTCTCTTGGAATGCCCACAGTATATACCTCATAGAATAAAATTTACTGGAAGAATAATGCAGAAGTGGGGTGAAGAAACAAAGAATAGATGGCTGAAGGGGGACACGAGGGAGAGGGTAGGAATGCTTATTGAAGAAATTGAAAAAGAGGAAGTGAGGGACACTATTAAGCAGTTTATATCTGAATGCTGGGAGGAGAGGAGGGGAAGAGGGGGTGGGGTGCAGGGGGAATGATGGCCTTCTCTTATGAGGACCGCGACAAATCAGCGGCTGGCCAAAGATTTATTATTATTATTGGGTGAGAGAGATTTTAGTGGGCCTATCATATAAATGAAAGTAGATTGCCTCCACACCCAATAGATAGGTAAAAGATATAAAGGAGATGATAGGATATAGTGTGGTACTTTTTTTTTCTTTCTAATTCATTGCATCAGTTTCTGTTTTCTGTGGATAATGGAGGTAAAAACTACTACAGGCTTAAACTCTGTTCACCGCGCTCCCGCCGAATAGATGCCAGTATCTTCGTTGCTGTGTGCCGCTCATAGTTTGACGCTATCCTGACCAACTCGTCACAATACCACCATTTCACACCAATTCTGTACAAACCGACAGCCGAATCACAGTACAGTTGCAGGTATACTCATGCAAACACCCAGAACGGATATGGACTGGGACAATTTACCTGTGGCATAAACTCTTTTCAACACCCCCCCCCCCCCCTCCCCAATTAGATGTCGGAATCGTCGTTGACTGGTGCAGCTCATAGTTTGACCCTCACCCGATCGACTCACCCCCAACTACCACATCACAACAACTCGCGTACATACCGATAACGCAACAAGAGGCACACCCATGCCATCGCCGAGAGTGGATACGGGCGTTGCTGGGTGTCGCACGCTGCTTGACCCTGCTCAGACCATTTCACTAAAAACTACAGCAACAAACTGAGGTGCATTTAACCCACAAACACTCTGTCTATCTCAACTCTCTTTTTTTGAGGGGGGGGGGAGGCTGCTTCAAATACGGCATCGTGTGCTGGATGTGAGTTTCGGCAGCAGGGGGCAGGACCGAGTCGGAGACAGACAGTCCTTGTGAATGAAGGCTCGTTCTGGGACACAACGGGTGACAGACTATAACTGTCTGAAGAACAAGGACTATCCCTAGAATCATCCAGGGCTGTGGTAATTGTAATTTGTAATTGTAATGAGTGTAATTAATTACATGTTTTCAAAGTCATTGGGTGTAATGAGTAATTGAGACCTTTGTCAATTACATGTAATTGAAAAGTAATTAATTACAGTTGGAAATATCATGTAATTTCAGTTACATTTCAATAACATTTAGTCACAAACATGAGTGTAAAAAAATTTTAGAAAAGTGTCACACAGTTTTGATTATGCTGCATTGGGGCATATATAGAAAAAATGTAGTGGTGACTAGCTATTCCTACCTCTTGGTTAACTGATGAACAATCTTGTGTGGTGAACTGAATGTTCAGGAGTTTGAGTTTCTTGTCCTGATAATCTTTATGTCTGTGATTTGTCTCATAAAAAAACTATTGAGGCTAGTTTCAGTATTTTAACAGAATGGAATGGTTTAGCGCGCTGAAGGCGCGCAGGGACGGTATGGGGAACAAGCCCCTTTCGACCCTATTATTTTAACAGTGACTGCTGAATTTATATTATACCTTATTTGATAAACTGAAGCTTGTGTTTGTGTGATGTATTAATGATGAACTACTCTGTTGAAAACGTTGTCTTTAATGGTGGCCTTTGTTTGAGCTAAACCGATTTTATACCTTTAAACAATACAGTTAACTGCCTTTTGTCTGACCAGCTTCAAAGACATACAATGGAACATAAAGGTAATATTGATATTAAAACAACATGACAAAGCATGACATTTCTCATAAGCTCCAATTAGCGCTATGGAACGCCCGCGGCGCGTATAACAAAAAACTCCAAATTAGTAATTACTACAAAAACACTGACATTTTGGGAATTTGTGAGACCTGGTTATGTAACCCAAGAAGCTTTTCAATTAGCAGATTTAATGTAATCAGAAGGGACCGCTCCCACACTACTCACGGCGGAGTAGCCCTTTTAATAAAAAGTGATCTGAAACATAAACCAAACTCCATTACGGTTAGAGCTACTAAACGTATCAATTTTCTGAAGATGATCAGAGGTAGAAATTGGGGAGCAAACAAAGATGTGCTTCTCAAGCTCTACAAAACATTTATACGTCCGGTACTAGAATACGGTGCCATAATAACAAGCGACCTAAGCAAAACCAACATTCAGAAGCTACAGAGGGTTCAAAATTATGCCCTGCGAGTGGCACTATGCAAACCGAAATGGACACCGATAAAGGAACTTCACGAGCTAGCAAAAATAGAAACTATTGATACGCGATTAAAAGACCTACAAAACAAAACCCTCAACAGACTCCAAGATAGTGAATTAATGGTTGAGCTGAACGAACACCGATCCCTTAACAGAAAAACAAAATAAGTTTCCAGAAAATAAAAAAAAAAAAAAAAAAAAAAAAAATAATAATAAAATAAAATAAAAATTATACAATATAACTAAATCGCGTGGAGTCAGTGAGGATTGCCTCGCTACTCATTGGGAACTTTAGGATAGAGTCTGTGAGGACTGCCTCGCAACTCTGCTGAAGCGCGATTGAAACGCGTTTAATAAGATCTATACAACAAAACCCTCCACATACTCCAGGATAGTGAATCAAGGGTGAAGCCGAACGAACACCGAACCCTAAACAGAAAAACAAAATAATCCACAGTAAATTAAAATTACTCAATAGAATTAAACTGCGTGGAGTCAGTGAGGATTGCCTCGCTACTCATTGAGATCTTTAGGATTGAGTCTGTGAGGATTGCCTCGCAACTCTGCGTGTGGGGAGTAGGCTCCGAAGAAACACACCCCTTACCCCATCCATAGCAACAATCACACAGCAGGCACAATATACAATAGCGGATACCTATCTTTCTCTCTACCTATAACTTTTCTAACTGTATTTTCTTGCAACACTCTTATCAAGAAGACGCATGGAAATGGTAGACAAAGCGTAGGAGGAATTGGTGCAACCCACCTTTCTGCAACATATACAAGAAACCACCAAACGCTAGGCAAGGATTGAAACAAGCTTGTCTGGCTGGGAACGAGTGTACATTTGATATAAATAAACATTTGAATAAAGATTTAACAGCCCTTTTAAGGGCTTGAGGGTGTGTGTCAGTGAGAGGTTTGTTTTTTTTTTTTTTTGTTTTTTTTCTTGGGGTGGGGGGGGGGGGGTGGAGGTGGTCATTTGGAATTCCCGAAGGATAACCAGATACCTCAAAATCACATACGGCATCCTATCTCCCAGAAGGCTTGATGGATGACTCCCGGTTTTTCAAAACTAAACTGTTGGAGCTTTCTCCACTTCTTTTTTGTAACCGCTATGGTCATATACCGGGGCCGCTACCAAACCGGCGTTGCTGTTTGGTTTTCTTTTCTCTTCTTCCCTTAAACTTGCCACCGCACAACATTACATTCTGGCTCGCCACCATGGTGGGACTCAAACCTCTACCATCGCCGAACTGGAACCGAATAGAGCTCGCTATCTAATAGTTTTAAAGGCGTTGAGGGATTGAGTATTGACCATCTAACACTCAAACGTAAACTGCTGGGTATTCTAACCGCGTGCATAACGCCCTCAGACTCCATTTTGGGCAATAGGAAAGCTAGGCCTGTGTGATCCAAGGAAAAAAAAATAAGGTTAACCGGGTCGCAAGGGATTAGTAAATCCCACATCGTCCCTGCGCGCCTTCTGCGCGCTAAAACCTTTCATTCATTCAACCAATAAAAACTGACCACCTCGATGCGGAGGTGGTAGCCGTGGAATTAACAGCCGATAATAAAAAAAATAGCAATCATTTGTTACTACAACAAGGTTGCTCAAGGGTAAAATTCACCTGATAGTGGATTTTGATAAAGAATCGGAACCGCCGTCCTCGGAGAGGTGTAGCACCTTTCGTGAGGGGATTTCCCCTCACACTGGTCACCCTCCTAGTGACACGGAAAAGCTGGATGAAGGCAGCCGGAGTAGTACAGCCACAGCCACCATCAAGAAGAAGAGAATAAGAAAGAAGGGACCCTCCGCCAGACGACGAGATGCCCGCCGAATGACGGAGTTCCTGGAGAAGAAGAAGAAGGAAAAGGAAGAGAAGGAGGCAAGTGAGAACGTCAAGGGGACAACGCCTGTCACCCCTGAACAACCCTTGTCCAGCCCGGCACCCCTCTCCCAGGAGGAGGGCCCGGACGACCATGGGTCGTCATGTGACAGTTCGTTCTCCAGCTCATCAGACTCTTCATCTGAAGAGGAGATGGAGGAGGATGCTCTGTCAATGGTGCAGGAAGACACCATCGTAAGAAAGATTCCCCGCCAGCAAACACAGCAAAGACACAACAGCCTGAACAACAACAACAACAGAAGAGCTTGAGGCAGACTATACTTGCCAGTGATAGCTCCAACACTCATTTAAGCGGCAGACTATACTTGCCTGAAAATCACACTCAACAGAAATACATCCAGAAAAAGACCTTGCAAATGCACACACTTCTTCACTGTACTCTACCTTTTACCGCTTTTAGTCTAAGTTTTTTTACTATCTTTCAGATTCTATCTTTTTCCCAATAACCGCTATGGATATCAATAACCGCTACGGATATCAATAACCGCTATGGCATCACAATAACCGTTATGGCTTCAGCACAAGTTTCACTCCATCCTTGGAGGTGGGCATCCACCCCCAAGAAGGCGAGCGGCGGTCCTGCGCCCCAATCTCCTAGCCCCTTTTTTGTAAAGCGCTCCTCTAGAGCACAATATGTCCCGACCCCACGATAATCGCAGGCCTGTTACCTGAACCAGGAATGTTCAGGTTGGGTGGCACCTTGTTAAGGTCCGTTTTGTTTCTTTCAAATTGTCTATCGCCGAAACCATACACGCCAGCTAAAGAGCCCAAGGCAGACTATACTTGCCGATGAAGGCCTATCTTCACTACAAAACCAAAAGCGGCAGACTATACTTGCCTGAAGAACAACAACCAGAAACATCAAATTTCTATCCTCTTCCTCCTTTGCACCGATCGGACATGATGCAGTCTCAAAAATTAACGGAAATATATTATACAGTTAACGAGGGTCGAAAGGGTTTACTCCAAATCGTCCCAGCGCGCCTGCGGCGCGCTAAAACTATTCTTTTGACTTTGACTTTGACATTTCTCTGTATTTATTAAGAAAGATCAGGATCTGATTAAGAGCTATCAGCCGATATCTATCTTCATCATCGCATTCTTTTCACACACCTTGGATTCTGAGGTGTCAACAACTAGACAATGGAGCTCCCAGCTGTGATACAAGAGACACTGGACAGAGTGAAGGCTACCCTTGCTACCACATGGAGCATCCAGGTGCTCAAGGGTAAAATTCATCTGACAGTGGATTTTGAGAAGGAAACCGAACCGCCGTCCTTGGAGAGGTGTAGCACCTTTCGCGAGGGGATTTCCCCCCGCACTGGTCACCCTCCAAGTGACACGGACTCGCAGGATGATGCCAAGAAAACGGAAGCAGCCGAAGGAAAGAAGAAAAGGAGAAGAAAGAAGGGACCCTCCGCCAGAGGACGCGATGCCCGCCGACTGACGGTGTTCATGGAGAAGAAAAGGACGGAAAAGGAAGAGAGGAAGGCCTACTATGGCGTTGAAAGCTCAATGCCTGCTACCCCTGGCCGTTCCACGTCCACGCCGGTTCCCGCTTCTCCTGTGGAGGGGCCGGAGGACGCTGGTTCGCCAGGCAACACTCCGAATGGACGGATCGATGAATGCGTAGTGGCGAATGAATAAGCTAAATGATGCATTTCACAATTGGCATCAACTCTCTTATTTGATTGTATAAACAATCACTGCATTTAGTAACTACATATCTGTGTCGAGCAGGCAAGTAAACACTTTTTTTTTTCAAGTGACAGTATCTGATAGGGGTTGAGGGGTTTATCGTAAGTGGTCAGTTAAATAGTTCTCGGGCAGTCAGAGGGTCGACTCACTGGCACGTCCACCCGCAAGAGTGAATGAAATAAATGAGTGAAAGAATGGATGAGATTGAGAGAATTAACAATTTGTTTAATTTCTCAGACTGGAACAATGAATGGGTCGAAGACTGACACGGCCATTCGTTTACACTCTCACTCATCCACTTAATACAGTGAACAAAATGAATGAACTAACGAATGGATGACTGAATGATTAAGAGTGGATTAACGATTGGTTTAATTTCTCAGACTGGAACAATCAAGGGGTCGAAACCCCACACGTCCATTCGTTTACACCCCCACTCATGCACTAAAGATAGTGAAGGAAATGAATGAGCGAACGAATGGATGACTATGATTAAGTGTGAGAAATGAAGGAAGCCTTCATAAATGGCAAGGGTTATACAATTTAGTCATGGTACTGGAAGCTGAGTGGTTACGAACTCTCGCTATGATGAAATTATATTAGGTAAACATCAAAGGAATACTGCTATTTGGATGCATCAGATGAGAGTGACTACCAAGGGTTAAAATGGCTTGTTTATTAAGGTCGTTTACTAATAGCAGTTTAATGGAGCGTTACTTCTCAGGCTGGGGTAGATAACTACCCCAAGCATCCAATCGTTCAGTCATGCACCCAACCACTCGAACGAATAGATGAATGCGTGATTCAACGAGTGTGTTAGTGGACGAATGAGTGAAAGATACAGTGCGGGGTGAATGAATGAGCATTTGAGTCGTTTACAGCATAAAATATTCGTACATAACAATGACGGAACGAATGGATTAGCAAACAAATAAATGAATTGTATAGTGTGGAACGAACCAGCTTATGGGTCTTTTGTAGCTGAGAGTGATTAGGCAGATCTTCAAAGTATGAATAAAAGAATAAGTGGAGGAATGGAATGAGTGGTAAAAAAAAAAAAACAAACAAACAAAAAAAAATCGGATGGACTGGTGTTGTTTTTGTCAATTGTGATTGAATGAACAGAGAGGGAGGAACACAATTACACTGACTGTCAGAGGAATCTAATCGTACGACTGTTTCATCAAATAGTTACAATTTGTATAACAGACAGTTCCTACCGAGAGTATAATGAGATTATCACGAATATTGGTAAATGATATAAACATCATAGAACAAATCTGATGTGGATGGGGCGGGCACCAAATTGGGCTCCAATAATTAATGTTGATAACTAATAGATGCGTTCACACATCCATTCACTCACACACTCACTCGTCCACTCGAGTGGGTGTACGAATGAAAGAGTGAAGGAACAGATGGATGAATGAGGGGCGAGAAAATTAATTAATGGAATAGCATTCACCTGACCATTGACTGGCTGGTCAGTCGACTGAGCGTATGATGTATGACTGGACGGGTATGTGTTGAAGAATGGAATAGTTGAAAAAGTGAATACCTGACTGAACCAACCGAACAATGAATGAATGAATGAATGAATGAATGAATGAATGAATGAATGAATGAATGAATGAATGAATGAATGAATGAATGAATGAATGAATGAATGAATGAATGAATGAATGAATGAATGAATGAATGAATGAATGAATGAATGAATGAATGAATGAATGAATGAATGAATGAATGAATGAATTTCCAACTTCGGTATAACTTAATCTGTTAGTGGTAGCTTCTACTTAATTTGAATTATTAGACTGATACATTCATTCACCCATCCATCCATTCATACACTCACTCACTCTTCCACTTGAGTGGGTGAACGAATGAAAAAGCGAAGGAACAGATGAATGAATGAGTTTATGATAAGGGGCGAGAAAATGAATTAATGAAGTCGCATTCACCTGGTCATTGACTGGTTGGTCAGCCGACTGAGCGTATGGTGTGTGACTGAACGGGTATGTGTAGAAGAATTAAATAGTTGGAAAAGTAAATACCCGACTGAACCAGCCACAGAACGAACGAACGAACGAACGAACGAACGAACGAACGAACGAACGAACGAACGAACGAACGAACGAACGAACGAACGAACGAACGAACGAATGAATGAAACTATTTTTTATGTTTTTACCATTCACCGTGACTAGCCAATTAGTCATATGAGAGAACAAATCAACGTACAAATGGAATCTTTCACTACAGAGAATGTATGACTGAATGAATACTTTGTCCAATGAGCGAGGATTCTCCATCTAAAGTTGTCTAGCGAACATTCAAATCGGGTGAACAGGCGTGTCCTACTTGAGAATATAAACAAGGAAGAAGAAAACTAAATATATACACTATATGTATACTTGCGGTACTTGCTTCGAGTATAAAGTATCTTCCATGAATTATCAAAAACATTATAGTTTATTAGGTTTATTTGCCAGTCTGGTACTGACAGTCTGTCAAGCATACGTCCACTCATTCCTTCACCCATTCACTTCCAGTGAGTGAATTAGTGAAGGAATGAGTGCACAACTGAGAGTGATTAAGCACAGTGGCGGCGTCAGAGTTACAGAAGTGAGGGGGTACAGGTGGGTATTTCCTGCCGCGCGTAAGGTTTAAAAAAATTTCTCAACTTCCGGAGGGGATACCCCTCTCGAAGTTGAGAAAATTTTTAAAATTTACGTTGTAAATGGTGTTCTCTGGAGCATTCTCAGACAATTAAATTAAAACAGTTTTATCCTTTTGAAACTTACTGGTTAGGTCTTTCAGTTATAGAAAACGTCGTACATGGTGACATTTTAACGGAAGAACGCTGTTGTAAAGTGTGAACACAAGGCACCAAACGACACTCAGATCGCATACTTTTAAGCGGTATGTTTTAGACCCTTTGAACGCGGCACGCCTTGTTGCAATTTGGGACCTCGACACTTGTTTGTTATTTGCAGGTAATGTGTGTGTGGGGGGGGGGGGGGGGGGCATACACAAACATAATTTAAAAACTTCTCTGATTCAGTGCACTTGGGAATGTGGAATTAAGCATACCCACCATTACACCGCAACGTTCAATACAAAATTAAAATGAATATTTTTTTACTTCTCTTGGCGAAAAAAGTGGAGGGGTAAGTACCCCTCCATACCCCCCCCCCCCCTCCATGGCGCCGCCACTGATTAAGCAGCTTTTGGCTGGAGATAAATGAGTGAGTAAAGAGTTCATGTGGTCAAGGAACACTGGGATTGGTAAACGCATCTTACTTTGACGGTATGAGCATCAGATGAATACAATTATCTAGCAGCGTTAAACAAGACAATATGTTAAACAAGACAATATATACCAATTTGCAATTGGTTTATCTATAAAAATAATTTAATAGATATGTTTAGAATAATTATGTTCTTCGGAGGCGGTAAGTTATTGGACTGCTACCTACTTAATTTGACTGACTTGGATAGATATTCGATCACACACATGTACCAAATCAAATGGTTTCGCGCGCCGAAGGCGCGCAGGGGCGATGTCGGACGAGCCCTTTCGATCCTTCTCTTACAGTGTATTAGTGGCTCTTTTACTTTTGGATTTTCTGCACAATGTCTTGACGTGTCAAAGGAGGAGAGGGAAGGAGCAGGTTTAGCGGCGTTTGTGTGTTTTCCTTTTTTTCTTGGAGGGAGGAGGCTGTGACGGTGATGTTGTTGTGGTGGTAGTTGATGTGTTTTGTCTGAATTTAGTGCCCGTGCTCTTGCAAATGCTTCTTGGATTCTCGTGGCTTTTTCGCTAGACTCTGTTGCTCATTGGATGATTTCGTCTAAGTACTTGTCTTTTGCCGAGTCTTGAGTGGCTGCTATTATTTTCCTTTTGGGGATTTTTTTCCATGTCCAAAAACTGAGTGGGGGATTAGTTCTGATCCTTGTTTTGTGTCTGGGAGGATTTATTCCACCTTCAGACTTCGACTGGGGGAATAGTTGTGAGTCTGTAATTTGACTGGGGGGAATAATTCCACTTATACAGTTTTGGACTGGGGGGATTAGTTCCTGGGGGGATTAATTCCTACATTCACTAGGACAGCTATTCGATTACATACATCTACCCACACGCCCGGGCAATATATACCGATTTTACAATTGGTGTATCTGTAATAATAACTTAATATATCAATTTAGAATAATTATGTTGGAAGTGGTAAGTTGTATAACTGCCACCTAGTTAATTTGACCGACTTGGAAAGTTAATCGATCACATTCAAGTACTCACACGCCCACGCGTTCACACACTCACCCATCCACTCAAATGAATAAATGGATGAATGAATGAACGAGTGAGCGAAAGAAGATGGATTAAAAAGTGATAATGCATCTTGTGGCTGTGGTCATGTATATGAAGACACTGTTATTAAGAAGTTGGAAAGTACTCAGAATGATGCCGGCAGATGGATAACAGGGTCGAGTAATGCTGCAGCTTTGGAAGCAGTAAGGGGGGAGCTTGGGTGGATGGAAATCAAGGACAGGGTAGATTTGGGAAAACTGTGTTACTTTAACTACTTGAGAAACCTGCCTGACAACCGGTGGTGCAAACTGATGCTCGATACCATTTGGAATTCTAATATAGATACGGGGTGGTCAAAACATGTGAGGGAACTAATGGACAATTACTCTATAGAGGTCACAAACATAGAAGTAGGAATGAAAGAAGGCAAAAGGTTTGTCAACGAGAGAGTCATGGAAGATTGCAATCGAAACTGGCGAGCAGGGGTTAGCGTGAAAAGATCACTGCAGGGGTTACAATATAAAGAAAAGCCAGCTTTTGAGAAGTACCTAGATGGCACCTTTGGAGGGTCACTGCTGTTCAAACTGAGATCAAGATCACTGGAGCTTCGGGGGAAAATTGGGAGAGATGGAGAAAAGGGATGCCAAATGTGCCACTCTGGAGTAGTGGAGACCCTGGAACATTTTCTCTTGGAATGCCCACAGTATATACCTCATAGAATAAAATTTACTGGAAGAATAATGCAGAAGTGGGGTGAAGAAACAAAGAATAGATGGCTGAAGGGGGACACGAGGGAGAGGGTAGGAATGCTTATTGAAGAAATTGAAAAAGAGGAAGTGAGGGACACTATTAAGCAGTTTATATCTGAATGCTGGGAGGAGAGGAGGGGAAGAGGGGGTGGGATGCAGGGGGAATGATGGCCTTCTCTTATGAGGACCGCGACAAATCAGCGGCTGGCCAAAGATTTATTATTATTATTGGGTGAGAGAGATTTTAGTGGGCCTATCATATAAATGAAAGTAGATTGCCTCCACACCCAATAGATAGGTAAAAGATATAAAGGAGATGATAGGATATAGTGTGGTACTTTTTTTTTTCTAATTCATTGCATCAGTTTCTGTTTTCTGTGGATAATGGAGGTAAAAACTACTACAGGCTTAAACTCTGTTCACCGCGCTCCCGCCGAATAGATGCCAGTATCTTCGTTGCTGTGTGCCGCTCATAGTTTGACGCTATCCTGACCAACTCGTCACAATACCACCATTTCACACCAATTCTGTACAAACCGACAGTCGAATCACAGTACAGTTGCAGGTATACTCATGCAAACACCCAGAACGGATATGGACTGGGACAATTTACCTGTGGCATAAACTCTTTTCAACACCCCCCTCCCCAATTAGATGTCGGAATCGTCGTTGACTGGTGCAGCTCATAGTTTGACCCTCACCCGATCGACTCACCCCCAACTACCACATCACAACAACTCGCGTACATACCGATAACGCAACAAGAGGCACACCCATGCCATCGCCGAGAGTGGATACGGGCGTTGCTGGGTGTCGCACGCTGCTTGACCCTGCTCAGACCATTTCACTAAAAACTACAGCAACAAACTGAGGTGCATTTAACCCACAAACACTCTGTCTATCTCAACTCTCTTTTTTTGAGGGGGGGGGGGGGCTGCTTCAAATACGGCATCGTGTGCTGGATGTGAGTTTCGGCAGCAGGGGGCAGGACCGAGTCGGAGACAGACAGTCCTTGTGAATGAAGGCTCGTTCTGGGACACAACGGGTGACAGACTATAACTGTCTGAAGAACAAGGACTATCCCTAGAATCATCCAGGGCCGTGGTAATTGTAATTTGTAATTGTAATGAGTGTAATTAATTACATGTTTTCAAAGTCATTGGGTGTAATGAGTAATTGAGACCTTTGTCAATTACATGTAATTGAAAAGTAAGTAATTACAGTTGGAAATATCATGTAATTTCAGTTACATTTCAATAACATTTAGTCACAAACATGAGTGTAAAAAAAATTTAGAAAAGTGTCACACAGTTTTGATTATGCTGCATTGGGGCATATATAGAAAAAATGTAGTGGTGACTAGCTATTCCTACCTCTTGGTTAACTGATGAACAATCTTGTGTGGTGAACTGAATGTTCAGGAGTTTGAGTTTCTTGTCCTGATAATCTTTATGTCTGTGATTTGTCTCATAAAAAAACTATTGAGGCTAGTTTCAGTATTTTAACAGAATGGAATGGTTTAGCGCGCTGAAGGCGCGCAGGGACGGTATGGGGAACAAGCCCCTTTCGACCCTATTATTTTAACAGTGACTGCTGAATTTATATTATACCTTATTTGATAAACTGAAGCTTGTGTTTGTGTGATGTATTAATGATGAACTACTCTGTTGAAAACGTTGTCTTTAATGGTGGCCTTTGTTTGAGCTAAACCGATTTTACACCTTTAAACAATACAGTTAACTGCCTTTTGTCTGACCAGCTTCAAAGACATACAATGGAACATAAAGGTAATCTTGATATTAAAACAACATGACAAAGCATAACATTTCTCATAAGCTCCAATTAGCGCTATGGAACGCCCGCGGCGCGTATAACAAAAAACTCCAAATTAGTAATTACTACAAAAACACTGACATTTTGGGAATTTGTGAGACCTGGTTATGTAACCCAAGAAGCTTTTCAATTAGCAGATTTAATGTAATCAGAAGGGACCGCTCCCACACGAATGTAGGAAAAAAAGTAACAGGAAAAAAAGTAACAGGAAAAAAAGAAACGGAAAAAAAGAAACAGGAAAAAAAGTAACAATTATAATAATACAACAGGAAAAAAAGTAACAGTGTTTTTTCATTATTTCATTTTTCATTGAAATAATTATAATAATAATTTTATTTTTTATTTTTTTAATTATTTTGTAATTGGAGATCATGTGTGCTATGACAATGTTGTTACAAGGATATCCGTCATGCTTTCTTTGATGTACAACAATGTTCTTGAAACAAATGAACACACATTGTAATAAACACACAGCAAGTGTGGTTACTTTCAAGTATTCTCTTCTTTGATGTACAACAATGTTCTTGAAAAAATAAACACAAGCAAGTGTGGCTACTTTCATGAATTCTCTTCTTTGATGTACAACAATGTTCTTGAAAAAATAAACACACAGCAAACTATATATTGGACAGCAGTTTGAATTAGTCATTAAATGTTCTTGAGTCATCATGGAAGTCATTGAGAGTAATAAGAGGGGCAAAAAACTTTGTCATGAAGGTTTCATGTACACTGTATCTGTAAGAAGGAAGAACAAGGTCTGGTGGAAATGCACTAAACGTGCTAAATCAGACTGCCGTGCAAGTCTCTGTACTACTACAGATTTCAACAACCCAGAAATAGTTAGACAACACAACCATCCTCCAGAAAATGTCAGTATCGCATATACCAAATTGAGAAATGAAATGCGAAAACAAGCAGCTTCTTCCTTAGATAAGCCATCACAGATCCTCGCAACAGCTGTTTCAAATGCTGAAAGTGAAGTCAAGTTGATGCTGCCAGACTTAGATAATGCCAAACGGAGTCTGAGATACCACAGAAGAAGTCCTCCTGTCCCCAAAAGTCTGTCTGAGCTGACCATTCCAGAAGAGTTTCAGAAAATATCAGACTCTGAACAATTCCTTTTCTTTGATAATGGACCTGATGCAAGTGAGCGTGTGGTTGCATTTGCAACAAATAGTGGACTCAATTATCTTGGCAGTGCAAGTACTTTATTTATGGACGGTAATTTTGCAATGGCTCCTCCACTATTTCAGCAAATTTATGTTGTTAGGATTAAGTTTCATGACAGTTTTTTATCTTGTGTATACGCTATATTACAGAGGAAGACACGTACTTCCTATGAGACTCTGTTTCAAGCTATTGTAGATAAACCGACTGAGCTAAATATTGACTTGAATGTAAATACTGTTGTGACTGATTTTGAAGATGGTGTGTTACGAGCTGTGAATGCTGTGTTTGGTAGACATGTACAGAGTAGAGGTTGTTTCTACCATCTGACACAAAGCACTTGGCGCAGAGTGCAGAGTTTAGGTTTAGTGCAGTTGTATCGGGATGATGCAGACTTCAGACTGTTTTGTGGGAAACTGGATGCACTTGCATTCTTGCCAGTTTCAGATGTGCGTGATGGTATGAATCACCTCAAAGACATTGTTCCAGAAGAAGCCGAGGAACTGTTGAGGTATTTTGATGAAAATTATGTCACTGGTAGATACAGGCAACCTCGCGCCGCACCCTCAGATGTGTTGGCACCATTACGACTTAGATTAACTCCTCCAGCCTATCCTCCAGCTACATGGAATGTTAATAGTGCTACGCTGGATGGCGAATCTCGTACAAATAATGCATGTGAAGGCTGGAACAACAAGTTCTACAATCTTGTTGGCCACCAGCACCCATCAGTCTGGAAAACTATCCAATGGTTTCAAAAAGAGCAAGCTCTGACCAATACAATTATTCAACAGGTGTCAGTTGGTTTGCTGCCTCTCATCCGCAAACAGAAGTCAGCTGAATCCCTGAATAGAAAACTGAAAAATCTGTGTGGTTTATATTCCCAAGGTTCACTTACTATTTCAGCTTTTCTTACTGGCATTGGCCAGAATATTAGATTACACAAGGTGTGATATGTAATCTAACTAAATCATAATTAAGTTTGTTAAATTATTTTATAACTATGTACTATGTAGTACTTATACTGATATGTAATAATCCAACTAGTTTCAAGGTGTGATATGTAATAATCTAACTAAATCATAATTAAGTTTGTTAAATTATTTTATAACTATGTACTATGTAGTACTTATACTGATATGTAATAATCTAACTAGTTTCAATAATATAACTAAATCATAATTAAGTAATCTATCACTTTTATGAAATAAAAATAAGAAAGTGTGACTCTTTTGTCCTGTTTTTTTTTTCCTACCCAAATCTGTTACTTTTTTTCCTGTTACTTTTTTACCTTATAAAAATAAGAAAGTGTTACTTTTTTCCCTGTTTCTTTTTTTCCTACCCAAATCTGTTACTTTTTTTCCTGTTACTTTTTTTCCTGTTACTTTTTTTCCGATTACCCTCCCACACTACTCACGGCGGAGTAGCCCTTTTAATAAAAAGTGATCTGAAACATAAACCAAACTCCATTACGGTTAGAGCTACTAAACGTATCAATTTTCTGAAGATGATCAGAGGTAGAAATTGGGGAGCAAACAAAGATGTGCTTCTCAAGCTCTACAAAACATTTTTACGTCCGGTACTAGAATACGGTGCCATAATAACAAGTGACCTAAGCAAAACCAACATTCAGAAGCTACAGAGGGTTAAAAATTATGCCCTGCGAGTGGCACTATGCAAACCGAAATGGACACCGATAAAGGAACTTCACGAGCTAGCAAAAATAGAAACTATTGATACGCGATTAAAAGACCTACAAAACAAAACCCTCAACAGACTCCAAGATAGTGAATTAATGGTTGAGCTGAACGAACACCGATCCCTTAACAGAAAAACAAAATAAGTTTCCAGAAAATAAAAAAAAAAAAAAAAAAAAAAAAAAAAATAATAAAATAAAATAAAAATTATACAATATAACTAAATCGCGTGGAGTCAGTGAGGATTGCCTCGCTACTCATTGGGAACTTTAGGATAGAGTCTGTGAGGACTGCCTCGCAACTCTGCTGAAGCGCGATTGAAACGCGTTTAATAAGATCTATACAACAAAACCCTCCACATACTCCAGGATAGTGAATCAAGGGTGAAGCCGAACGAACACCGAACCCTAAACAGAAAAACAAAATAATCCACAGTAAATTAAAATTACTCAATAGAATTAAACTGCGTGGAGTCAGTGAGGATTGCCTCGCTACTCATTGAGATCTTTAGGATTGAGTCTGTGAGGATTGCCTCGCAACTATGCGTGTGGGGAGTAGGCTCCGAAGAAACACACCCCTTACCCCATCCATAGCAACAATCACACAGCAGGCACAATATACAATAGCGGATACCTATCTTTCTCTCTACCTATAACTTTTCTAACTGTATTTTCTTGCAACACTCTTATCAAGAAGACGCATGGAAATGGTAGACAAAGCGTAGGAGGAATTGGTGCAACCCACCTTTCTGCAACATATACAAGAAACCACCAAACGCTAGGCAAGGATTGAAACAAGCTTGTCTGGCTGGGAACGAGTGTACATTTGATATAAATAAACATTTGAATAAAGATTTAACAGCCCTTTTAAGGGCTTGAGGGTGTGTGTCAGTGAGAGGTTTGTTTTTTTTTTTTGTTTTTTTTTCTTGGGGGGGGGGGGGGGGTGGAGGTGGTCATTTGGAATTCCCGAAGGATAACCAGATACCTCAAAATCACATACGGCATCCTATCTCCCAGAAGGCTTGATGGATGACTCCCGGTTTTTCAAAACTAAACTGTTGGAGCTTTCTCCACTTCTTTTTTGTAACCGCTATGGTCATATACCGGGGCCGCTACCAAACCGGCGTTGCTGTTTGGTTTTCTTTTCTCTTCTTCCCTTAAACTTGCCATCGCACAACATTACATTCTGGCTCGCCACCATAGTGGGACTCAAACCTCTACCATCGCCGAACTGGAACCGAATAGAGCTCGCTATCTAATAGTTTTAAAGGCGTTGAGGGATTGAGTATTGACCATCTAACACTCAAACGTAAACTGCCGGGTATTCTAACCGCGTGCATAACCCCCTCAGACTCCATTTTGGGCAATAGGAAAGCTAGGCCTGTGTGATCCAAGGAAAAAAAAATAAGGTTAACCGGGTCGCAAGGGATTAGTAAATCCCACATCGTCCCTGCGCACCTTTCATTCATTCAACCAATAAAAACTGACCACCTCGATGCGGAGGTGGTAGCCGTGGAATTAACAGCCGATAATAAAAAAAATAGCAATCATTTGTTACTACAACAAGGTTGCTCAAGGGTAAAATTCACCTGATAGTGGATTTTGATAAAGAATCGGAACCGCCGTCCTCGGAGAGGTGTAGCACCTTTCGTGAGGGGATTTCCCCTCACACTGGTCAACCTCCTAGTGACACGGAAAAGCTGGAGGAAGGCAGCCGGAGTAGTACAGCCACAGCCACCATCAAGAAGAAGAGAATAAGAAAGAAGGGACCCTCCGCCAGACGACGAGATGCCCGCCGAATGACGGAGTTCCTGGAGAAGAAGAAGAAGGAAAAGGAAGAGAAGGAGGCAAGTGAGGGCGTCAAGGGGACAACGCCTGTCACCCCTGAACAACCCTTGTCCAGCCCGGCACCCCTCTCCCAGGAGGAGGGTCCGGAGGACCATGGGTCGTCATGTGACAGTTCATTCTCCAGCTCATCAGACTCTTCATCTGAAGAGGAGATGGAGGAGGATGCTCTGTCAATGGTGCAGGAAGCTGTCTCTGATGACGCACCATTCACCCCTCCAGATCTTGCTTCTCCAGCTTCCTTGGACCAGGAGTCCGACCAGGAGGAGAGCTTCCCGGAGTCCGCGGAGGCATTCCTTGGGGAGGAGATCGAGGACGATAACACCCGAGCCACAGTCCAAAACAACTACAGCTTCTATGTATCCAAACAATTTCCAGCACACTCAATCAGGACAATCCTCACAATAAATTTACAAAACTATAGGAAACCTCAAGAAGAAACAGCAGCTAGGACCAGGCCATTCACTACCAAGGAACCTACTAATCCTCCAGATCCAACAACGCCAACATCTATCTCTCCAACACATCCTCCTCCCACCAAGAAAAACCGCAGGAGACACAAACGCCGCTGAACACCTTTACTCTTTCCCTCCTCTGCCACGCTCTGACATGACAAAACTATACAGTCAACGAGGATCGAAAGGGGCTTAGTTTAAACAGTATTTATTCAATAATTGACATGTGTATACATTTCACAATAACATTTGACTAACAAAAAATGAACAACACTAGATACAAAACGTATACACAAAACAAGAAAGCATATTGTTGTGTATTAGAGGGATTCGACAGAAAGCTAAAGCTTATGTAGGTCGTCTCCCTGTCAACGTATAACTTACTCCTGTAGGTGGTACAGATGAATGGAAGAGTCCAAACGTCGTTGCATGAAGGCCGATAACCTCCCTTTATTGTAAATTTACTACGTTAGTTGCTACGATTGGAGATCAAGCGGGTTTAGCGTCACATCAGAATAGATAGGGAGCAGAGGAAGGCGCCTCGACTGCCAGGCAACGACGGGTGGGATTGTTTAAACTTCAATGTGAAATGAAGGGAAAAACAGAAGAAAGAATAGACGCACTGATAGATCGAAAGAAGAGGAAAGGGGCTTGTTCCTCAATTCCGTCCCTGCGCGCCTTCGGCGCGCGAAACCATTCATTCTCTTACTACAACCCCCCTGACAAAACAGTCAGTCACGAGGTGTTTGAATTTATAACCCCCCTGACAAAACAGTCAGTCTCGAGGTGTTTGAATTTTTCTCACGAAAATACAAAAACTGTATCTTCATGGGAGACTTCAACTCCAAACATCTGTACTTTGGGTGTAACTCCACTAACCGTAATGGCAATGTCCTATTCGACATAACCGAAAAGTTTGACCTACAAATCATTAGCGAAGACTCAACCAATACCTATATCAGCTCTAACCCACTCCACCGCTCCGACATCCTTGACCTCATAATAACGAGCTACTCCCTAAGCAAAAACGTCATCAACCATAAATTGAGCGATGACGACCTAGGTAGCGATCACCTACCAGTTCACGCCACAATCAGCTTTGAGTCCGGTCCAATACGCTACCCTCCCAAAATCTCACGGAACCTAAGCAAACTGAACTAGGACTTATACAGAGAAATTCTCGACGCCAAACTCGCAACAAGTAAACCCCCAAACGCAAGCGATATTGAAGACCAATGCGCTGACCTCACAAAATTATCACGTCCACCCTAGACGAAATCTGTCCCAAGGAGGAAGTACGCCCCTGGAGACGAACAATCTCCGAGAGCACACTGACTCTAATAAAAACAAAGCGAATAGCTCTGCGCAAGGTCAAAGCCGAAAAAGTCCCCACCAAGCGAGTGGAACTCAAAAAAATCTACAACCGTCTTCATGGCGAGGTTAAAGAAGCACTGAAGGCCGAACAACAAAACAATTGGGAGAGGGCCACCTCCAACCTGAACGCGACAAAAGATGCGAGAAAATTCTGGAACACCTTCAAGGTGCTCACAGGTCAAAAAAGCAACCCAAGACAGCCCAAACCGACAGAAAAAACCGACGGCACTCTCGCCGCCAGCGACAAGGAAAAAGCCGACACCTTCGCGGAATTATTGAGCCGAACTCACCAACCCCATTCAGGGCCGGAATATGACGACTCAGTCATGAACACCATCGACAATTTTGTTGATTCCCACCCAGAGGTTTACCGCGACCCCTACTTCGGCAACGAATATGAGGAGGGGGACGAACATGACCTGATCACCCCCATCACGGCCGACGTTATAATAAGCGTGATAAAAAATGCAAAAACTCCTCCTCCCCGGGAGAAGACGAAGTAAGCTATAAAATCCTCAAACAGAGCCACAACTCCTATATAACCAGACTAGAGGCCATATTCAACGTGTGCCTCACCCATGGCTGCTTCCCCAAATGCTGGCAATCAGCCATAGGGGTCATGATACCGAAACCCGACAAAGACCTCTCCAAACCTCCTTATTAGTCTCCTTAGCTGCATCGGCAAGGTTTTTGAGAAAATCCTTGCCGATCGGCTAAGGGACCACCTCGAAGAAACTAACTTCTTTAATGACTGGCAAAGAGCCTATAGGCACCGCAAAGAAGGCATGGAACATATCTATCGCCTAGTAGAACTCATGAAAAACGCGATCGATAACAACAATCTAGGTGCCGCCGTTCTGCTTGACGTGGAAAAAGCTTTCGACTCAGTCTGGCACAACGGCATCAGGTACAAACTCATTAAACTCAACATCCCCAAAAGGTAACATAGACTAATTTCCTCCTTCCTTAACGATCGCGAAATCAAAGTCAGAGTCAACAGAGAAATATCAAAAAGCATCTCACTTGTGGCCGGAATGCCCCAAGGGTCAGTACTCAGCCCGCTCATGTACATAATCTACGTAAACGACCTCAACATCTCTTCGGACCGGGTCCAAATCTTACAATTTACAGACGACAAGGGCCTTTGGGACTCCAACAGCCAACTCCTCCCCCTCCAAAAATCCCTGCAAAGTGCGCTAGACGACCTCGAACTCTGGTGCGACAAATGGAGAATTAAACTAAATATAAACAAGACCCAGAGGATAACCTTCTCCGCCGGAAGGAAAAAACGCGACGTTGACCTGCAACTAAAAGGCAAAACCCTCCCAAAGTGCACCGAAGCAAAATTCCTGGGAATCACCCTAGACTCGAAACTAAGCCTCACTAAACATACTAATAACGTAGCCGCGAGAGCGACCAAACGAATCAACCTTCTGAAAATGCTCAGGGGCATCACCTGGGTGGCTAACGAAACGGTACTACTCAAACTATACAAGGCCTTTGTAAGGCCAATAATCGAATACGGGGCCCTGATCCTAACCAATACGTACAAAAGCAACGTTGCCAAACTCCAGAGAGTCCAGAACCACGCACTAAGAATAGCCCTCCAAGCTCCATACGACACCCCAATTAAGATCCTCCACCAAAGGGCCAAAATCCCAACCGTCAAAGAACGCCCCGCCACACTAGCTGCCAAAAACCTAGAACGGTTCGAAGGCAGCACGCTGATACCTCAACTCAAGGCAATATGCGACAGTAGACAAAAACCCAAGAACATGCCAAAAAGCGACTAAACCAGCCAAAGCAGCAAACTGCTTTGGCTGGTTCGGCCGCTTTCTGTCGGGTCCTGGAGTAAATATGGCACCTCTGAACAAAAACTCCCGCGATCCCCGACGCCCCCGAACACCCCAAAACTAAAAATAAACTAAATAAGTCCGCAACCAGAGAAGGGTACAACAGGAAAGAAACAACCTCGGGTGTGGTCTAGTGTGCTAGACCTGTTGCCCTCCCGCTGACAGCCACGGAAGCTCAACCCGCATTAAACGATCGCGATCCCCGGCACCCTCAAATTCAAATAAACTTAAACTAACCTAAATAAGGCTACTACCAGCGAAGGACACAACAGGAAAGAAACACCCTCGGGTGTGGTCTAGTATGCTAGACCTGTTATCGTCCCGCTGACAGCCACGGAAGCTCACCCCGCATTAAGCGATTGCGATCCCCGGCACCCTCAAATTCAAATAAACTTAAACTAACCTAAATAAGGCCGCTACCAGCGAAGGACACAACAGGAAAGAAACACCCTCGGGTGTGGTCTAGTGTGCTAGACCTGTTACCGTCCCGCTGCAAACTTACTCGCAGACTAGGAAGCTCAGCCCACTTAAACGGTCGCGATCCCCGGCACCTTCAAAGAACTTAAACGAACCTAAATAAAATCGCCATCAGCGAAGGGTACAACAGGAAAGAAACACCCTCGGGTGTGGTCTAGTGTGCTAGACCTGTTAACCCTCCCGATACAGCAAACCAAAGGCAGCCTCGCTCAGCCCCGGAAGCTCTGTCACTCGGGTAAGAATCGCAAAACGGCCACGGGAAGATACAGCCAGGCAGGGGTAGGGCTTGACCTGTTAACCCTCAAACTACAACAAACCAAAGGTAGCTCAGCCCCGGAAGCTCTGACACTTGGGTAAGAGTCAGAAACGGCAATAGGACGACCCACCCAGGCAGGGGTGGGGGGTGGGGGGAGTCTCACTAATCTCTCATCATTTCTAATTTCAGCAGCACCAAGAGCCAAGCACGGACACCCCAACGAAAGAAGCAGACACCCGATCAACCAAAATCACTCAGACCTAGACATCAACCACCAACAGAAGAGCTTGAGGCAGACTATACTTGCCAGTGATAGCTCCAACACTCACCCAAGTGGCAGACTATACTTGCCCGAAGAAACACACAAGACACGAGGGACAATCAACCACGACAACATCCAACAGAACAGCCGCACAGCTAAACCACCACTCAACACGAGAACAGAAGACAGGGGGGGGGGGGGGGCACTTTAATCATCATATACTTTTTAATTCCAGCCACAGCACAGACAGATAACCTAGTACCACTAACGCACCAGATCAGACACCGCTGCAAGAAAGACTCCCCTACAGACAACATAGCAACGTCACAACAGCCAGAAAAACAACAACAACAACAACAACAACAACAACAACAACAACACGGCAGAGACATAGAATCTAGCATCACTAACGCATCAGACCAAGACACCATCGTAAGAAAGATTCCCCGCCAGCAAACACAGGAAAGACACAACAGCCTGAACAACAACAACAACAGAAGAGCTTGAGGCAGACTATACTTGCCAGTGATAGCTCCAACACTCACTTAAGCGGCAGACTATACTTGCCTGAAAATCACACTCAACAGAAATACATCCAGAAAAAGACCTTGCAAATGCACACACTTCTTCACTGTACTCTACCTTTTACCGCTTTTAGTCTAAGTTTTTTTACTATCTTTCAGATTCTATCTTTTTCCCAATAACCGCTATGGATATCAATAACCGCTACGGATATCAATAACCGCTATGGCATCACAATAACCGTTATGGCTTCAGCACAAGTTTCACTCCATCCTTGGAGGTGGGCATCCACCCCCAAGGAGGCGAGCGGCGGTCCTGCGCCCCAATCTCCTAGCCCCTTTTTTGTAAAGCGCTCCTCTAGAGCACAATATGTCCCGACCCCACGATAATCGCAGGCCTGTTACCTGAACCAGGAATGTTCAGGTTGGGTGGCACCTTGTTAAGGTCCGTTTTGTTTCTTTCAAATTGTCTATCGCCGAAACCATACACGCCAGCTAAAGAGCCCAGGGCAGACTATACTTGCCGATGAAGGCCTATCTTCACTACAAAACCAAAAGCGGCAGACTATACTTGCCTGAAGAACAACAACCAGAAACATCAAATTTCTATCCTCTTCCTCCTTTGCACCGATCGGACATGATGCAGTCTCAAAAATTAACGGAAATATATTATACAGTTAACGAGGGTCGAAAGGGTTTACTCCAAATCGTCCCAGCGCGCCTGCGGCGACCTATAACTATTCTTTTGACTTTGACTTTGACATTTCTCTGTATTTATTAAGAAAGATCAGGATCTGATTAAGAGCTATCAGCCGATATCTATCTTCATCATCGCATTCTTTTCACACACCTTGGATTCTGAGGTGTCAACAACTAGACAATGGAGCTCCCAGCTGTGATACAAGAGACACTGGACAGAGTGAAGGCTACCCTTGCTACCACATGGAGCATCCAGGTGCTCAAGGGTAAAATTCATCTGACAGTGGATTTTGAGAAGGAAACCGAACCGCCGTCCTTGGAGAGGTGTAGCACCTTTCGCGAGGGGATTTCCCCCGCACTGGTCACCCTCCAAGTGACACGGACTCGCAGGATGATGCCAAGAAAACGGAAGCAGCCGAAGGGAAGAAGAAAAGGAGAAGAAAGAAGGGACCCTCCGCCAGACGACGCGATGCCCGCCGACTGACGGTGTTCATGGAGAAGAAAAGGACGGAAAAGGAAGAGAGGAAGGCCTACTATGGCGTTGAAAGCTCAATGCCTGCTACCCCTGGCCGTTCCACGTCCACGCCGGTTCCCGCCACTCCTGTGGAGGGGCCGGAGAACGCTGGTTCGCCAGGCAACACTCCAATCTCCAGGCCATCACACTTTTCCTTGGAAGAGGAGATGGAGGAGGGAGGTTTGTTTATGGTGCAGGAAGTTGAGCCGGACAGCGCATATGTAGCTACACCCGCTCTTGCTCTTCCAGCCCTTTCCGACCAGAACACCATCCAGGAAGCTCACACCGCGGAGTCCGTGGAAAGCATCCTTGGGGAAAAGGTCAGGGATGACGAACATCTAGCAATTCTCCAACAAACGCTGAATACTTTGGATAACCGCGGACTCTTGAAAAGCACGATTAGAGGAGCATTACAGAGTCTCCGTAACCACTATCTGCGCACCACTCCAGAGAGCTCTCCATCACCGGCAGCTGCTAGAGCTAGACCATACCAACCCAGTTAGCCCTCCAGCACCCCTTCTTCAACACCACCAAAGGAGGTATCACCATCACAGCCTCCTCCTCGAAAAAAGAACAGGAGGAAACATAGACGGCGCTGAGTACCTTTTCCACTTTCCTCCTTTTCCCAGACAACCCAAATCATCTGCAGTTAAAGAGGGTTGAAAGGGGCTTGCCCCAATCCGTCCCTGCGCGCCTTCGGCGCGCGAAACCATTTCATCCTGCGCGATTATGAGGATGACACTTTTCAGAATTTGATGATGATACAATGTAATAACCCTATACCCCAGTGTCGTAATTGAAAGCAATGTACATTTGGTTGTATCTTTAATAATTTACTACTTGTCATGGCAAGAAATTGGCAATATGTATTTTTTTGGTTTCTATTCCTTTTCTTACAGTAGTTCCTTGGGAAATGAATAAAATGTGTATGTTATTTTTTCCTTAACTGTTTTCAGTTGATTATGTTGGAGTGTAATAATAATAATAACACTTTGGCCAGCCGCTGGTTTGTCGCGGTTCTCGGACGAGAAGGCCATAGTTACCCTTGTACTCCCTACTGCCTCCCTGTTCCCACGCTTATCCTCTCCTCCCAACACTCGGAGACGAACTGCTTGATGATATCCCTTGCCTTATTGTTCCCAATCTCTCCGATCAGCATATTCACCCTCTCCTTTGAGTCTCCCCCTAACCACATGTCCTTCACTCTCCCATCCCACTTCCCCATTATACTCCCAGTGAATCTCATTCTTTTAGACTGATACTTTGGGCATTCTAGAAGAAAGTGTTCCAGGGTCTCCACCACGCCCAAGTTACACATCTGGCACTCCCTTTCACCGTCTTTCCCAATTTTTCCGCTCAGCACCAGGGATCGCGACCTCAGCTTGAACAACAGTGACACCCCAAAGGTGCCATCAAGGTACTCTTCAAAACCAGGCTTCTCTTATCACACAGGTCACCCAAAGATCTCTTTGATTTGACCCCCTCTCGCCAATTACGGTTACAATCCTCCATGACCCTTTCTCTGACGATTTTTTTACCCTGGTTTGCCCCAACGCCCAGGTCCGAGATCTCCAATGAATAGTTCTCTACTAGCTCCCTCACTTGGACCATCCACCCCGTTTTGATATTTGAGTTGAAAATTCTCAGGAACATTACACCATCGGCTGTCGGGGAGATTTACCAAATAATTAAGATAACCGAGCTTCAACAGGTCTATCCTGTCCTTAATCCTCATCCACCCAAGCTCACCCCTGATTGCTTCTAGAGTTGCGGCATTACTCGACCCCGTTATCCATCGGCCTGCATCGTTCTGCAGGATTTCCAAGCTCTTTACGGCCGTCTGGTTTAGGGGTACCACTTCTGTACCGTATGTTATACTTGGCAGCCCCACCATTTCCCAAATGGTTTTCCCCACGAAAACCTTATTGAAACTCTTTCTCCCTATAAGTTTCATTTGGTTAAGGATTCGCTTCCCCTTCAGAATCAATTTATTTGTGTGGTTCCGGTAGATGCCTCTTCCTGTAATGTTTATATTTACCCCCAAATACTCGTAATCACCTGTCTCTCCCACACTGAGAAGTTTGCTGCTCCCTTCCGGAATGCAGAACTCACCCACTCTCCACCTTCGAGTGGGGTCCACTTTGCGGCCCACAGGTACAACTTTGCTCTTGCTTTCATTAAGTTCGAGTCTCCATTTGCTCCCATATTTCCCAACAATTCCCAGCATTTTCGTTAGCCCCTCTTCGCTTTCTGACACTAGAACCATATCGTCTGCAAAAAATAGCCCTGGGATCTTCAAGTCCCCAACTGCTACCCCCTCCTCGCTACGCAGGAGTTCATCTCCTAAACCTTTGATGTACAATGCAAACAGGATCGGCGAAAGGATACACCCCTGTTTTAGGCCTTTTTCCATAGGCACACGTTTTGTTGTAATGTTCCCCAGGCTAAGTTCACTATGTACATCTTTATATAATGCTTTCATAATTCCATCAAACTCGCCTCCTAAGCCCATAGCCTCCAGCTTGCGCCACATACCTTCCCTCCATACTCTATCGTATGCCTTTTTGATATCCAAAAAGGCCATAAACATCTTTTTCTTTTTTGCTTTCGCGGATTCTATCACTTGGGATAGCGTGAAAAGATGGTCAGTGGCTCTCCTTCCCTTCCTGAAGCCATTCTGGATTTCTCCAAAAAAACCTTCTCTTCAATCACCTCCTCTAATCTCCCATACAGGACTTTACAAAAGACTTTTCCAATGTTGCTGCTGACAGAGATCCCTCGATAGTTATCCAAGACGTCTTTTTCCCCCTTTTTGTGAATAAATGTCACTTTACTTTCCCTCCACTCCTTTGGGACCTCTTGTTTTTCTATGGCTAAATTGAATAGGGCAGTTAGGCTTTTCAAGAGTTCCTCTCCCCCTTTTTGATAAACTCGTTAGGAATTTCGTCCACCCCTCCCGCTTTTCCATTCCTTAATTTTGAGATCACCCTTCGCACCTCCTCAGTTTTGATTTCGCTGCACACGAAGTTCGATAGATTTTCCCAGTGCTTGACTAGTTGTAATGCGATTTGATCTCGCTCTTCTGTAACTCTGCCATCTACTTTAATACTCTGTGGGTTACTCCCTTTGTTACGTTTGTTCACCCATTTCCAAAATACGTTCGAACTCGACCCCCCTGTCGTTCTTATCGTCCTAATAAGACTGCTATTTCGCACACTCCGGTTGTCGTCTTTAATATTATTTACTTTATTTCGTGCTTGTTGGTATTCTTCCTTTGCTACCATGGCCTCATTGCTTTCCTGTATGTGCTGCATACAAGAGAAGATTTCTACTTCTCCTGTATGCAGCACATTTAGCTTTTCTACCCTTTAAGGCCCTTTTCAGTTCTTTGTTCACTCTGTACACAAGTTCTCGTATTGGCACTTCGTCACTCAGTCTCAGATCAAGTCAAAACCACCGAGTTCCTTTTTTGTCGGACCCAATTGTACAAGACTTCATTCATCCCTAGTGTAACAGACCATTGGAATAAGTTGCCCCTGCCTATCAGCGAGAACTCGTCACTGATTAACTTCAAGACTTTCCTAAACAAGGGAAACCAACGACCTCCAAGGTTCTACAGTAAGGCCAAATCTCGTTCAGCTCAGATATATCACTGTAGACTAAGGCTACAGTGCAGTAACCTTAATTCCCACCTATATGATAATCATCTATCACAAAACCCCTTATGTCAGTGTGGCGAGCATGAGACTCCCGATCATTTTTTCCTTCGTTGCCCAATCTTCTCAGACGCACGCAATTATACGATTAACCTTCTCCCTTTTGAGGCAGACACATCCACACTTCTTTTCGGTTCAGAATTTCTTAACAACGATGACAACCGCCTTATCTTTGAAGTGGTACATGACTTTATTTTATCGAGTAAGCAATACCAATGACTGGCTTGCAAGGCTTGTATCATAACAATGGCCCATTTCGTATTCCCTTCCACATACTGACCTGTCAAATTTCATAGCAGCCCATCGTCACCTAGACTGTTTTCGTAGACTGAAATCGTGGACTATATTCGGCGATTGTTTTTGTAGACTGTATTCATAACTCTTTACTAAATGAATTGATTGAAATAAGCTACTCACTCTAGTATTTCTCGAGTGTATTTAACACACCGTGTATTCAAACTGGCCGACACTTCTTCCTTTTCTTCTATCTTTTATTTGGTTTTTTTTCTATTTTCTTTTTCTATCTTTTCAAATCGTTCGTACTCCATTCACGTCGTAGTTTAAACATTCTTGCATGTCGCTGCCCGGGGGTCTGCTCCCACCCACCCTTACTGCGGGCAATGATAAGCATGGCCAGTGCTATTAACAAAACTCGTCACTCAAATTGCATTCTGTTTTCAGTTTTGGCCTTGGAATCCTGCCTTATGACCCCCTGTTGGATCGAGTTTGTTCCAATGGGGGTGATGGGCTGTGTCTTAATGTCAGAAAATCGTCTAATGCCCCCAAAATTTCTTTTGTAATTGTCATCTTTTCTTTATCAGCACTGGAAAGGAGACCACGAGGGGCGGGACGGGGACCTTCGGGCGTCGATATGTGAGCTTGTCTAATGACTGATACCACCTGCCTGAGTGTAATGACAAATGAGTTAGGGAGACGACTTACATAAGCTGTTAGCTTTTTGTCGAATCCCGTCCTTACATAGTAATCTATCTATTTGTTCATCTTTGTTATTCAGTGTACTGTTGTATCTTGTGTTGTTCATGTTTTACCATCTAGCATGTAATGTACACAATTAACAAACTTTCCAATAAATATTGTTTAAACTAATCTTTCCTACACTTTCCTTCCCTGCCTTCACTAGGCTCGCAACTATGGCGTCGGCCATCTTCTGGACACTGCCCCCCTTGTGTACGGTTGCAAGCTTTGTTTTCAGTTTTTCTTCGAACTTCGCCCAGTCGGTATCCTTTTTGAGTTCCCAAAACTCCTTGACGCTTCCTTTGCTTTTATTTACGATTTTGGCCCTGATCGTCACTGTAATCAAGTTGTGATCACTATCCAACTCCATTTTGCCCTCATCATCCACTTCTACACCTATCACCTCCCTCCATAAATTAATATCTGTTAGAATGTAGTCAATTATTGATTTTCTGTCGTTTCTCTCCCAGGTCCATTTCCCCTTACATCTCGCGTCCCTGTTCAGAATCTTCATACCGAGCTCATTTGTGAAGTTCAACAGCTTCCTTCCATTCCTGTTGACTCTCTTGTACCCACCCTCTATACCTTCTTCCTTATCATCTATGTGTCCATTAAAGTCACCCATCAAAATTATAAGACCCTACTGTTTTCTAGTTCTGTGATATTGGTCCTTAGTGTTGAGTATATCGAGTCATTCCACTCGGGTTTACTTCCCTCCACCACACAGTACACAATCCCAAGGGCAATACTTTTGTTTCTCAGACTGATCTTTTCTCAGACTGATCTTTACCCATCCAATTTCTTTTGACACCTCAGCCGAGGCGATCTTATCTTCCAGATCTGTGATCAGCGACGGTTTTAAATCCTCTTTAACGTACATGCCTACCCTCCCCCTTTTCTGGCCTTCCGTTCGCCCTACACCTATCCACACACTCCCGCTTACTTGGTCTACCCGTTCCTCGTGTCTTACCCACGTCTCGCTTAAGCCCATGACATCAAACTCCTCTGCCTCGATCAATGAAGCAATTTCACTTACTTTCCGGTGGAGACCCTGGGTGTTGCTATAACCCACTTTCAGGGTACCGAGGTTCATTGGCTTCCGCCTACTGGGCCCATTGTTTTCTGGCGCTAGCCTTGGTAAACTTATTTTGTCCCCCTCACTCTTGTTCACCCCACCAATGTCCACTCTTGTTATACTTGCCTCTGACCTCCCACCCCGCTCCTCTCCAAAAAAGGCTCTGCTACCCGTTGAATTTTATCCCCCAATACCCGTTTCCCCACCCTGCTAAGATGCAGCCCGTACATGCTCCCATTGCCCCAAAACGTGTCCCAATGGTCGATAAAGGGTATTCCCAGATCAACACGTTAGTCCTCCAACTCTTCATTTAGCGCCAAAATCCTTGAGTTCCGTTCGTCCCCACCTCCAAGGACAGGAAGGACCCCGGATACGACTACCCGTGCATTCCTACTTAGCAGTTTGCCGACTAAGCCTCTATACGACTCCACCAAACTTACTGACCTTCTCTCCCTGATATTGTTGGTCCCCACATGAACCATCACTACCGGTTCCAGTCCTGACCCTGCCACAATGCCATCTACCCGGTCCCTGAGATCCTCCACCTTCGCCCCCGGAAAGCACAAGACTGTTCGATTGGAACTATCAGGACCACAAACCACATTGTCAATCCCACGTACAATGCTGCTCTCCGCTACAACTAATTTTCTTCTTCTGGCCCCAGTTCCTATATCATCTGCACCTCCTCTCGTTTTGCATGCCCCTGGCCCCCTCTTTCTCTTCACCGCCCTCCTTACCGCGTCTGGCCTATCAACATCAGCAACCATCTCACCCCCCCCCCCCCCCACAATTTCCCCCTCACTATCGCCCCCAAGGGTATCAGAATCTAAAACACTAAACCTGTTTTCTAAACACCGCCTAGCAACCTTGGCAGCCTTACGCCGACTCTGGTTTCCGGACACGACGCAGCCCTGTTCTGACGCCACCTTCCGAATTTTCCTACTAGAACCCCCCCTCCTCAGTTACACCCCCCCCCCCCACATGAAGCATTCTTCCCCCCACGTTTCCTGCTTCCCAGTGTTCTCCTTGAGTCCACAACGATCTTCCACCCACCTTCCACCTCACCATCATAGGTAACCTTCAACGGGGTAACTCCAGACACACCGGCTCTCCCCAACCTCCCTCTCAGCTCTGCAATCTCCCGCTCGAATCCATCACACTTCTCTAACAATTGTAAAATATCCCTGCAATTCGCACATACCCCACTACTCTCCATTGGTTGACCACCACCATACCTCATATTACACTGTCTGCACGCCTCCGTATCCTCACTATCCCCCACCTGCACCCCTCGACTCACCTCCCCCAGACCCCCCTTAATATCCATACTTACCTCTGTCTAAACACCTGTCGTACACTTTCCATTCATGATTATAAATATTATATAGAATCTAATGACCGAAAACGACAAAATACCAAGGCAACAAACACACGAAAAAAGGTAACTAAGGTAAACAAACAGCAAAATTGGAAAACCTATCAACTAAACCTCCTTATTACACCCTACGATCCTCCCCAAACACACATGCAAAACTAAATATATAAAAACGTCCCTGAAATAAAACTAATATTCAAAAAATACTTATAAACAGTTCACTGAAAAACTTTTCTTAGTCAAAGTGACTAACTTAGGTTAGTCAAAAGCTTGTCCCCCAGTGACTAAAATAGGTTAGTCAAAATGACTAACCTACTACATTAGTCAAATTGACTAAGGTGCATTCACGGGAATGTTAGTCATTTTGACTAAGGAGTTGACTAACCTTCTACTAACATTAGTCAAAAGTTAGTCACTCATCAAGGGGTGGGTGGATACTCATGGCAACCAGCCAGTGAATATTAGGGATTACAGCATACCGAACAAAATAATCTTCCAATATTTTAACTTTCTAGACCAATGCAAATTTAGTGAGATTCAAACAGAAAATCTACAATTAATGGACTACTGTATAAAATATCCAGTGATGGATGAACTGAAGATTTGCTGATGTCATGAATTTCCCCTACCTGCAATAACAAGAGTCATGTTAGAAGCTCTATATATATGGTGGTCATGTTACAGTAATATTGTTGTTTGTGGAACCAGATCACACAGCTGGTTCCAAGAACAACCATATTTGTGTGGTTTCATAGACAAATATTATAGCCAAACAATAACTGTTCTATAAGCACAGTGCAAAGGAAATTTTTTCAGACTGTTTCAAATAAAAAAAAGTAACTATACTCGGAACAAACAAATAGAAACTGTTCAAATTTCTTTTATTACGAAAACCAAATCAATAGTAAAACAACATACAAGAGCATAAAAATGTACAAAAAATGTAAAAATAAACATGTACAAAGCAATGATAATTCCTAATCAATGGGGGTGAATTAACAACCCTTAAAATGGTAAATCCATCACAAACGCCACAGGAATAAGATTTTATTTTAGCAGGACACAGAGGTTCTTCAAATTAGCACTTTCAGGTGAGCAATTTTTCTGTCTACCACTCCTTTTAGGAAAAAAGTAGCGAACACAGTACCTAATGTTGGACATCATACATTACATGGAGAGTGGATTGTTACTAAATCACTTGTGGGGTGGTGTTTCCACTCAGACAAAAATTCCTTGTCTTGGAAAAAGCATTAGAATGACAAGCAAAATTTCAGCCAAGGGTCTTCCGGGTTCAACCTGGAGGTCCTTTGGCTAAAACTGTGATTGTCCTTTTAATGCATTACCACATGAGGCGACTGTTATTGTCTGGGTGGAAACTTCACTCCACTTCACTCCACGAGTGTTTTGTGGTAAATCACTCTCCACATATTGTATTTCTCATAGTTGAAGTGATTGTTCGGGATAATAATTGGTATCTTCATTACATTGGTGTGACTACCAAAAAAAACTGTAGCTGTCAGCCTTGCCTCTGTAAAACGGCTATATTTTGCCACTTCCAACATCTTGTGCTTGCACCGGAGAACGGGAGTGGAGCAATATATAGCTGCCTTGTGCAGCAAGATTAATAGTGCTAACAATAGAGCAATGCATTTTACTTGGATTCAGTAATGCTATATATATTTATTTATTGGTGTTTAAGGTCACATATTCTGCCCAATGGTTAATCAGGACCACAACATGAAGATAAAGTCAAGTTTAGTCAATCGTTTATACCTATATTGCCAATGTTAGAGGACTTCCATCCCAAGTATTAGTGACTGGATACTATTTTACAAGTTAAACAATTAAGGCTTGTTTACTGAACAAGCACCGCTTCACCTCCCGAGGTTCCCACATGGAATTCAGTAATGTTGAGACTACTGATAAGTCAATCACTTATACATTCTCATAAAATATACCAGTGTGTAGAGTTTTTGGTTGAGGAAGCGATTTCAGTCCTCCAGTAGAAGTCGCTTTCAGAAGGCCGAGTCTGTCAGTGAACTAAATCTGAATTATATTGAGTATCTTTGAACATTGTCAGTAAAACAATACATAATGATATGGATATCATTTGAACTGGCTTATAGAGCTGTCCCCGACATCTATATTTGTATTGTTTATTGACAAATTGTCCTTCAAGAAGTTTTGTCTACATTGTTAACTGTTGGTAAGCTGATTAGTGATTCAACATCTGAGAAATTAATACAGGTGTAAATAAATGTATCAAATGGAATTTATTGTGGCAATTCTGTGCCAAAGAAACAGATTAATTGCATGGGCTTCAAAAAATCATCATTTAGCAATTTACCATTGCAAGTTGGTATAATGTGACTAATAACGGCTAAACGCAAACTGACATGTTAGGCAATAATCACGTACATTTGTATTTACAATTGCATTTAAGTAGGATGGGTACAGACCTGTTGGGCCAAAAAATCTTACAGGTGGCTGGGCCTTTTTTGGAGAAAAAGGGGGTAGGGGACCACAGCCGGTAACCCAGAGTGGCACAAATGCTGGGAACATAGGAAGAACAACAAACATGCACAATACAGGGACATACCAGGGTTATAATAATGTGCCAGTGATGACAAAAAAACAAAGATTCATTAAGTTTGGGTACTGCAACATCCAGGGTCTGCACAATAAAGTAAGCGAAATATCAACAATGATGGACGAAGGAGACTTCGATATAATGGGTCTAAGTGAGACGTGGATACGACGGGATGAGCGGGTTGATCAGATGAAGGGTTGCGTGTGGATAGGAGCTGGGCGAACTGAGGGTCAGAAACGGGGTGGGGGTGTTGGCATCTACGCTAAAGAGGAATTACAGCCCTCATTGATTACAGATCTCACAGAAGCAAGGACTCAGATTCCAGTATCCAACGAAATAGTCTGGGCAAAAATCAAGTTAGGAAGCAGGAGTGTTGCCGTTGGTGTTGTATACTTAGCAGTGGAGGGAAGTAAGCCCGAGTGGAATGATTCAATATATACAATTCTTAGATCGAATATCACAGAGCTTGGGAGCAGAGGGTTCAGTATTGTCCTAATGGGGGACTTCAATGGGCACATCGGGGATAAGGAGGAGGGCATACAGGGAGGTGATAGGAAAATTAACACGAATGGGAGGAAGATGTTGGACCTATCAAAAGAGCTTGGTTTAAAGATCCTGAACAGGGATGCGAAATGTAAGGGTAAATGGACCTGGGAGAGGAACGATAAGAAAACAATAATTGATTATATACTCACTGACATTAGCGTATGGAGGGAGGTTATAGATGTAGAAATAGATGACGAGGGAAAAAATGACTTGGGTAGTGATCACAACCTGATAACAGTTAAGATTATGGGCAAAAAGACGAATAGAGACAGAAATACCTTCAAGGAAGTTTGGGGACTAAAACAAGGAGCCGACTGGAAGCAGTTTCGGGAAAAACTAAAACCAAATCTTGAATGTATACCTAGGGATGCAAATGTCCAGAGTATTTCAGATGGCATAGTAAATAGCCTAACAGAGGCAGGGAAGGAGTGTATAGGAAGGGTGAGGGTCCCAACGAGAGAGCTTGGATACAGGGTTAACGAGGGACTGAAAAAGGCTATAAAAGAAAGGAAGGTAAAATGCGCTGCTTACAGAAGAAGTAGGAAGCTTAAAGGGGTGGATAACAATGACACGAGACTAATGAAAGGAGAATATGAACTGGCACGGAAAAAGGTGAATGAGATAAAGAATAATAATAGGAAGGAGCGCAATTGCAGTCTTGCCAGAACAATAAAGAAAATGGGGGGTTCGAGCTCAAACGTATTTTGGAACTGGGTAAATAAACGGGGGAAAAGTAGTGTGCAGAGTATCAAAGTGGATGGGGAAAGTACAGAAGATAAAGGCCGTATCGCTTCAGAGTTAGTCAAGCACTGGGAAAAGATAAACGATAGGCGATGGGGCAGTGGGTCCCCACCAAAAAGAAATACACTGGTGGAGGAGAACCTATCCAATCGTGTATGTAGCGAAATAACGGCAGAAGAAGTGCGGAACGTGGTCTCGAAATTAAAAAATGGTAAAGCGGGAGGGACTGATGAAATTCCGAACGAATTCCTCAAAAATGGAGGGGAGGCACTTATTGAAGTCCTGACAAACCTTTTCAACCTGGCTCTGCGAAAGCAAGAGGTCCCCAGAGAGTGGAGGGAAAGTAAGGTGTCGTTCATACACAAAAAGGGGGATAAGGAAGTTCTAGATAACTATAGGGGGATATCAGTTAGTAGTAACATCGGAAAAGTATTCTGTAAGGTCATATACGGTAGACTAGAGGAAGTTATTGAAGAGAAAGGTTTTTTAGGAGAAATTCAAAATGGTTTCAGGAAAGGACGAATAGTCGCTGATCACCTATTTACACTCACCCAACTGATAGAATCAACAAAGGCTGAAAAGAAAAAGATGTTTCTGGCATTTCTAGATGTGAAAAAAGCGTACGACCGAGTGTGGAGGGAAGGTATGTGGCGAAAGCTCGAGGGCATCGGACTGGGGGGTGACTTTGTGGGAATCATGAAAGCACTGTATACAGATGTGCAAAGCCAACTCAGTCTAGGGAGTATCACTACAAAACGAGTCCCTATGGATATAGGCCTCAAGCAGGGGTGTATCTTTTCACCGATTTTGTTTGCATTGTATGTTAAAGATTTAGGGGACGAACTAATTCAGAGTGCGGAGGGGGTAAATGTTGGAGACATAAAGATACCAGGCTTATTCTTTGCGGACGACATGGTGTTAATGTCTAGAACTGAACAGGGGCTAGAGAAACTGCTGGAAATTGTTGGTAGATATGGGAACACTTGGCGGCTCGAACTAAATGAAAATAAAAGCAAGGTAATACCCGTTGGACGCAAGGTAGATATGACGAAGAGATGGAGAGTGGGGGAGTTCTCAATCCCCGAAGGGGAAAGCAAACAAATCACTGTAGGAGAAACGGGAGAGTATGAGTATCTAGGGGTAAGCATAAATATAACGGGAAGAGGGGTGTACAGAAATTACTCAGCCAAACTGATTCTGAAGGGGAAAAGAATTCTGAACCAACTAAAATTTTTAGGGAAAAATAGTTTCAACAAGGTCTTTGTGGGGAAAACACTGTGGGAGAGGGTGGGTTTACCAAGTATAACGTATGGCACGGACGTGATTCCATTAAACCAAACCGTTATTAAGAAGTTGGAAAATACTCAAAATGATGCCGGCAGATGGATAACAGGGTCGAGTAATGCTGCAGCTTTGGAAGCAGTAAGGGGGGAGCTTGGGTGGATGAAAATCAAGGACAGGGTAGATTTGGGAAAACTGTGTTACTTTAACTACTTGAGAAACCTGCCTGACAACCGGTGGTGCAAATTGATGCTCGATACCATTTGGAATTCTAATATAGAAACAGGGTGGTCAAAACATGTGAGGGAACTAATGGACAATTACTCTATAGAGGTCACAAACATAGAAGTAGGAATGAAAGAAGGCAAACGGTTTGTCAAAGAGAGAGTCATGGAAGATTGCAATCGAAACTGGAGAGCAGGGGTTAGCGTGAAAAGATCACTGCAGGGGTTACAATATAAAGAAAAGCCAGCTTTTGAGAAGTACCTAGATGGCACCTTTGGAGGGTCACTGCTGTTCAAACTGAGATCAAGATCACTGGAGCTTCGGGGAAAAATTGGGAGAGATGGGGAAAAGGGATGCCAAATGTGCCACTCTGGAGTAGTGGAGACCCTGGAACATTTTCTCTTGGAATGCCCACAGTATATACCTCATAGAATAAAATTTACTGGAAGAATAATGCAGAAGTGGGGTGAAGAAACAAAGGATAGATGGCTGAAGGGGGACACGAGGGAGAGGGTAGGAATGCTTATTGAAGAAATTGAAAAAGAGGAAGTGAGGGACACTATTAAGCAGTTTATATCTGAATGCTGGGAGGAGAGGAGGGGAAGAGGGGGTGGGGTGCAGGGGGAATGATGGCCTTCTCTTATGAGGACCGCGACAAATCAGCGTTGGGTAAAGGGTTAAAAACCTGTTGCCAGGCACGTAGCCAGGATATCAAAGATGGGGAGGCAAGAGTAATATCTAGGAGGAATACAGAAAATGATGCGCATCATCATCCGAACTGTGCAGCGATAAGCACGAGAGGGGGTGTCGCCTTCTTGTTCGGGGGCGGGGGGGGGGGGGGCGCTCTCTGAGGAAAAATTTAGAAATTTGAGACAAAAAAAATGCAATTTCCTTGACGCTGAGTCTGCTTGTGTCCATAATTTATAAGTTTTGAAAGACATCAATAATTAGGCCACATCACCACCAAATAGAATCCGAATAAATTATGAAATATTGTTAGCGATTGCTTGCAACAATATGGCAAAATAGCAACCAACAGTAGGGCTGCAACGACACGTCTCACTCACGATACAATATGTATCGCGATTTTTTTTCACGATACAATTTTTTCACGATACATTACATGCAGTATATTGAGAGTGAATTATCAGTAATGAAAGGCCCACAAACTGCACAGAGTCCAACTTTCATTTGGCCAGTAACATCCAATTTCTCTTTTAATGCTTGAGAAGGCCAATGGACCTCTGGGAGTCTGGGTTCAACTCAGAGGTGAGAGGTCTGTTGCCTCAAACTATGCTTATTATTTAGACAGGGTTGACATTTTACTGAAATACAAATGAACAAATTGAATCACAGGAGTCTGAAATTCTATCAGTATAGCTATAATTCACTTTCAACGTGATATTTACGTTCCCAACGTAATCCCCTTCAGAAGGGATTACGTTGGAAACGTAAATATCACGTTGAAAGTGAATTATAGCTATACTGATAGAATTTCAGACTCCTGTGGTGGAATTATAAGTTGGAAAAGTACAAAATAGACTTGTTGGGCCTGAAAATGCAACCTGCTGACTACATCATGCCAACCTTCTGGAAGTGTATCGTTTGTATCGTGATACACACGAAACGATACGAAATGCGTATCGTGTACAAATGTATCGCGATGCATTAAAATCGCGATGAATCGTTTCAGCCCTAACCAACAGGTGAACGATTTGGTACAGAGCCATTTCAGTGTGAGTGCAATGGATTCCTGTATATATAGCGCATATAAATTTGCTACAATGCAGCCTCCCCCCCCCCCAGACCTTACAAGTATAAATATCTAGATATTAAGAATTTCTTGCCTGATATTCCCCATATCGGTTAACATGGGGAGGGGGAGGGGGAGGGGGTGTTGCCGGTTCAACAACCAATCTTTTGAGTTTGCATGGATGTTCAGTACAATTTTCTGGAAAAATGTTCAAGTCAGAAGAACTTTCGTTGGATATGCAATATTGTAAATATAGTACGCTGCTATCAGACATGCAAGTCCTTCTGAAATATCATTGCAGCAACAAAGTTTTTCACCTTTGGCAGCCACACTAATGCTGACCATATCTTCTGAATTATTTTTTGTATAGAATAACTGTTCATTAACAGGATGTGTCGTACTGGTTACCTGAAGAGAGATAATAGTAACAGATTAATAATAAAGGGCTATAAAATGGCATGGCTGAATGAGTTAATAAAAAAAATGACTTGGTTCAAATTATAAACATCCGTGCAGTCACAGTGAATTTATTAAGTCATTCAGTGACAGTTTCTAAAAAATTCTTGCAGTTGGAATTTCAGAAAATAACAACTGAAAACAACACAATTTCATTGTTCGTGTACACAATAAATGGAAAGCACGTGTTCATCTTTTTGGTGTACATATTTTTCTCTTCTCCAGCACCCACTCTCTCCCTTTGTGTGTGTTGTGTTTGTGAGGGTGTGTGTGTGTATCTGTGCCTGTCTTCGTGATTTTATGAGAACCTGCAGTAAGGCCTTCACTGTATTGGATTTTTCGATACCGAGTTTCGGTATTTTGAAAATACTGCGGTATGACTGAATAACAAATATCACCAGAATGTACAAATATTTCACCAATTTCTTAAAACATTTGGGTCAATTTTTGGACATTCCAAGATATTAAAGATAAAATACCGGTTTACGCACAAAATATACATGTAAATTAAAAATATTTGTACTTTACAATGATAAACTTGCAAGACGATTGAGAAAAAGTCTTTATTCAGCATGGACGATGGAGCATGTCGCTTACGAATGCTATTAATAATTTAATAGTCGCTTACAATTTTGAAAACTGGTGGGTGTAAAAATAACATAAATATTCTTAACTCCTAACAAATTCATTCATTTATTCTTAACATATAAATCATGATACACTAAAAATCTTGAATAACAATATATTGCAAGCTACCGTACAGTAGCCATGGATTGGCCGTAATCCACGTGTGGACAGTGATGTCCACGTATGCGTTTACCAGGTAATAAAAATCACCATTAGCAAAATTTTAATTACTGAAGTACCCAGTTGTACACAGTGCTTCATTAATTAAATTTCTGATGATTATTCCCCAAATTAGTGTTTGGAATCTAATATTACTCTGTCCGTAGAAATATTGTCTACCTGTAGAAATCGACCAGTCCTTGACGGCCGTACTGCACATGTGCACATAGGGCAGGATGCGCACTTTTAGAGAAGCATTGTATTTGCCAGACTGTTTTGCTCTTAGTTATGTCATTATCATTGAAACAGGATCCACGTTAATAAAACGCCATCAGGATTTATTTGCACATGTGCTGAAGTAACATGTAAGTTCAACAAACCCATGATATGTCAGCATTGTCAGGGGAATAAAATTAAATAAATCGGAATAGTCATCTTTTGTGTGCTATGTACATTTGTAATTATTCAATATAAATGACTGGCTGGACACGTGTCATTTCAATCTACGAATTGGTACCTGTCTGCATGTGTCGAATTTCGCAACTTCGTTGCAGGTTTAAGTGATATTTGAACACAAACAAAAGAAAAATGCCCACTTTCTGAATTAGTTTGGGATTTTAATAAAATGTTAATCGAGAATACTGAAATTTTTAATTTTCTCGGCACGCAATCAGTATTTAAAAATATCAAGTTTCGGTACAAATATCAAATTACCGTGAAGGACTACCTACAGTACAGTCGCTGTGGACACATCACTTTCCACAGGTGGTCCATATTTCCACGGATGCAATAATATTAGATTCCAGACACTAATTATACAAATAATCATCTACCTGGTGCTTCATTAATTAAAATTTTAATGTTGATGATTTTTATAACCTGGTAAATGCATGCGTGAACATTGCTGCCCACGTGGATTGCAACTTTTCCACGGCGGCTGTACTGTAAACAATGGTATTTCCATCCCTACAAGAATTTCCTTTCTTTTTGCTATGTCCTCACAAAGAAAACAATGGGTTAGGCTTTGTATTCCCGATTTTATGGGAACTTGTTTGCCTTTGTTTGTCACAGAGAACAAATGAAAAAAGAGGCCCCAATGGGCCTTAATCACTCACCTGGACCCAATCAGAACAAACCTGAATCTGCTCCCTCCAGTCCAGAGATGTTGTATACCAAATAAGAAAGGATTCTGATGGGTAGATATGAAGATGATTTTTAAAGAAATTTCCTCATACTGCATTAAGCTAAACAGGCCTCTGTGTGTATGTGCATACGTGCACACATGCGTATATTCGTGTGTGTGTGCATGCATGTGTAAGTAGATGACTACTAGATGAATACCTCTACATGTAGTTCATTTGCTTGAACTGAAGCTGTGTTTTCTTTCAATTCTTGTGACACAAACATTAACACATCAACTGCTGTCATTTCTGAAAGAAAGCTGAATATTAAACTTTGATAAAATATTCTAAAGTGTTTGAAATATTTGAAAAAATTAATGACACAAAGTGAAAAATCTATCACAGAGCGATTTAGTTTTAATAATCCATCCTCCACACACTGAAGTCTCAATATTTTCTTTGTTTGATCGGTTCAATTTGTGACTTCAATACTGACCTCGTTAATAGCACTGTTTGTATTCACAGTACAAATACTTGTGTGTATTTCAGACTTGTGTATTTCCCACTACTTCATTCTTCTGCAGTAAAGTGCCATTAACTAAGGCTAAAAAAAATAATGTTTTGATTCTCAGGCCCTCCCTCGTTGGATTTGAACCTCCTCATTAGACATTTTTATTTTGTCATGTTTTTTCAAGAATTTGTGAAAACTTGGAATGGTCATTTTTTCACATTTCTCGACATACAATTATTTAGCTGTGTTTGCAGTAACTTGGTTTTTCTTGTTGCGGTTTATGGGAGAGTGCCCAGAGGCACTCTCCCATAAACTGTAACAAGGCAAATTCTGATATACTGGGTCATGATTTAATTATTTATTTATTTATTTGCTGGTGTTTAAGGTCATATATTTCTGTACAATGGCTGATAATGGCCGCAATACCGATATAAACTCAAGTTTAACCAATCATTTAGAGCCACGTTTCTCATTTCAAAGGACTCCTACCCCAAGCTTTGTTTACAGGGGCCTATTCTAATGGATCATGATGTTTGACAGATCTATACCATTAAAAAGAACAATAAAATACAAATCCTTTTAGCTGTTGTTACGGCAGTTAGTTATAAAATATATACTATAATTACACTAAAATACAACCTTTTCTCTTTTTCAAGTGGAAAGACAGCAAAAAGATTTACTGAGTGTATTCAGCCCTTTACACGAAAAAAAAAAATAAAAATAAAATCCTCCCTCCCTCACTGATTTGAAAAACAAATTGCCTGAGAATCAATTCATTTTTTTTATTTGGCCTAACAAGCATTTTCTGCACTAATTGTGACAGGACTTCTAGTTTCAACTGTTTACTTCATTCTATATGGTTAAAAAAGTTTCGCAAACTTTTTCAATAAATCGAGGGAATATGTGTGTGATCAGGTCAAGTAAATGTACATTAAATGTAATACAACAGAAGTGTTTAATTAGTGGAGCTTAATTATTATTATGTAGGCTGAGTCGGTTCCATATTACCTGTGTAACAAGGTCTGCAAATTATTATTCTTACTTTTCAAACATGTAAATATTAAATTGTTTCAGTTCACTGGGGGGAATGCATGAAGGCATACTCCAGTAAACTGAAACAATTTAATATTTATGAAAAAAGTACATTTAACAGCAGGCCTTTAAAAATTTGTATAACCCGAAATTTGTATTAATTAAACTTTTAATGATTATTCCTATAATATTTTATTACATGTATAATTTGTGTTTGGAATCTAAAATCATTGTGTTCATGGAAATATTGCCCACCCGTGGAAAGTGACCAGTCCATGGCAGCGGTACTGTAATTGCACTGTTATGCATGTTCAATTATCCAACAAAACAAACTTCAAAATTTCCCATGGCATATGGAAAACTCACAAATGAAATACCAAGGAACAATGATTTCTCTATGCACAGCACAATTCTAAGCAATTGAGTTTACTGTAATCACATTACTGTTGTAGATCAAATCAACATTATCACATCAAAATAATTCTGATCTGTATTATACTCCCTCTATTCAGCCTGCCCCCCCCCCCCTCCCCACCCCCATAAAAAAAATGTTATCACAATAAACTTTCATATTTTGCCCTTTGTTATTAGCAACAGCTCTGGCAGAGTTTCTTTAAAAGATCTTAGAAAACTTTTCTTTAAATCCTCTCAGTCTGGTACTAGCAAATGTGAAATAAAGACAAAATTTAATTGCATTTACATGGTACATGTACGTGTATGATGTACAGTACATGGAGAGTGTATTACCAATAAATCACCTATGGTCTGATGTCTATGACTGATGATTTCTCTCCAGCAATAAATGCTAATTTGTTGCAACTTGCAAAGTAGAATTTGCATAAGCAAAGTTTCAGCCAATGGACCTCTGGGTTTAACCTAGTTCAGCGATCCGAACGTAGTGGCTACCCCTCTACGGAGGGATAGCCACTACGTTCGGATCGCTGAACTAGGTTTAACCCGGAGGCCTATTGGTTGAATCTTTGCTTGTTTCTGTACAAAATTTGAGAGTAGTACCTCTGGTGACACCTCCACTCCATGAGTGATTTGGTGACAATCTACCCTCCACCTACTGTAAATTGTAATGTCTGTATACTACAACTTATTTCCAGCAATGCCAAACCATCAAATCCGGATTTGTCTGATGCCACAGACTCCACATCTTCCGACGTTTTCAGTCTTTCAGATCCAATATTTGTATCTTGAGATTTCCCATCCATGACAATGACATTCACAAACAAACGAATCTTCGCTTTATCTGGTGTGGAATATCATCCAGCTTCTCAACGTTTTCCATCTCATCCGATTCTGAATAACTAAACTTGATTCCTGTGGAAGCTAAGAGTTTTCATCTTTCTCCCAGGTACTCACACAATATGTTTTTCTGAGGATCCGCAAATAAAATACAAGATATCTTCTGACAAAAACAAACTTTCGGCTCTTCGGTGATTTGAAAATGGCAGAATTATCCCAGAATTCTTTGTTCTCACAGGAGCGATAATCCTGTAAATTTCTGAGTTCTCGCAGAACAAACCATGGACGAGAACCTCGGATTTCATTAAGTTGATTTAAAACACGCGGTGTCTGGGTTATTTTATATATCAGTGGTTATTTATCTGCCCCTTCTATTTCTTTGATAATAAGAATTAAAATATTCGCATACAGTAGTTTTTTTACCATTAAAACACCCGGATAACGATCTTCTTTTGCGAATGGCTCACACAACATTTTCAGGTTAGTCATTTTGACTAACCACTTTTTTGACTAAGTAGCTCAGACGTTAGTCAAAGTGACTGACAAAGTTTTTCAGTGTTCCGAGTAGAAAATTCTCTTCTCTTCGTGAGTAATATCCAATGACGTGATAATATATAAAACAAGATCGCGCAGGTCCGTGCATTAACTTATTGAAAATGTTAAAGGGAACTTCCTGGGGAGCCAACCAGTCCACCCTACTCAAACTATACAAAGCCTTTGTGCGCCCAGTACTCGAATACGGGGGAATCATTCTAACTGACCTCAATCAAACTAGTATGGGAAAACCCCAGAAAGTCCAAAATCACGCGCTTAGGGTCGTCCTCCGTGCCCCATGGGACACACCTATCAAATCACTCCACGACAGAGCCAATATCCCTACCATAAAGGACCGCCTTGCCTCTCTAGCCGCGAAGGACCTCGATCGGCTAGCCGATAGCCAATAATATCCGAACTACAAGTAATTTGCGAAAGCAGACAAAAACCCCCAAAAACGTCAAAACCTAAGGAAATACTAACTAGGATTTTTTACAAAGAACCAAACGCCCAAAATAAGTAATAATAATGAGGACTATTATCAGCTAGCACACAAACACAACATGCGGAAAGATAGAGAGGCCAAGCTATTGACAGCAACACTACTGCCACCCTACAGTACGATATGTCCTTTATAAGGCATGCTACAATACGCAGAACCGAACCACTCTGCCCCCATATACAACATAAACTCGGCAATCACGCAGTCAAAACGGAGAAAGCTTGGGGAGGCTAAGATATTGTCAGCAACACGACTGCGACCCTACAGTACGATATGTCCTTTATAATGCATGCTACAATACGCAGAACCGAACCACTCTGCCCCCATACACAACATGAACTCGGCAATCACGCACTCAAAACGGAGAAAGCTTGGGGAGGCTAAGCTATTGTCAGCAACACGACTGCGACCCTACAGTACGATATGTCCTTTATAAGGCATGTTACAATACGCAGAACCGAACCACTCTGCCCCCATATACAACATGAACTCGGCAATCACGCAGTCAAAACGGAGAAAGCTTGGGGAGGCTAAGCTATTGTCAGCAACACGACTGCGACCCTACAGTACGCTATGTCCTTTTTAAGGCATGTTACAATATGCAGAACCGAACCACTCTGCCCCACACACAACATAAAATCAGCAATCACGCACTCAAAACGGAGTAAGGTTGGAGGAGGCTAAGCTATAATCAGTAACACAACTGCGTCCCCACAGTGGAGTTTGTCCTTTTAAGGCATGCTACAATAGCTGAACCAAACCACTCTGCCCCACTTTCACTGATAAGGAACACCAACTCAACAGTCACGCTCATCATAACCAGAACACGTACAAGCATTATACACATTCACACAAACACCGACACATTTCTTCCTTAGTTGTTTTGTTTTTTTTTCAATCTATCTTCTTTCCCAAAATAACCGATATGGAAGTAAAATAACCGCTATGGAAACAACAACAGCTATGGAACTTTAACCGTTATGGACTTACTCATCCAACTAAATATGCTATTTTTGTTTTCTATATTTTACATATTCTAATGAATACTAACTCTGCATCCTTCTTTTAAGCAGGTACACAGAAGATGCTTTTTGATCAGCACCCCTATAACCGTTATAGAAATTACAAACCCCATGGTTCCAGAATATCCTCCACTCCATCCCTAGAAGTGGTCGACCACTTCAAGGGAGGCGAGCGTTGGTCCTGCGTCCCGCCTCTTCCCCTTTTTGTAAAGCGTCCACACTGCGCATTTTCTGTCCCACCCAAATAGGATTATAATGCAGGCCTGCCCCCGAACCAGGAAAGTTCGGGTCTTCTTCTGGTGGTCCCCGAAAGGGGTCGTTGTTGTTTTCTTTCAAAGATGTCCTACCCAACAAACAGAGACAGCCTGAGGCAGATTATACTTGCCAGTGATGGCCTACATTCAAAATCATCTCCGAAGTGCCAGACTATACTTGCCTGAAAACCCAGGACTACTGCACCCTCGGGGAGAGGTAGTACCTATGTGAGAGGACCCAACCTCCCACACCGGTCCTCACCCGAGGGTTCAACCTACATCAGCCAAAGAAGCCACCTACCCATCACGCATCGACCGGAGACACCTGCCGAGTAGCTGAACCTTTTCCTCTTTCAACACGCCATTACATGAGAAAAACTGATCATATACAGTCCCTGAGGATCGAAAGGGGCTCGTTCCCCAAACCGTCCCTGCGCGCCTTCGGCGCGTGAAACCATTCCGTCCGTCCGTCCGTCCGTCCGTCCGTCCGTCCGTCCGTCCGTCCGTCCGTCGTGGTTTTTACATGAAATATAAGATACATGTATTGGGAACAGATGTTTTGGCTTTCGAGCTTTTCAACAGGCGTTTAATTTTAAAATGGTCAAATACACGCATTCTGTCGAAGGTGGGGGCGGGAGGGGGGGGGGGGGGGGGATTCTGATTTTTAAATATTCTATCGTATCCGCCATGGTATTTGTAATCAACCAATATTTTTCATTTTAGTTAGGAATTCGATCGACTGTATCCTGTCTGAAAGTGCGCGATGTGCTCTGTCTTTCATGATACAGTACATATTTAAGGAATAGTGCGTGGCTTGGAGTTGACTACGCCCATATAGTGCCCAGTGAGGTGGTGTAGTTCCCGCCGCGAAGCGGAGGGAACTACACCACCTCACTGGGCACTATATGGGCGTAGTCAACGACAAGACATGCACTAATCCTTATATTATATCGAACACCCATCAAGAAAAACATCTGTCCAATTTGTTAATCTATTACCATGGTAGCAGCCCTACCAACCAGTGTTATATAAAAAAAAAATACCATGTAGTTTTCAAAAAACATTTTCTTCTTCCAAAACACGGCTTATTGGTATGAGCAGAAGACAAATTTTGAAACGGTCGGCAAGGGAAAACGAAACATTTCCCCCCAAACGGAATTGTGTATTCTAGAATCGCGCAACTCGCGAATGAAAGCTAAAATTTTCGAAATTTGACAACGCAGTTTGATAATTTCCGCACATTTGTCACACATATACATTACCGAATGGGTCAGTACGGGATACAAAACTCCGAAGCTTTAAATGAATCCCACTATTTATTCGTTTACTGCCCAAAACATACAATTAAATAGCGAAATAATATGAGCAGCGAAACAAACGATTTTCATATCCGGACGCGTTCTCAAGAATGTTGTACCCAGGTATGGATCATTCTCTTCGAAACGAGATATGGATCATCTTCTCAAGGAATAAAATGAACGCCTCGGAAAATGTGATTGCAAGAATGGAAAAACGATACATTTTTCCGCAATGATTTCTTTCCGGGTCGTTTTGTGGATGTTGTGCCTCTGTGAATTGATATTTAAATTTAGCCTGATTAGTTTTATTCACCCAGTATGAAAAGAAAACTGATACAGTAGTGTGCTAAAAATAGAAAACGTGTAGTGCCTGGGTGTAGTGCCTGGTCAGTTCTGTGGATGAAAACTACACGAAATAGGGGTGCAGCATTCGTCCAATCAGAAGCCTAGAAGGTCACGTGAGATATAATATAATTAATTAGATCACAGCCCCCAATAACTGTAAATATTGTAGCTATTCATGTGGTAAGTTAAACAGGCATCATATTGCTTGCATGCAGGGTTTTCGGGTCAATTTTTAAATTATTTTCTTTCATCTGCATGCTTATTAATATATCGCGATGCAATATGTACCATGTTAAAATGATTCGACACATTACATTTATCCCAGAATTCTTCCTCCCACAATGCACGCTATAAACGAAAAATGGCAAGGAGGCTTCTCCCTACGGCGAAAGTTGCGTCTGTAATTGCGGGAGGGCGATCTCAGAAATGCAAGGTGTTTAATGTTTTTAGCACTTTTTTTTACACAGGCGATATAGAACAAAATACTGTTGAATGCTGTTGTTACATAAATGTGATATGCACGACGACGATATTGTTCTTCCACATATATAATCTTGTAATTTTATCAAATCTGTAAATTTAGCTTGGGGAGGGAGTGGCTGGAGGAAGGGAATGGTAGAAGTAATGAGGTCAGCCGAGAGAAGGGTGTGAAATTGATTTCAAATCCCTAATAAATTTGGCTAGATTGCGAGTTTGTTTAGTATTTGAGCTAGTGAATAAACTCTGGACTTTGTAGATGCTAGGGTGTCGCCTGTAGAAGGGATTGATGTATTTAGTCCGTCCTTAATTCTTTTAATTCGTCACAGACAAGGGTATAATGGTATTCGTCACCAATATCAGCTTGACATAGGTTGCATTTTCTTTGTTACAGTTCTAATCCCGTCCAGCTACCGGTTTCGATCGGGAGCCTATGATTTCTGACTCGTGGACGGAGAAGGGGGACGGCCAAAGATGGGGGCAATTTTCGGAGGTATTCTTCAAAACCAAAGCTAAGTTTAATTACCTTGTAAAACTGGTACATTCCAGAATTTTCTATGTTTGATCTCCATTCTTGTAAGAAGTTATCCTGAAATCTCTCTTTAACCCCCTGCACTCTGATGACGAAACGCCTGATTTGTCATCCATGGTTATCCCCCCCCCCCCCCCCGTGTTGTCAGAAATTCAGCAATTTAGATTTTGGTTGACAGAGCTCCAATTGAGCTCTGTCAACCAAAATCTAAATTGCCGAATTTCTGACAACACAGGGGGGATAACCATGGATGACAGGGAGGTGTGGTGGGGCTTAGAGTGGGGGAGGTGTCGAGTATTCTCGACATCAGAGTGCAAGGGGTTAATTACGAAATTAAAATGTTTCCTATTTAAAATACTCTGATTGATCCATATATTTGTCATTCCTAATTTGTCAAGCAATGAAGATATGTAATTAATCCAGGGACTTGTGTGTAACCCACTCAGATGGTTCAGATATAAAATTGAGTAGAGTATAGTCGAGATTTTATTTTCCTTTCCAGATACTAATTGAGCCCAGAAATTTAGGGAACGGATCTTAATTTTAATACCTATGGGTGTAAGACCTAATTCTCCAAATACAAAATTGTTTCCAGACGATTTTTTAAGTTTTAAAATGAATTTAAAGAACCATAGTTCAAGTTTCTCTATTGTTGAGATGTTTTCACAGCCCATATTTCACAACCGTAAATTAGAATTGGGACTACAGATTTTTCGTAAATTTCTAAAATAATATCAATTGTTAGTTGGTTTTGTCGAACTTTGTTTATTATGGAGTACATTGCGTTTTTAGCTTCTGTACATCGTGAGGATATTTCGGCAGAGAATTTACCTGATTTTGAAAATGTTACGCCTAAATATTGATAAGTATTGACAATTTCAATTGCGGTTCCCCCTAAGTAGAATTTATCGTTCTTCCCAACGCGGGTACGAAATTTTATTATTTTTGTTTCATTTAAATTAACTTCAAGTTTCCATTTTAGACAATATTCGAAAAAACTATTCAATGTAAATTGCAGATCCTTTGCCGTGTTGGAGAGAGAAACGGTATCGTCCGCGGTTAGCAGTACGAGGTGCTGCAAATAAAACTGTGTGCTGCATGTATTCGGTGACAGTGGAGGGTGTTCAAATCGTAACCCACTAGTATAATGGGGAGTGGGATGGGAGAATGAAGGACATGTGGTTAGGGGGAGATTCTAAGGAGAGGGTTAATATGCTAATCGGAGAGATTGGGAAGAATGGGGTAAGGGATGTCACCAAGCAGTTCGTCTCCGAGTGTTGGGAGGAGAGGAGAAGCGTGGGAATAGGGAGGCAGTTGGGAGTACAGGGGTAACCAAGGCCTTCTCGTCCGAGAACCGCGACAAATCAGCGGCTGGCCAAAGTGTTATTATATTATTACAGTTTTTGTTGAACAAAAATGTTTCTAAGTCATTTAAGAACATAGCGAAAACTATCGGCGCCAAGTTTTCCCCTTGCTTTACACCGACCCGACTTGGGATAAATTTAGATTTTTGACCATCGATCAAAACAATGGATTTTATATCGTTATACATATTTTTAATAACTCCAAGTATTTTTCCATCTATATGTAAATCTATTATTTTTTTCCACAACGCCGCTCTCCAAACCATATCGAATGACTTAGAGAAGTCGATAAAGGCACAGTAAAGGTTTTTTTTTTGCTCCTCAGTAATAATTCTCTTATTACAGTTAGGGAGAATATGTGATCAGCTGTGGAATAATCTCTTCTGAAACCTGCTTGGGTTTCGATTAGTAGTTTATAGAAAACTATATATTCGTTTACTAAGTAGTAGGAGAGCGATGAAACGGGCCTTATTGGGAGGATCTCCTGGGGGATATCATATGTGACGTCATAGTCACGTGACCTGGTGGCACCATGTTGTGCTTCCATGGTAACCCGCGTGATCGGCCATCTTGAGACGTCATCTCCATAGTGATACGTGGTGTGAGTGCGCAGCGCGTGTTGTTAGAGTGATACGTGTTTACGTTATCCATTTTGTATACTGGAAGCCGCCATCTTGGTTTCTATGGTAGCAGGTGGCTGCTATGTGACCCAGTGGCTTCTACCAAGACAGGGGTATGTTCGGAGGATGTGCTCGATTAAATAGGAGTAAATCTAATTACCACAAACAACCCGACAATCCCTCCAAATCACCAAAAACGACTTTAATTACTACGGATTTCCCATTTTATCTGCTTTGTGATCGGTTTATTTTTAGATATTTTGAGGGAGTGAAGAACAGGCTTACACACAGAGCCACACCCAGACGTGTTACTTTTCTGTCTTGCCCTCAGTTATGATTGTCTTTAGATGGGTAGGTGAAGACAGCCCTTCCTGGTAGAAGGTCACAGCTTTCGCCGTTTTCACTGCCTGTTAGTTCGCCTTCCCTTTACCAATTTAATCGTTTAACCGGTTTTATAATCGGCCTATATTAGATAATTTGAGGTAGCGAAGGACAGGCTTACACACAGAGCCACACCCAGAGGTGTTACTTTCCTGTCTTGCTCTCAGTTATGAGTCTTACTTAGTATTTCCCTTAAATAGCGGCGTTTTGGGTTTTTGTCTGCCCTAACGGATTGCTTGTAGTTCGGATATTAGTTGGCTATCGGCTAACCGGTCGTGATTTGTCGCGGCTAGGGAGGCAAGGCGGTCTTTTATAGTGGGGATTTCGGCTCTATCATGGAGTGTTTTGATAGGTGTATCCCATGGGGCACGGAAGGCGATCCTAAGCGCGTGATTTTGAACCGCCTGTAGTTTTCTCATATTTGTTTGATTGAGCTCAGTTAGGATGATGGCCCCATATTCGAGTAATGGGCGCACGAAGGCTTTGTATAGTTTAAGTAGGGTAGATTGATTGGCCCCTCAAGAAGTTCCCTTTAGCATTTTTAGTAGATTAATACGTCTGGTCGCTTTACTGGCAATGTCGTTGGTGTATTTATTAAAGGATAGGTTCTGATCGACGGTGATGACAAGGAATTTCGCCTCATTGCATTCTGGGAGGACCTTATCCATTAGCTTGAGGTCAAAGTCACAGTTCTTTACCTTGCGGGTAAAGGTGATTCGTTGGTTTTATTGGCGTTCTGCTTTATTCTCCATTTGGCACACAAGTGTTCTAGGTCGTCGAGAGCGCGTTACAGAGGTTTTGGAATAGATTGGCCGTGTTATTAGAGTCCCAGAGGCCCTTGTGGTCCGCGAATTGTGAGACTTGAACCCGATCCTCGGCGAATTTGATATCGTTGACGTAGATGATGTACAGGAGAGGGCTGAGGACGGACCTTTGGGTGCCTGCTTCTATGGGGACACTGTCAAACATTGCATTGTTCAAAAATAGCCTGAAGATATGTATAGCATTTAACACTTGTTTTATACCTTTGATTGAAACAATCTGATAAAACAGGTTTATTGCTTCACACCTTAAATAAAACTCAGTAACAACACTACGTTACGTCATAACATCACAATCGTAATTCTTCTTTGTAAGGAAGCTTTTCAAATAAATATTCTTTTTTATCTCATTTTCATCTTGGTTATGTGCTCATGATTGGATTGGCTTGATCATTCTCTGACGATCTGTTCGGATTCTCAACTGGATTCTCCGTTAGCACCACTAATCACAGTACCCCTAAATCAGACCGCCGTAAAGAGCTTGGAAATCCCGCAGAACGACGCAGACCGATGGATAACGGGGTCGAGTAATGCCGCAGCGCTAGAAGCAATCAGGGGTGAGCTTGGGTGGATGAGAATCAAGGACAGGATAGACCTGCTGAAGCTCGGTTATCTTAATTATTTGGTAAATCTCCCCGACAGCCGATGGTGTAAAGTAATGTTCCTGAGAATTTTCAACTCAAATATCAAAACGGAGTGGATGGTCCAAGTGAGAGAGCTAGTAGAGAACTACTCATTGGAGATCTCGGACCTGTACGTTGGGCAAACCAGGGCAAAACAATCGTCAGAGAAAGGGTCATGGAGGATTGTAACCGTAATTGGCGAGAAGGGGTCAACTCAAAAAGATCTTTGTGTGGCCTGCGTGATAAAGAGAAGCCTGGTTTTGAAGAGTACCTTGATGGCACCTTTGGGGGGTCACTGTTGTTCAAGCTGAGGTCGCGATCCCTGGAGCTGAGAGGAAAAGTTGGGAAAGACGGTGAAAGGGAGTGCGGGATGTGTAACTTGGACATGGTGGAGACCCTGGAACACTTTCTTCTAGAATGCCCACAGTATCAGTCTAAAAGAATGAGATTCACTGGGAGTATAATGGGGAAGTGGGATGGGAGAATGAAGGACATGTGGTTAGGGGGAGACTCAAAGGAGAGGGTTAATATGCTAATCGGAAAGATTGGGAAGAATGGGACAAGGGATATCATCAAGCAGTTCGTCTCCGAGTGTTGGGAGGAGAGGAGAAGCGTGGGAATAGGGAGGCAGTTGGGAGTACAGGGGTAGCCATGGCCTTCTCGCCCGAGAACCGCGACAAATCAGCGGCTGGCCAAAGTGTTATTATTATTATCACAGCAAAAAGGAAACTACCACAGAAGCTATCTGACATGCTAACATGTCTGAATGTGGGTAACACCAGAAACTGGGCCATCCATGTTTCTGGTGATACCTGCCAGGTGATATTGGACTTTCCAATACCACCTGGAATGGCTCCAACAAGGAGGCAAAAGAAGCTAGCAGCCAGACCATCGGCCTCTCTGGGGAGTGGTAGCACCTTTGCCCAGACGGGCTCTGGCCCACACCCGGAGAACGCTGAGAAACCTAAGTGCAAGAAAAAGAAGAAAAGCCCGTCCTCAAAGCGTTGGGATGCCAAACTATCAGAGGATTGGAAGAAAAAGAATGCAGAAGAATCCAGCAAAGAGAAGGAAGAGGAAATGGAACTCCACACCTCTAACCCGCAGGAAACCTCCAACAGACACTATCCACACAACAGACATCTCTCTCACCAGTTCCATCTCCAGCCTGGACCCCCCAGGCTAAACATGGAGATGACGAAGAAATAAGTAAGCTTGCCCAAGAACTAGAAGAACAGATCATGGCCGAATCCACTCAAACAACACAAGAAACCGCGACCGAAGAACTTCCAAGCTGGGAAGAAATAACGGCATCTCTAGAAAAATTAAAAGAACAGGATATCGAAGCATTCGAACAACCCCGACCGAAACTAGAACTGACAGTACGGCACTTTTCAGAACAGGAAGCAAAATTCAACAACTTCAGCCCTCCATCATCAAGTACTCCAACTACTATAACACACCTACTTCAATATCACCGTCACAACCTGCTCCCTCCAGGAAGAGAAGCAAGAAAAATCGACGCCGCTAACTTCCTCTCCTTCCATCTCCTGCTTTGACACTATCAGACATGGTACACGACGAAACAATAAAAGGTAGAATATTATAAAGCAAACGAGGGTCGAAAGGGGCTTGCCTCACAGCGTCCCTGCGCGCCTTCGGCGGGTGAAAACATTCCATTCACGCTTGAACTTTGAACGCCAAGGTGGTGGTGGTGGTGGTGGTGGTGGTGATGGTGATGGTGATGGTAATGAGATGACGATGACGACGACGACGACGACGGCGGTGGTGACAACGACGACGATGACGAGGACGACGGCAGCGGTGACAACGACACCGATAATAATAATAATAATAATAATAATAATAATAATAATAATAATAATAATAATAATAATAATAATAATATTAATAATAATAATAATAATAATAATAATTGATAATTGGTCTTCTGCTGATTTGTCGCAATCCTCTAAGGAGGGGGACTACATTAACCCAGTCGTCCCCCGCCAGATCGCCTGGTTATTCCCCCACTCTCCTTCCTAATCACCCAGCATTCAGTCAAAAATTGTTTCATAATTCTTTCCATCGGCGCTCTCTCGATCTCCCCAACTATAAAATTGATCCTTTCCCTCATGTTATTCCCCATCCACTTATCCTCCAGGTTTTATTCCCATTTTTTCTTCAGTATTCTTAGGAGTCTTGTTCCACTAGGAAAATATTTGGGGCATTGAAGTGTTCCAGGGTCTCCGTTACTCCAAAATTATACATTTGACACACTGTTTTCTCACCTTTCCCGATTTCCCCCCTCAACTCCAGTGACTCCATCTCATTTTGAACAACAGAGACCACCCCACCCCACCCCCCCCCCCCACCCCCTTTATAAGATCTATCTAGGTGTTCCTCAGAATGTAGGGCATCTTTCTTGTACAAGCCGTATAAAGGGCTCTTGGTCCCAACTGCAGCTCGCCATTTTTTTATTGGCAATTATTGAGTACCCTTCCCCTGATAAGGCTAATCCCCTGCTTCAGCCCCACTTCAAAATCATCAGTCTCTATGGAGTAATTCCCAATTAGCAGACTTGCTTTCCATAATCACCCTGTCTGAATGTTAGCGTGCCATAAATGGTTAAAAGCCGTTTTACATCATCTGCTCTTTGGGAGGTTTACCAGATAATTCAGGTAGTATATTTTCCCAATATCTGCTCCATCTTTAACTGGTATCCACTCGAGTTACCCCTCTAACCGCTTCCAGCGTGACTGTGTTACTTGATCAGGTTGCCCACCGACCCGCATCATTTTGTGGAATCTCCAAGTTTCTCACACCTGTTTGATTTAGAGGGATGACATCTCTTCCATATGTTATACTTGGTAATGCCACCCCCTCCCAAATGGGGTTTCCAGCGAACATCTTGTGAAGCTATTACCTTCAGGTAGTTCTAACAGATTGTGTACCCATTTCCCCTTTGTCTTAAGTTTGTTTGCGTGGTTTCTGTATATGCCTCTAGACACACTTCAATCAATCACGTTCTTAATTCCTTCTGCCATGGACATTCCAGTTACATTCAGTGAATCCGTTTTTATTTCATTAAATCTCTTCCAGCAAAGGATAAAAGCGTTTTCCTGAAGGTGTACGACCGGAGAACACCGCCGCTAACGCCAAGTTCACTTTCCTGATAAGAAGGATTTTTTCCCGACTAATCTGATGTAAGAGAAATTAGCGATGTAGAAGATTTGATAGTTGGGAGTGTAACGTCTAGCAACCTACTGGTGGATATTCCAGTCTTGGAGTGTAACGCCTCGCATCCTACTGGTGGATATTGATAGTTGGGAGTGTAACGTCTAGCATCCTACTAGTGGATATTCCAGTCTTGGAGTGTAACGTCTCGCATCCTACTGATGGATATTTCTGTCTAGGAGTGTAACGTGTCGTATCCTACTGGTGGATATTTCTGTCTAGGAGTGTAACGTCTCGCACCCTACTGGTGGATATTTCTGTCTAGGAGTGTAACGTCTCGCATCCTACTGGTGGATATTCCTGTCCAGGAAACAAAAATCTCTTACCATTGAAATATGTATAATTTGGACACATTATCAAATTTCTCCCTTGCAAACTGAATGGTCTTTTTGACCAATGATTTCTTGAGTTAAATTTAGTTGAATTTTTCATAAAATCTAGCCATGGCTGCTTCACAGCAGCCATGACTAGGTTCGATGAAAAATATTTTGAAAATAATTAGTGAGTTAAGAGTTAACCGCGTTTTAATAATAGATCACTGAAAACACAGACAGTTACGAAATGTCGAGAAGTTATTCTAGAAAACTCAAAACTCATACAGTTACAAAGTGTCGAGAAGGTATTCTAGAAAACTCAAAACACAGACAGTTACAAAGTGTCGAGAAGTTATTCTAGAAAACTCAAAACACACACAGTTACAAAGTGTCGAGAAGTTATTCTAGAAAACTCAAAACACACAGTTACAAAGTGTAGAGAGGTTATTCTAGAAAACTCAAAGCACAGACAGTTACAAAGTGTCGGGAAGTCATTCTAGAGAATTCAAAACACAGACAGTTACAAAGTGTCGAGAAGTTATTCTAGAAAACTCATAGCACAGACAGTTACAAAGTGTCGAGAAGTTATTCTAGAAAACTCAAAACACAGACAGTTACAAAGTGTCGGGAAGTCATTCTAGGGAATTCAAAACACAGACAGTTACAAAGTGTCGAAAAGTTGTTCTAGAAAACTCAACACAGACAGTTAGGAAGTGTCGAGAAGTTATTCTAGAAAACTCAAAACACAACAGTTACAAGGTGTCGAGGAGTTATTCTAGAAAACTCAAAACACAGACAGTTACAAAGTGTCCTGAAGTTATTCTAAAAAACTCAAAACACAGTTACAAAATGTCGAGAAGTTTTTCTAGACAACTCAAAACACAGTTACAAAATGTCGAGAAGTTATTCTTGAAAACTCAAAACACAGACCGTTACAAAATGTGGAGAAGTTATTCTAGAAAACTAAAAACACAGGCAGTAACAAAGTATCGAGAAGTTATCCTAGAAAACTCAAAGAAATTAATTGGTTGACAAACCCGGCGAGTTTTTGAAGTATACAAATGTTTTATATCTTTGTTCATGAATGAATATAGCATATAATTATAAACTGAAAACAGTAGCAATCGGGTTAACCAAACTTCTCGAAACCGTAAATTTCGTTATGGACTCATGAGATCACAGCTGGTGTATACTCAAGTCTCATATACAGATGTTTTCATTCCACGAAATGCATCACGCAGCTATGTGAGTTGTTTAAGGTATTATGTGGCAGCCCAGATCTTAGTCTGTGACTAGTAACCAAAAGATAAAGAACGAAATTATTAACCAAAATATATAGAACAAATTTATTGACCAAAATATATAGAACAAAATTATTCACCAAAATATATAGAACATAATTATTAACCCAAATATATAGAAAAAACTTATAAACCAAAATATATAGAATGAAATTAGTAACCTAAATGCATGGAGCGAAATCAGTAATCAAATATAGCAAAATAGCAAATCTGAAAAATACACTCAATGACCCCTGGCTGATCTCAGTGACCTTGACTCATATTTTGAACCTCCATTAATTTTTTGACTCAGTTGGTGTTGGTCTCAGGTCCATAGGTCATACCATTCTTGAGATATGAGCGTGACCCACTTTCATATGCATTAGTGGGGGGTGGGGTGGGGGTGGGGGTGTTATAAAATCCGATTTCCAGCTTTATAACTCCCGGGGTGACTTCAGTGACCTTGACTCATATTTTAAACCTCCTCCGAGTTTCAACGAAAAAATACCTTATCGGCCTTAGGGTACCTTATGAAGTTCCTTACTGAAACTGAGAAAATAAGGCCTCATTGATGCCTGTCTCGTCCCATGAGTTCCAATGTGTTCTATGTGCCAGAAGGCACATAGAACACATTGGAACTCAGGGGACGATCTGTGTTCAGAGCGACAATGTGAGTGCTGAAAGAGTTCTTAAATTATTTGAGCCATGCGTTACTTAAAATCTTCGGGAAGCACACTGAAGTCTTGAGAGGATTGAAAACACACCATTTTAATACTCAATTTTAATAATTCATAACTTTGTAAGGTACAATAGAAAAGAGCCCCATCTCCACCGGTCCTCCAGAAGACCAGAATTACCCGAAATACCCAGAATTGCCCGGATTTACCCAGAATTACCTGTTTTATTGGGTATTTTTCAAACTTTGCTTATTGTTTTAAATATTTACTCACAGAGTTGTGAAAACTGTTCTCATAATGTACCAAGCGATGTTCTGCCATTCTCCTTATCATTTACCCAGCTCCGAAAAATAGTAACTAATTTACTAAGACTGCGTGTGTTAAGTACACTGTTTATAATTATTATTACACTGAAAAAATGTCCAGGTCGGGCACCACATGGACGCTGCAGAAAACAGGGAAATATATACGTTTGCAATCCACAGTAAGCCAAAAACAGAATGTGAAAATGTCAACACCCAATGAAGCTGACAATCAAACGTTACTAGAACAAAGTGACGACTTGGATTTGCCATGGTCGATATAATAATCCCAGAACACAGATAAAGTTCCTGCAATAATTTAAAATACCAGTGATTAAATCGAGAACATTAACAAAATGGCTCACCACTGCCAAACCCTAAGTCTGTTTTTTAATTATTGAGGCTCTAGTGCACTCATAATTAGACCCATCATACCAATCTCATAATCAAAATGGCCTTTTGGAGTAATTCCGAGTAATTCTGGGTAATTCCGGTGTTTAGGAGACCCCCACCCCTCACCCCTCACCCCTTGGAATTAGAAGTAATCTTGTATTATAAGACTGACCTGAAGAATGTATAAAAAGTACTTGCAAAGGAAAGGTTTCTTTTTCAGCTTGGTTTGGGGATGAATTTGAAATAGATTAAAACATTAGCTAAAATTTAATATGTGATAGCTTCTTTCTAGCTCTTGGTAATTTAATTGTTTACAAGAAGAAGAAAAAAAAAGAAAGAAAAAGAAACCATACAAAAATAACATTTTCCCGCAGATTAATTATAACTGAGAATTGTTTCTGCATACCATGTTTCAAGGATAAGCCATTGTGAGATAAAATATTCATAAATCACTTAGTTTTATATCTACTGTAACTTCAGGGCAGAAAATTCCAAATGAATAACACAAATTATGACGATACATGTATTACTCGACTTTGCTTTATTTTGTGTCACAAACCTGTTTGAATGAATGAATGAAACCTGTTTGAACAATTCTTTCATTCTTTTCACCTGACTATATTATGTCAATCAAATTACTGACTCATCATCATGTCATTCATGTGATTCACACCTCTGACTTCGCTGAGCTCCTTAAGGAATAGCATCGTCCACATGAGGCGATAGGTTTGATGACTTCAGAGTGCGAACATCTCACCAGCGATAATGTCAACACTGGAATTACCAGAAAGGCTCAGGAGAACCATCTCAGCTCTGGGACATCCATTACGACATTCGCACCTTGGACTCCGAGGTGCGAACAACTGAACAATGGAGCTCCCACTTGTGATCCAAGAAACACTTGTCAGTGTAATAATAATAACTCTTTGGCCAGTCGCTGATTTGTCGCGGTCCTTATAAGAGAAGGCCATCATTCCCCCTGCACCCCATCCCCTCTTCCCCTCCTCTCCTCCCAGCATTCAGATATAAACTGCTTAATAGTGTCCCTCACTTCCTCTTTTTCAATTTCTTCAATAAGCATTCCTACCCTCTCCCTCGTGTCCCCCTTCAGCCCTCTATCCTTTGTTTCTTCACCCCACTTCTGCATTATTCTTCCAGTAAATTTTATTCTATGAGGTATATACTGTGGGCATTCCAAGAGAAAATGTTCCAGGGTCTCCACTACTCCAGAGTGGCACATTTGGCATCCCTTTTCCCCATCTCTCCCAATTTTTCCCCGAAGCTCCAGTGATCTTGATCTCAGTTTGAACAGCAGTGACCCTCCAAAGGTGCCATCTAGGTACTTCTCAAAAGCTGGCTTTTCTTTATATTGTAACCCCTGCAGTGATCTTTTCACGCTAACCCCTGCTCGCCAGTTTCGATTGCAATCTTCCATGACTCTCTCTTTGACAAACCTTTTGCCTTCTTTCATTCCTACTTCTATGTTTGTGACCTCTATAGAGTAATTGTCCATTAGTTCCCTCACATGTTTTGACCACCCCGTTTCTATATTAGAATTCCAAATGGTATCGAGCATCAATTTGCACCACCGGTTGTCAGGCAGGTTTCTCAAGTAGTTAAAGTAACACAGTTTTCCCAAATCTACCCTGTCCTTGATTTTCATCCACCCAAGCCCCCCCCTTACTGCTTCCAAAGCTGCAGCATTACTCGACCCTGTTATCCATCTGCCGGCATCATTCTGAGTACTTTCCAACTTCTTAATAACGGTTTGGTTTAATGGAATCACGTCCGTGCCATACGTTATACTTAGTTTAAACAGTATTTATTGCAAAAAACAAAACAAACCATAACAGATACATTTCAGACATTAATGTGAATTCGGCAGTAAGCTGAAAGCTTATACAAGGCCGTTTCCACCAACACAAGATCACAAAGATACGTCGATGACAATAGCACGTATGAGTGTCAAGTACAAACAGTGTTTATCTGCATTATACAAGCGTTTGAAAAGCGACAGAACTAATCTTGTATGAAAACAGTCAGGGATGGGTTGAGCTGCAAGAAGAGTTGGAAAGTGCGTGGCGGATGCATTTCATTACGTAGAGTATTTATTTGTGTCTAATGTCACTCACCTATGCGAAATGACTACGCGTGACGTAAGATAGAAATATAATCAAGGTAACTCCAATTATATGCCACCCAAGACGCCCATTTGGAGGACTTTCATCCAAGCATTGATAACAGAGTCACGGTTGATCAGTAAGGCTTCGCCTATTTACCACAGTAAACAAGTGTAGCTTAGTTTACAGGCATTTCCACGGAGATCATCTTGATTTAATTGTGGGTTAGTATTTATTATAGTAAGTATATAAAATGGGCTAGTACTACATTGGGGTTAATTAGCGAATCGCTTACTTGATAAAATAAAGTCGTGTACCACTTCAAAGATAAGGCGGTTATCGTCATTACTCAGGAATTCTGAACCGAATAGAAGTGTAGAGGAGTCCGCTCCAAACGGAAGGAGATTAATTGAATAATTACGAGCATCGGAGAAAATTGGACAATGCAGGAGAAAATGAGCCGGAGTCTCTTCCTCTCCACACTGGCATAGAGGGGTTGGTGATAAGTGGTTGCGATATAAGTGAAAATTGAGGTTACTACATCCTAGTCTCAATCTACAGTGATATATTTGGGCTGTGCGAGATTTCGATCTACAGTAGAACCTTGGCGGTCGTCGGTTGCCATCATTTAGAAAAGTCTTGAGGTTTGTCAATGATGAGTTTTCACGCACGGACAAGGGCAAATTATTCCATTGGTCAGTAACACTGGGTATGAAAGAAGATTTACACAGTTCAGTCCGACGGAACGGAACAGGTGGTTTTGACCTGATCGAAGACTAAGTGAAGGATTGGTCAAAGAAGCACGTTGCGGGATTTTACTGGAGATGTGCGGCGGAACCATACGGTGGTACATTTTAAAGAACTGGATTAACTTGTGTTTGTAGCGTCTATCTTTCAACGGTTCCCATCCTGTTTCCGTATAAAGTAAGGACTTACTAGCACTGACAGGGGTATGTTCGGAGGATGTGCTCGATTAAATAGGAGTAAATCTAATTACCACAAACAACCCGACAATCCCTCCAAATCACCAAAAACGACTTTAATTACTACGGATTTCCCATTTTATCTGCTTTGTGATCGGTTTATTTTTAGATATTTTGAGGGAGTGAAGAACAGGCTTACACACAGAGCCACACCCAGACGTGTTACTTTTCTGTCTTGCCCTCAGTTATGATTGTCTTTAGATGGGTAGGTGAAGACAGCCCTTCCTGGTAGAAGGTCACAGCTTTCGCCGTTTTCACTGCCTGTTAGTTCGCCTTCCCTTTACCAATTTAATCGTTTAACCGGTTTTATAATCGGCCTATATTAGATAATTTGAGGTAGCGAAGGACAGGCTTACACACAGAGCCACACCCAGAGGTGTTACTTTCCTGTCTTGCTCTCAGTTATGAGTCTTACTTAGTATTTCCCTTAAATAGCGGCGTTTTGGGTTTTTGTCTGCCCTAACGGATTGCTTGTAGTTCGGATATTAGTTGGCTATCGGCTAACCGGTCGTGATTTGTCGCGGCTAGGGAGGCAAGGCGGTCTTTTATAGTGGGGATTTCGGCTCTATCATGGAGTGTTTTGATAGGTGTATCCCATGGGGCACGGAAGGCGATCCTAAGCGCGTGATTTTGAACCGCCTGTAGTTTTCTCATATTTGTTTGATTGAGCTCAGTTAGGATGATGGCCCCATATTCGAGTAATGGGCGCACGAAGGCTTTGTATAGTTTAAGTAGGGTAGATTGATTGGCCCCTCAAGAAGTTCCCTTTAGCATTTTTAGTAGATTAATACGTCTGGTCGCTTTACTGGCAATGTCGTTGGTGTATTTATTAAAGGATAGGTTCTGATCGACGGTGATGACAAGGAATTTCGCCTCATTGCATTCTGGGAGGACCTTATCCATTAGCTTGAGGTCAAAGTCACAGTTCTTTACCTTGCGGGTAAAGGTGATTCGTTGGTTTTATTGGCGTTCTGCTTTATTCTCCATTTGGCACACAAGTGTTCTAGGTCGTCGAGAGCGCGTTACAGAGGTTTTGGAATAGATTGGCCGTGTTATTAGAGTCCCAGAGGCCCTTGTGGTCCGCGAATTGTGAGACTTGAACCCGATCCTCGGCGAATTTGATATCGTTGACGTAGATGATGTACAGGAGAGGGCTGAGGACGGACCTTTGGGTGCCTGCTTCTATGGGGACACTGTCAAACATTGCATTGTTCAAAAATAGCCTGAAGATATGTATAGCATTTAACACTTGTTTTATACCTTTGATTGAAACAATCTGATAAAACAGGTTTATTGCTTCACACCTTAAATAAAACTCAGTAACAACACTACGTTACGTCATAACATCACAATCGTAATTCTTCTTTGTAAGGAAGCTTTTCAAATAAATATTCTTTTTTATCTCATTTTCATCTTGGTTATGTGCTCATGATTGGATTGGCTTGATCATTCTCTGACGATCTGTTCGGATACTCAACTGGATTCTCCGTTAGCACCACTAATCACAGTACCCCTAAATCAGACCGCCGTAAAGAGCTTGGAAATCCCGCAGAACGACGCAGACCGATGGATAACGGGGTCGAGTAATGCCGCAGCGCTAGAAGCAATCAGGGGTGAGCTTGGGTGGATGAGAATCAAGGACAGGATAGACCTGCTGAAGCTCGGTTATCTTAATTATTTGGTAAATCTCCCCGACAGCCGATGGTGTAAAGTAATGTTCCTGAGAATTTTCAACTCAAATATCAAAACGGAGTGGATGGTCCAAGTGAGAGAGCTAGTAGAGAACTACTCATTGGAGATCTCGGACCTGTACGTTGGGCAAACCAGGGCAAAACAATCGTCAGAGAAAGGGTCATGGAGGATTGTAACCGTAATTGGCGAGAAGGGGTCAACTCAAAAAGATCTTTGTGTGGCCTGCGTGATAAAGAGAAGCCTGGTTTTGAAGAGTACCTTGATGGCACCTTTGGGGGGTCACTGTTGTTCAAGCTGAGGTCGCGATCCCTGGAGCTGAGAGGAAAAGTTGGGAAAGACGGTGAAAGGGAGTGCGGGATGTGTAACTTGGACATGGTGGAGACCCTGGAACACTTTCTTCTAGAATGCCCACAGTATCAGTCTAAAAGAATGAGATTCACTGGGAGTATAATGGGGAAGTGGGATGGGAGAATGAAGGACATGTGGTTAGGGGGAGACTCAAAGGAGAGGGTTAATATGCTAATCGGAAAGATTGGGAAGAATGGGACAAGGGATATCATCAAGCAGTTCGTCTCCGAGTGTTGGGAGGAGAGGAGAAGCGTGGGAATAGGGAGGCAGTTGGGAGTACAGGGGTAGCCATGGCCTTCTCGCCCGAGAACCGCGACAAATCAGCGGCTGGCCAAAGTGTTATTATTATTATCACAGCAAAAAGGAAACTACCACAGAAGCTATCTGACATGCTAACATGTCTGAATGTGGGTAACACCAGAAACTGGGCCATCCATGTTTCTGGTGATACCTGCCAGGTGATATTGGACTTTCCAATACCACCTGGAATGGCTCCAACAAGGAGGCAAAAGAAGCTAGCAGCCAGACCATCGGCCTCTCTGGGGAGTGGTAGCACCTTTGCCCAGACGGGCTCTGGCCCACACCCGGAGAACGCTGAGAAACCTAAGTGCAAGAAAAAGAAGAAAAGCCCGTCCTCAAAGCGTTGGGATGCCAAACTATCAGAGGATTGGAAGAAAAAGAATGCAGAAGAATCCAGCAAAGAGAAGGAAGAGGAAATGGAACTCCACACCTCTAACCCGCAGGAAACCTCCAACAGACACTATCCACACAACAGACATCTCTCTCACCAGTTCCATCTCCAGCCTGGACCCCCAGGCTAAACATGGAGATGACGAAGAAATAAGTAAGCTTGCCCAAGAACTAGAAGAACAGATCATGGCCGAATCCACTCAAACAACACAAGAAACCGCGACCGAAGAACTTCCAAGCTGGGAAGAAATAACGGCATCTCTAGAAAAATTAAAAGAACAGGATATCGAAGCATTCGAACAACCCCGACCGAAACTAGAACTGACAGTACGGCACTTTTCAGAACAGGAAGCAAAATTCAACAACTTCAGCCCTCCATCATCAAGTACTCCAACTACTATAACACACCTACTTCAATATCACCGTCACAACCTGCTCCCTCCAGGAAGAGAAGCAAGAAAAATCGACGCCGCTAACTTCCTCTCCTTCCATCTCCTGCTTTGACACTATCAGACATGGTACACGACGAAACAATAAAAGGTAGAATATTATAAAGCAAACGAGGGTCGAAAGGGGCTTGCCTCACAGCGTCCCTGCGCGCCTTCGGCGGGTGAAAACATTCCATTCACGCTTGAACTTTGAACGCCAAGGTGGTGGTGGTGGTGGTGGTGGTGGTGATGGTGATGGTGATGGTAATGAGATGACGATGACGACGACGACGACGACGGCGGTGGTGACAACGACGACGATGACGAGGACGACGGCAGCGGTGACAACGACACCGATAATAATAATAATAATAATAATAATAATAATAATAATAATAATAATAATATTAATAATAATAATAATAATAATAATAATTGATAATTGGTCTTCTGCTGATTTGTCGCAATCCTCTAAGGAGGGGGACTACATTAACCCAGTCGTCCCCCGCCAGATCGCCTGGTTATTCCCCCACTCTCCTTCCTAATCACCCAGCATTCAGTCAAAAATTGTTTCATAATTCTTTCCATCGGCGCTCTCTCGATCTCCCCAACTATAAAATTGATCCTTTCCCTCATGTTATTCCCCATCCACTTATCCTCCAGGTTTTATTCCCATTTTTTCTTCAGTATTCTTAGGAGTCTTGTTCCACTAGGAAAATATTTGGGGCATTGAAGTGTTCCAGGGTCTCCGTTACTCCAAAATTATACATTTGACACACTGTTTTCTCACCTTTCCCGATTTCCCCCCTCAACTCCAGTGACTCCATCTCATTTTGAACAACAGAGACCACCCCACCCCACCCCCCCCCCCACCCCCTTTATAAGATCTATCTAGGTGTTCCTCAGAATGTAGGGCATCTTTCTTGTACAAGCCGTATAAAGGGCTCTTGGTCCCAACTGCAGCTCGCCATTTTTTTATTGGCAATTATTGAGTACCCTTCCCCTGATAAGGCTAATCCCCTGCTTCAGCCCCACTTCAAAATCATCAGTCTCTATGGAGTAATTCCCAATTAGCAGACTTGCTTTCCATAATCACCCTGTCTGAATGTTAGCGTGCCATAAATGGTTAAAAGCCGTTTTACATCATCTGCTCTTTGGGAGGTTTACCAGATAATTCAGGTAGTATATTTTCCCAATATCTGCTCCATCTTTAACTGGTATCCACTCGAGTTACCCCTCTAACCGCTTCCAGCGTGACTGTGTTACTTGATCAGGTTGCCCACCGACCCGCATCATTTTGTGGAATCTCCAAGTTTCTCACACCTGTTTGATTTAGAGGGATGACATCTCTTCCATATGTTATACTTGGTAATGCCACCCCCTCCCAAATGGGGTTTCCAGCGAACATCTTGTGAAGCTATTACCTTCAGGTAGTTCTAACAGATTGTGTACCCATTTCCCCTTTGTCTTAAGTTTGTTTGCGTGGTTTCTGTATATGCCTCTAGACACACTTCAATCAATCACGTTCTTAATTCCTTCTGCCATGGACATTCCAGTTACATTCAGTGAATCCGTTTTTATTTCATTAAATCTCTTCCAGCAAAGGATAAAAGCGTTTTCCTGAAGGTGTACGACCGGAGAACACCGCCGCTAACGCCAAGTTCACTTTCCTGATAAGAAGGATTTTTTCCCGACTAATCTGATGTAAGAGAAATTAGCGATGTAGAAGATTTGATAGTTGGGAGTGTAACGTCTAGCAACCTACTGGTGGATATTCCAGTCTTGGAGTGTAACGCCTCGCATCCTACTGGTGGATATTGATAGTTGGGAGTGTAACGTCTAGCATCCTACTAGTGGATATTCCAGTCTTGGAGTGTAACGTCTCGCATCCTACTGATGGATATTTCTGTCTAGGAGTGTAACGTGTCGTATCCTACTGGTGGATATTTCTGTCTAGGAGTGTAACGTCTCGCACCCTACTGGTGGATATTTCTGTCTAGGAGTGTAACGTCTCGCATCCTACTGGTGGATATTCCTGTCCAGGAAACAAAAATCTCTTACCATTGAAATATGTATAATTTGGACACATTATCAAATTTCTCCCTTGCAAACTGAATGGTCTTTTTGACCAATGATTTCTTGAGTTAAATTTAGTTGAATTTTTCATAAAATCTAGCCATGGCTGCTTCACAGCAGCCATGACTAGGTTCGATGAAAAATATTTTGAAAATAATTAGTGAGTTAAGAGTTAACCGCGTTTTAATAATAGATCACTGAAAACACAGACAGTTACGAAATGTCGAGAAGTTATTCTAGAAAACTCAAAACTCATACAGTTACAAAGTGTCGAGAAGGTATTCTAGAAAACTCAAAACACAGACAGTTACAAAGTGTCGAGAAGTTATTCTAGAAAACTCAAAACACACACAGTTACAAAGTGTCGAGAAGTTATTCTAGAAAACTCAAAACACACAGTTACAAAGTGTAGAGAGGTTATTCTAGAAAACTCAAAGCACAGACAGTTACAAAGTGTCGGGAAGTCATTCTAGAGAATTCAAAACACAGACAGTTACAAAGTGTCGAGAAGTTATTCTAGAAAACTCATAGCACAGACAGTTACAAAGTGTCGAGAAGTTATTCTAGAAAACTCAAAACACAGACAGTTACAAAGTGTCGGGAAGTCATTCTAGGGAATTCAAAACACAGACAGTTACAAAGTGTCGAAAAGTTGTTCTAGAAAACTCAACACAGACAGTTAGGAAGTGTCGAGAAGTTATTCTAGAAAACTCAAAACACAACAGTTACAAGGTGTCGAGGAGTTATTCTAGAAAACTCAAAACACAGACAGTTACAAAGTGTCCTGAAGTTATTCTAAAAAACTCAAAACACAGTTACAAAATGTCGAGAAGTTTTTCTAGACAACTCAAAACACAGTTACAAAATGTCGAGAAGTTATTCTTGAAAACTCAAAACACAGACCGTTACAAAATGTGGAGAAGTTATTCTAGAAAACTAAAAACACAGGCAGTAACAAAGTATCGAGAAGTTATCCTAGAAAACTCAAAGAAATTAATTGGTTGACAAACCCGGCGAGTTTTTGAAGTATACAAATGTTTTATATCTTTGTTCATGAATGAATATAGCATATAATTATAAACTGAAAACAGTAGCAATCGGGTTAACCAAACTTCTCGAAACCGTAAATTTCGTTATGGACTCATGAGATCACAGCTGGTGTATACTCAAGTCTCATATACAGATGTTTTCATTCCACGAAATGCATCACGCAGCTATGTGAGTTGTTTAAGGTATTATGTGGCAGCCCAGATCTTAGTCTGTGACTAGTAACCAAAAGATAAAGAACGAAATTATTAACCAAAATATATAGAACAAATTTATTGACCAAAATATATAGAACAAAATTATTCACCAAAATATATAGAACATAATTATTAACCCAAATATATAGAAAAAACTTATAAACCAAAATATATAGAATGAAATTAGTAACCTAAATGCATGGAGCGAAATCAGTAATCAAATATAGCAAAATAGCAAATCTGAAAAATACACTCAATGACCCCTGGCTGATCTCAGTGACCTTGACTCATATTTTGAACCTCCATTAATTTTTTGACTCAGTTGGTGTTGGTCTCAGGTCCATAGGTCATACCATTCTTGAGATATGAGCGTGACCCACTTTCATATGCATTAGTGGGGGTGGGGTGGGGGTGGGGGTGTTATAAAATCCGATTTCCAGCTTTATAACTCCCGGGGTGACTTCAGTGACCTTGACTCATATTTTAAACCTCCTCTGAGTTTCAACGAAAAAATACCTTATCGGCCTTAGGGTACCTTATGAAGTTCCTTACTGAAACTGAGAAAATAAGGCCTCATTGATGCCTGTCTCGTCCCATGAGTTCCAATGTGTTCTATGTGCCAGAAGGCACATAGAACACATTGGAACTCAGGGGACGATCTGTGTTCAGAGCGACAATGTGAGTGCTGAAAGAGTTCTTAAATTATTTGAGCCATGCGTTACTTAAAATCTTCGGGAAGCACACTGAAGTCTTGAGAGGATTGAAAACACACCATTTTAATACTCAATTTTAATAATTCATAACTTTGTAAGGTACAATAGAAAAGAGCCCCATCTCCACCGGTCCTCCAGAAGACCAGAATTACCCGAAATACCCAGAATTGCCCGGATTTACCCAGAATTACCTGTTTTATTGGGTATTTTTCAAACTTTGCTTATTGTTTTAAATATTTACTCACAGAGTTGTGAAAACTGTTCTCATAATGTACCAAGCGATGTTCTGCCATTCTCCTTATCATTTACCCAGCTCCGAAAAATAGTAACTAATTTACTAAGACTGCGTGTGTTAAGTACACTGTTTATAATTATTATTACACTGAAAAAATGTCCAGGTCGGGCACCACATGGACGCTGCAGAAAACAGGGAAATATATACGTTTGCAATCCACAGTAAGCCAAAAACAGAATGTGAAAATGTCAACACCCAATGAAGCTGACAATCAAACGTTACTAGAACAAAGTGACGACTTGGATTTGCCATGGTCGATATAATAATCCCAGAACACAGATAAAGTTCCTGCAATAATTTAAAATACCAGTGATTAAATCGAGAACATTAACAAAATGGCTCACCACTGCCAAACCCTAAGTCTGTTTTTTAATTATTGAGGCTCTAGTGCACTCATAATTAGACCCATCATACCAATCTCATAATCAAAATGGCCTTTTGGAGTAATTCCGAGTAATTCTGGGTAATTCCGGTGTTTAGGAGACCCCCACCCCTCACCCCTCACCCCTTGGAATTAGAAGTAATCTTGTATTATAAGACTGACCTGAAGAATGTATAAAAAGTACTTGCAAAGGAAAGGTTTCTTTTTCAGCTTGGTTTGGGGATGAATTTGAAATAGATTAAAACATTAGCTAAAATTTAATATGTGATAGCTTCTTTCTAGCTCTTGGTAATTTAATTGTTTACAAGAAGAAGAAAAAAAAAGAAAGAAAAAGAAACCATACAAAAATAACATTTTCCCGCAGATTAATTATAACTGAGAATTGTTTCTGCATACCATGTTTCAAGGATAAGCCATTGTGAGATAAAATATTCATAAATCACTTAGTTTTATATCTACTGTAACTTCAGGGCAGAAAATTCCAAATGAATAACACAAATTATGACGATACATGTATTACTCGACTTTGCTTTATTTTGTGTCACAAACCTGTTTGAATGAATGAATGAAACCTGTTTGAACAATTCTTTCATTCTTTTCACCTGACTATATTATGTCAATCAAATTACTGACTCATCATCATGTCATTCATGTGATTCACACCTCTGACTTCGCTGAGCTCCTTAAGGAATATCATCGTCCACATGAGGCGATAGGTTTGATGACTTCAGAGTGCGAACATCTCACCAGCGATAATGTCAACACTGGAATTACCAGAAAGGCTCAGGAGAACCATCTCAGCTCTGGGACATCCATTACGACATTCGCACCTTGGACTCCGAGGTGCGAACAACTGAACAATGGAGCTCCCACTTGTGATCCAAGAAACACTTGTCAGTGTAATAATAATAACTCTTTGGCCAGTCGCTGATTTGTCGCGGTCCTTATAAGAGAAGGCCATCATTCCCCCTGCACCCCATCCCCTCTTCCCCTCCTCTCCTCCCAGCATTCAGATATAAACTGCTTAATAGTGTCCCTCACTTCCTCTTTTTCAATTTCTTCAATAAGCATTCCTACCCTCTCCCTCGTGTCCCCCTTCAGCCCTCTATCCTTTGTTTCTTCACCCCACTTCTGCATTATTCTTCCAGTAAATTTTATTCTATGAGGTATATACTGTGGGCATTCCAAGAGAAAATGTTCCAGGGTCTCCACTACTCCAGAGTGGCACATTTGGCATCCCTTTTCCCCATCTCTCCCAATTTTTCCCCGAAGCTCCAGTGATCTTGATCTCAGTTTGAACAGCAGTGACCCTCCAAAGGTGCCATCTAGGTACTTCTCAAAAGCTGGCTTTTCTTTATATTGTAACCCCTGCAGTGATCTTTTCACGCTAACCCCTGCTCGCCAGTTTCGATTGCAATCTTCCATGACTCTCTCTTTGACAAACCTTTTGCCTTCTTTCATTCCTACTTCTATGTTTGTGACCTCTATAGAGTAATTGTCCATTAGTTCCCTCACATGTTTTGACCACCCCGTTTCTATATTAGAATTCCAAATGGTATCGAGCATCAATTTGCACCACCGGTTGTCAGGCAGGTTTCTCAAGTAGTTAAAGTAACACAGTTTTCCCAAATCTACCCTGTCCTTGATTTTCATCCACCCAAGCCCCCCCCTTACTGCTTCCAAAGCTGCAGCATTACTCGACCCTGTTATCCATCTGCCGGCATCATTCTGAGTACTTTCCAACTTCTTAATAACGGTTTGGTTTAATGGAATCACGTCCGTGCCATACGTTATACTTAGTTTAAACAGTATTTATTGCAAAAAACAAAACAAACCATAACAGATACATTTCAGACATTAATGTGAATTCGGCAGTAAGCTGAAAGCTTATACAAGGCCGTTTCCACCAACACAAGATCACAAAGATACGTCGATGACAATAGCACGTATGAGTGTCAAGTACAAACAGTGTTTATCTGCATTATACAAGCGTTTGAAAAGCGACAGAACTAATCTTGTATGAAAACAGTCAGGGATGGGTTGAGCTGCAAGAAGAGTTGGAAAGTGCGTGGCGGATGCATTTCATTACGTAGAGTATTTATTTGTGTCTAATGTCACTCACCTATGCGAAATGACTACGCGTGACGTAAGATAGAAATATAATCAAGGTAACTCCAATTATATGCCACCCAAGACGCCCATTTGGAGGACTTTCATCCAAGCATTGATAACAGAGTCACGGTTGATCAGTAAGGCTTCGCCTATTTACCACAGTAAACAAGTGTAGCTTAGTTTACAGGCATTTCCACGGAGATCATCTTGATTTAATTGTGGGTTAGTATTTATTATAGTAAGTATATAAAATGGGCTAGTACTACATTGGGGTTAATTAGCGAATCGCTTACTTGATAAAATAAAGTCGTGTACCACTTCAAAGATAAGGCGGTTATCGTCATTACTCAGGAATTCTGAACCGAATAGAAGTGTAGAGGAGTCCGCTCCAAACGGAAGGAGATTAATTGAATAATTACGAGCATCGGAGAAAATTGGACAATGCAGGAGAAAATGAGCCGGAGTCTCTTCCTCTCCACACTGGCATAGAGGGGTTGGTGATAAGTGGTTGCGATATAAGTGAAAATTGAGGTTACTACATCCTAGTCTCAATCTACAGTGATATATTTGGGCTGTGCGAGATTTCGATCTACAGTAGAACCTTGGCGGTCGTCGGTTGCCATCATTTAGAAAAGTCTTGAGGTTTGTCAATGATGAGTTTTCACGCACGGACAAGGGCAAATTATTCCATTGGTCAGTAACACTGGGTATGAAAGAAGATTTATACAGTTCAGTCCGACGGAACGGAACAGGTGGTTTTGACCTGATCGAAGACTAAGTGAAGGATTGGTCAAAGAAGCACGTTGCGGGATTTTACTGGAGATGTGCGGCGGAACCATACGGTGGTACATTTTAAAGAACTGGATTAACTTGTGTTTGTAGCGTCTATCTTTCAACGGTTCCCATCCTGTTTCCGTATAAAGTAAGGACTTACTAGCACTGACGGTTGCCCCAGTAATAATCCTTGCCGCAGCAATCTGGATTTTTTCCATTTCCTCCACTTTAGTTATAGAGCAATTATCCCAAACAGTATCGGCGTATTCAAGGAGGGGCCTGATAAAAGCAAAGTATATTTTTTCTAGAACACTACGGTCTAAGTTAAATTTGTGCTTCCTAAGTAAGTCTAACCGGGACCAGGCCTTTGCGCAAATATGGTCGATATGGTCATTCCATGTACACGTGCTATTTAGTATGACTCCCAGATGTTTGTGATTAGCGACTTCAGATATTTGAGAACCGCCAAAGAATAATGGTGGATGGATAGTAGGGGTAGTTTTTCGAGATATTAGCATACTCTCAGTTTTATTTGGATTGAACTCTACCAACCATGTTTTAGCCCAATGTTCAAATGTGGCCAGATCTTGATTAATTATTGTCGAGGCTTGTTCAGGGTTTTCTATAATTAAATATAAAGAAGTATCGTCTGCAAATAGGCGTATACTGCTCAGAAGATCTTTGGTTATATTGTTGATATATATAAGGAACAGCAAGGGCCCAAGAATAGACCCTTGTGGAACACCTGCATTTATGGTTCTCCAGGACGAAGTCTCAGACGATATCACAACTCGTTGCAACCTATCTGTAAGATACGATTTGAGGAACAACAGAAGTTCACCCGAAACACCAATACTTTCCAACTTGTGGATAAGACCTGCATGCCATACCTTGTCAAAGGCCTTGCTGACATCACAGAAGACAACCCTAACTTCTTTGTCATCATCAAGGGCGTGACAAAATTCATCGTATATGTCAGTGAGCTGGAGGACTGTTGAATCACCGGGTGTAAAACCTGACTGAAATTGGCTGAGAACTTTATTGTCAATCAAAAACTCCCACAAGCGTTTGAATACACATTTTTCAAGTAATTTACCAACGCAGCTAATCAAAGATATTGGCCGATGATTCGTCACATAATTGGAAGGGTGTTTTTTCAAAATCGGAGAGACATTAGCTTTTTTCCACAATGATGGGAAATACGAGTTGTTCAATAGTATATTGAATAAGATGGAGAGTGGCTCACATAAGGATGATTTGCATTCTTTTAGAAGACGCGGGCTAATTAGATCTGGACCGGACGCCTTAGAAATTTTTAACGATTTCATTGCTGTATGCACTTCATCACAATGTAAAGTGATACAATCAATAATTGCAGAAACACGTGTTGATGCGTATGGCAAGGAAGCATTCGAATCATCAACTGTTGAGATAGAACTGAAGTATTCGTTAAACACTTCGGCTTTCTCGACATTTGACGAGAATATTTGGTCGGAATGGATGAGAGTAGGAATTCCAGAGTAACTGCTCCCGACTGCTGTTTTCAAGGTCTTCCACCACTGTGATGGCGGCGTTTTACTACTTATTAGCGTGGACTGAATTTTCGACAAGTGTAAAGCTTTGGACTTCCTTATAGCAGATACAACATTATTTCGTTTTAGTTTGTAGTTTGCCCAGGCATTCGGGGTATTGGTACGTTTAGCAATGCGATATAAACGTTTACGTTGTCTGAGCAGTAATCTAATTTCATTGTGCATCCATTTCGGCTGATCTATTCGCGTGGTAATGAATTTGTTAGGTATGTGGGCGGATGCAGTTTCAAGTATTTTGTCAGTAAATTTGGACACTATGTTATCGAGACATGGGTCATCAAAGAGGGCATTCCAATCGGCATGGGAGAAGGCCTCATTCAACGCTTCATAATTGCCCTGGGAATAAAGCCAAATTCTCCTCTTGAATGATAAAGTTGGTGGTTTCAAGAATTCTACTTCGAGTGAGATTGGACAATGGTATCGGATCATGTCTGGGATGATTGGTTCAAGGACCTCACAAGTTTTCATGTTTATTGAGTCACTGAGAACAAATAGATCTAATAACGAAGCCGAAGTCTCGGTGAAACAAGTCGGCTCACTCACGACTTGTCTCAGATTGAAATAGTGGAGTATTTCAGAAACGCCAATTCTTGAGGGAGTCACTTGATTGTCATTAAAGTCCCCTGTTATAATTAGGTCAGCAATTGAGGAGTCTCGGGCTTTTTCGACGGATCCTGATATGGCTACCCATGTTTCACGGGGACTGTTTGGTGGCCGGTAGAACACACCCAACAGTAACGATCTAGTTCGTTGTGTAACACCTCCGCCCACAGGCACTCCGTGTTCGAGTTATGTAGGTCTGGTCTTGGTCGAAATGATATTCCATCTTTGATATAAATAGCTACCCCACCTCCCCTTGTCGAACGGTCAAATCGCGTTATACTTGGTAAACCCACCCTCTCCCACAGTGTTTTCCCCACAAAGACCTTGTTGAAACTATTTTTCCCTAAAAGTTTTAGTTGGTTCAGAATTCTTTTCCCCTTCAGAATCAGTTTGGCTGAGTAAATTCTGTACACCCCTCTTCTCGTTATATTTATGCTTACCCCTAGATACTCATACTCTCCCGTTTCTCCTACAGTGATTTGTTTGCTTTCCCCTTCGGGGATTGAGAACTCCCCCACATATCTACCTTGCGTCCAACGAGTATTACCTTGCTTTTATTTTCATTTAGTTCGAGCCGCCAAGTGTTCCCATATCTACCAACAATTCCCAGCAATTTCTCTAGCCCCTGTTCAGTTCTAGACATTAACACCATGTCGTCAGCAAAGAATAAGCCTGGTATCTTTATGTCTCCAACATTTACCCCCTCCGCACTCTGAATTAGTTCGTCCCCTAAATCTTTAACATACAATGCAAACAAAATCGGTGAAAAGATACACCCCTGCTTGAGGCCTATATCCATAGGGACTCGTTTTGTAGTGATACTCCCTAGACTGAGTTGGCTTTGCACATCTGTATACAGTGCTTTCATGATTCCCACAAAGTCACCCCCAGTCCGATGCCCTCGAGCTTTCGCCACATACCTTCCCTCCACACTCGGTCGTACGCTTTTTTCACATCTAGAAATGCCAGAAACTTCTTTTTCTTTTCAGCCTTTGTTGATTCTATCAGTTGGGTGAGTGTAAATAGGTGATCAGTGACTCTTCGTCCTTTCCTGAAACCATTTTGAATTTCTCCTAAAAAACCTTTCCCTTCAATAACTTCCTCTAGTCTACCGTATATGACCTTACAGAATACTTTTCCGATGTTACTACTAACTGATATCCCCCTATAGTTATCTAGAACTTCCTTATCCCCCTTTTTGTGTATGAACGACACCTTACTTTCCCTCCACTCTCTGGGGACCTCTTGCTTTCGCAGAGCCAGGTTGAAAAGGTTTGTCATGACTTCAATAAGTGCCTCCCCTCCATTTTTGAGGAATTCGTTCGGAATTTCATCAGTCCTTCCCGCTTTACCATTTTTTTAATTTCGAGACCACGTTCCGCACTTCTTCTGCCGTTATTTCGCTACATACACGATTGGATAGGTTCTCCTCCACCAGTGTATTTCTTTTTGGTGGGGACCCACTGCCCCATCGCCTATCGTTTATCTTTTCCCAGTGCTTGACTAACTCTGAAGCGATACGGCCTTTATCTTCTGTACTTTCCCCATCCATTTTGATACTCTGCACACTACTTTTCCCCCGTTTATTTACCCAGTTCCAAAATACGTTTGAGCTCGAACCCCCCGTTTTCTTTATTGTTCTGGCAAGATTGCAACTGTGCTCCTTCCTATTATTATTCTTTATCTCATTCACCTTTTTCCGTGCCAGTTCATATTCTCCTTTCATTAGTCTCTTCTCATTGTTATCCACCCCTTTAAGCTTCCTACTTCTTCTGTAAGCAGCGCATTTTACCTTCCTTTCTTTTATAGCCTTTTTCAGTCCCTCGTTAACCCTGTATCCAAGCTCTCTCGTTGGGACCCTCACCCTTCCTATACAATCCTTCCCTGCCTCTGTTAGGCTATTTACTATGCCATCTGAAATACTCTGAACATTTGCATCCCTAGGTATACATTCAAGATTTGGTTTTAGTTTTTCCCGAAACTGCTTCCAGTCGGCTCCTTGTTTTAGTCCCCAAACTTCCTTGAAGGTATTTCTGTCTCTATTCGTCTTTTTGCCCATAATCTTAACTGTTATCAGGTTGTGATCACTACCCAAGTCATTTTTTCCCTCGCCATCTATTTCTACATCTATAACCCCCCTCCATACGCTAATGTCAGTGAGTATATAATCAATTATTGTTTTCTTATCGTTCCTCTCCCAGGTCCATTTACCCTTACATTTCGCATCCCTGTTCAGGATCTTTAAACCAAGCTCTTTTGATAGGTCCAACATCTTCCTCCCATTCGTGTTAATTTTCCTATCACCTCCCTGTATGCCCTCCTCCTTATCCCCGATGTGCCCATTGAAGTCCCCCATTAGGACAATACTGAACCCTCTGCTCCCAAGCTCTGTGATATTCGATCTAAGAATTGTATATATTGAATCATTCCACTCGGGCTTACTTCCCTCCACTGCTAAGTATACAACACCAACGGCAACACTCCTGCTTCCTAACTTGATTTTTGCCCAGACTATTTCGTTGGATACTGGAATCTGAGTCCTTGCTTCTGTGAGATCTGTAATCAATGAGGGCTGTAATTCCTCTTTAGCGTAGATGCCAACACCCCCACCCCGTTTCTGACCCTCAGTTCGCCCAGCTCCTATCCACACGCAACCCTTCATCTGATCAACCCGCTCATCCCGTCGTATCCACGTCTCACTTAGACCCATTATATCGAAGTCTCCTTCGTCCATCATTGTTGATATTTCGCTTACTTTCTTGTGCAGACCCTGGATGTTGCAGTACCCAAACTTAATGAATCTTTGTTTTTTTGTCATCACTGGCACATTATTATAACCCTGGTATGTCCCTGTGTTGTGCATGTTTGTTGTTCTTCCTATGTTCCCAGCATTTGTGCCCCTCTGGTTTATCGGCTGTGGTCCCCTACCCCCCTTTTCTCCAAAAAAGGCCCAGCCACCTGTAAAATTTTTTGGCCCAACAGGTCTGTACCCATCCTACTTAAATGCAATCCGTCTCGCCCATACAACTCTCCTTGTCCCCAGAATGAATCCCAATGGTCAATGAAATGTATTCCCAAGTCTTTGCAGTGCTCTTCCAGCTCCTCGTTTAGTGCCATAATCCGCGAGTTCCTCTCATTCCCACCACCCATAACGGGGAGCACCCCTGAAACGATGATCCGAGCATTCCTGCTAAGTAGCTTACTAATTAGGTCCTTGTATGTGTCCACCAAACGAACTGATTTCCTCTCCCTGATGTTATTGGACCCCACATGTAATACCACTACCGGATCAGGCCCCGACCCAGCTACAATACCGTCCACTCTATCCCTCAGGTCCTCCACTTTAGCCCCCGGAAAGCACAGAACTGTTCTATTTTTACTGTCCGGACCACAGACAACCTTGTCGATCCCCGAACTATGCTACTTCCCGCAACCACCAACTTACTTTTGGCCCTCGCCCTATTTATCTCCTCTAGTCTCCTATTGTTTACAGCGTCCTCTTCCTCTCCAACAGCCCCACTCGGAATCAATATCGGTATCGGTATCTTTGACCTAGGATTACCCCTATCCTTGTCCCTCCGTCTCTTTTCAGGCCCTGAACTACCTGGACTACTCCCCTGATCTTCTCCCGATTCCCTCCTCCTTTTTCCTGGACTAGACCCCAAGCTACTATCTCTTGCACCTACCTCCATCTCCTCCTCTGTCTCTTCCGAATCGAGCACATCAAATCTGTTTCTGGTGCTGCACTCCCCACTGCCTTTGGACTTTACACCCTTATCTACCTGCTTCTCTGGCCCCCCTTTCCTACCACTTTTGATAGTCCACGCCAAACGCTTTACAGCATTGCTCCGGCCTGGGCTCCCCTCATCTGTCCTACGTACTTTTCTAGCAGCCCCCACCTCATCACCTACCTCATTCACATCAAAGGTTCTACCCCCATGTTTCCTCTTGGTACCACCGACAACCACCCATCCTTCTCGGAAAGCTACTTTCACAGGCGTAACTCCAGACAGCCCCGCCCTACCAAGTTTTCCCTTCAGCTCAGCAATCTCCCCCTCAAACTTAACAATTGTCTCAAGTAGGCGGAGGATTTCCTGACAGTTTGCACATACCTCTCCATATCCCATCGAACGACAGTCCCCATACATCATAGGACGGGCTCTGCTGAAGGCTCTGCTCAAGCGCGACTGAAATGCGTTTAATAAGACCTATATAACAATAGAGAATTAATGGTTGAGCTGAACGAACACCGATCCATTAACAGAAAAACAAAATAAGTTTCCAGAAAAGTACTGCGAATTTAGTTACTTATTCCCGTTTCCTTATTCGACATTCAAAATTCGAAAACAATTACCGGATATTTTGGTGTTGATGGGTGGCCCCCGAGGAATAAAGAAAATTGACACCTCAACCGCCCCAATCGGACCACATTTAGGGGCCCTACTAAGGCCCCAAAAAGGGCCGGTTGCAAAATATCACCAAAGCAGGTTAAAATCACGGGATATTTTGGTGTTGATGGGTGGCCCCGAGGAATAAAGAAGATTGACACCTCAACCGCCCCAATCGGACCACATTTAGGGGCCCTACTAAGGCCCCAAAAGGGCCAGTTACAAAATATCACCAAAACAGGTTAAAATCACGGGATTTTTTTATGTTGATGGGTGGCCCCCGAGGAATAAAGAAGATTGACACCTCAGCCGCCCCAATCGGACCACATTTAGGGGCCCTACTAAGGTCCCAAAAAGGGCCAGTTACAAAATATCACCAAAACAGGTTAAAATCACGGGATATTTTGCTGTTGATGGGTGGCCCCCGAGGAATAAAGAAGATTGACACCTCAACCACCCCAACCGGGCCCTAAAAAGGGCCAGTTACAAAATATCACCAAAGCAGGTTAAAATCACTGGATATTTTGGTGTTGATGGGTGGCCCCCCGAGGAATAAAGAAGATTGACACCTCAAACGCCCCAATCGGACCACATTTAGGGGCCCTACTATGGCCCCAAAAAGGGCCAGTTACAAAATATCACCAAAGCAGGTTAAAATCACGGGATATTTTGGTGTTGATGGGTGGCCCCCGAGGAATAAAGAAGATTGACACCTCAGCCGCCCCAATCGGACCACATTTAGGGGCCCTACTAAGGTCCCAAAAAGGGCCAGTTACAAAATATCACCAAAACAGGTTAAAATCACGGGATATTTTGCTGTTGATGGGTGGCCCCCGAGGAATAAAGAAGATTGACACCTCAACCACCCCAACCGGGCCCTAAAAAGGGCCAGTTACAAAATATCACCAAAGCAGGTTAAAATCAAGGGGTATTTTGGTGTTGATTTGTGGCCCCCGAGGAATAAAGAAGATTGACACCTCAACCGCCCCAATCGGACCACATATAGGGGCCCTACTATGGCCCCCAAAAAGAGCCAGTTACAAAATATCACCAAAGCAGGTTAAAATCACAGGATATTTTGGTGTTGATGGGTGGCCCCCGAGGAATACAGAAGATTGACACCTCAACCGCCCCAATCGGACCACATTTAGGGGCCCTACTAAGGCCCCAAAAAGGGCCAGTTACAAAATATCACCAAAGCAGGTTAAAATCAAGGGGTATTTTGGTGTTGATGTGTGGCCCCCGAGGAATAAAGAAGATTGACACCTCAACCGCCCCAATCGGACCACATTTAGGGGCCCTACTAAGGCCCCAAAAAGGGCCAGTTACAAAATATCACCAAAGCAGGTTAAAATCACGGGATATTTTGGTGTTGATGGGTGACCCGCGAGGAATAAAGAAGATTGACACCTCAAACCCCCCAATTGGACCACATTTAGGAGCCCTACTAAGGCCCCAAAAAGGGACAGTTACAAAATATCACCAAAGCAGGTTAAAATCACGGGATATTTTGGTGTTGATGGGTGGCCCCCGAGGAATAAAGAAGATTGACACCTCAACTGCCCCAGTTGGACCACATTTAGGGGCCCTACTAAGGCCCCAAAAAGGGCCAGTTACAAAATATCCACAAAGCAGGTTAAAATCACAGGATATTTTGGTGTTGATGGGTGGCCCCCGAGGAATAAAGAAGATTGACACCTCAACCACCCCAATCGGACCACATTTAGGGGTCCTACTAAGGCCCCAAAAAGGGCCAGTTACAAAATATCACCAAAGCAGGTTAAAATCACGGAATATTTTGGTGTTGATGGGTGGCCCCCGAGAAATAAAGAAGATTGACACCCCAACCACCCCAACCGGGCCCCAAAAAGGGCCAGTTACAAACTATCACCAAAGCAGTCTAAAATCACTGGATATTTTGGTGTTGATGGGTGGCCCCCGAGGAGTAAAGAAGATTGACACCTCAAACGCCCCAATCGGACCACATTTAGGGGCCCTACTAAGGCCCCAAAAAGGGCCAGTTACAAAATATCACCAAAGCAGGTTAAAATCACTGGATATTTTGGTGTTGATGGGTGGCCCCCGAGGAATAAAGAAGATTGACACCTCAAACGCCCCAATCGGACCACATTTAGGGGCCCTACTAAGACCCCAAAAAGGGCCAGTTACAAAATATCACCAAAGCAGGTTAAAATCACGGGATATTTTGGTGTTGATGTGTGGCCCCCGAGGAATAAAGAAGATTGACACCTCAACCGCCCCAATCGGACCACATTTAGGGCCCTAGTATGGCCCCAAAAAGGGCCTGTTACAAAATATCACCAAAGCAGGTTAAAATCACGGGATATTTTGGTGTTGATGGGTGGCCCCCGAGGAAAAAAGAAGATTGACACCTCAACCGCCCCAATCGGACCACATTTATGGGCCCTACTAAGGCCCCAAAAAGGGCCAGTTACACAATATCACCAAAGCAAGTTAAAGTCAAGAGATATTTTGGTGTTGATGGGTGGCCCCCGAGGAATAAAGAAGATTGACACCTCAACCACTCCAATCGGACCACATTTAAGAGGCCCTACTAAGGCCCCAAAAAGGGCCAGTTACAAAATATCACCAAAGCAGGTTAAAATCACAGGATATTTTGGTGTTGATGGGTGGCCCACGAGGAGTAAAGAAGATTGACACCTCAACCATGCCAATCGGACCACATTTAGGGCCCTCCTTAGACCCCCAAAAAGGCCAGCTACAAAATATTACCTAACGAGACAAACATCGCCAGATATTTTGATGTTCGTGTGCGACACGAGAAGAATAAAGAAGATTCCATGGAACGCCGTCCCCAAATATGAGGATATGAGCAATGACAAATTGTGGCTCCTTAAGAATTTTCTCATGTCCCTTATGACCATGAGGATATATGGAATGGCAAGTTGTGCCTCTTTGCCCTCAGCTTTGCATATAATGAAAAGGGTATCTTGAAGGCCAGCCAAGTAACTGAAAGAGATTCCACAAGTCTATCTCTATGCAACACGGTCCGTAAATATCCCAAACCGGGGCCCAACTTCCACTTCATAATTTACTCTCCTTACCCTTACTTCCTTTCCTTTCTATCTCTAAGTGTTGGCATGCCCAAGGCCCTGCCTAATGTCTGCTTGCTTCTCCAAGCATACCAATACCAGTACCAATACCACCCATTTCCCTGGGCCTGTTGGTGTCTGCTTGCTACGTCTTGCATACCAGCACTACCCATTTCCCCAACTTCCCTATTCTTCCTAAGCCCTGACATGCCCGAGGGCCTACCTGATGTCTGCTTGCTACGCCATTCATACTAACACTACTCATTCCCTCCCACTTCCCCATGGTGTCTACTTACTATGCACGCTAACACCACCCATTCCCTTCCACTTGCTTATTCTTCCTGTAGCCATAACTTTCCCAAGGATCTGCCCGATGCCCGTCTGCTATGCCATGCGTACTAACTCCTGCAGTTGAATACTTGAGTCAGAGAGTAGTCAGAACACGCCACAAAAGTTAATTATAGTAACAAAAACACCGATCTTACTCCAAGGATGGGGCTCTTTTGTTCTACCGGAGTCAATCCCCCATCAATCGAAAATACCATTTATGGGTCATATAACACTTCGCACGACTCTGTTTCGGTAACATAAGGTCGATGTCGGTGATTTGGGGTAAGTGTCGAGCTTATTTTGGTAATTCGCCAGACTCCCGTTGAATCGAACACACCCATAGAACAGACCCCCGTCCGTTTAAAGGTCATTGGGTCACATGGCAACAGCAAGCTAACATAGAAACCAAGATGGTAGTCTCCAATGTGCATGCTCACTAAAACCACGTATCACTATTGGATGAGGTCACAACATGCCCGCTCTCCTCCGCTTCTATGACAACCCACGTGGCACCCACAATACCCAGCGGTATGCTGTCACTTCTGTTGTATGCTACCCCCCCCCCCCCCCCCCCCGAAGTCCTCCAGATGGGGCCAATTTGGCACATTTCATACACACAGAATAAATATAACGTGCGGCGAAATGATAATACGCGCACACGATATAATAATCCATGCACACGGAATAATAATCCTTGTGCCCGGATTATTATTTTGTATGTACAGATTATCAATTCGCCTACGCGGATTATTATTTCGTGGTCACCGATTATTATTTTGTGCACACGGATTATTAACTCGTGTGCTCGGATTATTATTTTGTGTGCCCGGATTAAAACATAAGGTGTCAGGACCCCCACCCCCGCTGTCCCAAAAGACAGACCTGGAAATTAATAATCCATGCACGTAAAGTAATAATTCATGCGCACAGATTAATAATCCGTGCATGAAGTAATGATCAAGGCAGACGAATTAATAATCCGTGTGTTTGAATTAATAATCCGTGTGCATGAATTAACAATCCACGCACACGAAATGATAATCCATGCAAACAAAACAATAATCAATGCGAACGAATTAATAAATCATTCACGTGAATTATAATCTGTGCATACGAAATAATATTCCGTGCACACAAATTAATAAGCTGTGCAAATGGATTATTGATCAGTAGTATGTCACGTACCACGTACCTTTCGCGCAAGATCTGGTGGACCGCGCGGTGTACCCCGGAAGTGATGTCTTAGTCACGTCGCTGGGGGCGGCCATCTTGTATTGCCATGGTAACCCGCATGAGTGGCTATGTTGTGACGTCATTCTCATGGTGACGCGTGGTGTCACTGCGCATGTGCAGCCCGTGTTGTTATGGTAATACGCGTTTCCGTTGTCCATTTTGTATATAAGGCACCGCCATCTTGTTTCTGTGGTAGCACGTGGTCGCTAGGTGACCCAAATGCCTCTAATAAGATGGGGGTATGTTTGGAGGGTACGCTCGATTCAATGGGAGTCCAACGAGTTACCCAAATAAACCCTAGAACGACTGCTGTTTACCCGAAATAACCGAAACGGACTCGAATTCTCTTAGAATATTGACTTAATAGCACCACGTAGTGGTATAAGATCTATAAAAGATGTGCTCCTTATCTAGCTCGAATTCCATAAGAATCCTCGTTTGCAACTACATATTTTATAACATATCTGTTCTACTTGACTTCTATCTACTCTAGTATACTGATTATCTCTGACTGTCCTTGTAGATTCTTATGCCTTTTCTACCCATGACATGATGGCATTGTCCGTGCATTCCTGGCTCTCCCTTATCTTAACTTATTTGGCTTGTTCTAACCGTGATATGACCATTATCTGCACTAGTCTACCATTATCTGGCTTACCAGTAGACCTAGACATAGCTGCAGTTGACACTTTCCCGACGGGCCATCTGCGCCCCGTTTTCTTCGTGTGAGGCCATGAGGGCTATGAGGACCTCACAGCCCTCATGGCCTCATGCGACGAAAAAGGGGCGCCAAAGGCTAGTCCTATTCCATAATGGGGTACCGGTAATCGTCTGCCCATGGGGTGGGGGTCCCCAAATACCGAGATGAGACCATAGGGCCATGATGGCTATGAGGTCTTCATAGCCCTCATGGCCTCATACGACGAAAAGGGGTACCCAAATACCGCGATGAGGATGAGAGTAATGGCATTTCCTTATGGCACTCATAACCCTCATGGCCTCATACGATGAACGGGGATTCTGATTCTGAAAGCCATCCAGATACCAGAAAGGGATTCCAAAATTGGAATTCTGTGGACCGTGGCGACCAAATACCGAGATGAGGATGAGAGCAATGGAATTTGTGGCCCTCATAGCCCTTATGACCTCATTCGGTGAAAATGGGATTTTGAAGGCCATCCAGATACTAGAAAGGGATTCCAAAATTTGGATTCTGTGGACTGTGGTGACAAATGTGGAGATGAGGATGAGAGTAATGCCATTTCCTTATGGCCCCCATAGTCCTCATGGTCTCATACAGTGAAAAGGGGATTCTGAAGGCCATCCAGATACTAGAAAGGGATTCCACAATTGGGATTCTGTGGACCGTGGTGACAAAATACCGAGATGAGGATGAGAGTAATGGCATTTCCTTATGGCCCTCATAGCTCCCATGGCCTCATACGAAGAAAACGGGGCACCGATGGCCCGTCGGGTAAGTGTCCCCTGTAGCTATGTCTGGGTCTACTGGTAAGCCCAACAAATGGTAAACTAGTGTAGATAATAATCATATCACGGGTAGAACAAGCCAAATAATATACTAAGGTAAGAGACAGCCATGAATACACGGACAATGCCATCATATCATGGGTAGAACAGGCATAAGAATCGACAGGGGCAGTCAGAGATAATCAGTATACTAGAGTAGATAGAAGTCAGGTAGAACAGATAGGGTATAAAATATGTAGTACTAAAAGAGGATTCTTATGGAATTCGAGCTAGATAAGGAACACAGCTTTTATGGATCTTATAACACTACGTGGTGCTATAGGGTCAATATTCTAAAATAATTCTGGTCCATTTTGGTGATTTACGGTGAAAATAAGTCGTTCACGGGATCATCTGGGTAACTCGTTGTACTCCCATTGCATCGAACGTACCCTCCAAACATACCCCCGTCTTATTAGATGCCTTTGGGTCACCTAGCAACCGCGTGCTACCATAGAAACCAAGATGGCGACGCCCTGTATACAAAATGGACGACGGAAACGCGCATTACCATAACAACACGCGCTGCGCATGCGCAGTGATACAACGTTTCACCATGGGGATGACGTCACAACATGGCCGGCCAAGCTCGTTACCATGACAACACAAAATGGCGACACCCACTCACGTGACTATGACGTCACTTCCGGGGTCCACCGCGGGGTTCACCAGATCTTGCTCGAAAGGAACGAGCACTACTACTTTGATCCATGCACATGAAATAATAACCCGTGCGCATGACATGAAAGATATAAAAACTATGGTATAGGTTATTTAGTCAAAATGGCATCCAACCTGTGACCTTGGTATACTGGTATCCTATCATCTTATCGCTGAAACAACAATTCTTAGGTCTACTTGTTCTTGTTTGGACCTAAGTTATCTAGGACCATTCGGCCCTCGGTCGCTACCGCCTCCTCATCTCTTCAAGAAGGAAGGTCAGGAGGGGTAACCTAATGGCCCGAGATCCGTCCTTGTTAGGCATGCTTCCCTTTTTTAACGTGCGATAGGCCAGTTAGGGCGAAGTGAAGTCTGCGTAAGACCTCACATCGCTGCACTCTGGGCCTGTGGCAGTAAGTAGGTGTATGTAAGCGTGGCGGGAGAGGGGTGGGGGGATCTCTTGTTGAGACATGGGGGCGCAAAAATATGTCAGCGAAGATATAAAATTCAGATGACTAAAAGGGCCTATAAAGCAGCCATCGAAAAGTACTTCACAATGCCGGGGGAATTTGGGATGGGACGTCACCTTAAGTTGGCTGGGATGGCAACATATGCCTATGCTTGTCTGCTACATGTCTAATCTTGGCGGTATTATATATATTTTTTGGTAGGCCCTGGGAAGGTCGGGATCTGAGGCGGGGGCATGGGAAAACGCACACAGCTCGCCCCCAAATAGACTTACATTGCACCTCCCCCCCCCCCCCCTTCATAATAAATACAAACTGCCATATATGCTTTCGACCCCCTCCCTCACCTTCCATTGGGAGACTTCAAAACTGTTGATATAGCTTCGAAATTTGAGAATATTTTAGAGAGACTCAGGCCCTTACCGATGACCTCGCCATCTTCCATTAGGCTCCAGAATCGCTCTCAAAGCTTCACAGTTAAAATTGAAAAATTTACCGAGGAAGGATAACCGGCCCTCACCAATGGCCTCACCTCCTCTAAGGAGGCTTCAGAGTCCCTTACAGTGCTCCAAAAATTTATAATTCGGGGAGAGGTCCCGAATCCGGTGGCGGTGCTACAGGAGGTCATGAAAGGGCATTTGCCCCCGAACACAGTCTTTGCCACCCCCTCCTCTCTCTCTCTCTCTCTCTCTCTCTCTCTCTCTCTCTCTCTCTCTCTCTCTCTCTCTCTCTCTCATTTGCCCCTCTCCAAAACTGTCACATCCAGCCACCCTCTCTTACACACACAGTGACTCTCTTTTCTTTATTTACATACAAACTCAGCAGATAAACGTAAATCCACTGGAATTTTGCAAGTTCGGATGCAGATACTTATGAGCCATGTACGTTTATAAACCTTGTCTCTAAAATGTGGGTCATTCAAAAATGTGGCGATCTACCCTAAAAGCCACTAGTAAACTTGCACAGTGATTTTTTTTTTTTGTCTGGGAGGCGATCCTCCCCCCCCCCCCTTCCTCTCCCGGGGAGGGCATGTTGGCTTCTCCACTCAGGATACCCACCCATACGGAGCATGTCCCCTACTTGCATCCTCCACCCACCCCCCTCCCGCAGATATTTTTCTGGCTCTACCACTGCCAGGTCACACAAATGGGAGAGGGTGATTCACCTGACTACACCCTTCCCTCCCTGTCTGCGGCCTTTGAGATATACCCGCGTCATATTGCTACCCCCTCCATTGGAATTCTCCACTATAAAGGATTCTGGTTCCGTCACTTAACAGGATTCCAATTCATGGCGTGGTAAGTATATATAGCAGGTCCATCTTTTGGGACAGCGGGGGGTGGGTGTCCTGACACCTTATGTTTTAATCCGTGCGCACAAAATTTTAATTCGAGCACACGAGTTAATAATCTGTGCGCACGAAATAATAATCGGTGCACACGACATAATCCGCGAAGGCGAATTGATAATCGGTACATACAAAATAATAACCCGGGCACAAGGATTATTATTTCGTGAGCACGGATTATTATTTCGCGCGTATTATCATTTCGCCGCACTTTATATTTATTCTAGTAGTATGAAATGTGCCAAATCGGCCCCACCTGGAGGACTTCGGGGGGGGGGGGGGTTGGGGGGGTTGGGTAGCATACCGCAGAAGGGACAGCATACCGCGGGGTATTGTGGGTGTCACGTGGGTTGTCATAGAAGCGGAGGAGACCTCTAAACGGACGGGGATTGTTCTAAGGGTGTGTTCGAATCAACGGGAATCTTGCGAATTACCAAAATAAGCTCGACACTTACCCCAAATCACCGACATCGACTTTATGTTACCGATACAGAGTCGCGCGAAGTGTTATATGACCCAGAAGGGGTATTTTCGATTGATGAGGTATGTACTCCGGTAGAATAAAAGAGCCCCATACTTGGAGTAAGATCGGTGTTTCGTTACTATAATTAACTTTTGTGGCGTGTTCTGACTACTCTCTGACCCAAGTATTCAACTGCATGAGTTAGTACGCATGGCATAGCAGACGGGCATCGGGCAGGTGATTGGGCAAGTTATGGCTGCAGGAAGAATAAGCAAGTGGACGGGAATGGGTGGTGTTAGCGTGCATAGTAAGTAGACACCAGAATGGGGATGTGGGAGGGAATGGGCAGTGTTAGTATGAATGGCGTAGTAAGCAGACATCGGGTAGGCCCTCGCGCATGTAAGGGCTTAGGAAGAATAGGGAGGTTGGGGGAATAGGTAGTGCTGGTATGCAAGACGAAGCAAGCAGACACCAACAGGCCCGTTAGTATGCCAGAGTTTAGAAAAAATAGGAAAGTGAAGAAAAATGGATGGTATTGGTATGCTTGGAGAAGCCAGCAAACATCAGGCAGGGCCTTGGGCATGCCAAGACTTAGAGATAGGAAGGATAGGAAGTAAGGGTGAGGTGAGTAAAGTCGTGAAGTGGAAGTTGGGCCCCGGTTTGGGATATTTACGGACCATGATGCATAGAGATAGACTTGTCGAATCTATTTCTGTTACTTGTCTGGCCTTCAGGATGCCCTTTTCATTACATGAAAAGCCGAGGGCAATGAAGCACAACTTGCCATTCCACATATCCTCTGGATCATAAGGGCCACGTAAAAATTCTCAGTGAGCCACAATTCGTCATTCATCATATCCTCAAATTTGGGGACGGCCTTAAATGGAATCTTCTTTATTCTTCTCGTGTCGCACACCAACATCAAAATATCTGGCGATGTTTGTTTCCTTCGGTAATATTTTGTAACTAGCTCTTTTGTGGGCCTAAGGAGGGCCCTAAATGTGGTCCAATTGAGACGGTTGAGGTGTAAATCTTCTTTATTCCTCGGGGGCCACCCATCAACACCAAAATATCCCGAGATTTTAACCTGCTTTGGTGATATTTTGTAACTGGCCCTTTTTGGGGCCTTAGTGGGGCCCCTAAATGTGGTCCAATTGGGGCGGTTGAGGTGTCAATCTTCTATATTCCTCGGGGGCCACCCATCAACACCAAAATATCCCGTGATTTTAACCTGCTTTGGTGATATTTTATAACTGGCCCTTTTTGGGGCCTTAGTCTGGCCCCTGAATGTGGTCCAATTGGGGCGGTGAGGTGTCAATCTTCTTTATTCCTTGGGGGCCACCTATCAACACCAAAATATCCCATGATTTTAACCTGCTTTGTGGATATTTTGTAACTGGCCCTATTTGGGGCCTTAGTATGGCCCCTAAATGTGGTCCAATTGGGGCGGTTGAGGTGTCAATCTTCTTTATTCCTCGGGGGCCACCCATCAACACCAAAATATCCCGTGATTTTAACTTGCCTTGGTGATATTTTGTAACTGGCCCTTTTTGGGGCCTTAGTAGGGCCCCTAAATGTGGACCGATTGGGGCGTTGAGGTGTCAATCTTCTTTATTCCTCGGGGGCCACCCATCAACACCAAACTATTCCGTGATTTTAACCTGCTTTGGTGATATTTTGCAACTGGCCCTTTTTGGGGCCTTATTAGGACCCCTAAATGTGGTCCGATTGGGGTGGTTGAGGTGTCAATCTTCTTTATTCCTCGGGGGCCACCCACCAACACCAAAATATCCCGTGATTTTAACCTGCTTTGGTGATAATTTGTAACTGGCCCTTTTTGGGGCCTTAGTAGGACCCCTAAATGTGGTCCGATTGGAGCGGTTGAGGTGTTAATCTTCTTTATTCCTCGGGGCCACCCATCAACACCAAATATCCCGTGATTTTAACTTGCTTTGGTGATATTTTGTAACTGGCCCTTTTTGGGGCCTTAGTAGGGCCCCTAAATGTGGTCCGATTGGGGCGGTTGAGGTGTCAATCTTCTTTATTCGTCAGGGGCCACCCATCAACACCAAATTATCCCGTGATTTTATCCTGCTTTGGTGATATTTTGTAACTGCCCTTTTTGGGCCTTAGTAGGGCCCCTAAATGTGGTCCGATTGGGGCGGTTGAGGTGTCAATCTTCTTTATTCCTCGGAGGCCACCCACCAACACCAAAATATCCCGTGATTTTAACCTGCTTTGGTGATATTTTGTAACTGGCCCTTTTGGGGCCTTAGTAGGGCCCCTAAATGTGGTCCGATTGGGGCGGTTGAGGTGTCAATCTTCTTTATTCCTCGGGGACCACCCATCAACACCAAAATATCCCGTGATTTTAACCTGCTTTGGTGATATTTTGCAACTGGCCTTTTTGGGGCCTTAGTAGGGCCCCTAAATGTGGTCTGATTGGGGCGGTTGAGGTGTCAATCTTCTTTATTCCTCGGAGGCCACCCACCAACACCAAAATATCAGATGATTTTAACCTGCTTTGGTGATATTTTGTAACTGGCCCTTTTTGGGGCCTTAGTAGGGCCCCTAAATGTGGTCCGATTTGGGCGGTTGAGCTGTCAATCTTCTTTATTCCTCGGGGGCCACCCATCAACACCAAAATATCCCGTGATTTTAACCTGCTTTGGTGATATTTTGTAACTGGCCCTTTTTGGGGTCTTAGTAGGGCCTCTAAATGTGGTCCGATTGGGGCGGTTGAGATGTCAATCTTCTTTATTCCTCGGGGGCCACCCATCAACACCAAAATACCCCTTGATTTTAACCTGCTTTGGTGGTATTTTGTAACTGGCCCTTTTTGGGGCCTTAGTAGGGACCCTAAATATGGTCCGATTGGGGCGGTTGAGGTGTCAATCTTCTTTATTCCTCGGGGGCCACCCATCAACACCAAAATATCCTGTGATTTTAACCTGCTTTGGTGATATTTTGTAACTGGCCCTTTTTGGGGCCTTAGTAGGGCCCCTAAATGTGGTCCGATTGGGGCGGTTGAGGTGTCAACCTTCTTTATTTCTCGGGGGCCACCCACCAACACCAAAATATCCCGTGATTTTAACCTGCTTTGGTGATATTTTGTAACTGGTCCTTTTTGGGGCTTAGTAGGACCCCTAAATGTGGTCCGATTGGGGCGGTTGAGGTGTCAATCTTCTTTATTCCTCGGGGGCCACCCATCAACACCAAAATATCGTGATTTTAACCTGCTTTGGTGATATTTTGTAACTGGCCCTTTTTGGGGCCTTAGTAGGGCCCCTAAATGTGGTCCGATTGGGGCGGTTGAGGTGTCAATCTTCTTTTTTCCTCGGGGGCCACCCATCAACACCAAAATATCCCGTGATTTTAACCTGCTTTGGCGATATTTTGTAACTGGCCCTTTTTGGGGCCTTAGTAGCGCTCCTAAATGTGGTCCGATTGGGGCGGTTGAGGTGTCAATCTTCTTTATTCCTCGGGGGCCACCCATCAACACCAAAATATCCCGTGATTTTAACATGCTTTGGTGATATTTTGTAACTGGCCCTTTTTGGGGCCTTAGTAGGGCCCCTAAATGTGGTCCGATTGGGGCGGTTGAGGTGTCAATCTTCTTTATTCCTCGGGGGCCACCATCAACACCAAAATATCCCGTGATTTTAACCTGCTTTGGTGATATTTTGTAACTGGCCCTTTTTGGGACCTTAGTAGGGCCCTAAATGTGGTCCGATTGGGGCGGTTGAGGTGTCAATCTTCTTTATTCCTCGGGGGCCACCCATCAACACCAAAATATTCTGTGATTTTAACCTGCTTTGGTGATATTTTGTAACTGGCCCTTTTTGAGGCCTTAGTAGGGCCCCTAAATGTGGTCCGATTGGGGCGGTTGAGGTGTCAATCTTCTTTATTCCTCGGGGGCCACCCATCAACACCAAAATATCCGGTAATTTTTTTCTTATTTTGAATGTCGAATAAGGAAACGGGAATAAGTAACTAAATTCACAGTACTTTCCAGAAAATAAAAATAAATAAATAAAATTATACAATATAACTAAATTGCGTGGATTCAGTAAGGATTGCCTCGCTACTCATTGAGAACTTTAGGATAGACTCTGTGAGGACTGCCTCGCAACTCTGCTGAAATGCGTTTAATAAGACCTATATACCAAAACCCTCTACATACTCCAGGATAGTGAATCAATGGTGAAGCTGAACGAACACCGAACCCTTTACAGAAAAACAAGATAAACCACAGTAAATTAAAATTACTCAATAGAATTAAACTGCGTGGAGTCAGTGAGGATTGCCTTGCTACTCATTGAGATCTTTAGGATTGAGTCTGTGAGGATTGCCTCGCAACTCCGCGTGTGGGGAGTGGGCTCCGAAGTAACACACCCCTTACCCCATTCATAGCAACAATCACACAGCAGGCACAATATACAATAGCGGATACCTATCTTTCTCTCTACCTCTAACTTTTCTAATGACATTCTCAAATTTTCTTGCAACACTCTTATCAAGAAGACGCATGGAAATGGTAGGCAAAGCGTAGGAGGAATTGGTGCAACCTACCTTTTTGTTAACATAATATTATTAATATAATAACACTTTGGTCAGCCGCTGATTTGTCGCTATTCTCGGACGAGAAGGCCATGGTTACCCCTGTACTCCCAACTGCCTCCCTACATACACAAGAAACCACGAAACACCAGGCAAGGATTGAAACAAGCTTGTCTGGCTGGGGATGAGTGTAAATGTTATATAAATAAGCATTTGAATAAAGATTTAACAGCCCTTTTAAGGGCTTGAGGGTGTGTGTCTGTGAGAGGGTGCTTTTTGTTTGTTTTTTTTTTTTTTGGGGGGGGGGGGGGTCATTTGGAATTCCTGAAGGATAACCAGATACCTCATAATCATATACGGCATCTTATCTCCCAGAAGGCTTGATGGATGACTCCCGGTTTTTTCAAACTAAACTGTTGGAGCTTTCTCCATTCCTTTTTTTAATGGTCATATACCGGGGCCGCTACCAAACCGGCGTTGCTGTTTGGTTTTCTTTTCTCTTCTTCCCTTAAATTTGCCATCGCGCAACATTATATTCTGGCTCGCCACCATGGTGGGACTCAAACCTCTACCATCGCCAAGCTAGAACCGGATAGAGCCCACTCTCTTACAGTCTTAATGGCGTTGAGGGATTGATTATTGACAATCTATCACGCCAACGTAAACTGCCGGGAATACCTCCACAGACCCCATTTGAGACAATAGGAAAGCTAGGCCTGTGTGATCCAAGTGAAATAAAATAAGGTTAACCGGGTCGCAAGGGATTTGTAAATCTCACATCGTCCCGGCGCGCTAAAACCTTTCATTCATCCATTCATTCATTCATCTCTGGGACATCCATTACGACATTCGCTCGTTGGACTCCGAGGTGCTAACAACTGAACAATAGGGCTCCCACTTGTGATCCAAGAAACACTTGTAAGTGTGAAGGCTACCTTTGCCACCATCTGGAGTATCCAGGTGCTGAAGGGTAAAATTCACCTGACAGTGGATTTTGATAAAGAATCCGAACCGCCGTCCTTGGAGAGGTGTAGCACCTTTCGTAGGGGGATTCCCCCCACCCACCCCCACACACACTGGTCACCCTCCTAGTAACACGGACAAGCTGGGTGAAGGCCACCGGAGTAATACAGCCACCACCAAGAAGAAGAGGAATAGAAAGAAGGGACCATCCGCCAGACGACGAGATGCCCGCTGAATGTCGGAGTTCCTGGAGAAGAAGAAGGAAAAGGATGAGAAGGAGGCAAGTGAGGGCGTCAAAGGGTCAACACTTGTCACTCCTGAACAACCCTTGTCCAGCTCGGGACCCCCCTCCCAGGAGGAGGTTCCGGAGGACTGTGGGTCGTCAGGTGATAGATCATTCTCCAGCCCATCAGACTCTTCATCTGAAGAGGAGATGGAGGAGGAAGATCTGGCAATGGTACAGGAAGCTGTCCCAGATGACGCATCTTCCACCCCTCCAGCTCTTGCTTCTCCGGCTTCTTTGGACCAGGAATCTGACCAGGAGGAGAGCATCCCGGAATCCGTGGAGGAATTCCTCGGGGAGAAGATCCAGGACGACACAATCCGAGCTACGCTCCAGGACACCTACAATTTTTATGCTCAAACAGGACTTCAACTTTGCGCAATCAGGATAATCCTTGAAATTGATCTGGAAAAACACAAAAAAATCTCAAGAAACAGCAGCAAGGATCAGGCCGTATGTCGCCAAAGAAGAACCAACTCTTCCGTCTGATCCGACAACTCCACCAACAGCAATCTCTCCGACGCATCCTCCCCCTTCCAAGAAAAACCGCAGGAGACACAGACGTCGCTGACCAACTTAACTCCTTCCTTCCTTTACCACGGCCAGACAAGCTAAATCATATAAAATTAAAGAGGGTCGAAAGGGGCTTGTTCTAAACCGTCCCTGCGCGCCTTCGGCGCGCGAAACCATTCCGTCCCCTCAGCTCTGGGCATCTTGTGCAATCTCCTGGACTATCGAGGAGACTGGCAAGAGCGTCCACCTGACCTTGGAGTTTACCCCACCTGAGGGGGGGGGGGGTGTCAGGAGGCCCCGGAAAGAGAGAGAAGAATAAGAAGAGCAGGAAAAAAAGCCCGTCGACCAAGCGCAGGGACGCCCGACGCTTGGAGGCCTTCCTGGGAAAGAAGAAGGAGAGGAGTGAGAGGGTGGAGGTTTTGGAGGCAGCCGCCATTTCCCCTCCCAGTCCCACAGGCACACCCAACCAACTACCGGCTCTCCAGCCGATACAGTTGGATGAGGAACGTCCTGCGGAGATTGAGGAAGAACTGGAAGTTGCTTTTTCGCCACCTTCCACCCATCTTCCTTCGCTTCCGGACAGCCAGGGCAAGGGGCGTACAGAGAATCAACCACCACAGACCTCAGACTCACAATGCCTAAAGAACTTATTGAACGAATGTAATCAAGTCCTGGTCGATTCCCAAGAATTTAGGAAACAATCCAAGGAAATCTCCAAATGGGCTTTAGAACTAATTGAAAAAGGGAATCAACTGCACACAAATCAATAGCTGGACTCAACATCCATGTCACCATCACAGCTACCTCCTAAAAAGAAGAGCCACAAGAAGCGTAGACGGAGATAAGCTGCTTCCTTCCTTCTCTTTCCTTCCTTTACCACGCTCAGACATGACACAATACCTACACACTTGTTCGGTACCACGCCAGCACAACAGGTATCCCCTTCTGACAACTTTCGATTTTCGCGCCAGAAGGGTTTCCATTTTTCCTATTGATTTTATTCTTAGAACCAAAAACAAAGCTTGCTAGTTGTACACCAACCCTGATGGATCCTGCTCAATCAAACGCACTACCGAACGCTGATCTTCTTTGTGTGTTACCTTCTTGGGGCGGAGATATATATAAATAATATACCGTACGTGTATATGTACATGTATGTACATATAGGTGAGTGTATATTTGTGCTGAAATTCCAGATTTCAGTTCGAATTAGATATGTATGTGCATGCATGCGCACGCGTGCGTACGTATACATACATGTGTATGTCTACGTATGTATGCGTGTGTATGCATGTGTGTATGGGCACACGTGTTTATATAAATCCTGTACCAAGCAGAAATACCATAATTATTATCTCCACAAATATTATTTCCTTTTAATTTATTTCGTCTTCCCCTTTGCTTTGCTCTCTTTGTCCAATAAGAAATCCAACCAGTCCTGATTTATTCTACTTGTAATATCCGCTTAGAGATTTATGTAGTTTGACTTTGAGTAAGCAGTTCATATCATCACATAAATTTCTTTTCCAATATCTCTTCTCCATTTCTCTTTACCATTTTCTGTTATATTTCTCTTCGAGGTTACTCTATCAACTTTCTTCCAAACTCTCGTACAAAACGACCTGAATTTAATTCGTACCACTGTAGAATGATCTTGTTATTGAAAGTTACCAACCGCTGGGCATCATGGATACCTGTATATTACCACCCACAGATTACATAATGTATAGTCTTGAGTCTTATCGCGCCCGGATTGGTACATTCAATACTGTAGTTTATGCTCGCGGCCTAAAAAGAAGACTAACAAAACATCAGTCCCTTTGTGCTCTTGCGCATCTTTACATGTGATGTATGCGTGTTGAGGTTCAGGTCAGCCTTACTGTGACATCAACCCTGTTTCATCTTTTATTCAACAAATTTATCCTACGCTGCCAATGCAGTAATGATCTTTGTACGAATGTTGAAAGACCCAAACTGCGACCGACATCAAATATACCAGCTGCAACGCCATCTACATCAACCATCTGTTATTTTATATTGGTATCGGCTGTGGTTTAGTTATTGTCTGGAGACATTGAATCAAACCCTGGACCAGGCTCTGTGAACACAGAAAATACCCCCGACGCATTAAAAATCTTTCATCTGAACATCCAAAGCCTGAAGCCTAAAGTAGACATAATAGAGTATGAATCATTATTCCATGTATCTTAGCATTCACTGAGACCTGGCTTCAATGCTCGGACCTAACATCAGATATTATGATCCATGGTTTCCAAGAACCCGTACGGTTTAACCGTTTGTCGAGGGGAGGGGGGGGGGGTCGCCCTCTACGTGAAGGACGGGTTGTGCTTTCGGCATAGAACTGATCTTGAGGTGAATGACATTGATTGTATCTGGGCTGAAGTGTTCATGGCCCATGGTAAGTCGCTGCTGCTAGGAATATTTTACCACCCACCCAATAGTCCCTCAGATGTTTGGGATAAAATTACGGCATCTATTGACAAAGCCAAAGATACCTTAATTTGAGACATAATTATTACTGGTGACTTCAACGACAACCCATATGGTTCTCCCAAGGGTCGATTCCAGGAACTAAGTAATTATTTCAATCTTAGACAGCTTGTGGAAGAGCCAACATGCTTTACCGAATCATCTGCATCTCTAATTGACCTATTTGCTGTTAGTAATACTGTATATGTACTGGAATGAGAAGTCCTAGAACCATTTGTACCTGACATGACTCGTTATCATTGTCCAATTTGTATTACTATTGAATTCAAGAAAGAAAAGCCTAAAAACTTTAAGAGACGCATATGGTTGCATGCAGAGGGAAACTTTGACGGTCTAAACACAGCATACAATAACGTAGACTGGGAAAGATTGCTTGATCATTCGTGCCCGGACACAAAAGTATCCACCTTCACCGATCAATTACTTGAAACAGCATCTAAATTTATTCCCAACAAACTGATAACCTCTAGGGCTAACCAGCCCAAATGGATGCATAACCAAATTCGGTTATTGATAAGGCAAAGAATACGATTATATCGTAGAGCGAAGCGCACTGGTCAACAGCACGACTGGGTGAGATACAGACACAAACGAAATGAAGTCGTATCAGCTGTTAGGAAAGCCAAATCTACATACATATCGAAAGTCCAATCAGAACTAAGTTGTCCGAAAACACCCTCGTCCGTGTGGTGGAAAACATTAAAAACATTTATCTGTAAAAATATCCCCGGAATCCCTACTATAAGTCACCTTAACAAACTCTATTCAACCAATCTCGAAAAGGCGGAAGTGTTCAATGAATACTTCTGTTCCATTTCGACATTGGATGACACTAAATGCATCCTTGCCAGATCCGCCCCAGCCTCCCCTTCAAACGCTTGACAAGATAACACTTGAAAGCAAGGAAGTGTACGAAGTAATCAAGAGTATTAAGGTATCGAAGGCATGTGGTCCCGATCTCATAAGTCCCAGGCTTTTAAAAGAATATAATCACTCATTGTGTGACCCACTTACGGCCCTCTTCAATAGCTTATTAGATAACTGTTATTTTCCAATTTTATGGAAAAAAGCCAATGTGACACCGGTGTTGAAAAAGAACCCGTCTAATGTAGTTACTAACTATCGCCCAATATCTTTGCTTAGCTGTACTGGTAAAGTACTTGAAAAATGTGTCTTCAAACGATTATGGCATTTTTTATGTGATAACAATATACTGAGCCAGTTCCAGTCTGGTTTTACCCCAGGTGACTCTACGGTCCTACAACTGACAGACCTCTATGATGAATTCTGTCATGCTCTTGACGAAGGAAAAGAAGTAAGAGTTGTCTTTTGTGATGTTAGCAAGGCATTTGATAAAGTTTGGCATGTTGGTCTTATCCACAAGCTCGAGAGAATAGGAATATCTGGTGACTTGCTTTGTTTCCTAAAATCTTACCTTTCTGATCGGTACCAGCGCGTCCTTATAGCCTCTGAGGCATCCCCTTGGAAACCAATAACGTCTGGTGTCCCGCAGGGCTCGATTCTTGGTCCCCTGTTATTCCTGATTTACATCAACGATATTACTGAAAACCTACTTAGCAGTATACGTTTATTTGCAGATGATACATCCCTTTATCTTATAATTGAGAATCCTGACCAAGGTGCAATCATACTCAACCGTGATTTAGCCACAATTGAACACTGGGCTAAAACTTGGCTCGTTGAGTTCAACCCCCTTAAAACGGAAACCATGATCATATCACGTAAAAGTAATGTCCCGGTGCACCCACCAATATATCTAAGCGGAACTCAAATCTCTGAGGTGAGCAGCCATAAGCATCTGGGTGTAATTTTGAAAAAAGGTTGTACATGGAACGACCATATCGGTCATGTGTGCGCTAAAGCCTGGTCACGTATTGACATGCTCAGGGCCCACAAGTTTACACTTGACCGGAAACTCCTTGAAAAGATATACTCGCATTTGTCCGACCTCTTTTAGAATACGCTGACTCTGTCTGGGACAACTGCTCAGCAACTCAAGCTGCGGACCTGGAGAAAATACAAGTAGCTGCAGCAAGAATAGTTACTGGCGCCACTGTGAGCTGCAGCAAAGACCTTCTCTACACAGAAACCCAATGGGATCCACTGGAAGAAAGACGCCGAAAGCACAAGCTCATCCAATTTTTCAAGATGTATCATAAATTAACACCTCCATATATCTCCAATAAGGTGCCTCCAATTATTTCATCTATTACCCAAGGACACAATCTCCGATCCGAAAATAACCACCGTGTTCCCTTTTGTCACACCAATTTATATAAGTCCTCGTTTATCCCGGAAGTTACCGACCAGTGGAATGGATTACCCCCCTCAGTAAGAGAAAATTGTTCCCTAATAAACTTCAAGACGTTTATAAATGGTGCGAACCAACGACTACCATTTTTTTATTATGGAGCCAAATCCCGTGCTGCCCAAATTTATCATTGCAGGTTACGCCTGCATTGCAGTAATATCAACGCCCACTTATACTATAACCATCTCTCAACATCTCCACGTTGCCAGTGTGGGGACCTCGAAACTACTGAGCACTATCTTGTGCACTGCCCAATCTTCAACGATGCTCGTGATTCCACAATCAATGCATTGCCATTTACTCTTGAGCTTTCCACACTCTTATTTGGATCCGAACGACTAAATAATAACGAAAATCGTCTTGTCTTCAGAGCCGTGCAGGACTATATTAAACTGAGTGGACGCTTTCAATAAGTAGCGGTGCACTCTTAGACTCTCCCGGTGTTGATTGTCACACAAATGGGCCACCGTTACCGATACACTATTGAGGCTGCCCTATTGAATATTCTTTGGTAGCGAACATTGAATTCAGGTTGTCCCCTCGTTTCCTACTTAACCCCTTGCCCAATGTACCGCCAGTGTAACCCATAAAAATCGTCATCTAAATCCTTTTATATTTTCATTTTTTGTCTCGGGAACATGGCTCATGACTCCATTGGAATGAGCTCGACGAGCTCGTTCCAGTGAGGGACCGTGAGCCCTGTTCTAGAGACTGTCATTGAAATTTCCAGTTATTGAAACATTTTTTCTTCACGTGTCACCTGCTACACGTGTTGGGCAAGGGGTTAAGTTTCCGTTTCCTTTCCGTTCTCTCATTCTCTCTACTGCTCTCCTTACTCTCTCTGTCTTCTATGTTTAAACAATATTTTACTTTGTGTTTGCAGCTACTATCAAACTTCGTCAGTATTCCAGAGGAGACGGCTTATAAAAGCTTAAAGCTTACTGCTGAATCCTTTCAACAAATTTCGTTCTTGACTCATAACTTCAATGCATACCATTGTACTGCGCACTCTGTATGACAATCATGCTGTAGTTTATTATATGTATGCATCATACTTTTTCATGAATAAATATTGTTTAAATTAATACCTACACATTCACTGAGGGTCGAAAGGGGCCTGCCCCACACCGTCCGTGCGCCTTCGGCGCGCAAAAAACATTTCAAAACCGACTCATTTATTTTAACCCTTTACCCAACGTAACGGCCAAAACCGGCCAGCGCTATTCTCAAAAATCGCCAATTAGTTTTCAAAATATTTTCATTTTTTGTCTCAAAAACATAGGTTATGACCCCTCGTTGGAACGACCTCGTCGAGCTCGTTCCAACGAGGGGTCATAACCTATGTTTTTGAGACAAAAAATGAAAAAATTTAGTTATTCAAGAATTTTTTTTGCAAGTGTCGTCTGCTTTTCACGTTGGGTAAAGGGTTAAGACAACATGGAATTGCGTCCACTTTTGCACGTCATTGTTTGGAGCGTACACAAGGGATAATTCATTTTACATCAGAAAAAATGATACAATGAAACGTGAATAATAATCGATAAGGCATAAAAAAAAACTAAAAACATCCGTTTCTCGGGCCCTCTCGCATGATCCTTTTGGCTGCCGCATGCTTTCTTTTTATAACCAATGTAAACTTTAAAAAATACAGATTAAGTGGTTTGTGTCTAGATATTTTACCCAAGTTAATAAAATTGATAAATGTGTCCCTTAAGTGCAACAAGGCTTTGCAATGCTTTAGCATTAATAATAATGACACTTTGGCCAGCCGCTGATTTGTCGCGGTTCTCGGACGAGAAGGTCATGGTTACCCCTGTACTCCCAACTGCCTCCCTATTCCCACGCTTCTCCTCTCCTCCCAACACTCGGAGACGAACTGCTTGATGATATCCCTTGTCCCATTCTTCCCAATCTCTCCGATTAGCAGATTAACCCTCTCCTTTGGGTCTCCCCCTAACCACACATCCCACTTCCTCAATATACTCCCAGTGAATCTCATTCTTTTAGACTGATACTTTAGGCATTCTAGAAGAAAGTGTTCCAGGGTCTCCACCATGTCCAAGTTACACATCTGGCACTCCCTTTCACCGTCTTTCCCAATTTTTCCCCTCAGCTCCAGGGATCGCGACCTCAGCTTGAACAACAGTGACCCCCCAAAGGTGCCATCAAGACATTGCAAAGCCTTCTTGCACTCAAGGGACAAAAGACAACACCACCAATGCTATTCCCTTGATTATGGGGGCCTCAAACATAAAACAAACCGAAAACATGACCTTTTGATGGTGAAGAAATAATTACAAAAAATAAAATAAAATAGAAAACCGCCTGCCCACATGCAATATTACAAACAATGGACTGAGAAACAGAAGATATACTTTGTGGGCCCTACGATAAAAGTTGTGAGCCGACATTTCAAATCTCAGGCAATAATAATAATAACACTTTTAGCACATTAACCCTCTCCTTTGAGTCGCCCCCTAACCACATATCCTTCATTCTCTCATCCCACATCCCTATTATACTCCCGGTGAATGTTGTTCTTTTATACTGGTATTTTGGGCATTCGAGAAGAAAGTGCTCCAGGGTCTCCACCACGCCCAAATTACACATCTGGCACCCCTTTTCACTGTTTTTCCCAATTTTTCCCCTCAGCTCCAGGGACCGCGACCTCAGCTTTAACAACACTGACCCCCCAAAGGTGCCATCAAGGTACTCTTCAAAACCAGGCTTCTCTTTATCACGCAGGCCACCCAAAGACCTCTTTGATTTGACCCCCTCTCGCCAATTACGGTTACAATCCTCCATGACCCTTTCTCTGACGGTCTTTTTACCCTGATTTGCCCCCCAACGTCAAGGTCCGAGATCTCCATTGAGTAGTTTTCTACTAGCTTCATCAGTTGGACTATCCACCCTGTCTTGATATTTGAGTTGAAAGTTCTCAGGAACATTACTTTACACCATCGGCTATCGGGGAGATTTACTAAATAATTAAGATAACCGAGTTTCAATAGGTCTATCCTGTCCTTGATCCTCATCCACCCAAGCTCACCCATGATTGCTTCTAGCGCTGCGGCATTATTCGACCCTGTAATCCATCAGCCTGCATCGTTTTGCAGGATTTCCAAGCTCTTAACTGCTATCTGGTTTAAGGGTACCACCTCCGTACCGTATGTTATACTTGGCAGACCCACCATTTCCCAAATGGTTTTCCCCACGAAAACCATATTAAAACTGTTTTTCCCTTTCAGTTTCATTTGGTTGAGGATTCGCTTCCCATTCAGAATCAATTTATTTGTGTGGTTTCGGTAGATGCCTCTTCCTGTGATGTTTATATTTACCCCCAAATACCCGTAATCACCTGTCTCTCCTACACTGAGAGGTTTGCTGCTCCCTTCCGGAATGCAGAACACCCCCACTCTCCACCTTCGTGTGGAGTCCACTTTGCGGCCCACAGGTATAACTTTTCTCTTGCTTTCATTAAGTTCGAGTCTCCATTTGCTCCAATATTTCCCAAAAATTCCCAGCATCTTCGCCTGCCCCTCTTCGCTTTCTGACACTAGCGCCATATCGTCTGCAAAAAAATAGCCATGGGATCTTCAAGTCACCAACTGCAACCTCCTCGTCGCTATGCAGGAGTTCATCTCCTAAACCTTTGATGTGCAAAAAGAATTGGCGAAAGGCTACACCCATGTTTTAGGCCTATCTCCATAGGCACACGTTTTGTTGTAATGTTTCCCAGGCTAAGTTCACTCTGTACATCTTTATATAATGCTTTCATAATCCCAACAAACTCGCCTCCCAAGCCCAGAGCCTCCAGCTTGTGCCACATACCCTCCCTCCATACTCTATTGTATGCCTTTTTAACATCCAAAAAGGCCATAAACATCTTCTTTTTTTTTTTTTTGCTTTCGCGGATTCTATCATTTGGGATAGCGTGAAAAGATGGTCAGTGACTTTCCTTCCCTTTCTGAAGCCATTCTGGATTTCTCCCCAAGACCCTTCTCTTCAATCACCTCCTCTAATCTCCCATACAGGACTTTACAAAATACTTTTCCAATGTTGCTGCTGACAGAGATTCCTCGATAGTTCGTCACCTGAGTGCTAGAATGTTCTATGTCCCCTATGGGACTACATATTATCTCCCCTATGGGACTACATATTATCTCCCCTATGGGACTACATATTATCTCCCCTATGGGACTATATATTATCTCCCCTATGGGACTACATATTATCTCCCCTATGGGACTACATATTATCTCCCCTATGGGACTACATATTATCTCCCCTATGGGACTATATATTATCTCCCCTATGGGACTATATATTATCTCCCCTATGGGACTATATATTATCTCCCCTATGGGACTATATATTATCTCCCCTATGGGACTACATATTATCTCCCCTATGGGACTATATATTATCTCCCCTATGGGACTACATATTATCTCCCCTATGGGACTACATATTATCTCCCCTATGGGACTACATATTATCTCCCCTATGGGACTACACATTATCTCCCCTATGGGACTATATATTATCTCCCCTATGGGACTATATATTGTCTCCCCTATGGGACTATATATTGTCTCCCCTATGGGACTATATATTATCTCCCCTATGGGACTACATATTATCTCCCCTATGGGACTATGTATTATCTCCCCCATGGGACTACATATTATCTACCCTATGGGACTACATATTATCTCCCCTATGGGACTATGTATTATCTCCCCTATGGGACTACATATTATCTCCCCTATGGGACTATATATTATCTCCCCTATGGGACTATATATTATCTCCCCTATGGGACTACATATTATCTCCCATATGGGACTATGTATTATCTCCCCTATGGGACTACATATTATCTACCCTATGGGACTACATATTATCTCCCCTATGGGACTATGTATTATCTCCCCTATGGGACTATATATTATCTCCCCTATGGGACTATATATTATCTCCCCTATGGGACTATATATTATCTCCCCTATGGGACTATATATTATCTCCCCTATGGGACTATGTATTATCTCCCCTTATGGGACTACATATTATCTACCCTATGGGACTATATATTATCTCCCCTATGGGACTATATATTATCTCCCCTATGGGACTACATATTATCTCCCCTATGGGACTATGTATTATCTCCCCTATGGGACTACATATTATCTACCCTATGGGACTATATATTATCTCCCCAATGGGACTACATATTATCTACCCTATGGGACTATATATTATCTCCCCTATGGGACATAGAACATTCTAACACTTAGGTGGCGAGTTATCCAAGACGTCTTTTTCCCCCTTTTTGTGAAAAAAATGTCACTTTACTTTCCCTCCACTCCTTTGGGACCTCTTGTTTTTCTATGGCTAAATTGAATAGGGCAGTTAGGCTTTCCAAGAGTTCCTCTCTCCCTTTTTTGATAAACTCGTTAAGAATTTCGTCCACCCCTCCCGCTTTTCCATTCCTTAATTTTGAGATAACCCTTCACACCTCCTCAGATTTGATTTCGCTGCACACGAAGTGCGATAGATTTTCCGCGACCTGTTTCGGACACCACTCCGGTGGGTCCCCCATGCCCCATCGCTTATCGTTTACCTTTTCCCAGTGCTTGGCTAGTTCTAATGCGATTTGATCTCGCTCTTCTGTAACTCTGCCATCTACTTTAATACTCTGTGAGTTGCTCCCTTTGTTACGTTTGTTCACCCATTTTCAAAATACATTCGAACTCGACCCCCCCCCCCCCCTCCCTGTCGTTCTTATCGCCCTAATAAGAATGCTATTTCGCACTCTCCGATTGTCGTCTTTAATCTGATTTACAATATTTCAGACTTCAGAATCGCACCTTGGACCCTGAGATGTGATCATGCTAATTGAGTGTGAACTGTGGAATGGAATGGTTTACGCGCCGAAGGCGCGCAGGGACGGTATTGGAAACAAGCCCCTTTCTACCCTCATTGACTGTAAATGACTAATTTTCCCCATGTCTACTCGTGTTGAAGGAGGAACAGGTTCAGGTACTCGGCAGGTGTCACCGGTTGCGGCGTGATGGTTTCTTTGACTGATGTCGGTTGAACCCTCGGGTGAGGACCAGTGTGAGAGGTTAGGTCCTCTCACAAAGGTACTACCTCTCCCCGAAGGTGCAGTCGGTCTGGATTTTCGGGCAAGTATAGTCTGCCACTTCGGAGATGATTTTAAGTGATGGCCATCACTGGCAAGTATAATCTGCCTCAGGCTGTCTCTGTTTGATAGGATGTCTTTGAAGGAAACAACAACGACCCCTTTCGGGGACCACCAAGAAGAAGACCCGAACTTCCCTGGTTCGGGGGCAGGCCTGCATTGTAATCCTATTGGGTTGGGACAAAAAGATGCGCATTGCGCTTACAAAAAGGGGCAGAGGCGGGACGCAGGACCAACGCTCGCCTCCCTTAAAGTGGTCGACCACTTTTAGGGAGAGAGCGGAGGATGTTCAGGAACCGTGATTGTTTCCATAACGGTTAGACTGTCTGTAGCGGTTATTGGGGTGCTGGTCAAAAGCATCTTCTGTGTACCTGCTTAAAAGAAGAAGGCAGAATTAATTCTCAATAGAATAAGAGTGAAAAGTAGCACATTATGTTTTAATTATGATCACAGTTAAGCTGCTGATCAGCCTGTTAGACCACCTTCATAAGGTGATAGTGAGTTTGTAGCGGGAGGGTAACATGTTTAGACACTAAACCACACCCGAGGGTGTTTCTGTTATGCCCTTCGCTGGTTTCGACCATATTCAGATTAAATGAGTTTATTTAGGGTCACGAGTTTGGGCAGGGTAGTTTGGTTACGCGCATTGTAGCATGCCTGGAGCAGGACATGTCGTACTGTGGGGTCGCAGTAGGTTTGCTTGACAGTGGCTTGGCCTACCTACCCTTTCCCTATGTAGATTTGCTGAGATTGTGGGGGCAGGGTAGTTTGGTTCCGCGCATTGTAGCATGCCTGGAGCAGGACATGTCGTACTGTGGGGTCGCAGTAGATTTACTGACAATGGCTTGGCCTGCCTACCCTTCCCCTTTGTTCCCCGTGTTGTTTATGCGCGCTGACTGTTTTTCGATCAGTCTTAGTTTTGATTGCAATTTTTGGGTTTTTGTCGGCTTTCGCAAATGGTTCCAAGTTCGGAGATTAGTTCGCTGTCGGCTAACCGGTCATGATTTTTCGCGGCCAGGGTGGCTAGGCGGTCTTTAATGGTGGGGATATCGGCCCTGTCGTGGAGTGTTTTGATGGGTGTGTCCCATGGGGCACGGAGGGCAACTCTAAGCGCGTGATTTTGGACCCTCTGGAGTTTACCCATATTAGTTTGGTTGAGATCAGTTAGTATGATTGCACCGTATTCGAGTACTGGGCGCACAAAGGATTTGTATAGTTTGAGTAGGGTGGACTGGTTGGCCCCCCATGAAGTTCCCTTAAGCATTTTCAGTAAGTTAATTCGTTTGGTAGCTTTTTTCGCCATGTCGTCGGTATGTTTGTTGAAGGACAGTTTTTGATCAATGGTGATGCCCAGGAATTTCGCTTCTTTGCATTCCGGGAGGGTGTTATCCATAAGTTTTAGGTCAAAATCACGTTTATTTTTCTTGCGAGTAAAGGTTATTCGTTGGGTTTTATTGGCGTTTAGCTTAATTCTCCATTTGGCACACCATTGTTCTAGGTCATCGAGAGCGCGTTGCAGGGGTTTTTGGAGCAGATTGGCCGTATTGTTAGAGTCCCAGAGGCCCTTATCATCCGCGAATTGGGAGACTTGAACACGATCCTCAGGGAAGTTAAGGTCATTCACGTAGAAGATGTAAAGGAGGGGGCTTAGGACGGATCCTTGGGGGTGCCTGCTTCAAGGGGGACACTGTCAGACATTTCATTGTTCACTCTGACTTTAATTTCGCGATCATTTAAGAAAGAGGATAGTAATCTGAGCAATTTCTTGGGGAGTCTCATTTTTGATAATTTGTAGCGCATTCCATTGTGCCAAACGGAGTCAAATGCTTTTTCGACGTCTAACAGGACTGCCGCGCCTATTTGCTGATTGTTGATAGCAGTTTTCATTTGGGTGACTAGTCGGTGGACATGTTCGATGCCTTCTTTACGGTTTCTATATAGGCTCTTTGCCATTTATTGAAAAAATCGTTGTCTTCAAGGTGCCCCCTGAACCGATTGGTAAGGATTCGTTCGAATGTCTTACCAATGCAGCTGAGTAGGCTGATTGGGCGGTAGCTGGCTGGATCGGAGGGGTCCTTGTCCGGTTTTGGTATCATTACACCAATGGCTTTTTTCCAACATTTGGGAAAGTAGCCATGGGTGAGGCATGCGCTGAACAGTTTGTTTAGTTTTTCAATTAGGGAGAATGGGCTTTGTTTTAGAATTTTGTAGCTTACTTCGTCTTCTCCGGGTGAGGAGGAATTTTTGCATTTTTTTATGACGTTGATGATTTCCTCATTAGTGATGGGGGTGACGAGGTCATCGTCATCCCCGTCTTCTGGCTCGTTATCGAATTTGGGGTGACGGAAGGTATCAGGGTGTTCATTGATGTAGTCATCAATGGCGTTTATGGCGGCGTCATCGTTGCCCGCGCCTTGGTGCGGGCGATGCGTTTTTCTTAGGAGGTCGGCAAAGGTGTCGGCCTTGTCTTTGTCGGTGCGCGTGAAGGAACCGTCTTCCTTCTTAAGAGGTTTGCCTGCGGCTTTGCGGCTTTTGTTTTTTTTGCCCAGTTAGGGTTTTGAAGGAGTCCCAGAATTTTTTGGCATCCTGGACTCCGTTTAGATCGGCTGTTGCCTTTTCCCAGTTTGCTTGTTTTTCAGCTTGGAGGGCTTTCTTGACCTCCCCATGAAGGCGGTTGTATGTTTTTTTGAAGTCAGCTTTCTTACCGGGGTCAGTTTCGGTTTTAAGAGCGCGAAGAGCTTTCCGTTTAGTTTTGATTAGTGAGAGTGTGTCGCCCGAGATAGTATTTCTCCAGGGGCGTACTTCTTCTTTTGGGCATATTTCGTTTAGGGTTGAGTTAATGATTTTCTCTATGCCCTCGCATTGGGTTTCGAGTTCCGCTGCATTGGATGGGGGGGGGGGGGGGGGGGGGGGGGGTTGTTTGTGAGTTTGACATCGATGATGTCACGATAGAGGTTCCAATTAATTTTTCTAAAATTTCTGCGGAGAGTGGGGGAGTACCTGAGTGGGCCATTTCCTAGCAGCAGTGAGGCGTGGACCGGGAGGTGATCGCTGCCTAAGTCGTCATCGCCGACCCAGTGGTCATCTTTGTGATTTATCAGAGAGTCACTGGCGATAATTAGATCGAGGATCTCGGATGAGAATAATGGGTTATTACTGATATAAGTTGCAGAGCTGTCCTTCATAACCACATGAAGGTTATGCTTTTTAGTGATTTCAAGGAGGGCTTCACCGTTAGGGGTGGTTTTGTTACAGCCAAAGTACAAGTGTTTGGCATTGAAGTCGCCGAGGAAAATGCAGTGTTTGTATTTCCTCGTAAAGAATTCAAAGACAGCATTTATTTATTCATTGGTGGTTAAGGTCACATATTTATGCACAATGGCTAAATTCAAAGACAGTGTCAGAAACAATTTTGCTTGGGTCGTTATAATAACAAACAATCGCGATGTTTTTGTTGTCGACAGTGATTTCAGTTGCAATCACCTCTGCATCGAGGTGATTAGTTTTTATGGTTTTGGTTTTGATGTTCTGCTTTATTAGAAGAGCAGCGCCGCCACCTGTGGTGATTAGCCGGTCTCTTCTAATAGTGCTGAACCCACTTATTGAGAAATTTCTGCTGGATTGAAGCCAACTTTCGCAGATGCAGACAATGTCTGTGCCTTCGAAGTATCGGCTCATTTGAAGTTTTTTATTGCTAACGCTTCTAGCGTTCCATACGGCTATTTGTAACTTATTCATAGGGGGGTGACATTTAGTCGCGGTGTTTGGATAGAGATAAGCGGTGGCTTTAGTTAATTTTGATGGCGGCCTTGACTATTGATTCAGAGATCTGGGTCTTGAAAAGCCGAGAAGCGGATCGGCTGACATCTCGACAGATGTCACCTAAGTTGGTGTTTATTTGCTTCTCCAATACTGAGTGAAGTGCACCTGCGATAAGGGAGCACACAACGTGGGGGGGGGGGGGGGGAGGCATTGTCAGGCTTGGTTAGGTTTAGCTTTTTGAGTTCTATATTTGTTTTTACCTTCTTGTAATGGGGACACCCGCGGTAGTTGCTAGGGTGGTCCCCTTTACAATTGGGGCAGGAGGGGGACTCTAATCTGCATGATTTGGAGAGGTGATTACCTCCACACATCATGCAGGTTAAGGTCCCTCTGCATTTGTTGGCTAAATGTCCGAACTTCTGACACTTGTGGCATTGTATCGGGGGAGGAGTACTTCTGTATTCCTCCGCCATGTGTCGCCTATTATTGATATGTATTCCATTGGCTAACAGTTTTGATTTGGTTTCCCGATTTGGGCATATGGCTTTGATTTTCCAGGTCGACTTCCCGGTGGCCTTGGACGTAAATCTTTCCCATTTGCAATTCTGTAACCCTTGGTTTATGAGTTCCCTTGGCGTGTCAGGGTGAACCCTGGTGATTACTACTATGAATCCAGGTGGGGGTGGATCCTTTGTTGTTCTTTTGGTTGTTATTGCCATTTTCCTTATCCTGACCTGTTGCATTGGTGGAAGCGAGGGGATTCCGCTTCCCCCTGTTGTTGTTGGAGTTTTGGTTAAGATTTTTTAGATGATCAATATTGTTTACTACTACCTTATTCCAGGGTTTTTCCATGAGAGATGGGATACCGGGTGAGGTATTCAAATCTGAGGCTTGCTCAGACCCTGGTCCAGAGGCGGAGGCAGAGGTGTTAGAGGGGGAGGAGGGGCAATTCCTCACTTTTTTTGTCTGTCTATCGACAGTGTGAATGAACCCCTCCTCATCCACTAACTCCTGTGTTTCCCCCTCAGGATCTAAACTTAATTTCTTTCTTTTGTTTGGCGTTTTGGTGGATGTAGTGGTGCTAACCCAGTCCTCTGGTGATTTGACCTGACTGTAACCCAGACCTTTCTGGGAGGCCAACATTTCGATGATATCTTTGTCAGGACAGAAAGCCTTGCAATTCAGTGGATCGACGGAGTCCTGCAAACCTAACTCGTCTCTACTTTCTGACGGCTGAGCACCCAGTTCGCCCCTTGCAGTCACCTCCCGGGTAGCTTCGACCCCTCCCGCTACTTCAGCGTACGTTTTTTGCCCCCTAATCTCTTCGGTGTCTAACACTATTTCACTAGCAAGTGTAATTACGTTTTGATTTTCAGGGACCTTGTGGACCTCCGCCACTACCTGAATCCCCCTGACAGGTGAAACAGGTGTTGGTGGAGTGAAACTCCCCCTAATCAAATCCCTGATAAAAGCCTCTTTTTCCTCGAGTTTAGCGTCCTTTTCTTCTATTTTTTTAGTGAGGTGAACTATCTGTTCCCTAAGTCCTCTCAGTTCTTCCATGAACTGGGAAGGAGAGTACCCATCAAAATCTGACTTGGTATGGTTTGTCATATCGTCATCCCCCACATTGGAGTTATTAACAGTAAATAGGTTAGGACTTACCTTGCTCCCTTGGGATGAAACCCTCCTTGCAATACTCTCTTTATCCCTCCTGTCCTGCTTCCTTCTTTTATTCTCCTCCCTCCTCTTTTCCTGGGTATTTAAAGAAGACTTTTTCATAAAAGATGCCAATCTGTTTTCTATTCTATTCTCCTTTGAACGATTTGAACAGTCGTGTAGTAAGCCGTATATATCAACTGCGTACAGTAACTATGCACAAGTGAATCTGGCGAGATTCGACAGTGTAATCAGTGTGAACTGTGAGGTGTGATGACGTGGATTGAGTGTGACCTGCGAGGTGTGATGACGTAGATTGAGTTTGAACTAATAATAATAACACTTTGGCCAGCCGCTGATTTGTCGCGGTTCTCGGACGAGAAGGCCATGGTTACCCCTGTACTCCATACTGCCTCCCTATTCCCACGCTTCTCCTCTCCTCCCAACACTCGGAAACGAACTGCTTGATGACATCCCTTGCCCCATTCTTCCCAATCTCTCCGATTAGCATATTAACCCTCTCCTTTGAGTCTCTCCCTAACCACATGTCCTTCATTCTCCCATCCCACTTCCCCATTATACTCCCAGTGAATCTCATTCTTTTAGACTGATACTTTGGGCATTCTAGAAGAAAGTGTTCCAGAGTCTCCACCATGCCCAAGTTACACATCTGGCACTCCCTTTCACCGTCTTTCCCAATTTTTCCCCTCAGCTCCAGGGATCGCGACCTCAGCTTGAACAACAGTGACCCCCCAAAGGTGCCATCAAGGTACTCTTCAAAACCTGGCTTCTCTTTATCACGCAGGCCACCCAAAGACCTCTTTGATTTGACTCCCTCTCGCCAATTACGGTTACAATCCGCCACGAGCCTTTCTCTGACGATTTTTTTACCCTGGTTTGCCCCAACGTCCAGGTCCGAGATCTCCAATGAGTAGTTCTCTACTAGCTCCCTCACTTGGACCACCCACCCCGTTTTGATAATTGAGTTGAAAATTCTCAGGAACATTACTTTACACCATCGGCTGTCGGGGAGATTTACTAAATAATTAAGATAACCGAGTTTCAACAGGTCTATCCTGTCCTTGATCCTCATCCACCCAAGCTCACCCCTGATTGCTTCTAGCGCTGCGGCATTACTCGACCCCGTTATCCATCGACCTGCATCGTTCTGCAGGATTTCCAAGCTCTTTACGGCCGTCTGGTTTAGGGGTACCACTACCGTACCGTATGTTATACTTGGTAGCCCCACCATTTCCCAAACTGTGATGTGTGATGACGTGGATTGAGTGTGAACTGCGAGGTGTGATGGCGCTGATTGAGTTCAAATACGCTGCTTGGTAGGAAGGCTGCATGAGCCACCATCTCAACTATCCGGGTGAACAAAAGCAAAAAATTACCCAGCAACGGATTGCAAGAGGAAAAAGAACCAAATTATCTTTAAATGTGGGGGTGGGGGTGGGGTCACTTACAAACTAGTTACCATCAACACTCGGATAAGACGCTGGCAGTGTCTTTGGTAGAACCCAAGAAGAAGAGAAAGAAGGGTCCACCGGCAGACAACGGGATGGAAATCGACTGACGGAGTTCTTGGAGACGAAGAAGGAGGAGGAATAGGAGGTCAGAACAACTGCCTCTTCCCCCCATACCTCGTGTCCTAGAATCATCAGCACACAACACGATTCAGAAAGAGAATGGCGGCATGTTCAGCTCGAGTGTAGCTCATTCCTCCCACGAAGTAAATATGGAGAAAAATGACATGCCCTGTGTGCTTGAAGTAGATCGGGGAGGGGGGGGGGGGGTGCTTGAGAAGGGGACAGAGTATGGCATGTTTAGATCTTTGACTCCGAATTTGTCTCTTCTCAAAACCAAAGCCCTTTCGAAAAAGTGCCCCCTCGGAATCCAGTGGAGAGACAAAGATATGTGGACAAATTTCGAGGCCCAATAATGACTTAGCACCCTACGAGTTAACCATTTGCCATTTCCCCTCTGTGTTTCTATGAGATAGTAGCCTGTTGAATTCTGCCTATAGAAAACAAATTAATCCATTTTATATTTCAGCAGACATTCAGTAATAAACTAACCGCACATCAAAACATGGCTGTTCACAATAATAAAGTAGTTGTGCAGCAATAAAGGGCTGTTGATAGTAACAAAGTAATCATACAGTGATATAGGGCTATCGACAGTAATAAAGTAATCATACAGTGATGTAGGGCTGTCGGCAGTAAAAAAGTAATCATACAGTGATATAGGGCTGTCGACAGTAATAAAGTAATCATACAGTGATATAGGGCTGTCGACAGTAATAACGTAATCATACAGTGATATAGGGCTGTTGATAGTAATAAAGTAACCATACAGTGATGTAGGGCTATCGACAGTAATAAAGTAATCATACAGTGATATAGGGCTATCGACAGTAATAAAGTAATCATACAATGAAAAGGTGCTGTCGACAGTAATAAAGTAATCATACAGTGAAAAGGTGCTGTCGACAGTAATGAAGTAATCATACAGTGAAATAGGACTGTCGACAGTAATAAAGTAATCATACAGTGAAAAGGTGCTGTCGACAGTAATAAAGTAATCATACAGTGAAATAGGGCTGTTGACAGTAATAAAGTAATCATACAGTGAAATAGGACTGTCGACAGTAATAAAGTAATCATATAGTGATGTAGGGCTGTCGACAGTAATAAAATAAACATACAATGAAAAGGGGTGCTGTCGACAGCAATAAAGTAGTCATACAGTGTTGTAGGGCTCTTAAGAGTAATAAAGTAATCATACAGGGATATAGGGCTGCCGACAGTAATAAAGTAATCATACAATGAAAAGGTACTGTCGACAATAATAAAGTAATCATACAGTGATGCAGGGCTGTCGACAGTAATAAAGTAATCATACAGTGATATAGGGCTGTCGACAATAATAAAGTAATCATACAGTGATATAGGGCTGTTGTCAGTAATAAAGTAATCATACAGTGATATAGGACTGTTGTCAGTAATAAAGTAATCATACAGTGATATAGGGCTTTCGACTGTAATAAAGTAACTGCACGACGATATGTGGCTGTCGACAGTAATAAAGTAATCATACGGTGATATAGTGCTGTCGACAGTAATTAAGTAATCATACAGTGATATACGGCTATTGCCAGTAATAAAGTAATCATACCATGATAGAGGGCTGTCGACAGTAATAAAGTAATCATACAGTGATATAGGGCTTTCGACAGTAATAAAGTAATCATACTGTGATATAGTGCTGTCGACAGTAATAACGTAATCATACAGTGATTTAGGGCTGTCGACAGTAATAGAGTAATCATACTGTGATATAGGCCTGTCGACAGTAATAAAGTAATCACACATTGATATAGGGCTGTCGACAGTCATAAAGTAATCACACAGTGATATAGGGCTATCGACAGTAATAAAGTAATCAGACAGTGATACAGGGCTGTCGACAGTAATAAAGTAGTCATACAGTGATATAGGGCTGTCGACAGTAGTAAAGTAATCATACAGTGATATAGGGCTGTCGACAGTAATAAAATAATCATACAGTGATATAGGGCTGTCGACAGTAATAAAGTAATCATACAGTGATATAGGGCTGTCGACAGTAGTAAAGTAATCATACAGTGATATAGGGCTGTCGACAGTAATAAAATAATCATACAGTGAAATAAGGCTATCGACAGAAATAAAGTAATCACACAGTGATGTAGGGCTGTCGAGAGTAATAAAGTAATCATACAGTGATATGGGGCTATCGACAGTAATAAAGTAATCATACAGTGATATAAGGCTGTCGACAGTAATAAAGTAATCATACAATGAAAAGGGGTGCTGTCAACAGCAATAAAGTAACCATACAGTGATGTAGGGCTCTTAAGAGTAATAAAGTAATCATACAGTGATATAGGGCTGTCGACAGTAATAAAGTAATCAAACAGTGATATAGGGCTGTCGACAGTAATAAAGTAATCATACTGTGATATAGGGTTGTGGACAGTAATAAAGTAATCATACAGTGATATAGGATTGTTGACAGTGAAAAAGTAATCATGCAGTGATATAGGGCTTTCGTCAGTAATAAAGTAATCATACTGTGATATGGTTCTGTCGACAGTAATAAAGTAACCATACAGTGATATAGGGCTTTCGACAGCAATAAAGTAACTGTACGACGATATGTGGCTGTCGACAGTAATCAAGTAATCATACGGAGATATAGGGCTGTCGACAGTAATAAAGAAAGCATACAGCGATATAGGGCTGTGGACAGTAATAAAGTAATTGTACGATGATGTAGGGCTGTCGACAGTAATAAAGTAATCACACACGGATATAGGGCTGACGACAATAATAAAGTAAGCATACAGAGAAATAGGGCTGTTGGCAGTATAAAAAGGAATCATACTATGATATAGGTCTGCCGACAGTTATAAAGACCATTGGGCCTTAATCACATCCGATCCTTGGGTGTTAGATGTTTTTCGGTCTGGGCTGCGAATATCTTTCCACCCCACTCTGTCGGAGTGCCTCTTCCAACACAAGTTCCTTCAGACGTTTCATGTCGGGAGCTTTTGATCACGGAGATGGTCAATCTCCTGTCAGAGGGGGCGATCGAGATCGTCAAGAACATTCATTCAGAGAGATTTTATTCCCGCCTGTTCTTGTTGCCGAAGAAGGACGGCTAACTCCGCCAGGTTATCGATCTAAGTATCCTGAACCAGTCTATCATTGCTCCCAAGTTCAGCATGGAGACTTTCAGGTCGGTTCGTTGCTCCATTCACCAGGGAGATTTCGCTTCCAGCGTCGACCTGCAGGACGTTTCAGGTTCCGATTCATCGGGCATCGCAAAAGTATCTCAGGTTCGCTTTTCTGGGGCGAATTTACTAGCTCAATGCCATTTCTTTCGGCCTCAATCTGGCTCCTTGGGCCTTCACCCGACTGATGTTGCATGTGATAGCCTTCCATCGCACAATGTCCAGGGTGACTACTTCGGCATATCTGGGCGATATCCTCCAGAGGCACTCCAATGCTGCTCTTCTGGAGTCAGATGTCGATACATTGTTGAGCTTGCTCACGTCGCTAGGGTTGAGAGTGAACAAGGAGAAGTCAGACCTGGTCGTTTTAACATCTGGGGATGTACTTCCGTACTCAGCTAAATAAGGTGGCGGTTCCCCGGGCAAGGGCTGTGATTTTTTCAGCTTTCGCCCTGACGCTGTCCCACTCCAAGTCCGCGACAGCTCGGAGTATTCTCTGGCTGCGGTTCGGCGACGAATCTCATTCCTCTCGGTCGGCTGCATGTCAGACCTCTCTTACCGCTTTTTGCTCAGTCGTTGGAGGCCGAATGTCGATACTCTGGATCTGGTGCTTCAGTTTCCAGACTCTCTTCATCGTCACCTTCTTCCCTGGATGGATGTTCAGTGGATTATGCAGGGAGTTCTGTTGGACTTGCCCACATCCGATCGTGTTCTGACGGCAGATGCCAGCAATCTCGGATGGGATGCGACGTTGGATCCTCTAGGTCTTTCTTTTCACGGTGTATGGGACCAGGATGAAGCAGCTCTTCACATCAGCCAGAAGGATCTTCTTGCTCGTCTTCTTAGTTTCCGGCAGTGGATCCCCCACCTTTCGAATCGTCAGGCCTTTCTGTTGTCCGACAATTCGACAGTGGTCGCTTACATTCGGAACCTGGGCGGCACCATGTACGAACTGGCTCGGGACCTTCTACTGCTAGCTCAGGATGTCAACACCGGCGTGGTTGTTCGTCACATTCCCGATCGTCTGTACGTCCTAGCTGACTCCCTGTTCAAACGAGTGGACGCTTCACAGGGCAGTGTTCCAGTCGCTTTGCGATCTCTGGGGTCGTCCCCACATCGATCTCTTTGCGACCTGTTGGAACCATCAGGTGAACAATTTCGTGTCCCCGTGTCCAGGTCCTCTGGCTTTCGCCGTGGTCGCTCTGTCACTTGATTGGAACGGTCTAGTCGGCTACGCCTTCCCGCCGGTTCCGATTCTGCCTCAGGTTCTGGCCAAGATCAGAACCTGCAGTTGTCGAATCATTCTGATCGCTCACCTGCCGCCTCAACGGGTATGGATCAATCAGCTTCGCTCTCTGTTGGCAGTGGTTCCGGCACGTCTCCCTCAACCTCACGACCTTCTTTACCAAGGTCACCCAAGGAGGTTTCACGTCGACCCGACTTCACTGTGCCTTTACGCATATCTTTTGTCCGGCCCTGTCTCCTCCTTAGAGGTTTTTTGAGACGAGCAGTGGAGTGCTTTTCTTCTTCAAGGCGGCACTCCACTGATTTAGCAGCCTATGTGGCTAAGTGGAAGGTCTTCTGTCGATGGTGTGCTGATCACTCTGTTGATTATGCCACTCCTTCGATAACACAGATTGCGGACTTTCTGGTATATCTGTTTGATTCTCGGGGACTCCAGCTTGTTTCCGTCAAAGGGTACAGGTCCATGCTTTCGGGGACCTTTTCGTATGTGGGAAAGCGTCGTCTCGGTACTAATCCATACCTCTCCAAGCCTATTCGGTACTTTTCTTTGAAAAGGCCTAGGATTTTGCGGCTCACCCCAAGATGGAATCTTTCTTGGGTGCTGCTTTGCTTGGGGGGGGGGGGGGGGGGGGCGCCATTCGAATCTTTATCCCAGGTGGATATGCGTTTTCCCACATACAAGAGGGCTTTTCTGATGGTTTTTACCTCAGCCAGACGGGTTAGTGAGCTTCACGCCCTCTGTTGATCCGGCCTTTTTCAGGACCTCCACCAACAGTGTTACTTTTACCACTGATTGCTCCTTTCTGGCTAAGAATCAGATACCAGGAACAACTCCACCTCCTATCTGTATCGGGGCTCTTCCGTCGGCTGAGGGTAATTACTCTTTGCTTTGTCCGGTTCGTGCACTTCGCATTTATCTCAACCGCACGCAGTTCATTAGGAAAGGCAGGAAACGATTCTTTCTGTCTCTTATTCCTGGTCGACAGAAGATATCTCCTCAATCCATTTCTCGATGGATTTGTCTTGCTATTCGCGCAGCTTATGCTCGTCTAGCGACTGATGATTGTATTACCAGTAGTATTTCTGCCCACGAGGTGCGTGCCTTGTCTACCTCCTTGGCTTATGCTAACTCCGTCCATTTGTCGGATGTTATGCAGGCAGCCTACTGGAGAAATGCTTCTATTTTCTCCACCTTCTATCTGCGTCAGTTGCAGGAGCAGTCTGATGGCCTTCTTTTTCTTTAGGCCCTCTTTCTTCTGCTCAGGCTGTTATCTACCCTAGCCATTAGGCTTCAAGGTCAGTTCCAGACCTGTGCTGGTTTACTGTCTTTACTGTCTGTGCGTCACGCAGTACCATACGCCTCATCTCTCATTGTCTTGTACTAATGTTTCTGATGCTATGGTTTGATAGGCCTTCGGAATTCTTCTTCTGTCTATGGTTTCAGAGCAGTCGGGTTATGTGGGGGTTGGTTATGTGATTCCCACCTCCTATTGTCTATTCAGCCTGTAGTAAACAGGTGTAGGGTAGGTTGATAAGAAATCTAAATTTTATAGTAAATTTCCTTTCTGACCATAAACACGTGCATTTCATGTATATATTCATCCACTCAAACCACCAAAGGTCGCATTTATATGTGGAGGAAACACCTTATGTAAATATCTTTATATGAGTGAGGCAAACACTATAATCTATATATTATCAGGATAAGGCAGACATACAACATTATTATTATTATTATTATTATTATTATTATTATTATTATTATTATTATTATTATTATTATTATTATTATGACACATTTTATATATGAAAATAAGGCAGACATATAATTACTTTATCTGATTAATCATCAACCAAACGAAAAACGAAATCATATCTTCCATCTGACCAAAACAGCTTTGACCACAATATGGAATCCTACCCGCTTGTATCCATAGGCCCATATACCGTCTTAAAAAGATCCCTAATCTTTGATTGGAAGGGGACCCTATAGCTCTGTTGGTAAGGCACATTGCACATTAAGCCATTCGGCTGTGCAACACTGGCGATACAGATCTAAATCCAGCACTGGGCTAAATAGTTAATTCCACTCTGTGTGGAATACCGAAATCGCACAGGTGGCCAATTTTGTTGATTACTCAACAGAGGTTGGTAGTTTCTACGTACATTGGGATGAACTCTGATTGATTCCTACCCGATGTGTAGCCTTTCCCCAAACAAATAAAATTGACTTTCATTATGATATAACCTGTCATTGAAAGCAGCATTAAACCTCAGCTAACCAACCAACCTTTGATCAGAAGATAATCACAAGTATGAGGAACCTACTATTGTCTCAGAAGCAGCATCATCATCACCATCACTTCGAACGGACGGACGGACGGACGGACGGATGTCTCGACGCACGGATGGGACATCTCGGATGGATGGACATCACTCATTACTAAAGTCTCCCCAAAAAACTTTCTGGAGACTACAGTAATGAGTGATGTCCCATATATGCGTCGAGACATCCGTCCGTCCGTCCGTCCGTCCAAAACACTGGCATCTAAATTTTAACTGTAGTTTGGGTGAATTGATCGTAACCAAATTTGGTGTCCGGCTTACTTGCGAGGTAATGTAGGTTAATTTAGAAAATGGACATGGACCGTTTATTTTCACCAGAGTCATGGTCCTTTTTCGACTTAGGAAACATGTTTTTTTGTATTGTCCGAATTTTAACTTGAGTTTGGGTGAATTCATTGCAGCCAAATTTGATATACGTCTTACTGGGAAGGAAATACATCGCTTTTAGATGGCTGAAAGGCAAAGGGGTGTATTTCTCGTGAGCCCCCGCTCACTTTGTTTTTATTTACAATTGAATTATTTGATGTTGCACATGGGGGGGGGGGGGGAGGGCAGTTTCATTAGAGTCGTTTATGCAAAAATGTTGTCCCCTCTCTTCCTTGTCGGGGGTGTGGAGGGGGAGGGGCAGTTAGATGTAACAAAATGTTTGGCTGCAAAATATATTTTGAAAGCTTTACAGTGATAAACCGCCCAGCCCTACTGAATTTTAACTTAGTGCAATATGAGACAATTTCTTTTAAAATCTTCTTCAGATCCACCAATCAGGATCCTTTCATATTTGGTATACAACATCTCTAGGTGGGTCAGATTCAAGTTTGTTCAAATCGGGTCCCTGGGTTAATATTTTGGATCCCTATTTGAGCCCGAAGTTTAACTTAGTGCAATGTGAGGGCATTTCTTTAAAAACCTTCTTCAGATCCACCAGTCAGAATTCTTTCTTATCTGGTATATAACATCTCAAGGGGGATCAGATTCAAGTTTGTTCAATTTGAGTTCCTGGCTGCTGAATATTTGGGCTCTCTATGGGTGTGGTGAGGGTGGCAGGGGGATGTTAGGTTCAGGTTTGGACAAATCCATTCCAAACTTTTTTTCCATAAAATTTGCCTTTCATGGCTTCATTCCTTTGTAGTGTTGATGAACCATGTCTAACTGAATTTGACCCCAAATACTTCTTTTAACCACTTTGGCAGGTGAGACCCCTTGGAGCCTCTTATTTATACAGAACTTTGATATGAAGGTTCTGATTTGAATAAATTTTGGTATGAATGTTTAGTAGCATGGAATACATCACCAATAATACGAGGTTTTTTTCTCATGCATAAATTATGCAAATTAGATGGACTTTTATTTATTCAGTGCTACTTATACACACCGATCCCCTTTTCAAAAGCTGTGGTATACTAAAATTATACAGAGCCCTTTATATTCTATATTGTGCTGTGGTATACTCAAATTATACAGAGCCCTTTATATTCTACATTGTGCTGTGGTACACTCAAATTATACAGAGCCCTTTATATTCTACATTGTGCTGTGGTATACTAAAATTATACAGAGCCCTTTATATTCTACATTTTGCTGTGGTATACTCAAATTATACAGAGCCCTTTATATTCTACATTGTGCTGTGGTATACTAAAATTATACAGAGCCCTTTATATTCTACATTTTGCTGTGGTATACTCAAATTATACAGAGCCCTTTATATTCTACATTGTGCTGTGGTATACTAAAATTATACAGAGCCCTTTATATTCTACATTTTGCTGTGGTATACTCAAATTATACAGAGCCCTTTATATTCTACATTTTGCTGTGGTATACTAAAATTATACAGAGCCCTTTATATTCTACATTGTGCTGTGGTATACTAAAATTATACAGAGCCCTTTATATTCTACATTGTGCTGTGGTATACTAAAATTATACAGAGCCCTTTATATTCTACATTGTGCTGTGGTATACTAAAATTATACAGAACCCTTTATATTCTACATTTTGCTGTGGTATACTAAAATTATACAGAGCCCTTTATATTCTACATTGTGCTGTGGTATACTAAAATTATACAGAGCCCTTTATATTCTACATTGTGCTGTGGTATACTAAAATTATACAGAGCCCTATATATTCTACATTGTGCTGTGGTATAATCAAATTATACAGAGCCCTTTATATTCCACATTGTGCTGTGGTATACTAAAATTATACAGAGCCCTTTATATTCTACATTGTGCTGTGGTATACTAAAATTATACAGAGCCCTTTATATTCTACATTGTGCTGTGGTATACTAAAATTATACAGAGCCCTTTATATTCTACATTGTGCTGTGGTATACTAAAATTATACAGAGCCCTATATATTCTACATTGTGCTGTGGTATAATCAAATTATACAGAGCCCTTTATATTCTACATTGTGCTGTGGTATACTAAAATTATACAGAGCCCTTTATATTCTACATTGTGCTGTGGTATACTAAAATTATACAGAGCCCTTTATATTCTACATTGTGCTGTGGTATACTAAAATTATACAGAGCCCTTTATATTCTACATTGTGCTGTGGTATACTAAAATTATACAGAGCCCTTTATATTCTACATTGTGCTGTGGTATACTAAAATACAGAGCCCTTTATATTCTACATTGTGCTGTGGTATACTAAAATTATACAGAGCCCTTTATATTCTACATTGTGCTGTGGTATACTAAAATTATACAGAGCCCTTTATATTCTACATTTTGTGTGGTATACTAAAATTATACAGAGCCCTTTATATTCTACATTGTGCTGTGGTATACTAAAATTATACAGAACCCTTTATATTCTACATTTTGCTGTGGTATACTAAAATTATACAGAGCCCTTTATATTATACATTGTGCTGTGGTATACTAAATTATACAGAGCCCTTTATATTCTACATTGTGCTGTGGTATACTAAAATTATACAGAGCCCTTTATATTCTACATTGTGCTGTGGTATACTAAAATACAGAGCCCTTTATATTCTACATTGTGCTGTGGTATACTAAAATTATACAGAGCCCTTTATATTCTACATTGTGCTGTGGTATACTAAAATACAGAGCCCTTTATATTCTACATTGTGCTATGGTATACTAAAATTATACAGAGCCCTTTATATTCTACATTGTGCTGTGGTATACTAAAATTATACAGAGCCCTTTATATTCTACATGCATGATTGGTTTAATAATAAAAGCTGTGGTATACTAAAATTATACAGAGCCCTTCATATTCTACATTGTGCTGTGGTATACTAAAATTATACAGAGCCCTTTATATTCTACATTGTGCTGTGGTATACTAAAATTATACAGAGCCCTTTATATTCTACATTGTGCTGTGGTATACTAAAATTATACAGAGCCCTTTATATTCTACATTGTGCTGTGGTATACTCAAATTATACAGAGCCCTTTATATTCTACATTGTGCTGTGGTATACTAAAATTATACAGAGCCCTTCATATTCTACATTGTGCTGTGGTATACTAAAATTATACAGAGCCCTTTATATTCTACATTGTGCTGTGGTATACTAAAATTATACAGAGCCCTTTATATTCTACATTGTGCTGTGGTATACTAAAATTATACAGAGCCCTTTATATTCTACATTGTGCTGTGGTATACTAAAATTATACAGAGCCCTTTATATTCTACATTGTGCTGTGGTATACTAAAATTATACAGAGCCCTTTATATTCTACATTGTGCTGTGGTATACTAAAATTATACAGAGCCCTTTATATTCTACATTGTGCTGTGGTATACTAAAATTATACAGAGCCCTTTATATTCTACATTGTGCTGTGGTATACTAAAATTATACAGAGCCCTATATATTCTACATTGTGCTGTGGTATACTAAAATTATACAGAGCCCTTTATATTCTACATTGTGCTGTGGTATACTAAAATTATACAGAGCCCTTTATATTCTACATTGTGCTGTGGTATACTAAAATTATACAGAGCCCTTTATATTCTACATTGTGCTGTGGTATACTAAAATTATACAGAGCCCTTTATATTCTACATTGTGCTGTGGTATACTAAAATTATACAGAGCCCTTTATATTCTACATTGTGCTGTGGTATACTAAAATTATACAGAGCCCTTTATATTCTACATTGTGCTGTGGTATACTAAAATACAGAGCCCTTTATATTCTACATTGTGCTGTGGTATACTAAAATTATACAGAGCCCTTTATATTCTACATTGTGCTGTGGTATACTAAAATTATACAGAGCCCTTTATATTCTACATTGTGCTGTGGTATACTAAAATTATACAGAGCCCTTTATATTCTACATTGTGCTGTGGTATACTAAAATTATACAGAGCCCTTTATATTCTACATTGTGCTGTGGTATACTAAAATTATACAGAGCCCTTTATATTCTACATTGTGCTGTGGTATACTAAAATACAGAGCCCTTTATATTCTACATTGTGCTGTGGTATACTAAAATTATACAGAGCCCTTTATATTCTACATTGTGCTGTGGTATACTAAAATTATACAGAGCCCTTTATATTCTACATGCATGATTGGTTTAATAATAAAAGCTGTGGTATACTAAAATTATACAGAGCCCTTTATATTCTACATTCTCTCCTGTTCATGCATGATTGGTTTAATAATAAACTACCCAAGTCCTTCGATAACACATTTGAAATTTATGCAAACCCATCTGGCATGAATACTAGACAGTCCTGTAATATATGCACATGAAAACCCAGAACTAGCTTCTCGGCCAAACTCGCGTTCCATTCTTTCCCGCGGATTTGGAATGACATTGAACCATCAGTCCAGCATCTCAATAGATCCCAATTTAAGAAGGGGATAATAGACAAGGCTCTAAATTCATACCATTCAGATGTCTCTTGTAATATAACCCTTCCTGTTCCGATTGTACTTCCATTTCGCCCACATCTCCACATTCAGAATTCAACATTCTAGAATCTAGGCTTTGCTGATTAGACCATTAAAATTTTGATCCCCGTAGGAACTCCGGGAAGTGAAACAGTGTCTGTTCACTGCGATAAGCAGGCTCTGTTTTATTGGTAAAATAGGATCCAGTCACCCATGCTTGGGAGGTGCAAACCCTCTCTAAAATGGGCAACATAGCTTATTGACGCTCACCCCTGGTCTTGAGTTGATACTCATGTTGTGGTCATGATTAGCCATTGTGCAAAATTTGTGACCTTAAACACCAATAAATAATAAAAATAAATAACAATAAATTTTTGAGCAATTTCTGCAATACTTTGGCCCCTTACATAGCGCAATAGCCGTGTCTAGCCTGCACTGTTCGCAAAAATCGCCCTGCGAGTTTTTTTCTTTTCTGTTCTGGCCTCCGACACAGGGTCCCATGATTTCTCACTGGAGTGAGCTCATTGAGTCATTCCGTTGAGTGCCATGGCCTTGTCCCTTGGGCGGGGATTGAAAGTCAAAGGGCTGATAAGCGAAATAAATGGAAATCCTATTTAAGAGCATTTCTTGTGAAAACAGTGTTCTGTTTGCGCTGGGCTAAGGGTAATATGGGAATGGCAGGAATACAGAATATGCTGTTTCCATGCAGTGTGCATTTCTTTCTGTACATTTCTGCAAGTTGTTTATTACAGTCCATGTAAACGTATACTGCAAAATAAATTTCATTTCATTTCTTTTCATTTCATTTCACAGTTAGTACACTTGTCAGTACTACTCAGGCTAGAGGCAGTATTTATGAACCGATCTTCACGAAACTGCTTGGGTACCTTTGTTATCACCTTTGGACAAGAACGAGTGTTTTTGGGTGCGGTCTAAAATTTCAAGATGGCCACCGGCGGCAAATTAGACAAACTTTGATTTATTCAGTGCAATTTATACACAGTAAGTGCACATTTCAATACGGCTCTGGCGAGAGGCCGTATTTATGAACTGATCTTCACAAAACTTCTTGGGTACCTTTGTTGTCACAGTGGGACAAGAACTAGTGTTTTGGAGTTCGGTCCAAAATCCAAGATGGCTACTGTTGGCCATTTTGTGCCAAAATTAGGTGCAATCAGTATTTTTCTGTGCAGAACTTCTATATTTATTGATGACTATTCCTTTGGAAGGAGTTGATGAGTTTATTTTAGCTCAACTTTGACGTAGTCAAATTTAAGGTTTTGCCAAGGCTCGTCGTCCGGCTGTCCATCTGGACGTCTGTCTGTCCATCCGTCTGTCCATCTTAACGTCTGTCCGTCCATCAACACGGCTCTGGCAACAGGCCGTATTTATCAACCGATTTTTATGAAACTTTTTGAGTTCTTTTGTTATCACCGTGGGACGAGAACAGCTGTTTTGGAGTGCGATCCTAAATGCAAGATGGCCAGCAGTGGCCATTTTGTTCTGAAATTAGGTGTAATCAGTTTTTTTGTACAGAACTTCTATATGAAAGTTCTGATTTGAATACATTTTTGTATGATGTGTATATTCGAATGTGTTGAAGCCAAGTTCCTGTGTTAATATTTGGTGTTGTTTGGGGAGGGTAAACATTAGCACTACCCGATTTTCTATTTCCAATGAGAAAAATAAAACCTCACCCATGGGAACCCTATGAGATAAAGATAAAAAATTCAAATACCTATATTTTAAGAAGGAATAGACAAATATTTAATAATTACTATGAATCAACCTTAGGAAGGTTTGAATCAAACAGGCCAAAACAGTTGCTAAACATTTGGTTCATGGAGAACCATACAAGGATCCCCATTGTAACATTAACCATATGGAGATTTCTTTTCTAGTTTAGCATCTAACTGTCACCCACCTTTACAATACTTTACCTATACATTTGTTACAGGCTGCGGTCAGTATTTACGTACAGACCTTTACAATACTTTATATGTACCTTTGTTATCAGATCATTACCTAGATATGTGTCATTGCTGTGTCACATTCTGTACATGCACATGTCTTACACAAGCTGAGTTTCAGTGTCATTGACACTTTCATTAATTTTTTAACAATAAACACACACATTAACATTCAGAATATGATTGACACCTCATTGCATTGATCACTGACTGGTATTTGGATTTTACAGTAAGTCCAGCAAGACCACCTTCATGGATCCCGCTTATTGCTTATTTGTATACTCTGCTTACTTGAATATGTTTTGTCTGACAGAAGCATCATTCAATTAAGCAGTATCCATTGTATTGATCCCATTACTGCTTTTATAATTAATGCCTTTATAATTAATATTAAACCTTTTTAATTGGTGATTTATCAACGAAATATAGTGGTAAAATGGGCAGCAGCAGATTTTTTTCTATGCCCTATTTACACTATGGCAATCAGCATTGGAATCAGCAGAATGTTTGGTGACATAATAGGTAATATGTTCATTACAGTCTTGATAATCAGCCCCCCCCCCCCCCCTCCCTATATGTATTTCCATCAAAACTGTCATTTCTTCAGTATCATGATCCAGAAACACCCAGAAGCATTTTACCACTAACAATGAGACTGGTGGTACGTTGGATTACATACGTCCATCTGTTAGTTTGTCATTTAGTGTATCCATCCCTCTGTGCATGAAGAAGTCCAAGTAATGGGTTATGGATTATTCCTCATCTTTAAACGTTGGCAAAAGTTTTTGTGACAGATATTTAAGAATGGCAAAAAATTTGACAAACAAATGTTTGGTCCAGCACCAACCTTGTTTCCTGGCTAGCTAGCAAAATATCTCTATTAGTCAATATTTGTAAATATTTTTTTGTATTTTGTATTTTTATTATGTCCGATATTTCTACCAGTTTAATTACTCATTTGCGGGTAGATGATATTGATTGGACATTATTTCATACATTGGAGAGCCAATTTTAGATATGGGACCATGCTGTAATGTAAACAGAATAAAATTATTCGTGGTGCTTGGGCCTATGCGATTTTACAATGGAGCTTTTATGCAGATTTTGGATCTGTAAGGAAATCTGTTATCTGAAGGGCAACAATGCCTTGTATTAACATGGCAAATTATACACCAAATAGGGACAGAAACGACTTAAGGGAGGGATGCAACACCTCTGTTCGGCTGTCCATCCAACCGTCTGAACTTTGTTTATGGCATAACTTGAATAATAATTAATAGATTTGAATTCTTTTTAGCATTTGTCTCTATACTGACAATGTCTACGTCAAGTTCAGGGATCAAGGGAAAACCTCTGTCCGTCTGTCCGTACATCCGTCCTTCCACCCAAACTTTGTTTATGGCATAACATGAACAATGTTTAACAGATTCCAATTCTTCTTGCTATATGTCTCTTCTTTTTGGTATATGTCTTTATAGCAACAATATCTACGTCAAGTTTGATGAGCACCGATATTCCTTGAAAATTATGAGAATATGGCCTTTGTTATAAAATATATCCTGTAAAACTTGTTTATGACATAACTTTAACAGTGGTAACCGGATTTCAAATCTGTCTTTCGTATTTTTGGTACACAATGTCTACCTCTTGTTCAGTGACTTCCGTTATTCGATGAAAATTGTGAGAGTTATTGCCCTTTATTAAAAAAAATATTTTGTAATGCTTGTTAATGGCATAACTTTAACAATAGTAAATGGATTTCAGTTCTTCTTAACATATGTTTCTATAGCAACAGTGTCTTCTTCAGGTTCAGAAACCATTGCTATCTGAGGAAACTTATAGGAGTTATTGCCATTTGTTAAAAAATTATTGTGTTAAACTTGTTTATGGTAACACTTTAACTCTTTGATACTTTTGTAGGTCTTATGACGAACGAAATCAAACAGCGCCTTGATACTTTGTGGTTATTTGTTTTGTTTTTATTTTTCGATTTTTTAAAGTTTTAACCTCAGTTCCTATTTTCTCCCGAATAGTACTCAGTGATAACCGTTGAGCCAAATATTATCGCAGCTTAAAATACTAATATAATCCTGCTGTCAAGACTTCTTAACTGGTTGAGTGCACAAAGCCACTATCAGGGCTTTCAAAAAATGATACCAGAGCAAAAGCCAACATTTCCCTTGCTTATATTTCATATTCAGTCAAACTCAAATAATATTTTGTTTATAAAAGATTGTTTAATAACAAATTATTGGAGAGTACCTGTGGGCCCTCTCCAATAATTTTTAATAAACAAGTTTTGAATAACAAATTCAGACCACCAAAAATAATCTAGCCCTCAACGAGATAATCACTAATGTGAAAAATATTTTGTTATTTGTACTTTCCGACGGTTGACGTCGCATTTTGAAAAACGTTGAAGAAACTGAATTCCCAGTGACGTTTGAACGTCAGGATAATTAAAGTCGCAAAGGGTCAACAATACTCAGAGCAGATTTAAATTATTTTTAGCATATATCTCTATGGCAACAATATCTACGGCAAGTTCATCAACAACTGCTATCTGATGAACATTATTAGAGTTATTGCCCTTTGTTAAAAAAATATTGTGTTGAGCTTGTTGAAAGAATAATTTGCACAATATTAAGCAAGTTTCATTTCTTCAGATTTTGAATATTTTGATGTGGAGCTTTATGTTGAGAAAGTCTTTCAATTTTGATAAACACTTTGATTTAATGTTGTTTGTCCACCTGTCTGTCCATTTATCCATCCGTCTGTTTGCCCGTCCGTCTTTCCTTCCGAACTGTATTTATGGCCCAACTTGAACAATAGTTAATAAAGCCTGAGTTTGAAAATTCTGAAATTTTCAAATAATTTCATTAAAACCATAAATTAATTATAAGTATATATTTGTTTGTTTAGGGGGGGGGGGGGGTGTTGGAATTGCTTTGCGCTGTTTTTATTGTTGTCATTTAACTTAAGATAATACCTGGTGGAAAATATCCTACTGCAATCTGCCATTCGATGTCGTTTGAAAATTTGTTCTCAAAGGGTAAGGAAGCCTGGAGATAGAACACTACTGTATTATGCAAATTTGGACTAATTTAGTAAGAATTGATGGTTCCCCTCCCCCTTCCCTGTTATTGATTCACTTGTAATCATTTCTGTTGACTCTTTCAGTCCAAAAAGATCTGGAAGCTTACCTTGTGGAAAACAAACTGGGATGCACATACGTTCAGCTTCGCACAAAAATCATGAATGAGCAAAACAAAAGAAGGCTGGCAATGAAAAGGAAATTGGACAAACAAAAAGGAAATTAGATTAAACTACACTGTTGAACCATCCCCGTAGGGTGGTCATGTTATGTAGAATATGAACAAACCATATGACTTTTTGTTTTCTCCGCTTAAATTCAGGTGATAAACCAATGACAGGTAAATGTTATTTGATCTGTTTAACCCCTTATTCGGGGTCATATGGAAAGAACATGCATGAAATGAGGCAGCCTGGAGACTTTATTGTCCATATGCACATCTGAATATTGTGAATTGTTCTAGCAGACAAGCGGATAAAAGACAGGCAAATCTCTGATGTGAAACGTACATGGCAAAGGGAGACATTCTTTTGAAATAAAATCCAGACGTGCTATACACTGCACACCACCGATGAAGTAAGACATACAGATTCGTCAGAGACTTGCTGATTTGGTTAATCACCTCTAGTTGCATAAAAAACGGAAATTTCGGAAAAGCAGGACACAATAACAGTGACTTTTTGTTTAATATGGGATAAAGTGCGAAAAGAGTTTAATAATACAGACCAGTAAGAACTATTATGGACGTGCAAGGATTATTATCTTACAAACTACAAAGTGACGTATGCATGCCATGTTTATATTCTACTTGACCTCAATCATCTACATCCGGGTTACTTCTGCCGGAATCTGAACTGAATAACATTTCATTTCACGAAAATCTGTAACTGCACAGTTTCCTTTACACCATTTTTGAGTCATAATAGTTACACACACCACTCGACCACCTACAGACCCTAAAAGACTAAACCCTTTACCCAACGCAGACGATTTCAAAATTTATTATTTGAAATATCATTTTTTAAATTTTTTCAAAAAATTTTAACAAAACCATATCATGTGACCCCTCTTTGGAACGAGCTCGTTCCAAAGAGGGGTCATATGATATGGTTTTGTTGAAATTTTTCGAAAAATAATATTTTTTCAGCTGCTGAATTTGCATATTACGCGGGCGGATGTGGGCAATTCGTTGGGTAAAAGGGTTAATAGATGAAATTATATGATGAATTTATGAAAAATTAAGTACTACGAGTGTTCTGTACAGGTCAGGTACATCCTTGGTTAACTAGCATTCCCTTTTTAAGGTCTGTCGGTGGCCGAGTGGTGTGCATGGTTCAGTATAGTTTCACCAGGTGGTTGGTGTCGAAGGAAACTCTCTCTGTCAGTGTCGGTTCAAACCCCCGCCATGCACGCAGGAAATTTTAAAAAGAGAACTTCTCACTGATTTCCATGTAGAACAGTTTTTAGACTTAATAGATGAAATTATATGATAAATATAATATTTACTATATTTTTAGTTTAATTGACTTTCTGATGAATTGCATCAGCCCTATCAGAAATTGATTTCTTTTTCAAGTGAAGAGATTTGTGTATGTTCAGAACCTGACAAAGAGGAGTAGTTAATGATCATATGAAAGGGACACTTTAAAAATAAATATTTTTATCATATGACTCGTCCGTTTTGTTCACTTTAAAACATATGATATTTTGTTTTCAAATTAATGAGTGATAAATAAAGCCTTCCGTCAATTTCATTGGTCAATTTCAAAACTAAACAATTTGATTGGCTGAACAAAATACAACTGGGCCACATTTTCATAATCTGCATAATTAAAGTTGGGAGCTTTCACTGGTCAATTTCAAAACTGGACAATTTGATTGGCTAAACAAAATACAACTGGGTCACATTTGCATAATTTCAGTTGGGAGTATCTACGTTATCTGTCCTATTTAGGGTGGGTTATATTGTATTAATCTTTTACCTAACGTAACGGCAAAAACCGTCTCGCGCAATACAAGAAAAACGCCATTCATTTTTTTTTATATTTTCACTTTTTGCTTCCAAAACGTAGGTTATGACCCCTCATTGGAACTAGCGTTTCGCGCTCGTTCCAATGAGGGGTCATAACCAATGTTTTTGGAAGCAAAAAATGAAAATTTTTAGTTATACGAGGCTGTTTTTCGAAGTGCCGTCTGAAACTCAAGTTAGGTGATGGGGTAAAAAGTCATACTAAGTGGCTAATTTGTGCGTGTCATATGATAAATAGAATATGAAATGAGTGTTTTTCTCATATAATATTTATGAAACTCGTCCAGAGGCTCGCCCAAACGGAAAATTCTTAGACTCGTTTCATAAATGTTATATGAGAAAAACGCTCATTCCATATCCTCTATTTATGCCCCCGAAAATTTTGTTTGGGGGCATATAGTGTTTGTAATTTCTGTCCGTCCGTCTGTCTGTCCATCAGGAAGATTGTTCCGTCCGTCCATCTGTCTGTCTGTCCATCAGGAAGATTTTCGTGTCCGTTCCATAACGTAGTTGTAACTTGGCATACGTGTTGCTTATGGGGAGACGATGTGTCACGCACTACTTTTTTTTTATTCGATGGATGTCAAGGTCACAGATCAAGGTCATTGCCACGTCGGGGGCATTGTCACTTCCGAGTGACAATCTCGTTATTTTTTAATTATGCATTGTTGTTGTCTTGTGGAAGCTTCCTTTCGATTTGGACCGGTCAGCTGAAACAATATGGCCTCCAGTGGCTAATTCATTATGGTGGCCACCTTGAATTTGGTTTCCGCCCATTAGCTAATGAATACTGACTCAAATCAATTTCATTTAGTGGTGTCTAGAGGAAGATTCCTTTTGATTTTGGATCAGATAGCCAATTCAATATGCCTGCCATGGTGACCATATTGAATTTGGTTTTCATCCAATAACTAATGAATGCTGACCCAAATCATATTTAATTTTTTAATTATGCATTGTTGATGTCTAGAATAAGCATCCTTTCAATGTTGAACCAGCCAGCCGAACCAAGATGGCCACAGTGAACAATTCATTGTGGCTTCCATGGCAGCCATCTTGAATTTGGTTTCCACCCAATAACTAATGAATACGAATAAATTTCATTTTTGGTTATGTATTATTGGTGTCTAGAGGAAGCTTCCTTTTGATTTTGGAATCTATCTTTTGATTCAGGTTATGCACCCGAGAGACTTACCTACCCTTTTATGACACCTTCCGTGGCATATGCCATACTTTTTATTGCTCCTGTTTTTATTTGGTCTTGATTACGTAATATTTGTTTATGAAATCCCTATCCACCACTGTAATTGTGTTACAACCAGGTCTCATCAGGAAAGAGATTAAAGATTTTAGGGATTAAAGTTTTCACCCATGCAGTAATTCACATTCTGTATAAATTCTGTAAAAATTTGAATGGGGCATGAGTAAGTTTTAACCCATCATCCAACGCAACAATATCAAAATTTATTTCTTTTAATCATTTTTTTTTCTTTTTAAATATTCCTGATTGGAATAAGCTTTGTTGAAATTTGATGACAAATATATTTTTTTCAATTGCTTAATTTGTAAATTACGTGGGCGGTTGTGGTCGCTTCGTTAGGTAAAGGGTTAAGCTTATGGGGCCTCTAGGTTGTGGTCGATTCGGTAGATAAAGGGTTAAGCTTATAGGGCCTCTAGGTTGTGGTCGATTCGTTAGATAAAGGGTTAAGCTTATGAGGCCTCTAGGTTGTGGTCGATTCGTTAGGTAAAGGGTTAAGCTTATGGAGCCTCTAGGTTGTGGTCGCTTCGTTAGATAAAGGGTTAAGCCTATGAGTCCTCTAGGTTGTGGTCGATTCGTTAGGTAAAGGGTTAAGCTTATGGAGCCTCTAGGTTGTGGTCGATTCGTTAGATAAAGGGTTAAGCCTATGAGGCCTCTAGGTTGTGGTCGATTCGTTAGATAAAAGGTTAAGCTTATGAGGCCTCTAGGTTGTGGTCGATTCGTTAGGTAAAGGGTTAAGCTTATGGGGCCTCTAGGTTGTGGTAGATTCGTTAGGTAAAGGGTTAAGCTTATGGGGCCTCTAGGTTATGGTCGATTCGTTAGGCAAAGGGTTAAGCTTATGGGGCCTCTAGGTTGTGGTCGATTCGGTAGATAAAGGGTTAAGCTTATGGGGCCTCTAGGTTGTGGTCGATTCGTTAGGTAAAGGGTTAAGCTTATGGGGCCTCTAGGTTGTGGTCGATTCGTTAGGTAAAGGGTTAAGCTTATGGGGCCTCTAGGTTGTGGTCGATTTGTTAGGTAAAGGGTTAATCTTATGGGGTCTCTAGGTTGTGGTCGATTCGGTAGATAAAGGGTTAAGCTTATGGGGCCTCTAGGTTGTGGTCGATTCGTTAGGTAAAGGGTTAAGCTTATGAGGCCTCTAGGTTGTGGTCGATTCGTTAGGTAAAGGGTTAAGCTTATGGGGCCTCTAGGTTGTGGTCGATTCGTTAGGTAAAGTGTTAAGCTTATGGGGCCTCTAGGTTGTGGTCGATTTGTTAGGTAAAGGGTTAAGCTTATTGGGCCTCTAGGTTGTGGTGGATTCGTTAGGTAAAGGGTTAAGCTTATGGAGCCTCTAGGTTGTGGTCGATTCGTTAGGTAAAGGGTTAAGCTTATGGGGCCTCTAGGTTGTGGTCGATTCGTTAGGTAAAGGGTTAAGCTTATGGGGCCTCTAGGTTGTGGTCGATTCGTTAGATAAAGGGTTAAGCTTATGGGGCCTCTAGGTTGTGGTCGATTCGTTAGGTAAAGGGTTAAGCTTATGCAGCCTCTAGGTTGTGGTCGATTCGTTAGGTAAAGGGTTAGGCTTTTGGGGCCTCTAGGTTGTGGTCGATTCGTTAGGTAAAGTGTTAAGCTTATGGGGCCTCTAGGTTGTGGTCGATTCGTTAGGTAAAGAGTTAAGCTTATGCAGCCTCTAGGTTGTGGTCGATTCGTTAGGTAAAGGGTTAGGCTTTTGGGGCCTCTAGGTTGTGGTCGATTCGTTAGGTAAAGTGTTAAGCTTATGGGGCCTCTTGGTTGTGGTCGATTCGTTAGGTAAAGGGTTAAGCTTATGCAGTTTCTAGGTTGTGGTCGATTCGGTAGGTAAGGGGTTAAGCTTATGGGGCCTCTAGGTTATGGTCGATTCGTTAGGTAAAGGGTTAAGCTTATGGGGCCTCTAGGTTGTGGTCGATTCGTTAGGTAAAGGGTTAAGCTTATGGGGCCTCTAGGTTGTGGTCGATTCGGTAGGTAAAGGGTTAAGCTTATGGGGCCTCTAGGTTGTGGTCGATTCGTTAGGTAAAGGGTTAAGCTTATGGGGCCTCTACGTTGTGGTCGATTTGTTAGGTAAAGGGTTAAGCTTATGGATCTCTAGGGTGTGGTCGATTCGTTAAGTAGAGGGTTAAGCTTATGGAGCCTCTAGGTTGTGGTCGATTCGTTAGGTAAAGGGTTAAGCTTATGGATCTCTAGGGTGTGGTCGATTCGTTAAGTAGAGGGTTAAGCTTATGGAGCCTCTAGGTTGTGGTCGATTCGTTAGGTAAAGAGTTAAGCTTATGGGGCCTCTAGGTTGTGGTCGATTCGTTAGATAAAGGGTTAAGCTTATGAAGCCTCTGGGTTGTGGTCGATTCGTTAGATAAAGGCTTAAGCTTATGGGGCCTCTAGGTTGTGGTCGATTCGTTAGATAAAGGCTTAAGCTTATGGGGCCTCTAGGTTGTGGTCGATTCGTTAGGTAAAGGGTTAAGCTTATGGGGCCTCTAGGTTGTGGTCGATTCGTTAGGTAAAGGGTTAAGCTTATGGGGCCTCTAGGTTGTGGTCGATTCGTTAGATAAAGGCTTAAGCTTATGGGGCCTCTAGGTTGTGGTCGATTCGTTAGATAAAGGGTTAAGCTTATGGGGCCTCTAGGTTGTGGTCGATTCGTTAGATAAAGGCTTAAGCTTATGGGGCCTCTAGGTTGTGGTCGATTCGTTAGATAAAGGGTTAAGCTTATGAAGCCTCTGGGTTGTCGTCGATTCGTTAGATAAAGGGTTAAGCTTATGGGGCCTCTAGGTTGTGGTCGATTCGTTAGATAAAGTCTTAAGCTTATGGGGCCTCTAGGGTGTGGTCGATTTGTTAAGTAGAGGGTTAAGCTTATGGAGCCTCTAGGTGTGGTCGATTCGTTAGGTAAAGGGTTAAACTTATGGGGCCTCTAGGTTGTGGCCGATTCGTTAGATAAAGGGTTAAGTTTATGGGGCCTCTAGGTTGTGGTCGATTCGTTAGATAAAGGGTTAAGCTTATGGAGCCTCTAGGTTGTGGTCGATTCGTTAGGTAAAGGGTTAAGCTTATGGGGCCTCTAGGTTGTGGTCGATTCGTTAGGTAAAGGGTTAAACTTATGGGGCCTCTAGGTTGTGGCCAATTCGTTAGATAAAGGGTTAAGTTTATGGGGCCTCTAGGTTGTGGTCGATTCGTTAGATAAAGGGTTAAGCTTATGGAGCCTCTAGGTTGTGGTCGATTCGTTAGGTAAAGGGTTAAGCTTATGGGGCCTCTAGGTTGTGGTCGATTCGTTAGGTAAAGGGTTAAACTTATGGGGCCTCTAGGTTGTGGCCGATTCTTTAGATAAAGGGTTAAGTTTATGGGGCCTCTAGGTTGTGGTCGATTCGTTAGATAAAGGATTAAACTTATGGAGCCTCTAGGTTGTGGTCGATTCGTTAGGTAAAGGGTTAAGCTTATGGGGCCTCTAGGTTGTGGTTGATTCGTTAGATAAAGGGTTAAGCTTATGGGGCCTCTAGGTTGTGGTCGATTCGTTAGGTAAAGGGTTAAACTTATGGGGCCTCTAGGTTGTGGCCGATTCGTTAGATAAAGGGTTAAGTTTATGGGGCCTCTAGGTTGTGGTCGATTCGTTAGATAAAGGGTTAAGCTTATGGAGCCTCTAGGTTGTGGTCGATTCGTTAGGTAAAGGGTTAAACTTATGGAGCCTCTAGGTTGTGGTCGATTCGTTAGATAAAGTCTTAAGCTTATGGGGCCTCTAGGGTGTGGTCGATTCGTTAAGTAGAGGGTTAAGCTTATGGAGCCTCTAGGTTGTGGTCGATTCGGTAGGTAAAGGGTTAAACTTATGGAGCCTCTAGGTTGTGGTCGATTCGTTAGATAAAGGGTTAAGCTTATGGAGCCTCTAGGTTGTGGTCGATTCGTTAGGTAAAGGGTTAAGGTTATGGGCCTCTAGGTTGAAGCCTGAGCTCCATTAGCTGAAACTGTGTTTTTGCTTTTCACTTCCTTGGGTTATAGCCCTGATATAGACGCCGTAGTTGAAAGTGGGCTTCACAAGAACTCTTTCCCACCCCCTCTGCACACTGATGTCATAATACCAAAACTCCAAGCAGTAAATTTTCTTCAAAATGCAGAAAATTCAGTCTTTTTCGGGAGAGTTTTCTGTTCAATTATTGCTCTTACTTCAACACCTTCTAGGGTTCTACGGGGTTGAATTTGTGAGGAGAGTACTCGCCCCTTTTTACAATTTCTCGCCGAAATCATTTTCAGGATAGCATTATATTGGTTGCTCGTGTTATGATATGTTGAAAGCTTAGATTGCAAACAGAGACGGTAGAAGCTCCAAAAACTGGGGGTGGGGGTCACACCTTTCTGGGCACCGCAAGGGTGTAGGATGGAAAATATTTTTTCTTTGGGGGTGGGAGTGGTGTCAATAGTGTTGGGGTGGTGTATTCATGCAAAATATATAAATTTATATATGCTACCCCATGACCCTTGAACCCACTCGATATAAGATACTAACCTCAGCATATTTACTTTGTTTTGTTTTGACTTATTCATTAGAACCCTGGTGGTATCTTCCATATCAGTTCCCTGGCAGTAATTGGAAGCGGCCATATTCATTATTTGTGGGCAGACCAATTAATATTTTCAACGTACAGCTTCAGATCTGCACATTGAAAATATTGATTGGTCTTCCCCACACATTTACTTACCAGCTATCATACTTGATGAATTTATAAAGTATCATGTTCATGGGCCGGAAAAGTGACCTTTCAGGTTTAAAGGGCTAATCATAACTTTGAAACCGTCCTTTGAAATATTACGCTCCATTTGGAGCTTTCCATTTTTATTCAATAAAATCTTGAAAATCACTGAAGTCATATATCTATAGGTGATGTGTAGTGACCATAGGGGATTGTGTGTGTTATGTCTTAAAATGCCGTTCTCGTACCTATAATTGGTGAAATAAGTGGGTGGGAGCACGTGCCTCCTGTGCCCCCCTCCCTCTAGCTCCGCCGTCCCTGATTGCAAAAATCGGGCAGCTCTAGAATTGTCCGCGCTCAGAAGCTGCTAGTATAGTCAACTTGTCTCTATTTTGTGCACCAGATGCTCATAGTTGAGAGTGGTCATGGAAAAGTCATTAAATTCTTTTAGAGTTTTGTTGGGAACCCCGGATTTAATGCAGAACATTTATGAATAAATTAGAAATGTCCTTTTCTCAAGAAACAAGTTACCTTGTTGCAATATACAGTACGTGGAGAGTGTATTATCATTAAATCACACGCAGAGTGGAGATTCCACCCAAGCAATAATTGCAAATTTGCTACAAAGCATAACAAGAACAAGCAAAGTTTCAGCCAATGGACCTCCGGGTTAAACCCGGAGGTCCATTGGCTGAAACATTACTTGTGTTTGTTGTCGATGTGAACACAATTTGAAAGTTATAGCTTGGGTGATAACCCCATTCCGAGGGTGATTTAGTTACAATCCACTCTCCACGTGCTGTACCTTCATTTCTGTTATTCATGAATATGTTGTTTTAGCTCTTTTACCGCAATACAAAGTTTGATGTATATTCTATGTATTATTGTTAACTGTTAACATTATTCTTTTTGACAGGGTTTTTTATGCCCCCGACCAATCTGGTCGGAGGTGGTATCTAGTAGAGTTGCATCTGTCTGTTCGTTCATATGTTACGTACGTGTGCATACGTTCGTAACACAAATGTGTCCGTCCAACATATTTGCTGCTCCAGCCCTGTTATTATTTGGCGGATTCAAATAATTTTTGCTATGCTTGTACCTCAACATGGGGGAACAGATCCTACTGCAGAAGATTTACAGAGTTATTTACCCCTATTAACTAAGAGGATGATTGAAAAAATGTGTCCATCCAACATATTTGCTGCTCGAGCTCTGTCATCATATGTTGGATTTAAATAATTTTTGTCATGCTTGTACCTCAACATGGGGGAACGGACCCTACATCAGAATTAGTATCTTCATATAAACATTTACAGAGTTATTCTCCCTTGTTTAACTTACGGGATGATTGAAAAATGTATTCACACTCATTTCCGGGCAATTATTTTTTTACTCTTGGTCACACGATGCTGATACTTCACATATAGGCTGCCCATAATGTGACAATGTTTTGCATTGGTTTTGGGATCTGTAGGTCAAAGGTTAAGGTCACTGTTGCTATAAATAGATTTTGGTTTCTGTGCAATAACTTGAGTTTGATTTCGCATACGATGCTATAACTTCATATTTTGATTGCATGTGATGGATTCGATGGTTCACGCTAAAAACTAAAGTGTTAAAAACGACACTTGAAGTGCTGTATTTAACACTTACTAAGTGCTGAACTAGCACTTTGTTCAAGTGCAGATATCCCAGAACTTGACAGGTTTTGACAATAATACCACTTGACAAGTGTAATGTCGCGATACTTAAAAGGAAACAATGCAGATGACGTGGATCAGGCTCGAACTCTCGAGACTGATCCGCGTCATCTGCGTTGTGTCCTTTTAATTATGTACCCACCAAGCGCAAATCAAATTATGGACGATTCTGGAAGAATCACCAATGCTAGACACATGGGAAGTGTCATCCATTCAAGTTTCAGATGTCTGACGATTGTAATGTCTAAGTGCTTAAAGCATTGCCCATTTGAGTGTTAAAATCAAACCCTAAGAGTTAGAATGGGTTTAACACCTTGAAAGTGTCAGTTTTAACACTTTAGTTTTTAGTGTGTTGGGATTGCATTTGGGGGTCAATAGGTCAAATGTCAAAGTCACTGTTACTATAAATACTTTCATATTTGGTATACAACATCTCTAGGGGAGGGGTGGGGCAGATTTAAGTTTGTTCAAATCGGGTCCCTGGGTTAGTATTTGGGCTCTCTATTGGAGGCCAAAGTTTAACTTGGTGCAATTTGAGGAAATTTCTTTAAAAATATTCTTTTTGAGATCCACCAGTCAGACTCTTCTCATGTTTGGTATACAACATCTATATCGCGGTCAGATTCCAGTTTGTTCAAATCGAGTCGCTGGGTTAATATTTGGGCTCCCTGTGAGAGCCCAAATTTTAACTTTGTGCAATACGTGGACTATTCTTTAAAAATCTTCTCATATTTGGTATACGTCATACATCATCTCTAGGGGGTGGGGGTTGGGGAGGGAAGGCAGATTCAAGTCTGTTCAAATCTGGTTCTTCGGTTAATATTTTAACTTATTGCCATTTTAGGAAATTTCTTTAAAAATCTTCTTCTTCAGATCCACCAGTCAGAATCCTTTTACATTTGGAAAACATCATCTCTAGTGGGTTAGGTTCAAGTTTGTTCAAATCGGGTCCTTGGGTTGAAAATTTTGGGTTTGGTTCGGACTTAGAAATTTTGGACCAAAATTTTAAAAAAAATTGTTTTCGATTTTTTATGCATTTTGTTGAATTTTGAGACGAAAGAAAACAATTTTTAGCCTGAAAATTTGGGGTCCGGTTCAAACTTGGAAATTTTGGACCAAGATTTGGAGAAAAAAAATTAGTTTTTTTTATGCGTTTTTTTCAATTTTGGGATAAAAGAAACAATTTTAGCCTGAAAATTTTGGGTCTGCTTCAAACTCCCGAAATTTTGGACCAAAATTCGGGAATTTTTTTTTGGATTTTGCATGTGTTTTGTTCAAATTTGAGAAAGTTTTTTTGTTTTTTATAGCCTGAAAATTTTGGGTCCGGTTCCGACGTCGGATTTTTTTTTAATTGTTTTCAAAATTGAGTTCCTAGATGAATTAAGAGTGGTTGTATGTGAAAAATGTTTTTACCCTATGTCCTCCCCTCCCTTCATTATCGGGTGTGGGGGAGGGGCAGTAAGATGTAACAAAAAGTTTGGCTGCAAAATATATTTTGAAAGATTCAGTGATTTTATGCAACCCCCCAAAATAATACCCCTATGACCACCAACCCCACTCCCCATCCCCGGGAGTCAATTAAGTTGAGAAAAAATGCAATATGAAGGAATTTCTTTAAAAATCTTCTTCTCTAGAGTCATCAGTGAGAATCTTTTGATATTTGGTATTCAATATCAGATTCAAGTTTGCTTGAATTGTGTCCCAGGCAAATATTTTAGCTCCCTGTGAGAGCCTGAATTTTAACTTAGTGTAGTGCATTATGATGAAATTTCATTGAAAATCTCCAGATCCACCATCTGAATGTTTTTATATTTGGTATACAGCATGTGGGGGGGGGGGGGGGTGTTAGGTTGTGTTTGTAGGATTTAATTTTGTTTAACTTGGAACCCTGGGTTAATATTCATGCTCTATTTGATTGGGGGGCAGTGACATAACAACCCTTGGAAATTTGGCAGTGCTAATCTACAGCTGATAATAAAATTGGAAGCAGTAAGACCCAGGATAACAATCTTCTGACATGGAAACTAGAGTTATTTCATGACTTCATTCCTCTGTAGTGTTGATGAACCCTTGACTGACTGAATGTGATCCAAAATAGTTCTTTGACCACTTTGTCAGGTGAGCGATTAAGGAGTCAACATATTTGCAAAAATTGAAAAAAAGTTTTCTTCAGAACCGCTGATCAAAATCTTTTGATATTTGGTATACAACATCCATAGGACGGTCAAATACAAGTGTGTTCAAATCGAGCCCCTCGGTTTATATTTGGGCTCAACACAGGAGCCCAAATAATTAACTTAGGGCGCTATTGGGAATAAGCTTTAAAAATCTTCTTCTTCAGATCAAACAGTCAGATTCTTTTGATACTTGGTATACAACATCTCTATAGGGGTTAGATTGAAGTTGGTTCAGATTGAATTCCTGGATTAATATTTGGGCTTCCTATGGGAGCCTGAATATTAACTTGGTGCAATATGGGGAATAATCTTTAAAAATATTTTTCTTCAGATACACCCGTCAGATTCTTTTGATATTTGGTATGCAGCATCTCTCGGGGAGTTAGATTCAAGTTTGTTCAAATGGGATCTCTGGGTGAATATTTGGGCTCTTTATTGGAGCCCAAATTTTAACTTAGTACAATATGGGAAAATTTCATAAAAAAAAAATCTTTTTCAGACCCACTAGTGAGAATCCTTTCATTTTTAGTATGTGACATCTCTTGAGGTGTAAGATTTGAATTTGTTCAAATCGAGTCCCTTTCTTAATATTTGGGCTTCCTATGGGAGCCTGATTATTAACTTGGTGCAATGTGGGGGATATTCTTTAAAAATCTTCTTCTTCAGATCCACCAGTCAGATTATTTTGATATTTGGTATGCAGCAGCTTCAGGGAGGTTAGATTCAAATTTGTTCAAATGGGATCTCTGGATGAATATTTGGGCGCTTTATTGGACCCCAAATTTCAACTTAGTGCAATATGAGAAACTTTCTTAGAAAATCTTTTCCAGACCTACTAGTGAGAATCCTTTCATATTTGGTATGTGACATCTCTGGAGGTGTAAGATTCGAATTTGTTCAAATCGAGTCCCTGGGTTAATATTTGGGCTTCCTGTGGGAGCCAGAACATTAACTTGGTGCAATATGGGGAATAATCTTTAAAATTTTTCTTCTTCAGATCCACCAGTCATATTCTTTTGATATTTGGTATGCAGCATCTCGGGAGGGGGGGGGGGAGGGTAGATTCAAGTTTGTTCAAATGGAATCCCTGGATGATTAATTTGGGCTCTTTATTGCTTTATTGGAGCCCAAATTTTAACTTTGTGCAATATAAGAAAGTTCTTTAAAAATCTTCATTTTCAGACCACTAGTGAGAATCCTTTCATATTTGGTATGTGACATCTCTAGAGGTGTAAGGTTCAAAATTGTTCAAATCGAGTTCCTAGGTTAATATTTGGGTTCCCCAAGGGAGCCCAAATATTTACTTAGTGCAATATGGGGAATTATCGTTTAAAATCATCTTCAGATCCAGCAGTCAGTTTATTCTGATATTTGGTGTACAACACCTCTGGGAGGGTTAGATTGAAGGTTGTTCAAATCAGGCTTGGGGGAGCTTTACTAATCACTTTTCGTCTGTCATCTGTCCGTCTGTCCATCCGGAATTAAATTTGCGTTATCGACTTCTCCTCAGAAACCACTGGGCCAAATTGAACCAAATCTGGTGTGCTGTTCCTTATCATATGCTATATCAAGTTCGTTCAAATAAAGTTGCCTCGCTCTATGGGGAGGGGGGTGGTGGTGGAAAATGCTCCATTTTTTTTTTTTTGAAATCATCATGAATCAGTGGGTACACCGACTTGTTATTTGATTTGCAGCTTTCTCTTGAGGTACAGAACCAAAATTGTTCAAACATTGTTTGTGGTGTAATATAAAATTTGGTATACATCATTGTTGCGAGGGTCAGATTCAAGTTTATTCAAATTAAGTCCCTCTGGAAGCCCGAATTTTAACTTAGTGCAATATGGGGGATAATCTTTAAAATTTTTCTTCTTCAGATCCACCAGTCAGAATGCCTCCATATTTGGTATACACCATCTCTAGGGGCATCAGATACAGTTTTGTTCAAACTCGAGTCCCTGGAGCCCAAATTGTAACTTAGTCCAATAAAAGGAATAAGAGGAATAAAACTTTTCCCCAGAAATACTACTAAGAATCTTTTGATATATGATATACAAAATCCTTAGAGGGGTTGCATTCACATTTATTCAAGTCAAGTCGATTGGTTAATAATTGGGCTCTCTATGGGATCCCAAATGTTAGCTTAGTGCAATATTAGAAATAATCTTTAAAAATCTTCTTTAGATCCACCTGTCAGATACAGCATCTTTAGGGAAGTCAAGGCCGATTTAAGTTTCTTCAACCCAAATCTCTGTGCTAATACTTCGGCTCCCTGTTGAAGTCTGAATTTTATCTTAGTCAAAAAAGAGGAATATTCTTTAAAACTTTTCTTCTCCGGGAACACTAGTCAGAATCTTTTGATTTATGGTAAACAAAATCCTTAGTGGGGTTGGGTGCCAATTTGTTCAACTCGAGTCCATTGGCTAATAATTGGGCTCCTTCTGTGAGCCTGAACTAAGTGCATGCAATATGGGAAATAGTCTTTAAAAAGTGTCTTCTTTACATCCACTAGTCAGAATCTTTCATACTTGGTATATAGTATTCCTTAGGGAGGTCAGCTCTAAGTTTGTTCAAACCAAGTCCGTGGATTAATATTTGGGCTCCCTATATGAGGAATAATCTTTAAAACTCTTCTTCTCCAGAACCACTTTTCCATAATCGTTTGATATATGATATACAGAATCCTTGCAGGGGTCAGTATCAGGTTTGTTCAAATCAAGTAACATGGGAGTCCGAATTTCAACTTAATGCAAAGTTGTTGCGATTTTATGTGCAATTTGTCAAAAACAAATTAGGTACTTATTTTTTCATTACAATTTTAGCTCAATCAGGCTATGGAAACTACTAATTGGCTCATTTGTCATGAATGCTATACCGATATTACATTTGTTAACATAGATAACACTCTTATAATTTTGTTTAAGTTGAAAATCCTGCAACACTGGATTGTTCCTTTGGCTCTCTGAACATGTGAATTATTGGATCAAGTCCTGTGATTTTCTTGTTGATTACTTGGTCTCAGTTTGGTTTAATATAGTGTATTTTCATTAAATGATTGTTACTATCGTGTTCATCTGTGTGTGGCTTTTAATGAGACTTGTAAAATATTAGTTTATATGAAATGAACATTTTTGTATTCCCATTAAAAATTTAAATGTTAATCTGATTTCTTGTGATGAACCTCAATTTGGACATAAACAATGTATAATATTGGGTTTGAACTTCAATTCAATATTTGAATTTCAAGTTTTATTGCCCTACCTCAATGGCCATCCTATAGCTTGAGGAGCAGGTCAGTGAGTAGTATGCGACTCGGGTAACCCGAAGGCAATGGAGAATAGATAGAAGATCTGCTGTTAAAACCTTGGGTGGCAGAATAGATCGTAAACTAAATTCAATTTGATTCCAAATCTTTTCGTTGTCTGAGAATTAGTGTTCTAAGTGTCGTTTTTCATTTTCAAGAAAATGAGGGTCAAAGATTTGGGCATCTGGCATTTGTACATCCTTTAGCATCAGGCCAGAAAATAAGCAGTCTGACATTTGCAGAATGAGGTTCCCAGAGGGTGAATTTGATGATGCTAGCCCATACAGTAGGCCAATTTATCCTCTGGGTACCTCCTTCTGTTTAGGTTTGAGACCTGATTCAGATTGAGGTTCTTTAAGGGTAAATTTAGTGATGCTACCCTGCTGTGCAGGGTAGTATCACTAAATTCACCCTCTGGGGATCTCATTTTGCAGATGTCAGTCTTCTTATTTTCTGGTGTGTTTAGCATAGAATAATGAAATGGTCTATGCCATTTTATGTGTACATATTCTACGTTATTCTGAAATATTATTAAGATTGATCACCTTGTTGATGCCAAACGAGGATGATGATTTTGGAGATAAAACATTGTTCTTAACATATAGATATAATCAATCGCATACACTATTTTCTAAAAGAAAGAATATTACTATGACTGAGCAGGTATAACACAATTTCATCAAAGTACAGGGATATCAGACAAACGCTACCACTTTTTAACCCTTTCGCTGCTACAGGTCCATATTGAGTACGGAACCAACTCTTGATGGCCTGTGCGATAAGTTCGTACTCAGTACGGAGATACCACATATATGTACATGGAGTGGATATCATAGCTCGTTGTTAGTCTCAATAGAACGCATCTTATACGAAATGCAAGCGACAGACGATATGGCATTATCCATTTGATCTCAACCATTTTTCGCGTCTATGTAAATTCCGAAATACCCGAGGCAACAACGAACTCAATAGTCCAAACTTGTCCCAACAAATATAATTGTTTTTTGTTGTCCTGTGCCACACGGCGACAAAACAAAACAAAACAAAAATTATATAACGGCCTGTGGAGCAAAGTTTGGACTACATGGTCAGTCCATTAAATAGGAACTAAATTCAAGTCGACTAGACGTCTTTTCTTTTGAGATTTATGGAGTGTGGGGCTGGGTGTAGTTTTGGAAACATTGTTGAACTCAGTCAACGTTGTTCCAATATACAGTACGTGGAGAATGGATTGTAACAAAATCACCCGTAGAGTGGAGGTATCAACCAAAGTATCACTTTCAAATTCTGCACATGTGGACAAAAATCACAAACAATGTTTCAGCCAATGGACCTCCGGGTTTAACCCGGAGGTCCATTGGCTGGAACTTTGCTTGTGCCTGTTATGGTTTTCAACAAATCTGCAATTATTGCTTGGGTGGAATCGCCGCTCCAGGGGTAATTTAGTGATAATACACTATCCACGTACTGTATAATAACAGTTTTAAATTTACAAATACGTGAACGTTATCGGCGTTTTCATTTTTTTTTCACTTTAACCCCATTCCCTCTAATATATGTTTCAGCACAGGATATTACCAAATTGCACAGCAGCGAAATGGTTAACAATTGATCATTCAGTGCTTTGCATTCATCAGTCCTCCGGGTGGCATCTGTAAAGTATTTCAAATGATTAACATTACAGCTATAAAAGCACTTTTCAGTTTAAAAATCATACTATAACCTCAATTAAATTATACCATCTATGAGGTAATATAATTGGGGTTATAGTATCATTTACATGGCTTGTGGGAAATATATGTTTATCATATGACTCGTCCGTTTTGTTCACTTTTTTCAAATTTGATATTTTGTTTTCATATTAATCAGTGATAAATAAAGCCTTCCGTCAATTTCATTGGTCAGTTTTAAAACTAGACAATTTGATTGGCTGAACAAAATACAACTGGACCACATTTACATAATTTGCATAATTAGATTTGGGAGCTTTCATTGGTCAATTTCAAAACTAGACAATTTGATTGGCTAAACAATATACAACTGGGTCACATTTGCATAATTTCAGTAGGGAGAATTTACGCTATCTGTCCTATTTAGGGTGGGTTACATTGTATTAATCTTTTACCTACAAGAAAAACGCCATTCATTTTTTTATATTTTCACTTTTTGCTTCCAAAACATAGGTTATGACCCCTCATTGGAACGAGCTCGACAAGCTCGTTCCAATGAAGGGTTATAACCTATGTTTTGGAAGCAAAAAATGAAGAAATTTAGTTATACGAGGATGCTTTTTCCAAGTGCCGTCTGCAACTCAAGTTAAGTGATGGGTTAAAAGGTCATTCTAAGTAGCTAATTTGTGTGCGTGTGTGTGTGTCATATGATAAATAGAATACGAAATGAGTGTTTTTCTAGTATAATATTTATGAAACTCGTCCAAATTTTCCGTTTGGGCTCGCCATAGGCTCGCCCAACCGGAAAATTCTTAGACTCGTTTCATAAATATTATATGAGAAAACACTCATTCCATATCCTCTATATCTTAAGTTTTAAATTCTCTTCCAAAACAACACGGTTATAAATTGAAATTGAAAAAAATCAAATATTTTCCTTAGATTTGTTCTCTGATAGCCAGCCGATTAATTAGGGACTGGGTTTTGGGTATAACTCTATTTTCAGATGGTATTTAAGTTAATTTGTCTACTGGAAATGATCGACTAATATAGTTAAACTTTTGTCTGTGGGTTAGGGGTCATAACTCCTAATTCCAAATGACGCACAATGGAAAAACTCTCTTGAAATTGCTTGGTTGATTTGGCTCAAATTTCATGGGTGGAGTACATGCATCTAAGAAAGATGGGTTGGGTATGCAGCAACGCTTTTAAGTCTGGGCTCAGGAACCATACCACTATTTTGAGTTGATACTCACCTTTTCAATCTTGTCCCTTGAAATTGCTTGTCAAGATCAGAGTGACAAATAATACAGCCATCTTATCTTTCCATGCTGAAGCCGGTTATTACTACAGAGAACTTTCTAAGACCAGTCTCAAATTGAAAGTGAGTGTCTCCAAGATAGTCATGTTTCACCAAAAGACACTTAATGTTCAAAACTGGTCCAGGTCCACTGACCTTTTCCAGAGTTACAACCCTATTATAGTTCGACTGTGTAGATGTAATGATATAGTTATGACGTAAAATCAACACCCAATCCTCTTGTATGCAATTCTTGTTTTGGTCATCATTCAAATTATAAATGAGCGTACGATGGGTGGAACAAAAATCACTTCAAGATTTGCATAAAAAGTGTAAAGGCGTAATATTGCAATTCTGGTAAGATTTACACAACTTCCAGAAGTGGTGCATACATCCATATGCCGGAATCCTTTCTCTACCAGTCCCATTATTCACTTTCAATATGGTTATGGATCACCCACTGGCGGATGACTATATGAATGATAGCCTATCAGTAAAATAAGTTGTTTTCATGCTGACCACTGTGTGGACCCCGGGTGAGCATGATGGCACATGTTTATAGTTTTAGATTTGGGATAATTTCCAGCATGGAGTAAAGAATAGGGCCACGGTAGTCATTGCCTGAAGTATAGAGGTCTTCCAAAAGTGGGTAGAATAAAGAAAAAAAGCCATAGCCTTTACATAGCACTCGTCATGTCACGACATGATCATATCTGTTAAAAGTGGCAATAAAGCACAATTAACTAACTAACCAGTACTGTATGCCTAACGGTGCAATATTATGTAATATATATTTATGTGTCTGTCTAATACTGGATTTATATTTAAAATATACACATGTCTGCGTAATACTGAAAATATATACAATGTCTGCCAAAAGATTACAACGTATGGTAAAAAAATTAAGCAGACCTAAAAATTTGTATATTTCTTATTACTGAGTTTGTGTTAAAAAGGCTTTAAACAGTGGCTAATGACAGTGTCTGAAACCAAATTAGCCAAAAGGTGTTATAAAATTGGACAGTTTTAAGGCTTTGTGTATATGTCTGCCTAATGATGGTTTTTGGGGTATGTCTGCCTAAGATAGAAAGTAGCCTTATATATATATATATATATATATATATATATATATATATATATATATATATATAAAACGCCATAATTGTCCATAATTTACAATTAAAAACGGTGAACAACGTGTAATGCGGAACATATCTTTACTTGTTGCCACCCAAGGAAGACATGCATCGGCGATTTTATAGACGGGTTCGTGATTAGGAGCTAGGCAGCCATTTGCCAAATAATAAATCGATCTGTAAGACGTACGCGTATCACGATCAATTTTATAATTCCCATTCAACAATTAGGATCAGCGTGACGCTAAATTTTACGTTCCCATGACGCGATACACATTGGTACGGCACTTAACGTAACGGAATAAGTATTAGTCAAAAATGAAAGCCGCTTAGAAGGAAGTAAACTTCCGAGCATGACGGCAATTTGACGAAGTTATATATATATGTATATATATATATATATATATAACACCATGGAATATTTGATTAGTATTTCACTCAGTGGAGCCAAAGAGAGTAATCTGCCGACGGGAGCGGTAACATCAGGGAATATTTGATTATTGTCTACCGTCAAAACTGTTACCTGAGAGAGTATTTGTTTAGTGTCTGCCGACGGAAAGGTTTCATTAGGAATTATTACACCACGGTGTATTTTATTAGTGTCTGTCGACGGACCGGTCTCAACAGGAATTATTCGATTAGTTTCTATTAATAGAGCGATTACACCACGGAGTATTTTATTAGTGTCTACCGACGGAGCGATTACACCACGGAGTATTTTATTAGTGTCTACCGACGGAGAGGTTTCATTAGGTATTATTACACCACGGAGTATTTTATTAGTGTCTACCGACGGAGCGATTACACCACGGAGTATTTTATTAGTGTCTACCGACGGAGAGGTTTCATTAGGTACTATTACACCACGGAGTATTTTATTAGTGTCTACCGACGGAGAGGTTTCATTAGGTATTATTACACCACGGAGTATTTTATTAGTGTCTACCGACGGAGCGATTACACCGCGGAGTATTTTATTAGTGTCTACCGACGGAGAGGTTTCATTAGGTATTATTACACCACGGAGTATTTTATTAGTGTCTACCGACGGAGCGATTACACCACGGAGTATTTTATTAGTGTCTACCGACGGAGCGATTACACCACGGAGTATTTTATTAGTGTCTACCGACGGAGAGGTTTCATTAGGTATTATTACACCGCGGAGTATTTTATTAGTGTCTACCGACGGAGAGGTTTCATTGGGTATTATTACACCACGGAGTATTTTATTAGTGTCTACCGACGGAGAGGTTTCATTAGGTATTATTACACCACGGAGTATTTTATTAGTGTCTACCGACGGAGAGGTTTCATTAGGTATTATTACACCACGGAGTATTTTATTAGTGTCTACCGACGGAGAGGTTTCATTAGGTATTATTACACCACGGAGTATTTTATTAGTGTCTACCGACGGAGAGGTTTCATTAGGTATTATTACACCGCGGAGTATTTTATTAGTGTCTACCGACGGAGAGGTTTCATTAGGTATTATTACACCACGGAGTATTTTATTAGTGTCTACCGACGGAGAGGTTTCATTAGGTATTATTACACCACGGAGTATTTTATTAGTGTCTACCGACGGAGAGGTTTCATTAGGTATTATTACACCACGGAGTATTTTATTAGTGTCTACCGACGGAGAGGTTTCATTAGGTATTATTACACCACGGAGTATTTTATTAGTGTCTACCGACGGAGAGGTTTCATTAGGTATTATTACACCGCGGAGTATTTTATTAGTGTCTACCGACGGAGAGGTTTCATTAGGTATTATTACACCGCGGAGTATTTTATTAGTGTCTACCGACGGAGAGGTTTCATTAGGTATTATTACACCACGGAGTATTTTATTAGTGTCTACCGACGGAGAGGTTTCATTAGGTATTATTACACCACGGAGTATTTTATTAGTGTCTACCGACGGAGAGGTTTCATTAGGTATTATTACACCACGGAGTATTTTATTAGTGTCTACCGACGGAGAGGTTTCATTAGGTATTATTACACCACGGAGTATTTTATTAGTGTCTACCGACGGAGAGGTTTCATTAGGTATTATTACACCACGGAGTATTTTATTAGTGTCTACCGACGGAGAGGTTTCATTAGGTATTATTACACCGCGGAGTATTTTATTAGTGTCTACCGACGGAGAGGTTTCATTAGGTATTATTACACCGCGGAGTATTTTATTAGTGTCTACCGACGGAGAGGTTTCATTAGGTATTATTACACCACGGAGTATTTTATTAGTGTCTACCGACGGAGAGGTTTCATTAGGTATTATTACACCACGGAGTATTTTATTAGTGTCTACCGACGGAGAGGTTTCATTAGGTATTATTACACCACGGAGTATTTTATTAGTGTCTACCGACGGAGAGGTTTCATTGGGTATTATTACACCACGGAGTATTTTATTAGTGTCTACCGACGGAGAGGTTTCATTAGGTATTATTACACCACGGAGTATTTTATTAGTGTCTACAGACGGAGAGGTTTCATTGGGTATTATTACACCACGGAGTATTTTATTAGTGTCTACCGACGGAGAGGTTTCATTAGGTATTATTACACCGCGGAGTATTTTATTAGTGTCTACCGACGGAGAGGTTTCATTAGGTATTATTACACCACGGAGTATTTTATTAGTGTCTACCGACGGAGCGATTACACCACGGAGTATTTTATTAGTGTCTACCGACGGAGAGGTTTCATTAGGTATTATTACACCGCGGAGTATTTCATTAGTGTCTACCGACGGAGAGGTTTCATTAGGTATTATTACACCACGGAGTATTTTATTAGTGTCTACCGACGGAGCGATTACACCGCGGAGTATTTTATTAGTGTCTACCGACGGAGAGGTTTTATTAGGTATTATTACACCGCGGAGTATTTTATTAGTGTCTACCGACGGAGAGGTTTCATTAGGTATTATTACACCACGGAGTATTTTATTAGTGTCTACCGACGGAGCGATTACACCACGGAGTATTTTATTAGTGTCTACCGACGGAGAGGTTTTATTAGGTATTATTACACCGCGGAGTATTTTATTAGTGTCTACCGACGGAGAGGTTTCATTGGGTATTATTACACCACGGAGTATTTTATTAGTGTCTACCGACGGAGAGGTTTCATTAGGTATTATTACACCACGGAGTATTTTATTAGTGTCTACCGACGGAGAGGTTTCATTAGGTATTATTACACCACGGAGTATTTTATTAGTGTCTACCGACGGAGAGGTTTCATTAGGTATTATTACACCACGGAGTATTTTATTAGTGTCTACCGACGGAGAGGTTTCATTGGGTATTATTACACCACGGAGTATTTTATTAGTGTCTACCGACGGAGAGGTTTCATTAGGTATTATTACACCACGGAGTATTTTATTAGTGTCTACCGACGGAGAGGTTTCATTAGGTATTATTACACCACGGAGTATTTTATTAGTGTCTACCGACGGAGAGGTTTCATTAGGTATTATTACACCACGGAGTATTTTATTAGTGTCTACCGACGGAGCGATTACACCACGGAGTATTTTATTAGTGTCTACCGACGGAGAGGTTTCATTAGGTATTATTACACCACGGAGTATTTTATTAGTGTCTACCGACGGAGAGGTTTCATTAGGTATTATTACACCACGGAGTATTTTATTAGTGTCTACCGACGGAGCGATTACACCGCGGAGTATTTTATTAGTGTCTACCGACGGAGAGGTTTCATTAGGTATTATTACACCACGGAGTATTTTATTAGTGTCTACCGACGGAGCGATTACACCGCGGAGTATTTTATTAGTGTCTACCGACGGAGAGGTTTCATTAGGTATTATTACACCACGGAGTATTTTATTAGTGTCTACCGACGGAGAGGTTTCATTGGGTATTATTACACCACGGAGTATTTTATTAGTGTCTACCGACGGAGAGGTTTCATTGGGTATTATTACACCGCGGAGTATTTTATTAGTGTCTACCGACGGAGAGGTTTCATTAGGTATTATTACACCGCGGAGTATTTTATTAGTGTCTACCGACGGAGAGGTTTCATTAGGTATTATTACACCACGGAGTATTTTATTAGTGTCTACCGACGGAGAGGTTTCATTAGGTATTATTACACCACGGAGTATTTTATTAGTGTCTACCGACGGAGAGGTTTCATTAGGTATTATTACACCACGGAGTATTTTATTAGTGTCTACCGACGGAGAGGTTTCATTAGGTATTATTACACCACGGAGTATTTTATTAGTGTCTACCGACGGAGAGGTTTCATTAGGTATTATTACACCACGGAGTATTTTATTAGTGTCTACCGACGGAGAGGTTTCATTGGGTATTATTACACCGCGGAGTATTTTATTAGTGTCTACCGACGGAGAGGTTTCATTAGGTATTATTACACCACGGAGTATTTTATTAGTGTCTACCGACGGAGAGGTTTCATTGGGTATTATTACACCGCGGAGTATTTTATTAGTGTCTACCGACGGAGAGGTTTCATTAGGTATTATTACACCGCGGAGTATTTTATTAGTGTCTACCGACGGAGAGGTTTCATTGGGTATTATTACACCGCGGAGTATTTTATTAGTGTCTACCGACGGAGAGGTTTCATTAGGTATTATTACACCGCGGAGTATTTTATTAGTGTCTACCGATGGAGAGGTTTCATTGGGTATTATTACACCGCGGAGTATTTTATTAGTGTCTACCGACGGAGAGGTTTCATTAGGTATTATTACACCACGGAATATTTTATTAGTGTCTACCGACGGAGCGATTACACTGCGGAGTATTTTATTAGTGTCTACCGACGGAGAGGTTTCATTAGGTATTATTACACCGCGGAGTATTTTATTAGTGTCTACCGACGGAGAGGTTTCATTAGGTATTATTACACCACGGAGTATTTTATTAGTGTCTACCGACGGAGCGATTACACCGCGGAGTATTTTATTAGTGTCTACCGACGGAGAGGTTTTATTAGGTATTATTACACCACGGAGTATTTTATTAGTGTCTACCGACGGAGAGGTTTCATTAGGTATTATTACACCACGGAGTATTTTATTAGTGTCTACCGACGGAGCGATTACACCGCGGAGTATTTTATTAGTGTCTACCGACGAAGAGGTTTCATTAGGTATTATTACACCGCGGAGTATTTTATTAGTGTCTACCGACGGAGAGGTTTTATTAGGTATTATTACACCACGGAGTATTTTATTAGTGTCTACCGACGGAGAGGTTTTATTAGGTATTATTACACCGCGGAGTATTTTATTAGTGTCTACCGACGGAGAGGTTTCATTAGGTATTATTACACCGCGGAGTATTTTATTAGTGTCTACCGACGGAGAGGTTTCATTAGGTATTATTACACCACGGAGTATTTTATTAGTGTCTACCGACGGAGAGGTTTCATTAGGTATTATTACACCGCGGAGTATTTTATTAGTGTCTACCGACGGAGAGGTTTCATTAGGTATTATTACACCGCGGAGTATTTTATTAGTGTCTACCGACGGAGAGGTTTCATTGGGTATTATTACACCGCGGAGTATTTTATTAGTGTCTACCGACGGAGAGGTTTCATTAGGTATTATTACACCACGGAGTATTTTATTAGTGTCTACCGACGGAGCGATTACACTGCGGAGTATTTTATTAGTGTCTACCGACGGAGAGGTTTCATTAGGTATTATTACACCGCGGAGTATTTTATTAGTGTCTACCGACGGAGAGGTTTCATTAGGTATTATTACACCACGGAGTATTTTATTAGTGTCTACCGACGGAGCGATTACACCGCGGAGTATTTTATTAGTGTCTACCGACGGAGAGGTTTTATTAGGTATTATTACACCACGGAGTATTTTATTAGTGTCTACCGACGGAGAGGTTTCATTAGGTATTATTACACCACGGAGTATTTTATTAGTGTCTACCGACGGAGCGATTACACCGCGGAGTATTTTATTAGTGTCTACCGACGAAGAGGTTTCATTAGGTATTATTACACCGCGGAGTATTTTATTAGTGTCTACCGACGGAGAGGTTTTATTAGGTATTATTACACCACGGAGTATTTTATTAGTGTCTACCGACGGAGAGGTTTTATTAGGTATTATTACACCGCGGAGTATTTTATTAGTGTCTACCGACGGAGAGGTTTCATTAGGTATTATTACACCGCGGAGTATTTTATTAGTGTCTACCGACGGAGAGGTTTCATTAGGTATTATTACACCACGGAGTATTTTATTAGTGTCTACCGACGGAGCAATTACACCGCGGAGTATTTTATTAGTGTCTACCGACGGAGCGATTACACCGCGGAGTATTTTATTAGTGTCTACCGACGGAGCGATTACACCGCGGAGTATTTTATTAGTGTCTACCGACGGAGCGATTACACCGCGGAGTATTTTATTAGTGTCTACCGATGGAGAGGTTTCATTGGGTATTATTACACCGCGGAGTATTTTATTAGTGTCTACCGACGGAGAGGTTTTATTAGGTATTATTACACCACGGAGTATTTTATTAGTGTCTACCGACGGAGAGGTTTTATTAGGTATTATTACACCGCGGAGTATTTTATTAGTGTCTACCGACGGAGAGGTTTCATTAGGTATTATTACACCGCGGAGTATTTTATTAGTGTCTACCGACGGAGAGGTTTCATTAGGTATTATTACACCACGGAGTATTTTATTAGTGTCTACCGACGGAGCAATTACACCGCGGAGTATTTTATTAGTGTCTACCGACGGAGCGATTACACCGCGGAGTATTTTATTAGTGTCTACCGATGGAGCGATTACACCGCGGAGTATTTTATTAGTGTCTACCGACGGAGTGATTACACCGCGGAGTATTTTATTAGTGTCTACCGATGGAGAGGTTTCATTGGGTATTATTACACCGCGGAGTATTTTATTAGTGTCTACCGACGGAGAGGTTTCATTAGGTATTATTACACCACGGAGTATTTTATTAGTGTCTACCGACGGAGAGGTTTCATTAGGTATTATTACACCACGGAGTATTTTATTAGTGTCTACCGACGGAGAGGTTTCATTAGGTATTATTACACCACGGATTTTATTAGTGTCTACCGACGGAGAGGTTTCATTAGGTTTTATTACACCGCGGAGTATTTTATTAGTGTCTACCGACGGAGAGGTTTCATTAGGTATTATTACACCGCGGAGTATTTTATTAGTGTCTACCGACGGAGAGGTTTCATTAGGTATTATTACACTGCGGAGTATTTTATTAGTGTCTACCGACGGAGAGGTTTCATTAGGTATTATTACACCACGGAGTATTTTATTAGTGTCTACCGACGGAGCGATTACACCGCGGAGTATTTTATTAGTGTCTACCGACGGAGAGGTTTCATTAGGTATTATTACACCGCGGAGTATTTTATTAGTGTCTACCGACGGAGAGGTTTCATTAGGTATTATTACACCATGGAGTATTTTATTACTGTCTACCGATGGAGCGATTACACCACGGAGTATTTTATTAGTGTCTACCGACGGAGAGGTTTCATTAGGTATTATTACACCACGGAGTATTTTATTAGTGTCTACCGACGGAGAGGTTTCATTAGGTATTATTACACCACGGAGTATTTTATTAGTGTCTACCAACGGAGAGGTTTCATTAGGTATTATTACACCACGGAGTATTTTATTAGTGTCTACCGACGGAGCGATTACACCGCGGAGTATTTTATTAGTGTCTACCGACGGAGAGGTTTCATTAGGTATTATTACACCGTGGAGTATTTTATTAGTGTCTACCGACGGAGAGGTTTCATTAGGTATTATTACACCACGGAGTATTTTATTAGTGTCTACCGACGGAGAGGTTTTATTAGGTATTATTACACCACGGAGTATTTTATTAGTGTCTACCAACGGAGCGATTACACCGCGGAGTATTTTATTAGTGTCTACCGACGGAGCGATTACACCGCGGAGTATTTTATTAGTGTCTACCGACGGAGCGATTACACCGCGGAGTATTTTATTAGTGTCTACCGACGGAGCGATTACACCGCGGAGCATTTTATTAGTGTCTACCGACGGAGAGGTTTCATTGGGTATTATTACACCGCGGAGTATTTTATTAGTGTCTACCGACGGAGAGGTTTCATTAGGTATTATTACACCACGGAGTATTTTATTAGTGTCTACCGACGGAGAGGTTTCATTAGGTATTATTACACCACGGAGTATTTTATTAGTGTCTACCGACGGAGAGGTTTCATTAGGTATTATTACACCACGGAGTATTTTATTAGTGTCTACCGACGGAGAGGTTTCATTAGGTATTATTACACCGCGGAGTATTTTATTAGTGTCTACCGACGGAGAGGTTTCATTAGGTATTATTACACCGCGGAGTATTTTATTAGTGTCTACCGACGGAGAGGTTTCATTAGGTATTATTACACCGCGGAGTATTTTATTAGTGTCTACCGACGGAGAGGTTTCATTAGGTATTATTACACCACGGAGTATTTTATTAGTGTCTACCGACGGAGAGGTTTCATTAGGTATTATTACACCACGGAGTATTTTATTAGTGTCTAACGACGGAGAGGTTTCATTAGGTATTATTACACCACGGAGTATTTTATTAGTGTCTACCGACGGAGAGGTTTCATTAGGTATTATTACACCACGGAGTATTTTATTAGTGTCTACCGACGGAGAGGTTTCATTAGGTATTATTACACCATGGAGTATTTTATTAGTGTCTACCGACGGAGAGGTTTCATTAGGTATTATTACACCGCGGAGTATTTTATTAGTGTCTACCGACGGAGAGGTTTCATTAGGTATTATTACACCGCGGAGTATTTTATTAGTGTCTACCGACGGAGAGGTTTCATTAGGTATTATTACACCACGGAGTATTTTATTAGTGTCTACCGACGGAGAGGTTTTATTAGGTATTATTACACGGCGGAGTATTTTATTAGTGTCTACCGATGGAGAGGTTTCATTAGGTATTATTACACCGCGGAGTATTTTATTAGTGTCTACCGACGGAGAGGTTTTATTAGGTATTATTACACCACGGAGTATTTTATTAGTGTCTACCGACGGAGCGATTACACCGCGGAGTATTTTATTAGTGTCTACCGACGGAGCGATTACACCGCGGAGTATTTTATTAGTGTCTACCGACGGAGCGATTACACCACGGAGTATTTTATTAGTGTCTACCGACGGAGAGGTTTCATTAGGTATTATTACACCACGGAGTATTTTATTAGTGTCTACCGACGGAGAGGTTTCATTAGGTATTATTACACCACGGAGTATTTTATTAGTGTCTACCGACGGAGAGGTTTCATTAGGTATTATTACACCGCGGAGTATTTTATTAGTGTCTACCGACGGAGAGGTTTCATTAGGTATTATTACACCACGGAGTATTTTATTAGTGTCTACCAACGGAGCGATTACACCGCGGAGTATTTTATTAGTGTCTACCGACGGAGAGGTTTCATTAGGTATTATTACACCACGGAGTATTTTATTAGTGTCTACCGACGGAGCGATTACACCGCGGAGTATTTTATTAGTGTCTACCGACGGAGAGGTTTCATTAGGTATTATTACACCACGGAGTATTTTATTAGTGTCTACCGACGGAGAGGTTTCATTGGGTATTATTACACCACGGAGTATTTTATTAGTGTCTACCGACGGAGCGATTACACCGCGGAGTATTTTATTAGTGTCTACCGACGGAGAGGTTTCATTAGGTATTATTACACCACGGAGTATTTTATTAGTGTCTACCGACGGAGCGATTACACTGCGGAGTATTTTATTAGTGTCTACCGACGGAGAGATTACACCGCGGAGTATTTTATTAGTGTCTACCGACGGAGAGGTTTCATTGGGTATTATTACACCACGGAGTATTTTATTAGTGTCTACCGACGGAGCGATTACACCGCGGAGTATTTTATTAGTGTCTACCGACGGAGAGGTTTCATTAGGTATTATTACACCACGGAGTATTTTATTAGTGTCTACCGACGGAGAGGTTTTATTAGGTATTATTACACCACGGAGTATTTTATTAGTGTCTACCGACGGAGAGGTTTCATTAGGTATTATTACACCACGGAGTATTTTATTAGTGTCTACCGACGGAGCGATTACACCACGGAGTATTTTATTAGTGTCTACCGACGGAGAGGTTTCATTAGGTATTATTACACTGCGGAGTATTTTATTAGTGTCTACCGACGGAGAGATTACACCGCGGAGTATTTTATTAGTGTCTACCGACGGAGAGGTTTCATTGGGTATTATTACACCACGGAGTATTTTATTAGTGTCTACCGACGGAGCGATTACACCGCGGAGTATTTTATTAGTGTCTACCGACGGAGAGGTTTCATTAGGTATTATTACACCACGGAGTATTTTATTAGTGTCTACCGACGGAGAGGTTTTATTAGGTATTATTACACCACGGAGTATTTTATTAGTGTCTACCGACGGATCGCTTATACCACAGTGTATTTGTTTAGTGTCCACCGATGGAGCAGGTAACACCATGGAATATTTGATTAGTACCTGGCGATGGATCGATTACACCACGGCGTATTTTAGGGTCTACCGAGTAACACTATGGAGTGTTTGATTACTGTCTGGCGACGGACCGGTTATACCACGAATATTTGATTAGTGTCTGGCGATGGATCAGTTACATCACAGAACGTTTGATTAGTGTCTGCCGACGGACCTGTTACACCACGGTGTATTTGATTAGTGTCTACCGATGGAACGGGTAACACCATGGAATATTTGATTAGTGCCTGGCGATGGATCGATTACACCACGGCGTATTTTAGGGTTTACCGATGGAGCGGGTAACACTATGGAGTGTTTGATTACTGTCTGGCGACGGACCGGTTATACCACGAATATTTCATTAGTGTCTTGCGATGGATCAGTCACACCACACAGCGTTTGATTAGTGTCTGCCGACGGACCTGTTACACCACGGTGTATTTGATTAGTGTCTGCCGACGGACCTGTTATACCACGGAGTATCTGATTAGTGTCTGGTGACGGACCTGTTATACCACGGAGTATTTGATTAGTGTCTGCCGACGGACCTGTTACATCACGGAGTATTTGTTAAGTGTCTGCCGGCGGATCAGTTACACCACGGAGTATTTGTTTAGTGTCTGGTGACGGACAGGTTACACCACAAAGTATTTGATTAGTGTTTGCCAACGGACCTGTTACACCACGGAGTATCTGATTAGTGTCTCCCGACGGACCTGTTATACCACGGAGCATTTGATTAGTGTCTGGTGACGGAACTGTTATACCACGGAGTATTTGATTAGTGTCTGCCGACGGACCTGTTACAACACGGAGTATTTGATTAGTGTTTGGTGACGAACCGTTTAGTGTCTGTCTACGGACTGGATAACACTGCAGAGTATTTGTTTAGTGTCTGCCGATGGACCGGTTATACCACGAAGTACATGATTTGTGTCTGGTGACGGACCGGTTACACCACGGAGTATTTGTTTGGGGTCTACAGACGGACTGGATACATCACCGAGTATTTGATTGGTGTCTGGTGACGGGCAGGTTACACCACGGAGTATTTGCCTAGGGTCCACCGACAGACTGTTACACCACGAAGTATTTGATTAGTGTCTGATGGTGGACCGGTAACTCCACAGAGTATTTGATTAGAATCTGCTGACGGATTGCTTACACCACGGAGTATTTGATTATTGTCTCCCGACGGACCGCTTACACCATGTAGTATTTGATAAGTTCAGGGTGATGGGCCGAGTATACCAAAGAGTATTTGATTAATGTATAATGATGGATCGGTTACACTGCAGAATATTCGGTTAGTGTCTACCAAAGAACCTGTTTCACCACAAAGTATATGATTAGTGTCTGGCGATGGATCGATTACACCACAGCGTATTTGTTTAGTGTGTACCGATGGAGCTGGTAACACCATGGAGTATTTGATTACTGTCTGGCGACGGACCGGTTATACCCCGAATATCTGATTAGTGTCTGCCGACGGACCGATCACACCACGGAGTATTAGATTAGTTTCTTAAGATTGAGCGGTTACATCACGGTGTGGTTGTTTAGTGTCTGGTGGCAGACCGGACACACCATGGAGTATTTGATTAGTGTGTGGTGACAGACTGGGTAACACCATGGAGGTTTGTTTAGTGTCTGATGACGGACCAGTCACACCACGGAGTATTTGATTAGTGCCTGGCGATGGACCAGCTACATCCTGGAGTATTGGATTAGTGTCTGGTGACAGAGCGGTTACAACACGGACTATTTGTTTAGTGTCTAATGATGAACAAGTTACACCACAGAGTATTGATTAGTGTCTTCAGACGGGCCGGTTATACCACAGAGTATTTGATTAGTGTCATCCGATGGGCCGGTTATACCACAGAGTATTTTATTGGTGTCTTCCGACGGTCGGTTATACCACAGAATATTTGATTGGTGACTTCCGACAGGCCGGTTATACCACAGAGTATTTGATTAGTGTCTACCACCAGACTGGGTAACACCACGGAGTATTTGATTAGTGTCTACCAGCGGACTGGCTACATCATGGAGTATTTGATTAGTGTTTACCAACGGACAGGTTGCATCACGGAGTATTTGATTAGTGCCTAATTATGGACCGGTTACACCATGAAGTATTTGTGTAGAATCTACTGATGGACCGGTTACACCACGGAGTATTTTCTTAGTGTCTACCGACGGACGGTTGCACCATGGAGTATTTGCTTAGTGTCTACTAAAGGACTGTTTACCCCACCTGGGTATTTGATTAGTGTCTGGTGACGGTCCGGCTACACCATGGGGTATTTGATTAGTGTCCTGGCGACGAACCGCTACATCAGGGAGTACTTGATTAGTGTCTACCAACGGACCGGCTACATCGGGGAGTATTTGATTAGTGTCTACCGATGGGCTGGTTACATTAGGGAGTATTTGATTAGTGAAGAATGTTCGATTATTTAGAGACGACGGCCTGGGTACATCTGCGAGTATTCGATTTGTGACTACCAAGGGATTGTTAATCAAAGAATGTTCGATTATTTAGAGACGGCGGCCTGGTTACATCAGTGAGTATTTGTGACTACCAAGGGATATAAATCAAAGAGTATTCGATTAATGTCTGCGATGGACCGTTTTCTTCACAGCATATTCGATTAGTGTCTGTCCTGTCGGTCCAGTCACATCAGGTGGTATTCAATTAGTGTCTGTTGATGGACGGGCGGTTTATCAGGCAGTATTTGATTAGTATCTGCCGGCCGATCAGTCACATCAGGAAGTATTCAATTAGTGTCTGTTGATAGACGGTTTATCAGGGAATATTTGTTTAGTATCTGTGGGCCGACCGGTCACATTATGGAGTATTCAGTTATGTTTACCGACAGTCCAGTAACATCAGGCATTATTATTCAATAAGTGTCTATCGATGGACAGTTTATCAGGGAGTATTTGATTATTAACTGCCGGCTGACCAGCCATATCAAGGAGTATTCATTTAGTGTCTTCCGACAGACAGTTTATCGGTGAGTATTGGATTAATGTCTGACGAGGGGTCGACTACACCAGGTCCAGAGAGTATTTGATTAGTTCCTGCCAACGGAACGGTTATTTTAGGAAGTATTCAATTAGTGTCCATCGAGGAATGGTTAACAACAACAGTATTCGATTGGTGTCTGTCGAAGGATGGTTACCATGGAGTATTCAATGAGTGTCTTTCGACGGAAAGTTTCATTCGGGGTATATCCCATTAGTATCTGCTTTACGTCCAGTTACTTCAAGGTGTATTCGTTTAGTTGGTTTTGGTTTAAGCATGTTTTATTTGCCATAAGTTTGCAAAAAGGATTGGAGTACAAGTTATACAACTTATGTTAACTCCTCTCCATAAATACAACAGAAAAACAATACATAGATGCGGCTACAAGATATATAGATTGGTTCACAAATGAACAGGGATTTACACTATTTACAACTGAAATGTATGTTGTTAAAACAGGCAGCCAAGTAAAACGGTCTGGACTTAGGGAATGCATAGGGCTGGACACTGAAGCTGTTGACTTTCTCAACAATAGCTCTTGGATGGGAAGTTCAAGGATGAGAGATATATGACGTTTATAAAACGTTTCATCTAGTGCGGGAAAGAGGCTAGTCCGAGAATATAATGACTCAATTAAAGCGGCCCTTAGCTAGGATGAACGTTTGGGTTTCCAGAAAGATAAATTCGTTTTATTTTGTTGTCAGTGTGGGCTTATCGTACAAGAGGTCGGTTTCGGATGATGTATCAAAATCTCGAAGAGAATCGAGTAGTGTATTCCCGGGGTCAGAGTATCGAAGGAATACCGGGAGATAGTGATGAGCATTTTCACAGGGATTACCACACATACACTAGTGTATTACAGAACAGCCGCAGGTAATGTATCATAGAACAACTACATATAATTATCATAGAGCGACCACGGATAATATATCAGAGAACAGCCCAAGATAATGTATATTAGAACAGCTCCAGATAATGTATCACAGAACAGCTCCAGGTAAAGTATCATGGACCAGCTCCAGATAATGTATCATAGAACAGCTCCAGATAATATATCACACAACAGCTCCAGATAATGTATCAAAGAACAGCCCGAGATAATTGTATCACAGAACAGCTCCAGATAATGTATCATAGAACAGCTCAAGATAATATATCATAGAACAGCTACAGATAATATATCATAGAACAGCCCGAGATAATATATCATAGAACAGCTCCAGATAATGTATCATAGAACAGCTCAAGATAATGTATCATAGAACAGCTCCAGATAATATATCATAGAACAGCTCCAGATAATTATCATAGAGCAACCACAGATAACATATCATAGAACAGCCCGAGATAATTATCATAGAACAGCTCGAGATAATGTATCATAAAACAGCTCCGAGTCATGTATCATAGAACAGCTCCAGATAATATATCATAGAACAGCTCCAGATAATGTATCATAGAACAGCCCGAGATGATGTATCATAGAACAGCTCCAGATAATGTATCACAGAACAGCCCGAGATAATGTATCGTAGAACAGCTCTAGATAATATATCGTAGAGCAACTACAGATAATTATCATAGAACAGCCCGAGATAATATATCATAGAACTGCCCGAGATAATGTATCATAGAACAGCTCCAGATAATGTATTATAGAACAGCCCGAGATAATGTATCATAGAACAGCTCCAGATAATGTATCATAGAACAGCTCCAGATAATGTATGATAGAACAGCTCCAGATAATATATCATAGAACAGCTCCAGATAATGTATCATAGAACAGCCCGAGATAATGTATCATAGAACAGCTCCAGATAATATATCATAGAACAACTACAGGTAATTATTATAGAGCAACCACAGATAATATATCATAGAACAGCCCGAGATAATGTATCATAGAACAACACCAGATATATTATTATAGAAAAACCAGAGATAATATATCATAGAACAACACAAGATAATGTATTATAGAAAAACCAGAGATAATATATCACAGAACAACACCAGATAATGTATCAAAGAACAGATCAAGATAATGTATCATAGAACAGTTCCAGATAATGTATCATAGAACAGCTCAAGATAATGTATCATAGAACAGCTCCAGGTAATTTATCATAGAAAAGCCAGAGATAATGTATCATGGAATAGCCAAAGATAATGTATCATAGATCAGCTCAAGATAATGTATCATAGAACAGCTGCAGATAATGTATCATCGAACAACTCCAGGTAACATATAATAGAACTGCTCCAGATAATGTATCATAGAACAGCTTCAGGTATGTATCATAGAACAGCTCTAGATAATGTATCATAGAACAGCTCCAGGTATGTATCACAGAACAGCTTCAGATATGTATCATAGAACAGCACTAGATAATGTATCATAGAACAGCTCTAGATAATGTATTATAGAACAGCTTCAGGTATGTATCATAGAACAGCTCCAGGTAATGTATCATAGAACAGCTCCAGGTATGTATCATAGAACAGCTCCAGGTAATGTATCATAGAACAGCTCTAGATAATGTATCATAGAACAGCTCCAGGTATGTGTCATAGAACAGCTCTAGATAATGTATCATAGAACAGCTCCAGGTATGTATCATAGAACAGCTCTGGGTAATGTATCATAGAACAGCTCCAGGTATGTATCATAGAACAGCTCCAGGTAATGTATCATAGAACATCTCCAGATAATGTATCATAGAACAGCTCCGGGTAATGTATCATAGAACAGCTCCAGGTATGTATCATAGAACAGCTCCAGGTAATGTATCATAGAACAACTCCAGATAATTATCATAGAGCAACCACAGATAATATATCATAGAACAGCCCGTAATAATGTATCATATAACAACTCCAGGTATGTATCATATAACAGTTCTAGATAATGTATCATAAAACAGCCCCAGGTATGTATCATAGAACAGCTCCAGGTAATGTATCATAGAACAGCTCCATGTATGTATCATAGAACAGCTCCAGGTAATGTATCATAGAACATCTCCAGAAAATGTATCATAGAACAGCTCCAGGAATGTATCATAGAACAGCTCCAGGTAATATATCATAGAACAACCCCAGATAATTATCATAGAGCAACCACAGATAATATATCATAGAACTGCCCGAGATAATGTATCATAGAACAACTCCAGGTATGTATCATATAACAGTTCTAGATAATGTATCATAAAACAGCTCCAGGTATGTATCATAGAACAGCTCCAGGTAATGTTTCATAGAACAGCTCCATGTATGTATCATAGAACAGCTCCAGGTAATGTATCACAGAACATCTCCAGATAATGTATCATAGAACAGCTCCAGGTATGTATCATAGAACAGCTCCAGATAATATATCATAGAAAAACTCCAGATAATTATCATAGAGCAACCACAGATAATATATCATAGAACTGCCCGAGATAATGTATTATAGAACAACCCCTAGATAATGTATCATAGAACATCCAGAGAAACTACACCATGGAACAGCCCACGATAATGTTTTATAGAACAGCCCCATATAATGTATCATTGAACAGTCCCATATAGTGTGCATTAGTGTCAGCCCCAGATAATGTATAATAGAACAGCACCCGATTATGTATCATAGAACAGCCCGAGATAATATATCATAGAAGAGACCGATGTAATATATCACAGAACAACCCCAGATAGTGTATCATAGAACAACCCGACATATTATATCATAGAACAGCCCAAGATAATGCATCACAGAACAGCCCGAGACATAGTTTCATAGAACACCCCGAGATATTCTGTCAGTCAACAGCCCGAGATAATATATCATAGAAAAGCCCCACGAAATGTTTAATAGGACAGTCCGATAAAATATATCATAGAACAGCTCCAGATAATGCACCACAAAACAGAACAACCCTATAATAGGACAGTCCGTGATACTGTGTAAGAGAACAGCCTCGGATAATGTATCATACAGCAACCCGAGATAACGTATCATGGAACAGCCACAGATAATGTATCGAGATAATGTATCACAGAACAGCCCGAGATATAGTTTCATAGAACAGCCCGAGATATTCTGTCAGTCAACAGCCCTAGATAATATATCATAGAAAAGCCCCACGAAATGTTTAATAGGACGTCCAATAAAATATATCATAGAACAGCTCCAGATAATGCATCACAAAACAGAACAACCCTGTATAATAGGACAGTCCGTGATACTGTGTCATAGAACAGCCTCAGATAATGTATAATACAACAACCCGAGATAATGTATCATGGAACAGCCACAGATAATGTATCGAGATAGTGTATCACAGAACAGCCTGAGATCATGTATCACGGAACAGCCCACGGTAGTGTATCAAGGACACTATAGATTCGGCTACGGTACTGTAGAACAACCCCTGATATTACCTCATATAACATGCCCAGATAAGGTCCCATACAACAAGTCCAAATAACGCTCATACAATGACCACAGCAAAAGTCTCAGGAAACCGTAGGCCTACTAAGGCACTGTAGAACCATCCAAAGTTACCATCGAAAATAATGACCCAATAAATATAATATTAAACCACCCAATTCCAGAATCCTCCACTGAGGGCGTCTGGTATATCCCAGGATCATCTATAACCTACGAATCATTGAACTACCGACACAAGTGTATCATAGAATGGTCCACAACTAGTCTATCTATTTCTTTATTAGTTTATTATGATTTAACGACACCCTTGACAGCCAGGGTCATGTTGTGTCAGACGGTTTTATGGGTGGGGGAAGCTGGAGTACCCGGACAGAACAGCCGAGCACCGGCGATCAACTGCCAGACTCCCCAACGTACTAACTCCACATAAGCAGAGTTAGCATCGGTTGAAGACATGTGCACCATCGGCGTGCATTACGCCTAAGTACACAGCGTTACAGTGCCCCCACGTGGGCAATACAACTTGTCTATCAGATATTCGGCTGATGCAAAAGTGTCCTACAACCCCATATCACTTGACGAATCATTCATAAATCACAAATTACTTTGAAGTAAACCCCAAACTAACACCCAGACAACCACCATAAGCTACCGCCTTATGGAACCAACCCCAACACTGAATATTTTCGATCTTTGCCTGTATATATGTTTTTTACTACACCTATACTTGAAGATGTCTAAGCACGCTTTCCTGAAAGAAGGATTCATAATACTGTATATAACAGGGTTAGAGCAGGTATTAATACAAAATGTTTTCTGGCAGAATTCTATAACGACATCCACTGTTGCGTTTTGTTTTCTGTATTCGTCAATATGCATGAAGGAATTTACTACGTCAAAAGCCAGAACAGGTAGAAAACTTATAGCACACACTACACTGATGACCAGAAACATGACAGTCAGTTTAACTGTTCGAATTTTTACACCGCTTACGACTCTCAGTTCTCGAGACGCCCTTCTTGGGCCTGCTGCATTTGTATCTAGTTGAGATGGCATTGAACTGGATAATTCTCGTGATATTCCTTCTGCATTCTCCGTGAATCCTTCGTTGCAATGCGAAAATTGAGCATTAGTGATTTTTTTCCGTCGTTGACGTACGATTATCGCGATTCTGATGTAGAAGTATGCATACAAGGTAAAGTATACAAAAAAGTTCAAAAGAAAAAAAGCACCAAAGATTGTCGGAAAAGATGTATTCAAAACTCTGTCATCTACTGCGCAATCGGATCCGTTAAATGGCGTACCATAACTACTTAAATCTTCTGTGTGGTAACCATACATAAATATCATTGGTAAACTAATTAATACTACATAAGTAATACAACCAGCTAGCACATATCTCGTCTTTCTCATTCCCAATGGATTTAAGGGATCAGAAATCTTTTTAAAGCGTTCGAACGCTATAGCACAAATAGTTATCGCTGAGCCAGCAACTAAAGTTGCACCAGTAAATCGAAATATTTTACAAGGTATAAACATGACATCGCCATACATGTATGGATACCATAAGTCAACAATTTCAAAAGGAATTTGTGTAGCTCCTGTCAACATGTCAAACACCGACAACACAAGGATAAGCAAATTCGTAGGCGTCCGTTTAAATCGAGTATAATACACACAAAAAACTAATAAATTCCCGAATATTCCGGCAATCATAGCGACGAACAAGAAACTGATAACTGGGTACATGCGACGTGCTTGTTGGTCATTTATTTCCTGTAAAGTAATGTTATGCACATTGGCTTCGCCACTAGTGGTCGTTACTCTAAAGTCTGCCATGGCCAGCTAACGTACTCTGTAAACAGAAGAAAAAAATAACTCAGTATTGCGTACATAATTTATTTATTTATTGGTGTTTAACGACACTTTCAACAGCCAGGGTCAACTCGTGCCGGGCAGTTGTACGGGCAGAGGAACCTGGGGTATCCGGAGAGAAACACCGAGCAACGGCGAGCAGCTGTCAGAATCCTCAACATGCTAACTCCGCGCAAGCAAGGTTGGTTGAAGACAGGTGCACCATCGACTTGGATTACGTCTTAGTACACCGCGCCAACCCCCCACACCCCCCACCCCACACACACACGTGGGTAATCGGGGTTAAGTGTCTTCCCAAGGAGAGTTACCTCTGGCGAGTATCGAACCGTGAACCTCTTGGTTTGAAGTGTAATAAGCCACCACGCTCCCTGTTACGTGAAGTGTAATACCGTAACAACTAAGCTACCACGCCCCCTGTTACGTGAAGTGTAATGCCGTAACCACTAAGCTACCACGCTCTGCCACGCTCCCTGTTACGTGAAGTGTAATGCCGTAACCACTAAGCCACCACGCTCCCTGTTATGTGAAGTGTAATGCCGTAAACACTTAGCTACCACGCTCCCTGTTACGTGAAGTGTAATACCGTAACCACTAAGCTACCACGCTCCCTGTTACGTGAAGTGTAATACCGTAACCACTAAGCTACCACGCTCCCTGTTACGTACAGAAAGTTCATGCATGCACAGGACGTCACGATAGGTAAAGGCGATCGTCAATACGGCAAGAATGCCAGTGCGCAAGAATACAAGTGTTCCATTGGACGAAAAGTAACAGGCGTGTAATAAATTATCATGCAGATGACTTAGTACACACAGGGGTGTCGCGAGTACGACCTATAGGAGACGGAGTACACACAGGGGTGTCGCGAGTACGACCTATAGGAGACGGAGTACACACAGGGGTGTCGCGAGTACGACCTATAGGAGACGGAGTACACACAGGGGTGTCGCGAGTACGACCTATAGGAGACGGAGTACACACAGGGGTGTCGCGAGTACGACCTATAGGAGACGGAGTACACACAGGGGTGTCGCGAGTACGACCTATAGGAGACGGAGTACACACAGGGGTGTCGCGAGTACGACCTATAGGAGACGGAGTACACACAGGGGTGTCGCGAGTACGACCTATAGGAGACGGAGTACACACAGGGGTGTCGCGAGTACGACCTATAGGAGACGGAGTACATACAGGGGTGTCGCGGGTACGACCTATAGGAGACGGAGTACACACAGGGGTGTCGCGAGTACGACCTATAGGAGACGGAGTACATACAGGGGTGTCACGGGTACGACTTATAGGAGACGGAGTACACACAGGGGTGTCGCGAGTACGACCTATAGGAGACGGAGTACACACAGGGGTGTCGCGGGTACGACCTATAGGAGACGGAGTACACACAGGGGTGTCGTAAGTACGACCTATAGGAGACGGAGTACACACAGAGGTGTCGCGAGTACGACCTATAGGAGACGGAGTACACACAGGGGTGTCACGGGTACGACCTATAGGAGACGGAGTACACACATGGGTGTCGTGAGTACGACCTATATGAGACGGAGTACACACAGGGGTGTCGCGAGTACGACCTATAGGAGACGGAGTACACACAGGGGTGTCGCGGGTACGACCTATAGGAGACGGAGTACACACATGGGTGTCGCGGGTACGACCTATAGGAGACGGAGTACACACAGGGGTGTCACGAGTACTAGTGTAAACATTTTTAAATCCTATTGTAATACTGACATTCCAACTCTACCACCAAGGCATGCCTCCGTCAACTCTGTATTTTGTATTACAATTCTAACTGACTTCACTGAGGGCATCCTTTGTTCGTGTAGTTGAACATTACGTCGCGTGATAACCATAAGGTTCTATCTTCCAGTGGAAGATAGAACCTTATGCTTTTCACGAGACGATTAGTCAGTTGGGCTTATAGATGAAAACACACCCGCTTATTCTGCCAAAATGGCATTTCTGGTGACAACAGCAAAATAAAGGCAAACATTTCCAAGCTTCAGTTTTTTATTTAAACCGTACCGTGGCACACACAATCATTCAAATCATCGTATGCATTTATTGGGAATCGTCAATTCACACCTCAATAATTGTATTATATTATATTATATTATATCTGATAGCCATAGAGTATAACACCCACTGTATATACTTGAAGTATACACAACGGGTGTTGTATATAATTATAATTTATGTGAACAACCTTTGACCTCGTTCGATTCTATTTTCATTCATTCATAAATTTCATAATGCAGGTTTGAATTCTTCGTTGAAGGAGCAAGTAATATTTTATCGAAATAATATCCAATTTTTTCTATAAGTTTAACCCTTTACCCAACGTAACCGCCAAAACCGGCCAGCGCTATTCTCAAAAATCGCCAATTAATTTTCATTATTTTTTTCATTTTTTGTCTCAAAAACATAGGTTATGACCCCTCGTTGGAACGAGCTCGTTCCAACGAGGGGTCATAATCTATGTTTTTGAGACAAAAATTGAAAAAAATTAGTTATTCAAGAATTTTTTTAGCAAGTGTCGTCTGCTTTTCAGGTTAGGTAAAGGGTTAAACATTATGTTTATTTAGCAGAAATAAAGAAATAATTACAATCTACTTCGTTCAAAACTTCATGTAAACTACATAATGTTTTGAACGAAGTAGTTTGTAATTATTTACATTGTACTGTAGAAATTCTCAGACTACAGTGTCAATAATATGTAGGGTACTATTTATAGTTACAGCTACGTCCACGGTCAAAGTACTGCCCTAATAGTAATACATACATACAAACAAACATACATACTTACAAGTTCGTCTGCTACCTGAAAAAAAAAACGTTTTGAACAAATGGTAAACAAAAACAAAAGTAGACCATAATTAATGGAAATTGGAAGCTTCTCGAATTTGAATGTACATTATTCCAACATACTGTCTGAAAACGGTAGAAAATTAACCTTCCCTTCAGCTTCAAGTTCGATTTCTTCGACAATAACATCACCAATTCAGCAGACAAAGTGTCATAATTATACCACACCAGCAGCAGCAGTACCATTAAACATTCTGCATCAGGAAGAAATGACAATGTCAACGAACAATGTTCTACAATTATGTTACGGAGCAACATTAAATGTACGGTACAAAATATGCACTTACAGGGCCCGTTCACAGAAAATCCTGTAATGACACTATCAAGAAAACGTAAATTGAACTGAGTTAAAACTATTCCAATATTGTCCGATTCCTTTTGAAAAAGTTACTAAGTAATCCACTTTTCACTGATTTCAGGCAAATGTTATATGTTAACTTTTTTGTTTGAGTGTACTGACAAATCCTTGAAAGTGTAAATCAATCGCCATCGTCGATTTTGTGGTGTAAGGGAGGCAACTATGTTTGTCTCGTCCCACTTGCATTTGTCTCATTTTCTACGGAGGCCCGTGGGAATCAGGATATAACCATAAAAACCAATATACATATAATGGGGCTTTTTTATATCTGGTTTATACAACTCGTTGAAATATATTTAATATTTTCTCGGCAGAGCCTCGAAAATATTAATTATATTTCAACTTGTTGTATAAACCAGAATTATAAAAAACGGTATATGTATATTGTCTATATATTATATAATATTATTATATTCTTATATTATATATAATATAAAAATATAATATAATATAATTATATTATATTATAGTATATTATATTTTTATATTATATATAATATAATAATATTGTATTATATATAATATAAAATATAACATAATAAAATGTAATATAGTTATATTATATGTTACATTATATTATATTGTATTACGTTATATAATATATTATATTATTATATATAATACAACTATATATAATATTATATTATTATATTACTATATTATTATATATAATATAATATAATATATTATTTATAATATAAAAAATATAATGTAATGTAATATATAATTATATTATATATTACATTAGCTTATATTTTATTACATTACGTCATATTATATGTATGCATTTACAGCAATCATCAATTCACAGCTCAATAATTATATATTAGATTATAATATATTATTATATTATACTTTTATATTATATGTATGTATTTATGGCAATCTTCAATTCTCAAATCAAGAATTATATTATATTACATATTATATTATGTATTATATATTACATATTATATTATATTGTATTGTATTATGTCACATTATATTATATTATAATTATATTATATATATTTTTATTATATTATATTAGATTATATTTTTCATAATATCTTTTTCTCAAATGCCGTAATCCATTTCTCAATCTGGAGTAAGGAACATAAAAACTATATTGTCTATATATTATATCACACTCAGTCAGGTGAGAGATTTATGCAGGCAAGATGTTAAATCATTCAGCCCATTGTGCCTCTTTTTGTGAATTTTGCACTTCAGTTTTAAATTCTATGTCAGACAGAAGAAGCCATGCAAGCCGTAGAGGTCCAATCCGTCATAAACTGGGAAACTAATTTTGTATTCCATCGTTTTATTCATGCGCCGCCCATTGTTAAAATAAACTGACGGAAAAAAGAAACGCAAGTTCAGTTTTGGTAATATAATATTTTTATCCGTAGACCAAATGTAGTAAAATTTGACACATAGCTACTTCAGTGTACTGTCTAAAGAGTCTTTGGTTAAAATTCAGTGAACCGTGACCACGTGTGACGCTACATGGTTTCAACACATTTTTCAACAAAGCATGCATCCGGGCACTCCCATGTGTTTGAAAACCGTACCAAATCGAAGTTTTGACCAGTGCACATCGATTGCACAACATTTCATTTCAACTCGATTGAAAAGCAAAATGCCGCGAATGACCGAAGTTGATAGGGGAATGTCCGATGTTAATAAGGGAAGGGCTATTGCTCTAATTATGCAGGGCAAATCACAACGTCTCATCGCCCAGCAATTTGTGGTCCGTGAGTCAACGATAGATAGTTTAGTTGAACGTCTCAGAGCCACGGGAAGATTAGCTGACTGTCCCAGGAGCGGACGTCCGCGCGTCACGTCGTCACGTCTAGAGGACACATACGTCTCTCACACTTCCATAACCGATTTCAGACAGCGACGAAGACGGCGAGTCAGGTTAAAGGCACTTATAATCGTCGAGAGTATCCAAGAACGGTAAGAAATCGGTTGAGGGAGGAGTTCAGTTTAAGGCTACGACGCCCCTACGTTGGTTCGTAACTTACATCCAGGCGATGTCAACGTCAATTGCAATGGCAGCGGGCACATTCACCAAATCGGGTTTATTGGCCCACTGAGACGTGTATTATTCACTGACGAGTCTCGGTTCACGCTTTACAGGTCAGATTGACGACAACGTTACTATCGACGTCGAGTTGAGCGATATTTGTGCGTTAAGGAAAACGATAGATTCGGGGTAGGGTCTGTTATGGTTTGGTGGGATTTCTCATGGAGTGAAAACACCTCTTGACCATCCAGGTCAATCTTAAAGCCGTAACATATCGGGATCAGGTCCACATGCCTCACGTTCTTACACTTATCCGTGCGCATAACCGTGCGTTGCAGCAGGATAATGCGAGGCCGCCCATTGCTAGGGTTTGTCGTGACTTCCTCAACCAAAACAACGCCTCAGTTCCCGATTGGCCACCGTACATTCCAGATTTGTCCCCGATCGAGCATTTGTGGGACGATCTGGACAGGAGGATCAAGAAGCGCGTCAGCGTCCCAAACAACGTCGTTCAGCTCAGTCAGGCCCTTCTTCAGGAGTGGAATAACTGAACAGCATCTTGTCCGACTAAACGTTTTCAACTTTTTCTGCGACTTCTCCCAGTTATCATGAACAACCCAAGAACACCCAATGATCGTGTAATACACCGCTGTAAAGCTTCTTCATTCCCCTTTCCACTGACACCGGCTACTGCTGGATACGCATTGTGAATCAAATTTAAGGGGGGGGGGGGAGGGGGATAACGAAGATGAGTGCTATCGTTTTCGAAAAGCGCGTTGGTTACCTTGTTAACATTTGTATACCATTATGGGGGCACGTTAGCATCGATTCAAAAATTCTATCAAATATCTTTTTTTTTCTTTCGATTTCACAGCTTGTGCCGAATACCTGTGATTGTATTCGGGTGCTGTAATGGGTCCATGGGATCTATGTATAGCTCAAGCTTTGTTTTCAAACCCCGCAAAAAGGTACGGTAACAAACTTTTCACTGTTTCCAAATGGAAAGGCCAGTTACCTCCCCTTGTCGGCCGAACGTATAACATCATGATGAATACTGTCTTTAGAAAGGCATCCAGTCATTTGATGGTTCAACGTTTCTCTGCTCTATCATCTGACATTCATTGGAATCTTTTTAGAGAGATAGAGAGAGAGAGAGAGAGAGAGAGAGAGAGAGAGAGAGAGAGAGAGAGAGAGAGAAGAGAGAGAGAGAGAGAGAGAGAGAGAGAGAGAGAGAGAATACTCTATTTGCAGCACATGTATTTACATAAGACTAAGTTCTACAAGAATGTACTAATCATTTTTATGAAGTATTTATAAATTATAAGAAGATATTCAGCATACATGTTCTACAGGTAATGGCCTAGCCAGATTGACTGTCTTCCTGTCATTCCCTGTGGTATGTTTGTGGATTGCATTGGTGGATACAAGTAAGTATAAGAAATTGGTATTGATGAACGACTTATATGCACGTTGGTGATGAGGGCGTGACGAGGTAGAATGGACGTTTCACACTTGTGTTATCGATAATGGATGAAAACATAATATATATATATATATCGTCCTTCCACCCAGCATCGACCACAAAAGTGCATGTATATGAATACATACATAGACACACATATACATATATATGTGCATATGTACGAGAGCGCACAAGTGGGCAAGTATATATATGTAATGGCCTATGGTCTCACCTATTAAACACAGGAATATCAATTAATGGAAGATCCGTGTAGATGCAAATGCTTGAATTTAATTCATGTACATATACACACACATGTAACCGTGCTCACATACACACAATGCATTAGCATCGAGGTATACGGAAAGAACCTATATGTGGGGCTCCACAAAGTAGGATGTGGTTTAGTAATGGCGATTACAGTCCTTGCAGTTAGTATCATTACAGTTTACTTCACTGGGATATTCTTCCAATATTTGTCTTATTATAATTTTTTTAAATTCATTTCTGCTTGATATATTAGTTATACGTTTGTCCATACTGTTCCATGTTTTGGGAAAGAGGCTAAAGATTTATTTCTTGTGTTCTTTACTTGGAGGCCACCAGACTGTCTAGTGGCTAGTCCTGGCGTGGCCCTTTCACTGAAATAGTGATCGAATGCTGCCGGAAGGTGCTTGTGTTTCCAGTCGTGTACGAATAGCATAATATGCAGGATGTGGAGGTCCTTGAGTTTTAGAATTTTATCTTTTCGAAATAAAGGATCGGTATGGGTCCTGTATTTTTTGTTGTTTATAATACGGAGTGCAAGTTTCTGCAAGAGGAATAATTTATTGATCGCTTTTGAGTGCCCCCATATCTGTATTCCGTATAGGAAATAACTATGTACAAGGGCATATTATAGGGAAAGTAAGGCGCGGTGGGGCAATACGTTTTTAACTCTGCTAATTACATTAAGAGATCTGGAAACTTTAGAGCAGAGTATTGAAATTTGTAATTTGTAGGTCAGTTTGTCGTCGATATGTATTCCAAGAAATTTTACTGCGTTCTCATTTTCTGTTGATCCCACCCTTCCTACTTGGTCGTTATTAAGGAAAATTCTTAAGTTGATACTTTTTACGTAGTGGAGGATTAATCAATATAAACTTACTTTTGTTTGCATTTGACTTTATTTTGTTTGTGGAGCACCAATTGTGGACGTTCTCTAGGTCGGCGTTAATTGTTTCAGACAGACCATCCACGTCATGTCCTGATGAGTACACTGTCGTATCATCAGCAAATGACAATAAATTAAGGGTAGTTGAGTTGGATATACCATTCATTAATATATAATAAGAACAGTATTGGGCCTAAAATCGAGCCTTGTGGGACGCCACAACTAATAGAGGTTGGGTTTGATTTATATCCTGAGTAGTGTACGAACTGTGTTCGCTCGCTGAGGTAGTCACGGAACCAACATATTGCTGAGACCCCTGATGCCGTAGTGGTCCAATTTTAGCAGGAGGATTTCGTGATTGATTATATCGAACGCTTTGGATAAGTCGAGGAAGACGGCCAAGGTACTGTCTTTAGTTGTTTTATTCTTTTCGTATGATATGTGTTCAAGCATTTTCAGAATGGGCTGAATGGTTGAGTGGCCTTTCCTAAAGCCAAATTGTTTGGAATATAAGATCTTATTACTTTCTACAAAATATATAAGCCTTTTTAACATAATTTTTTTCCAAAATGTTTGAAAATACGGGAAGTAAACTGATGGGCCTATAATTGTTTAGTATGTGCCTGTCGCCTGATTTAAAGATTGAAATTGAAAGGGTTATTTCTTTAGCAACATGTTTTAAAAGAAATATAGATATCTCGTCACAATCCTTGCTCTGTTTGGGCTTTAAACCTTTAATTATATCTATTACGTCGTCTGGACATGTCGGGAATATGAAAAAGCTATTCTCGAAATTTCCTTTTAAATAATCCGTGTAGATCGTGGAAGTGTCAGGTATTTCCGCGCTAGTTAATCGTCCTACACTGGAAAAAAAGTTATTAAATTATGCAGCTATATCTTGAGGGTGGGGGTCTTCCGTGTTGTTAGTTTTGATGTACGTTACTGAATGGAGGTTTGTATTAGATTTCTGAATAGCCTCGTTTAGTATTTGCCAGGTTTTTGGAAACTCTGATTGATCACATACTCACAAACTGTTTAGACGAAAACATTAAAACCGGGATAATAATAACGGACCTGGCTGATCACTTTGCAACATTTTATCTTGAAATTGGCGTTAAACACCAAAAATCCAGGAGTCCATCACCCACCAAAAACTTCTCCCCATCAAATATAAACAGATTCAAAGCTACACTAGCACGATATAGCCTTAGACAACAACCTGACTTCGTATCACCGGAAGATGCATATAATGCTTACATAGATTTCTTCAGGGAATCATTCCAATCACATTTCCCTTTGGAAAAGACAAATGTCTCAAGGACGTTTGTCAAACAGCAACCCTGGATGACAAACGGACTTTTAAAATCCTCTCGTATAAAGCTAGAACTACATAAAAAGCAGCTCAGACAACCAACAGTTGAGAACGTCACATGCTACAAAACATATGTCCATAACTTCAATAGGACCAAACGTAGACGTGAGGCCGATTATTATAACGCCATCTTGGAGAAAAATAAGAATAATATGAAAAAAACTAGCAAATACCTTCTACAAGCATTACACAATCATTACACAATGATATTGTTGTATTCACAAAATCTAATACATGTTTCTACAACCTACATACACCACAGTCTCAACATGCGTGTTTGATGACAAACATCCTCACTCTGTTACAAAAGTGGTTGTTACCTTTCCTCCTGTTCATAGTCTCCCCACTTCAAATCGTGTTTGTGGATTGCATTCAAATCTTACTTAATCTGACTTGTATGTGTATATTGACTCCTGCTGTAGCTTTTATTATTGTCATCTTTATTTAGAGACCAATGCGAATTTAAACTTTATAAGTAGATATAACAGACTGATGAGTGATGCGACCAATGATGACACAGACTGTGCTATCACGGCAATTGAATGCCAAATGAGTTTTGTAAAACGTTTGCTGGTTATGTGATAACTCAGTCAATATTTTTCATCAACTGCAGAAGGCTCAATGCCCACTGGGACGCATTAATAGATCTGGTCAGTAACGTTCAAAAAGCCCAAAATCTATTTGACTTGATATGATTTGACAGAGGTATAGAAACTGAATGATAAGATATCTTATACCCTCCCTAGCTATCAAAGCCTGCTCAGTAATACTCGGACTGACGATGAAGGGGTGGGGTGGGTCGTTTCATTAAAATTGGGATCACAAAAAAACTTCGCACAGATCTGCCCATATTTATACCGCACGTCTGTGTAACGTTATTCGTAGAATTTCCCCAGAAACATAAACGCACTATAATAGTAGGGGTAGTATACAGACCCAACACCGCTCCCAATGCTGATATCAATCGTTTTTTATCCTCCATTAATGATGTTACTGACCAGATTTGTCGCGAAAACAAAAAATGCTTCCTTATTGGAGACTTTAATATCGATCTCTTGAAAATCTCCCTGCACCCACAAACTAACGAATATATAGACACAATACTTAGCCACGGTTTCATCCCTACTATAACGAAACCAACTAGGAGTACGAATGGATGGGAAGACGTGACGAGCGAAAGAGAGTTAGAGAGAGGGCGAAAGGAAGAGAAGGAAAGAGAGAGGGGAAGGGAGGGAATATATACTCAGTTATTAACATTATATTACTAAGAGTAGAAAAGTGAAGGAGGAGATGTAAGGGGCAGTGGCAGAAAATATAGTACTGGAGGCAGAGGAGTGAAGGAGAGTAAGAGAGATAATATATTCTTAGATAAAAATGTTGTATTTTTGGGAAAGGGAGACGATGGAGAAATATAGAGAGAGACAGAGTGAAAAAATGGGAGTGAAAGAAACAGGAAGAGACAGACAGAGAGAGAGGAGGAGGAGAGAAAAGGAGAAAGGGAGAACGCAAAATACTGCTAATACGAAGAGGGAGAAAGAGACCGAGGTAACCCTTTACCCAACGTAACGGCCAAAACCGGCCAGCGCTATTCTCAAAAATCGCCAATTAATTTTCAAAATATTTTATTTTCATTTTTTGTCTCAAAAACATAGGTTATGATCCCTCGTTGGAACGAGCTCGTCGAGCTCGTTCCAACGAGGGGTCATAACCTATGTTTTTGAGACAAAAAATGAAAAAAATTAGTTATTCAAGAATTTTTTTTGCAAGTGTCGTCTGCTTTTCATGTTAGGTAAAGGGTTAAACCCAATGATCGAGAATCCCAGGTGAAAGAGAGACCGGGTTAAACCCAGTGAGTGAAAATCCTAGGCAAATGGAAGATGGTGAGAGGGCAAAATGGAAGGGCAAGAGAGTGAGAGAAGAGAGGGGGGGAGAAAGGGGGAGAAAGGGATGTTGGGAAGGTGGGAAAAGGAAGTAATGAGGTAGAGGTACATACGTAATATAAACATGAGTGTATTTATAATTACAGATAAGCAAAAACATGCAAACAAAATAATTCGAATGTAAATGTAACAATATAACACAAGTATTTAATCGTTTGAGCGCTCAAGACCGATTTTTCGGTACAGGGAAAAATGTTGACCTCATTTTTGTCTCATTGCAGGAGGTCTACATACTGGTCGTCAACGATAAAATAATAACAGCAGTGTGCAGCCGACCGATTGCACACTGCAGCTATTATGTTATTTACTCTTTGTATTAATACTGGACCGCCCCATGTCACTGTAAGTGAACACAAGGACGTTACCGTTCCAGGGAACGACTATTCAAGAACAGATCATAACATATTATTTAGTGGAACCATTGTTAATTGGGCACACACATGTCGCATGTCAGTGATGGTTCCCATTGTTTAGTGTCGATCCGCGTCGTTGGCACTTGTTGCTGCTTCTCAGCAGCCATGATGCTGACCGGTCGTTGACACATCGGGTAATTCTATAAAATTTCTTGACTGCCTCTCAACAGCTCTGACTCAGATCGGATGTGATCCCTGGAGCGAGTCAGGAGAGAGCGAGAAAAAGAGATATGGAAAGTGAGAGGGAAACCGAGTTAAATCCAGTGAATGAAAATGCAAGGTGAATGGGAGATGACGAAGGGTGAGATAGAGAGAGAGAGAGAGAGACAGACAGACAGACAGACAGACAGACAGACAGACAGACAGACAGACAGACAGACAGACAGACAGACAGACAGACAGACAGACAGACAGACAGACAGACAGACAGACAGACAGACAGACAGACAGACAGACAGAGGGGGGGGGGGAGAATGAGGAGGTAGAGGTACATTCTTAATATAAACATGAGTATAATGTAACGGTAAAGCTGTGGGTCAGACCTAGCATGAATAACAATGGATAGTTGCCACTCACGCCACGACTGTCCACCAGGCCCACCAGTTACTTAGATAAACATTTACAGAACATTCTAAATTTACAGCGCTGGATACAAGTAAATATTTGCAGACAGCACAAATTTGAACCTATCAAGGGAGATAACCAAGCAGTGTTTGACATAAAAGGGAAAATGTAAAGATTCAAGGAACAGTGCTGGTTTAAGGCTCATCTCCAGCAAACGAAAAGAGGAATAAATTTACTTTTAACAATTTCTCTCACAATGATTGAATATAATATGAAAGGGTCAGGCCAGGGAATATTCTGACAAATAGAACTAAAGAGCTATCAAAATTACAATCAACCTCAGCATGACCACATGTGCACCTATGATCATCCTGAGACCAAGTGTCAACTTGATCAATAAGGGCCTTCTCTTGCTTTCAACTAAACCCCACTAACATAAACATTGTCAGGATGGCAACACCAGTAGACTGAGTCTACAATAAATTAGTTAAACGAATTATTTAAAAGTAATGGAATTTATTCTATTTAACTTTCAACGTAGTTACAAAAATAGATATATCAAAATAGTTGCTTAGGTATTTACCTTTCCTCATTCATACCACACAAGACAAAACACAAAACAGGACATAGGACATGAAACATAACGCGACCAGAAAGGAAAATGAGACATATAGATGAAATGGATGATGTATTCCATAAAAGATGAAGATGATTGGATGATGGCTGATAGGTTTCAACCCAAGGAAGAGCGAATTAACGGCTCTCATCCTTTAGCTGATGCCTATCAGCGCATGAATAGTCCTTAACTACCAATTCCACCAAAACCAGCATGCAGAGTTTGCAAGGCTATGCATGAGGCCTCCGACTCCCAGTGTTTCTCTATACTCCACTGATGAGGCGGAAAAAATATACCGAAGCCCACATGTATATTTAAAATGAACCAAAGCTCATGTGGGCAGGTAGCTAGGCTGCTCACAAGGCCTCCGACTCCCTAGGTAATATTCCACTTGAGAGACGGGAAAACGAAGAAACGAAACAGAGCGACAGCTCTAAAAGACTGTCCCATGATCGATTTTTCACAATGGGAGTGAATTACTCCCATCATGAGGAATCGAGCATTGGGAACTACGAAAGTGTGCACAGTGGTTTAGCCACACCCAAAACATCACTATGCACCCACCAGACGTGAAGGCACAACCTAACTTTAAACGAAAACGGTCCAGGCAAACCTGAAGTAATTATTAGGATAAGGTGCCTCTCTAATCACTGCTAATCAGAGTGTACATCAGCGAAAAGGACAGTAAAATACTGTTCCCTTCGCTGATATGCACCATGACAAACAGTGATTCGGCTACTACAAAATTTCCACGGCGAATCCCAAAACGGATAAATTCCAAAAACCTTAACATAAAATAAGATTTTCATCAACAAGGCAAACTCAGGATTGCTATTTTAACCCCCATCTGATTAACTTATGGCTACTCTCAGCCTTGTTTACCTAAAATGCCACTTTACATACATGTAATTTAACATAATTCATTTACTTGACTTAACGCCACGATCAACATTAATGACTAGACCATCTGATCCTTCAGTGTATTGCGCCACGACAGGAGGACCCTTGGTAGGGATCATCCCCTCGTGGAGCAACACCCCGAATAACCAAATTGAGAAACTAATACACAAAATTTTGAGAGTGGCAGCCACCTATTTTATAAAAAGGCGGTACTTAAAGACAAACCTGTATTAACCCTTATAACATTTTACCAAAGTCTTATTTAAAGTCACGACTTAAAAATTACAAAGGTTAGCGAAACGAGCCTGTAACACATGTTCTGCACCACCGCAGCTCTAGGTGCAACACACCGCCAGATGGATACCCAATGGAGGTCCATCAGATGCTGTATCGCACACAGAACTAAAGTGAGAACAAATGGCAGAGCAAAGTGTCAACCTTAAACAATTAATAAAAAAAATAACTTTAAAAAATGGTTTTAAATCAGTTCCATAGATGCCAAAACTGCACTAGCTTTGCGCCAGTATCTATTACATATATAAAACTTTTACGCTCTCTCACACTTTCGAAAAGGGGACAACTCCACTTACAGGTGGTATATTAAAGAAACAAAGGAGTCACCCACACAACCCAAAATAGAATTTGCCAGACATTTCCTTGTGATGGGCATGAGTACCCATAGCCAGGCCCATCACTGTTTCTCTATAAACAACAGGATAAATGTCGGGCAAATAAAATCCAGACTGAATAGGTGCCACCTTACTACTAGGTATGGCAAAATATGGATAAAGTCCAACAATAACCCTGTCTTTACACCACGTATTAGTTTTATTTTATACCTGGAACTACTGAAAACACTAGCCTCTTGGCCCTGTGTCTCACAAAACTATTTGACATCATTGTTGAGAACCACCCAAAACTAATGATAGCACTGGCCTCTTGGCCCTGTGCTTCCAAACAAAAAATAAATAAATAAAAGAAACTCAGTTGGCACTAGCTGCTTGACTCTGTGCCCCCCCCCCCCCCCCCCACAAAGAATTACCTAGACACTGCTGAAACACTGGCCTCTTGGCTCTGGGTACCCCTAAAAATATTAAAGAAAATACTAGGCTAGTAGCACTGGCCTCTTGGCCCTGAGCTTCTTATCGAAAATAAATAACAAAACTACTAAGGCCTGAGCCGCTTGGCTCTTTGTGCCCCCCCCCCCCCCAAAGGGCACCTAAAAGCTGCTAAAAAACCCTGGCCTCTTGGCCCTGTACACTCCTAATCAAAACCAGAAGAAAACCTACAAGCTACTGCTAGCACTGGCCTCTTGGCCCTGTGCTTCCTAACGAACTAAATAAGGCCTAATGAAACTGTTGTGGGCAATAATAGCCGCTTGGCTCTATGCGCCCCCCCCCCCCCCCCACCCCACAAGAAACACTTAAATAAATATTTAAAAGAACTATTGCGAGTGCCTCTTGGCTTCACAATAAAAATCAAAAATGAAATTGAGACTTACAAGTTACAAAGTATTTAAATGGACTTCTATGAGCGCTGTTTCGTTCACTGGATTTCGGCGACGCTGTGAGGTGACTTCTACTTTTAAACCGTCTAAAACCCGTGGGGTCACGTGACACCCGTCAAAACATGCCAGAGTTGACCCTTGCAATAAGTGAATAAGTTTAATCGAACTGATTTCCAAGTTAGGAATTTCCCATGACGCATAGAGTAACATGGCAGCCTTCATGCAAAAACATGCCACAATACCACGGAATAAAATGATAAAATACAAGCTTATGGAATTATTTTTCAACAAACAAAGTTTGCCATGAAAAAATACGAAGTGAAATAATTAAAGTGACGCAGTCACGCAGGTAGACACACTGTCTAAAGAAACTAACGGTTCATCGAGAACTTCGAATTACCGAAATTTTACGAAAAGACTATGTTGATTTATCGAATTACTGAAAGAAATGATATTGCTCCACGTAATATCTTGTCGGTATTAGACGGAAGAAAATCCCCCCAAAAAATTTGTACTGGTGAAACTGCGTGATAGCCATGTTGTCACACTATTTATAAATATGGATAAGGAAAATATGCGAACAACACACTCGAATATAACACAGGCATTTAATCCTTAAGACTCTCTGGACCTCAAAACTCTCAGGACCGATTTTTCGGTCCAAGGCATAATTTTCACCTTATTTCTCATTGAATGAGATCTATCCACGGTACTCCGACGATAAAATATATACTGCAGTGTGCAGCCGCTCGACTACACATCGCAGCTATTATTTTATTATTTCTGTATATTACTGGACTACCCCATCTTACTGTAAGTGTACACAAAGGTGATATCATTCAAGTTAACGGGGGTCCGACGATAAAATATATACTGCAGTGTGGAGCCGCTCGACTGCACATCGCAGCTATTATTTTATTATTTCTGTATATTACTGGACTACCCCATCTTACTGTAAGTGTACATACACAAAGGCGATATCAGTAATAGTCCAGGCACATTAGACATAAAAATGAAAAAGTAAGGAAAAAAATCGGAGAAAGCTGATTTTTTTATATGTTTCCGGGACACACATTGCGGATAAAGTGTGAAAAGTCCCCGCGAATCCGAGTTGAGCTTTTTTAGTTATAGCGTTTTTTTGATGAAAAAAAAAATTTTAAAAAAAATTCGACCCAGCTCCATATTTCTCATTCTTATTCGCCTTAGTAGGGTGAGAATCATAAATATCGTGCTGAATTATATTGAAAATACATATCCCCAACAGAAAATGCCAACTTTGTACCAATCCTCACACTCAATGGTGAAATATTCACGAAAATGTACAAAATTACGAAAAAAAATTTATTGTTTTCATACACACAACGGTACACAACGTCCATTAAATCAAATCTACGACTACTTTGGGAGTTAAATTATATATCAAAAATTGCAGAAAAGCAGAAAAGCAGTGGCTTTATAATGATATATAACAATAGTCATTTATTCCATAATGAACTGGTGAAACGTGTGAAATATTAACCATACCCCCTAAACTCAAATTCAAAAGGCATCGACTTTTCTCATTCAAATACCGTATTATAGCATCATTGTTTCAATTTCCATGTTCGATTAAATCACATAATGTGGTGTTCGCCTACACTCAAGATGCATTGGCAGTTTACATACATAGGAAATTCGCATCTCGGGAATTGATCGACATTCTGAATGGACTAATGTTCTCTTCTAGCTACCGGGAAGTTCAACAATACGTTCATTCTGTCATGATAAGCAAAGGTCCGTCGCCTAGACTTGCGAACTTCACACAATTCGTTTTCGATAACGCCGATTGTAATGTGCGCACGCTAGATGGCAAGAATACTTTCCATAGTATGGGAGGCATCGCCTGTATAACCCCAAGCAGAGATCAGACAGAAGAGTCTCCGATAAAACGACTAACTGGTGATCATTCGAATATTGGCACTGGTGAATTCGGGTACATCCCTTTAAAAGGTTACAGTAAACCAAGCAAATCGGGTCTTGACAAAATTGTGATGAAGGATTTATCAACTTTGGGTGAATCTGATCCGAAAAATTTGAAACTCGCAAAAACAGTCGACAGTCTTTGGTCTTTAACGCATGTACTGAGAGTATCTTGCCCATCTTGGGCTGGATATATGCACATTGTCACATCATCAGATGATTATGAAACAAGTGATGTCGAGATACTTCCCTTTATTAATTTTGATCCATCCAACCCGAGCACAATTTACACTGCTCTCATGTTTGCACAAACTGAATGTGAGAAACAGGGACTGAACGTTTGCCCAGTGACGTTTGACCAACCACTTTATATCAAAGCAGTGGAGATTGTGTCTTCGTCAGATAAGTTGACAAAAGTTTTCGTTAGACTCGGCGGCTTCCATATGATTATGTCATATTTAGGGGCAATTGGTTCGATCATGGCTGGTAGCGGCTTGGATGAACTTTGGGGGACTGTTTATGCTGGTGGGTCAATCCATCATTTGATCAGTGGTCATGCATATTCAAGAGCAGTTCGTGCCCATTTGCTAACACAAATTGCCATTACAAAACTTGTGTTTGAAGAAAGCCGAACACTACATAACATAGACTGCACAGAAGTCAATGAAATATTCTGTGGACTTGCCAGAGGTGACTGTACAACAGCTGACGCTGTCAATCAAGACAGTGTCAACCATCTACTGTCAAAATTACACGAACTGCTCCAGAATGCGTCCGTAGGACGCACAGGAAAGCTTTGGGTACAATACTACGAGCAAATAGGTCTTCTCCAGTTGTTCTTGAGAGCAGAGCGCACAGGCGACTGGGAACTCCACACATATTGTGTTCGCAATATGATTCCAGTATTTCACGCAGGTGGTCATTTTGCATACGCAAAAAGTTCTCATCTCTATTTGCAGCAGATGAATGAGCTAACAGAAATAATGCAACAGGATGATTTGAAGTTGTTCACTGAGAAAGGTTACTTTACCATAAGGCGCTCAGATAAATTCTGGGACGGGATATATTCTGATCAGACCATAGAGCAGTGTTTAATGATAATGTTCAAGCTCCCTGGTGGTCTCACACATGGCAGGGGAATAACCGATAGCACTGTTTCGAAATGGGTACATGGACTACCTCTTTGCCTTCCGATATGTAATGCTCTCGAAAATTTTGTTCATGTTCACACTGGTCATGGCGAACAACATCGGGATCTCCGTCAAAGTTCACAATTGACTGATGCCAATGATATCACCAAATTATTGAACTGGCTCAGAGTGCATTCCCCCTTTCAGAATAGAGATCCACTACAATTAGTCTCTATAGCGACCGGGCTTGTGGCCGACGAAACTGTGAACTGTGACCAAGTTCGCAAAATTGGTGAATGTTGCGTATCGAATGTTGTAAGCAAAACGTTCAACAGCATCAAACTACGACGTGTTGACACTGTGAAGTCTTTCGCATCGATGGCAAATAGCATCAAAGTCCGTGGAAGTAAGGTAGTGATTGACCCCACAATTCTGTTCAACCGCATCACATGTGTTATTCAGTCACAAGCAGAGATGGAAGAGTATCTCAAATATGAACTCGCCCCGAAACCACCAGCATTGTTTGATTCTGCTGGAATGAGGAAGACACAGAAAAAGCACGTTCGGTAAGATCCTCAAAACATACGGTTCCGAGCAAACTAAAATCCCAGAACATTCTCTGTTTCTTGTAGATGGTGGATTTTTATTGAGGGCAGTTGTATGGCCTAACCAGTCGTCATATAAGGACATATGTACATCATATTCCAATTATCTAGTGAGACATTTTGGGGCGAACGTCGTGGTTGTTTTTGATGGTTATGCTTGTACAATGTCGACAAAGGGCATGGAACAAGCCCGTAGATCTAAAGACAGGTATTCCATTGATATCAATATCTCACCCGAGTTACCAGCCACCACACCCCAATCCGATTTCCTTGCAAATGCCAAGAACAAAACCCAACTGATCGATCTTCTAATGCAGGAGCTATCTGCTATCAATATTCAGTCCAAGCAGGCCGAGGCTGATGCTGATGTACTGATAGCCGAAACTGCACTTGACATCGCTCAAGATGACAACAATGTTGTCGTTGTGGGAACAGACACAGACTTGTTAGTCATTCTTACCTCTCGAGTTCAACCGGGATGTAATATTCACATGATGTATTCCATTACCCCAAACTTACTAGTTTCAGTTAGTGAAATAGCAACCAAAATGGGTGACCATAGAAGCAACCTCCTTGTAGCACATTCTATAAGTGGTTGTGACACTACTTCTGCACTCTTTCGAGTTGGTAAGAAGAAAGTATTCAGTACAATTGTCTCCGATGTTACTAGCGACTCACAACAGTATGTCAACACAATTTTGGCGGATGACAGTACACCAAGTGCAGTAGCCGCTGCCGGGGAACAACTTCTCCTGATCTTATACGGGAGTAAAACTGTTTCCTCTCTCGACCAATATAGATATGTCACTTACAAGCGTTATGTAGCAAAATCTAAACTGAATAAACCCATCGACCTAGCCTCACTCCCACCAAGCAGCGATGCTGCACAACAACATGTCTACAGATGTTATCTCCAGGTCCAACAATGGCTGGGCACTTCGCTTCCTCCGACGGATTGGGGGTGGTCGCTAGACAATGGACTTCTTGTACCGACTGCAGCCACAAAGCCATGTGCCCCCGATAACCTACTGAATCTGATCAGTTGTGGTTGCAAGAGTGCGTGTACAAAAAGGTGTGGGTGTAAGAAGGCAGGACTCTCTTGCTCAGGTTTGTGTAATTGCAGTTTGGATTCTTGTAACAACCACAGAAACACTGTCCTGTCGGAAATTTCTGAGTTCGATGAATAATATGTATATAGGTCATGTCATTTCTGTATATAGCGTTGATAATAGTCAATGTAACTTAATCCATGTTGATTGATTTGTACGTTCTGTAAATATTATTTATTGATTTTTGTACATTCTGTAAATATTATTTATTGATCTAATGCTGCCAGACACAGACGTGTCTGTTCGGTCCCAAGCCCGAAAATAGTTGAGTTCTCATGCTGACGAATTTTATGCCAAAAGGGGAACTCGGCCAGAAGCAGAGGGGGTCTTCCATAATGTCTATTTTGTAAGCAATGATAAAAGTCTTCAAATGGTGGTGGATTTTTTATCGTCTGTCCAACTAACATCCCGTTCTGTACTACGACCCTTTGGGCAAATCCGTTAGGAAAATCGTCATTTTTTGCGTAAATCCGATACTTTTTTGTGAATTTTCAATAATTTTTCGCAGAAATTGTCACAGAATGCACATTTTCCTCTAGGTAAATGTATATTAGACATTATGTAGCTCGAAATACGCGTAAACAAAAAATACAGTTGGATCAATTCGAGGTTACAAAGTTCGTGCGATTTTTTTTGATTTTTTTCAAACGCGTTTTCGAAAAAAGGCTGTAGAAAAAAAAGCTCAACTGGGATTTTAGGGGACTTTTGTCTAATCGTTCAGTGACATGTACTCGACATTCCCTGAAAAAATCAGCTTTCTCCGATTTTTTTCCCTAGTGAAACCTAATGTTCTTGGGCTATAAGGGATAATGAACGACTGGTGAATCATTCGGTGTTAGAAAACACGAGACCCGAAGGGTCGAGTGTTTTCTAACTCCGAATGATTTACCACGAGTTTATTATCCGACTTAAAACACAACATTCTGTTAAAAGACATGTGTAGTTATAATAGCCGAGTTAAATGTTTGTTCTCAATTTTCGCGTTTTAATAGTATGTTCCTCTGTAGCATTTCTGTGACTGACGATCGGATTTGGATACATCACCCTTCTGATCCACACTATTCATGAAGCAGAGCGTCGTCCGGTTTTCACGCATGAACCGGGTCGCCTCAAAGGCGATACAGAAAAATACTTAATTACTCAACAATCCTCTATCACCTCCAACTTTTCAAACTGTGTCGAAGTGTTTAAAGAAACTAAAGCATAGAGAACCAAGCTGTTGAGGCAGAAATGTAGCTCATTTATTGCCGGGTTCCCTCGCAAATACCTTTTATAAACAATCGATTTTAATCATTGCCAAAACATAGCTTTTCCTCGATCATCCCCCCCCCCTCAAAATGATCGATTTGCTTCCCCCCACTAGGTCCATTTGCTTCCCCCCCCCCCCCCCCAAATATGTGCCTGTACACCGTGACTTTCGCCAACGGGAAACAAAAGGCTTGTCGCAAGTGTGTTTTCTGAGAACAATAACTGTGGATTATTTTACGAATCCACAGTCATTGTTCTCCGAAAACACACTTGCGTCGATCCCTTTGTTCACCTTGGCGACTCGGAGTTATAATGCACTGAGGCGGATAACGCGGCTGTGTTTTAATTCAAGTTAACGGGGGTTCAATAACAGAACACAAAACGCTATTTTGTGCGACTGTTACCAATTTGACTTTCACAAGTCGCATGTCAGTGATATTTCGTATTGTTTAGTGTCGATCGGAATCTTTGGCACTCATTGCTGCTTCACAGCAGCCATGACGCGGACTGGTAGTTGACACATGGGGTACTTTCATAAGATTTCTAAACTGCCTCTCAGCAGCTCTGACTCTGCGCGGATGTGATCTCTGGAGCGAGTCAGAAGGGAGCGAGACAAAGGATAAAGGGAGGACGTGGAATACTGCTGATATGGAGGGGGAGAGAGGGAGCGAGTTAACCCAGTGAATGAGAATGCTAAGTGAATGGGAGATAATGGGAGAGAAAAATGGAAGGGTGAGAGAGAGAGGGGGAGGAGGGGTGGAGAAGAGAAGATAATGCTAAGTGAATGGGAGATAATGAGAGAAAAATGGAAGGGTGAGAGAGAGGGAGAGAGGGGATGGAGAAGAGAACATAGTGAGAATGAGTGGGTATAGATACATACGCGATATAAACATGAGTATAGTTATAAATCTAGATGAGAAAAAAATACGAACAAAGCATTCGAATATAACAATATAGCATAAGAATTTTACCCTATAACTCTTAAGACCGATTTGGTCCAAGGCATAGTTCCCGCACCCCGCCCCCTCCCTCCACCCCCATATCTGTCTCATTCATTATACGAGTCTGAAAAATACTATATTACTGTTAATAAGGTATTTTAATTGTAGCAATAACACATGGCAGAGTCGGAAGATTTCCCTACGAGAATAGCAGGTACGCCGAAGAGGAGTCGGATTTGAAGAAGAAAACTACCCAGGATTAACCCTTTATTGAAGTTAGTCTGTTTACACTGTCTACAAACTATTTCCCAGAAACCCCAAAATAAGAATCGTTGTTTTGGGTTGTTTTTAATTGTCGGTGCGAATTCAAGAGTTAAACGAGTAGTAACCATTGAACTCTGCATACTTCTATAACTTCAAAATATTTTTCAGAAACAGAAAATCAGATTCGGTTGCTCTACGCTTTGCAATTGCAGTAAAACAAACCACCAATGGAGTGTGGAGTGTGCATTTGTGGTCGCTTCGGGCCATTATAACGTACGGCAGCTGAATCATATTGAAACGGTTTATCTATCTTAGCTCTGGACACGCCAGAGATGTGAGGCTCTGAATCAGTTTTGGTGTCTGGTTGGGCAATTATAATTGTCAGGGAATGGGTACTAACCTTCCCATTCTGAGAAGAGATGTTTGTGTCGAAATTGTCAACAATGCCTTGCATGATAATATTTGTATTTGTATAGCGCAGGAATCTTGCGTTTCGAATTCGCTTAAAGTTCCAATGTATACTCTCCCAAAAAAGAAAGTGTGCATGCTAAAAAATAACACTAAAAAAAGATATATATCATTTTCATTCATGGAAATTTTATTCAATCACAGATGAATTAATTTGTGATCAACACGAGAAATTTCATTACGCTACGACGAATACTCTTGGTGCCATGGAGAGTCAAAGACACTAAGGGTCAAACACAAAAGTCACACACTCAATATCTGGTATGACCTCCGTCTGCATCGACTACTGCTGTGAATCTACGCCTCATGGAAGCGAACAAGTTAGCATGGAAGTCTTGTGGGATGTTGTTCCATATTCTGATAAGCCGTCTTTGGAGTTTCACAAGCGTTGACGGTGCATGGGGAAGCCGGCGTAGCTGACGTTTCATTTCGTCCCATATGTGCCCAATGGGTGAGATATCGGGCGAATTTGCGGGCCAGGGAAGAACATCCACTTGTTGTTGCTGCAGATACTGTTGAACAGCACGAGCTGCGTGGGGTCGGGCGTTGTCCTGCTGTAGAATGACGCCGGGCCGTGACGTTGCAGAAATGGGACAACAACAGGTGTAAGCACTTCATCACGATATCTGGCTGCATTGAGATTGCCATCAATAATGACCAGCTCAGTTCTGTTACGGGCAGTGATGCCACCCCACACCATGAGAGACCCTCCCCCATAACGGTTTCGCTCCACGACACGTGGATCTGCGTAGCGTTCGTTTCGACGTCTGAACACTCTCTGGCGGCCATCTGATGATGAAAGATGGAAACGACATTCATCTGTGAATAAAACACGTCGCCACCAGTGTAAGGGATGCCTGAGATGTTGTCTACACCACTGCAGTCGAGCACGACGATGACGTAACGTCAAAATCGGACGAATTGCAGGTCTTCGAGGACGTAAGCCGTATTCTCTCTGCCGGTTGATTACTGTTTGAGGATGTTTCCGTCTCAGGTTAGGGATGTGCCTGGCTGTCGTTGTTGCCGTTTGTTGCCGGTTCCGGAGATGGACGACACGGATATACCGATCTTGTGCAGGGGTGGTAACTCGGGGTCTCCCGGAGCGGGGTCGGTCTCGAACGTCATCATGTTGTGCATGTCGATGGACTAGCCTGCCTACAGTGTTACGGTGGCAGTTCAAATGCTGGGCAACCTCTCTGTGTGTTCTGCCATCTCTAATCATACCCAGGGAAAGGAGACGTTAATTCATTGTCAATCTTGGCATGCTAATGTGGAGTCGTTTTAACAGCAGCGCAAGTTTGAAAGTGAACGATAGGAAGGCCTTACTTTAGTGTTTAAATACCCAAGGATTCACACTGCTGCATGAATTGTCAGACTCTCCACGTGCAAAACATGCCTTTTCACAAACGCGCAGAACGTCATTTAACGTCAATGCAATTTTAACGGGGAAAGCTGTTTTTGTGTTCAATATAACTTATTCATGAACAGGTTAACAGACTTTACACCTACGAAATTATTTTTTTTTGGAGTTTGATCAATTTCTGCAATGCACACTTTCTTTTTTAGGCGAGTATAAATAAATTAGTCACAAAATTGATTTTTGGATAAGAAAGTTTTCAATTCTTTTCTGAATGTCTCAACACTGTCCACGTTCTTTATGTGTTCTGGTATCTGATTCCAGAGGAATGGTGCAGCAAATGAAAAGGCTCGCTTCCCAATTTCTAAATTCACCTTAGGAACAGTCAAGCTGGTCGAAGATTCCTTTTAGATGACCGCAAACGTATAAGGTCTGATATGTATTGCGGTGCAAGATGATGGAGAGCCTTGAAAGTCTGTAGAAGGATCTTGAAAGCAATTCTTTCTTTTATCGGTAGCCAGTGTAAACTTTTGAGGATAGATGAAATGTGATCTCATTTTTAACACCCGCTACTAATATAGTAGACGAATTTTGAACATGTTGGAGCTTCCTGAGATGACAGTCCGGTAGCCCATATAAAATAAAATTGTGAAAGTCAATTTTAGTTGTTACCAGAGCATGAATTAATTTTTCTGTTGAGTTGATAGATCAGTATTTTCTTATTTTTGCAATATTGTGGAGAAGAAAGTACGAAGCCGAGCATATTTATTTAATTTGGATGAGTATTATCATACGAGAGTCTAAGAAGACGCCAATGTCTTTGGCATGATGGACAGGTGAGACTTGCTTTGATGCAATAACTATTGTTTCTGTTTTTAATTTCATGATTTGGTGTTTTGATCCAAATAGTAGATATTCCGTCTTTTCTGGATTAAACTTCAAGAAATTATTTGTCATCCAACGGTGTATGTATTTCATTTACACAACTTATGATGTTGTCAGTGCATTCTGCTGGGAAGATAGTTTAGACATATTTTATTGTCATTAGATTGAAAAATGACAAAAGGATTGGAACACAAGTTATTAAACTAAAATAAATTCCTCTCCTCTCCTAAAACATTCAATGGCAGCTAACAAAAATATACAAAAACACCCCCCCCCCCCCCACCAAAAAACCCCCCCAAAAAAACAATTTATATCTACAATACAATAAACATGTTTCAAATAAGGTAACATGAAACCAATTCATAATAGCTAAAGAGAAGTGAAAGACACGACATGCAGGTATAGGATCAGATGGTATAAAGCAAAGGAAACAGTGGAGATTTGAGTGTTGTGTCCTTATCGTACGGATGCGGCCATCGCAAGTCATCATCAAGCCTTATCTTGATGTAAGGGAGAAGGCACACCAGAAAAGGTGGAGGGCTGAGATTAACTGAAACGATTGCTACCTGAAATAAGGGACTGTACTAACATAAAGATCAGATTGTTTTCATTTCGTGATAAATTAGGTTTTCCGAATGAACATCATCCGTGGAGGTAATGTTAAGATGAGAAAGTCGTCTAAAGAGGATTTCACGCTGGACTACGTAGTGAGGACATTCAAAGAAGTAATGAAAACTGTTTTCAAGTACGTGTCCACAACTGCCCCTGGACGTATCAGATATATAATTTGCATACTTATCACCGTTCAGTTCACTACAACCATTCCTTAATCTACAATGTAGACTGTTCAGTCTCATTGTTCCGGAGGAGAAATAGAGGTTTCACGACAGGATTTAATTTTAATAGCTTAATTTTAATTTTAAACTCCTTTACAGTTTCAGCTGATGACAGATGTTGAGGTAAATTGTCCCAAGCCACTACCATGGAAGATGGTCGGAAACAGATGTACAGTTGTGTGTCATCAGCATAAAGATGTATTTGTATGCGTTGCTGCTCTTCTCGTTAGTGGAGCTGTGAATATGATAAAAAGCAGGGGACACAACACCGATCCTTGTGGTACGCCATGAGGCATATGTTGAAAATCTGAATTGATATCTTGAAAACGAACAGCTTGCGATCGATCAGTTGAATATGACCTAAACCATTTCAAGCATATTTCAGTTATGCCGAGTTCTGTACTCAAGGCATCAAGCAATTTATTTGTATCTAGTGTGTCAAATGCTGCAGACAGATCAAGTAACAGAAGTGCAACACATTTTTTTTTGTCAATTGCAGATATGACGTCATTACATATTTTAATCATGATCCCGTCAGCAGATTTGGAAATCGGGTTATCTTCGGCACACCTGGATGCCATGCAAGCTACAGGTTTCTTGAATCTAAACAGATCGTCGTATGAGTAAGTCACTCCAAAATTGAGCATTGTTTTCACTAAATCTTTAGGGTCTCTCAATGTGACAGCAAGTCCAGCCTGTAGCTGGGCGGGGGATACCGCACACGCGAAACCATTGATCCGCGAGCTTGAGGGCCAATCCAGTAAAAGCCAAAAGTTACTCATAACGAAAAAACTCCGAGTGCTACCCATCAATCTGTAACTCTGTAATACCAAACATAAAACTAGCGACAAAGTCAAGTTCCTAGGAATAACTATCGATAAGAAACTATCACTAAACACCCACGTACCGGTATCCAACAATGTAACCCGAGCCAATAAAACAACCAAACTCCTAAAAATGATGAGGCAAGGATTGGGGGGACAAACACCACCCTACTAAAACTCTATAAATCATCTATCAGGCCTGTCCTCGAATACGGGGCACTCATCATCAAAAATCTCAGAAAACCTCACAAAACTCCACGCACTACGTATAGCTCTCTGACCTCCTCCTCGAACATCAACAGCTACCGTTACCTTCCACGAGTGGCCTGACATCGAGATATTAGAAACGCATTTTAAAAACACGGCGGATAAAATTGCTAACAGACTTCAAGATAGAGAGCTCATTTCTGAATTAATACCGGAAAATAATCTAAAGGTACTCCCCCTCCGCCCCGCCCCCCCCCCCAAAAAAAATCAAAATCAGGCCTAACCAAGCTGCCCCAGTCCGCCCGCAACAATACCAACCACTCTCGCGTACAATCCGACAACATTGTCTTCCACACGATCACCAAACTTACGCACTCACTTTAGAGTGGTAACGTCATAATTATACAGCAAATTGCAATTTTCGGCCATCGCGTCCACAATACAACTGACCACAAACAAATACACACATGCAAACACCCAAGAGTGAATAATGGAGGTGAAAACTACCACAGGCTTAAACTCTGTTCACCGCGCTCCCGCCGAATAGATGCCAGCATCTTCGTTGCTGTGCGCCGCTCTTAGTTTGACGCTATCCTGACCAACTCATCACAATGCCACCATATCACACCAATTCTGTACAAACCGACAGCGGAATCACAGCACAGTTACAGGTATACTCATGCAAACACCCAGAACGGATATGGACTGGGGCAATTTACCTGTGGCATAAACTCTTTTCACCCCCCCCCCCCAACACACACACACACACCCCAATTAGATGTCGAAACCGTCGTTGACTGGTGCAGCTCATAGTTTGACCATCACCCAACCGACTCACCCCCAACTACCACATCACAGCAACTCGCGTACATACCGACAACGCAACAACAGGCACACCCATGCCATCGCCGATAGTGGATACGGGCGTTGCTGGGTGCCGCGCGCTGCTTGACCCTGCTCAGACCATCTCACTAAAAACTACAGCAACAAACTGAGGTACATTTAACCCACAAACACACTGTCTATCTCAACTCTTTTTTTTTGGGGGGGGGGGGGGGGACTTCAAATACGGCATCGTGTGCTGGATGTGAGTTTCGGTGGGCCGGACCGAGTCGGAGACAGACAGTCCTTGTCAGGAGAGGCTCGTTCTGGGACACAACGGACTATAACTGTCTGAAAAACAACAACGACTATCCCTAGAATCATCACTACCTTTAACTTCCGGAAACAGACTAAACTTGCAAATGAAGGAAGTGAATTTTCTCAACGAACTATACTCTAGAAGTGACAGACTTCACATACCCACTATTACCTTTGGGGTGGCTGACTTGGTGCTGGTGACTTTCCTTTGCTTCTCCTCCCGTGCGGCTGCTGAATGTGGAAAGTAATATTGTACCGCTAAAAGGGTCGAAAGGGGTTAATTTACCTCCACACGCCTGCACGCCGTTTGCATGTTGTTTTAGGGCCAGTAGTAGGAGAGGGATGGGTCGGTACAATTCAGCAGGACCCCGGAAGTGACGTCATGTCACGTGACCTAGTGGCACCATACTGGAGGCCGCCATCTTGGTTTCTATGGTAGCACGTGGTTGCTATGTGACCTAAAACCTTCTTATAAGACAGGGGTATGTTCAGATGGTGTGTTCGATTGAACAGGAATAATTTCTCGATTCGTAGAATTACCACAAACAACCCGACAATCCCTCCAAATCACCTAAATCCACCCCAAACTACATCGGCACCACTTTTTCTGAAATGAGGCTAACAGTCGTATGAGCGAGTCACTCGAAACGAGGAATTGCTCTATAGCACATTTGCTCGATGGGATTCGAGTCGGTCGAGCAGTATGTGCGAGTCACTCGAAGTAAGACGGAATCCCACTTATGGAATCCCTTTTTTGGGGAATCCCTTTTTTGGAAAACGTCTGGCGTTCGGCGCCCCTTTTCCTGAAATTAGGCTTAGAGTCGTATATGCGAGTCACTCGATCGAGCAATTGCTCTCTAGCACATTTGCTCGATGGGAGTCGAGTCATTCGAGCATTGTGTACGGGTCACTCGAGGTAAGACGGAGTCCCATTTATGGAATCCCTTTCTTTTCTTTTTTTTGAATCTCTTTTTGAAAAACGTATGGCCTTTTTCTGAAATGAGGCTAAGAGTCGTATGTGCGAGTCACACGATCAAGCAGCTGCTCTATAGCACATTTGCTCGATGGGATTCGAGTCGTTCGAACAGCATGCGTGAGTCACTCGAGGTAAGATGGGATCCCACTTATGGAATCCCTTTTTGGAATCTCTTTTTTGGAAAACGTCTGGCCATCGGCACCCCTTTTCCTGAAATGAGGCTAAGAGTCGTATGTGCGAGTCACTCAGTCGAGCAATTGCTCTATAGCACATTTGCTCGATGGGATTCGAGTCATTCGAGCAATGACTTATTACCAACTACTCGATATGTTCTTGGTTTTAGGAATCAAATAGACTTTTGTTGTACACAAGGGAGATAACTCTGCAAGCACTGGTGATTATAAGATAGTTGGGACTAGATAGACTGTTAGTGTAATAAGCAAAACAATAGAATTCTTGGGGAATCAGAACCAGAAAAACTACTCTAGTTCAATCGAACTTACCCGTGGGGAGAGCTTCTCGGTACCTAGGTGCCTTTCAGTACAATGGTATGGCGGTCCTAAATAGGATTCTGGGGGAAATCCGTATGAAATAAAGTCAATTTCTAGATTAAACATATTTTTATTTGCCATTCAACAATGCAAATCAGGATTGGAGGACAAGTGGTGACCACTTAGAAAACCCTCCGCTCCTGTACAAAGACTAATACATTAGTCAATTTCTGTAGTTTGACCAGGTGGATTTTGGTGATTTGGCGGGATTTTCTGGTTGTTTGTGGTAATTCTACGAATCGGGAAATTACTCCGGTTCAATCAAACACACCCTCCGAACATACACCTGTCCTATAAGAAGGTTTCAGGTCACATAGCAACCACGTGCTACCATAGAAACCAAGATGGCGGCCTCCAGTATACAGAATGGCCGACGGAAACACGTTCACCCTAACAACACGCGCTGCGCATGCGCATTAACACCACGCACCACTATGGAGCTAGCGTCACAAGATGGCGAGTTACCATGACACACAACATGGCGCCACGTGGTCAAGTGACATGACGTCTCTTCTGGGGTCCTGCCCGGGTCCTGCTGAATTGCGCCCATCCATCCCTCTCCTGCTACTAGGGCCATTGGTTCAAGTCGACTCGACTTCATCGAAAGAATACCTCCGAGAAGTCGTTCCGTGGGTTCCAATGTGTTCTATGTGCCTACTGGCATGCAGAACACACCGGAACTCAGGGGATGAAGTAGCTGACAATGAACTCCTGAGTTTCTCCTTTATCACTTATTATTACACACATTCAGTACCACCTAACTAGCCATGGACAACTTAATTAAGGACTCCACCTTCAAACCAGATCTAGCATCAGCCAAAAATGACAAGAAGGACAAAAGAGAAAACGAAAGGACCAAAAAGAGATGAGGAAGGAAAAAAAACGGAAAAAACAGAAGAGAATCATTGAGTAATAAGGTTAGTCACATTAAGGAATCTGTTACCTCTTCCCTGAATAGGGTTCCTGGGACGGGGGCTCAACGTGAGCATCACAGGCCTAGCTCTGAGCACAAATGTAAACAATTCGGGCACATTTCCAGTAAATACAGGGGGATACTGACCTGTATGAAATGCGACGGTAACCACACCACGAAAACATACAGGTCGGAATCCTACACTAGCCCTAACTGCAAAGGTGGACACCCTAGTAGCTGTTGGGGGTGCCTTCATTTTATAAAAATAAAACCAAATATAGAATTTTAAAAAACTTAACTAAAAAAACTGACAATGCCTCTTCCCCTCACACAATATTTTCACTCATTGCGGGAAATCAAATCAAATCAAAATCAATGGCTTTAGTGCGCCCCTTTCGACCCTCTTTAACTGTAAACATTTTCTGCCATGTCTGGGCGTGGCAACGGTTCTTTGGACGAGGTGGATGAGGCGGGGAGACCGATGCAGTTGGTGATGTTGGTGTTATAGGGGGGGAATCTTCCGACTGTTTTGTTACATAAGATCTGGTCCTGGCCACTTTGGATGAGTCTGACGGTTGTTTAGACACTCACTCGTGGCGTGGTATTTCTTATGCTCATAGCTCTGTAAATCAAATCGCAGCCAGTCCCTGGTCTTTTCTTGATCCATCCCTGTGAACGTTAGGTTTCAGAGTGTCGCCTCTATATCCGCTGTCTTAGGTCCTCGCCTTTGACCTCCTTTCCAAGGAACGTCTCAATGGATTCCGTGATACTCACCTCCTGGTCGGGCGCCCTGGTTGGAAGAAGCCGGGGAAGTAAGATCTGGAGGGGATGGAAGGTGTATCGTCAGAGACGACACTTCACCATAGAGAAGTCTTCTTCCTCCATCTTCTCTTCGGACGAAGAGTCTGGTGGATTGGGGAATGAATTATCCCCTGGCGATCCAATGACCACCAGATCCTTCTCTTGTGAGGGGTGTCGGGCTTGACAAGAACCTCGTCATTCGGCTGGCATCACTTCGTCTGACGGGGTGTCCCTTATTCCTTTTTCTCTTCTTCTTGGCCTCTGTGTCTATCAAAATCCTCTACTAAGCGAATTTTGCCCTTGCGCTGTTGGATATTTCAAGTGGTGGCAAGAACAGCCTTCAGTCTTAGCAGCGTTTCTTGTATCTCAAACGGGAGCTCAATTTGGTCGTTTTGTCACATTGGAGTCCAAGGTGAGAATGCCGAAAAGATTACCAAAAAAACAATAATGCCTTCTCCATCACACAATATGTTCCTGCATTGCGTGAATATTACACTCAGCGTAAAAAACACCTAGGCACCAGCCTGACTGATAATGACAACAAAAGCCCGAGACCTACTACTATCGACCTGCTGATAGCATAGTATGATATCATCAGGTCGGCAGTAGTATGTCTCGGGCTTTTCAGGTCTAGGTTGGGGACCCGGGAGTGACGCCATGTCACGTGACCTAGTAGCCCCATGTTTGGATGTCATGGTAGCCCGCGTGAGCGGCCATCTTGTGACGTCATCGCCATAGGGATACGTTGTGTTAGTGCGCATGCGCAGCGCGTGTGGTTAGGGTGATACGTGTTTCCGTCGGCCATTTTGTATACTGGAGTGTTCATCTTGGTTTCCATGATAGCACGTGGTTGCTATGTTACCCAAAGGCCTACAATAGGACAGGGATATGTTCGGAGGGTATGTTCCTTTGTACAAGAGTAGTTCCTCCGATTCGTAGAATTAACACAAACAACCCGACAATCCCTTCAATCCCCCAAAAACGACTTTATTTGATGCGGATTCCCCCAGAATCCTTTTTTGGATCACCACACAATGTTCTATTGTGCACATTGCATGTAGCACATAGACACATGCTGGATGTGCCGATATGTGCTTATGTGAATATGCACAATGTGACACATTGTACACTAGCACATAGGCACATAAGACCAAAAAAGGATTCTATAAACACTGACATATCTGAAAAGGGATGGATTCTATATGGATTTCAAAAAAGGGATTCCATAAGTGGGATTCCTAGTTCCTATACAGGTAATCTTACCATCGGCTTCTACTACAACTTCAGCTGTATGTCCTACCATTTCTCTATTGAAGTCAAACAATAGTATAGTTTTGTACCAGTCTTGTGCCATTATTACCTTGTCCCATAAGTATTCCGAAGACCCTAGACGTGTTTATGTTGTATTGTGCGCATTATATGTAGCACAAAGGCATATGCTGGATGTGCTGATATGTGTTTATGTGAAAATGCACAATGTAACACATTGTGTACTAGCGTATTGGCACATACGACCAAAAAAGGATTCTGTAGCCACAGACATATCCTAAACAGGGATTCTATAGGGATTTCAAAAAGGGATTCCATAAGTGGGATTCCATAAGTAGGATTCCAGTCTCCTATATAGGTAGTCTGACCACCGGCTTCCAGCATGTCCTATGCTGCCCGTCCTATGATTAGCTTCATCTGTATTCACCTAATACTATAATCTTCTACTACTCTCTCAACATTACTACTGACTTGTTGCACTAATGCAGGCTTGTTAAACTCTCTAACATTACTACTGACTTGTTGCACTAATGCAGGCTTGTTAAACTGTCTAACATTACTACTGACTTGTTGCACTAATGCAGGCTTGTTAAACTGTCTAACATTACTACTGACTTGTTGCACTAATGCAGGCTTGTTAAACTGTCTAACATTACTACTGACTTGTTGCACTAATGCAGGCTTGTTAAACTCTCTAACATTACTACTGACTTGTTGCACTAATGTAGGCTTGTTAAACATTACTACTGACTTGTAGCACTAATGCAGGCTTGCTAAACATTACTACTGACTTGTTGCACTAATGCAGGCTTGCTAAACATTACTACTGACTTGTTGCACTAATGCAGGCTTGTTAAACTGTCTAACATTACTACTGACTTGTTGCACTAATGCAGGCTTGTTAAACTGTCAAAGATTGCTCGAACGACTCGAATCCCATCGAGCAAATGAGCTTTAGAGTGACTCGCACATACGACTCTTCGGCTCATTTCAGGAAAAAGCCACAGACGTTTTCCAAAAAGGGATTCCCAAAAAGGGATTCCATCAGTGGGATTCCGCAAATGGGATTCCTAGCCGACTCCATAAAATGATGTTCCGTGATTTTTAAATGTTTTTTACCAAAAAAGAAGTTGATCGCCATTGCAGGGTTAGGGGGTTTTAAAATGAGTTTTGATGAATTTCAAGGGATTTTATAAAACAAAAAGAAATTATGACCCAGGGATGCAAAAAATGCACGAACGCATGCGTTCGGGTGAAGATAGGCCTAATGTAAAATTGTTTTACCGTTTATGTGCATAACCGTTTTTACGTCCATGAAGAATTCCTGTAAACAGGTACAGTACGTGGAGAGCAGATTATAAGTAAATCACTCGTCTCTCTCTGGCTGTAGTAAATGATTTGTCATAAAACAATTGTTCAGGTTGTTAAATCGGGAATATGTACACGTAAACATTGTGTCCAGAATTGTCGCGAACTTTGTTCGATCGCTTCAACATGTGAAAGGTGATGTCGTTTCGTATGGCTGATCAGAGAGATTTCAACGATTGATTCTTAAGAGAAAACTATGTACTTTCAATAGTATCATAGCCAATGTAATTAAAAAACAGACAATCACTATAAAACAGACAATCATTTTGGATAATTACAAATTACAAAGGATACATTAGCAAACATAGTACCAGCAAATATTAATGACGGTACCTGTAAGTCTTTCAACATTTTCGAACGCGCTCGTGAAGATTCAGTTGGAAAATAATCTGTTACTGTTTACACCAGATAACAGGAAGTCCGTAGAGTAGAGAAGGGGGAATCGAGACGCCTGTGCAGAGAATGATGTATTAAGATCAAACGGTGTTTGGAGTATGGTGGGGGGGGGGGGGGGGGGGGGTTGGGGGGGTTGAGGATGAAGACGAGGGGAGTGCCAACAATGGGAAAGGCGAGGCGGATATATGATAGGAAAGTAGAGAGTGGTATGACAAGGGGTAGGTGTAGCGTGAAAAATATACTCTCCCAAAAAAGAAAGTGTGCATGCTAAAAAATAACACTAAAAAAAGAAAAATATCATTTTCATTCATGGAAATTTTATTCAATCACAGATGAATCAATTTGTGATCAACACGAGAAATTTCATTACGCTACGACGAATACTCTTGGTGCCATGGAGAGTCAAAGACACTAAGGGTCAAACACAAAAGTCACACACTCAATATCTGGTATGACCTCCGTCTGCATCGACTACTGCTGTGCATCTACGCCTCATGGAAGCGAACAAGTTAGCATGGAAGTGTTGTGGGATGTTGTACCATATTCTGATAAGCTGTCTTTGCAGTTCCACAAGCGTTGACGGTGCTGACGTTTTATTTCGTCCCATACGTGCTCAATAGGTGAGATATCGGGCGAATTTGTGGGCCAGGGAAGAACATCCACTTGTTGTTGCTGCAGATACTGTTGAACAACACGAGCTGCGTGGGGTCAGGCGTTGTCCTGCTGTAGAATGACGCCGGGGCCGTGACGTAACGTCAAAATCGGACGAATTGCAGGTCTTCGAGGACGTAAGCCGCACTCTCTCAGCCGGTTGATTACTGTTTGAGGATGTATCCGTCTCAGGTTAGGGATGTTCCTGGCTGTCGTCGTTGCCGTTTGTTGCCGGTTCCGGAGATGGACGACACGGATATACCGATCTTGTGCAGGGGTGGTAACTCGGGGTCTCCCGGAGCGGGGTCGGTCTCGAACGTCATCATGTTGTGCATATCGATGGACTAGCCTGTTTACAGTGTTACGGTGGCAGTTCAAATGCTGGGCAACCTCTCTGTGTGTTCTGTCAGCTCTAATCATACCCAGGGCAAGGAGACGTTGATTCATTGTCAATCTTGGCATGCTAATGTGGAGTCGTTTTAACAGCAGCGCAAGTTTGAATGTGAACGATAGGAAGGCCTTACTTTAGTGTTTAAATACCCAAGGATTCACACTGCTGCATGAATTTTCAGACTCTCCACGTGCAAAACATGCCTTTTCACAAACGTGCAGCACGTCATTTAACGTTAATGCAATTTTAACGGGGAAAGCTGTTTTTGTATTCAATATAACTTATTCATGAACAGGTTAACACTCTTTACACCTACGAAATTATTTTTTTGGAGTTTTCTGCAATGCACACTTTCTTTTTTGGGCGAGTATATATGTTCAGTGTGTTGTGGTTGCAGGTTATTCTCAGGCCCTGGGGAGGTGGTCGACGATGGGGAGGATATGCTGTCAGGTAGTGGTGGTGGTGCTATTAGACAGTTCAGGAAAGATGGATTGGAAGACAATAGCAGGAGGTCTAAGCGAAAACTGTTGAAAGTGGGAAGTAGTATAGTACGGGGCCAGATAGGGGTCTGTTGACTAGATAGACTCCAACTAATCTGGGTTTTCCGAAGGCCAAAGTGGAGGATGTTAGATAAAGACAGGACGGTATTGTTAAGGGTTCAGAGTCAGACCCTGTGGTGGTGGTGGTGGTGGTGGCGGTGGTGGTGGTGGTACATGTGGGTACAAACATTATCAGAGAAAGGAGGTCAGTTCAGCTTATGAATACATACATGGACTTTATCACCAACTTACATAGTGGAAATGCGACTGTAGTTCTGTCAGGGCTTCTCACAGTGAAGGGAGGAGGGAGTGAACGGAACTCTAGAATTATTGGGGTAAACGAGGAATAGAGAATACTGCAAGGATCTTGGGGCACTCTTTATTGAGAATCGGGGGAAATTTTGGGGTTTGCGAGAGTTATATGGTAGGAATGGTCTCCATTTATGCCCAAGGGGTACGGGGGCGTTGGGTAGGAACACGTTACAGTTAATAGAATCTTGTTTGGCATAAAGCAGGGTGGGTGGGGACAGTTTGGATGAAAACGCAACATAAGGAGGGTAAATGTAAAAAAGATAGAAAGAAGGGATGGGGGGAGGCAAACGAAGGGACAAGAATAACATCTCAGAGAACTCATGCGTGTTCAAATTGGGATATAGCAACATTCAGGGTCTCCGTAAGAAAGTAAGCGAAATTACGACCTTGGTGAAAGATGAGAATCTTGATGTGATAGGCCTTAATGAGAATGGATTAGACACTGTGAAAGGACTTACCAGATCAAGGAGTATGTGTGGATTGGAGTGGGGTGATCAGAGGCCAGAAAAGGGACAGGGTGTAGGTATGTATGTCAAGATGAGTTGGGCCCCGTGAGAATCACAGATTTATCAACATTAAATACAACTAATCAAGTAAAAAGCGAAATAGTATGGGCAAAAAGCAAGATGAAAAACAGGGTCGCAGTTGGGGTTGAAAATCTGGCAGGTGAAGGGAGCAAATCTGAGTGGAAAAATTGAATATATATATACGACACTGAGATCCAATGTTACAGAAATGAAAACTAGCGAGTTCCATGTGGTATTAATCGGAGATTGTAGTGGACACATTGGGGACGACGGAGGGGGCATTACGGTAACAAGAAAATCAACGTTAATGGGAGGAAACTCTTTTACAAATAAACTGGGCCTGAAGACTTTGAATAGAGATGCAAAGTGTAAGGGTAAACGGACGTGGGAAAGGAACGACAGAAAGACAATAATCGACTATGTACTCACTGACCTAATACTATGGGGGAAGATCACAGGCATAAAAATAGACGACGAAGGAAATTCTGAGTTAAATAGTGATCATAACCTGATAACAATAAAGGCTAGGGGCAATAGAATACCAAAACAAAGGCGGCCTTTAAGGACATTTGGAAACTGGTAAAAGAAGCAGACTGGCGGCACTTTGTGGAGAATTTAAAATCAAAGCTAGAAAATGTGGCAACCGGAGATAACGCTCAGGAGTTGGTCGAATCAATAGTGAGAAGTCTAAAAGATGTTGGAAGGGAAAGCATAGAGAGAATTAGAGTAAGGGAGGGAAAGCATAGAGAGAATTAGAGTAACGAAGGGAAAGCATAGAGAGAATTAGAGCAACGAAGGAAAAGCATAGAGAGAATTAGTGTAACGACGGGAAAGCATAGAGAGAATTAGAGCAACGAAGGGAAAGCATAGAGAGAATTAGTGTAACGACGGGAAAGCATAAAGAGAATTAGAGCAACGAAGGGAAAGCATAGAGAGAATTAGAGTAACGAAGGGAAAGCATAGAGAGAATTAGAGTAATGGAGGGAAAGCATAGAGAGAATTAGTGTAACGAAGGAAAAGCATAGAGAGAATTAGAGTAACGGAGGGAAAGCATAGAGAGAATTAGAGTAACGAAGGGAAAGCATAGAGAGAATTAGAGTAATGGAGGGAAAGCATAGAGAGAATTAGAGTAACGAAGGAAAAGCATAGAGAGAATTAGAGTAACGGAGGGAAAGCATAGAGAGAATTAGTGTAACGAAGGAAAAGCATAGGGAGAATTAGTGTAACGAAGGAAAAGCATAGAGAGAATTAGAGTAACGAATGGAAAGCGTAGAGAGAATTAGTGTAACGAAGGGAAAGCATAGAGAGAATTAGAGTAACGAAGGGAAAGCACAGAGAGAGTTAGAGTAACGGAGGGAAAGCATAGAGAGAATTAGAGTAACGAAGGGAAAGCATAGAGAGAATTAGAGTAACGAATGGAAAAGCATAGGGAGAATTAGAGTAACGAATGGAAAGCATAGAGAGAATTAGTGTAACGAAGGAAAAGCATAGGGAGAATTAGTGTAACGAAGGAAAAGCATAGAGAGAATTAGAGTAACGAATGGAAAGCGTAGAGAGAATTAGTGTAACGAATGGAAAGCATAGGGAGAATTAGTGTAACGACGGGAAAGCATAGGGAGAATTAGAGTAACGAAGGAAAAGCATAGAGAGAATTAGAGTAACGAATGGAAAGCATAGAGAGAATTAGAGTAACGAAGGAAAAGCATAAAGAGAATTAGAGTAACGAATGGAAAGCATAGAGAGAATTAGAGTAACGAAGGAGAAGCATAGAGAGAATTAGAGTAACAAAGGAAAAGCATAGAGAGAATTAGAGTAACGAATGGAAAGCATAGAGAGAATTAGAGTAACGAAGGGAAAGCATAGGGAGAATTAGAGTAACGGAGGGAAAGCATAGAGAGAATTAGAGTAACGAAGGGAAAGCATAGAGAGAATTAGAGTAACGAATGGAAAGCATAGAGAGAATTAGAGTAACGAATGAAAAAGCATAGAGAGAATTAGAGTAACGAAGGAAAAGCATAGGGAGAATTAGAGTAACGAATGGAAAGCATAGAGAGAATTAGTGTAACGAATGGAAAGCATAGAGAGAATTAGAGTAACGAATGGAAAAGCATAGAGAGAATTAGAGTAACGAATGGAAAGCATAGAGAGAATTAGAGTAACGAATGGAAAGCATAGAGAGAATTAGTGTAACGAATGGAAAGCATAGAGAGGATTAGAGAAACGAAGGGAAAGCATAGAGAGAATTAGAGTAATGAATGGAAAGCATAGAGAGAATTAGAGTAACGAATGGAAAAGCATAGGGAGAATTAGAGTAACGAATGGAAAGCATAGAGAGAATTAGTGTAATGAATGGAAAGCATAGAGAGAATTAGAGTAACGAATGGAAAAGCATAGGGAGAATTAGAGTAACGAATGGAAAGCATAGAGAGAATTAGTGTAACGAATGGAAAGCATAGAGAGAAATAGAGTAACGAAGGAGAAGCATAGAGAGAATTAGAGTAACGAAGGAAAAGCATAGAGAGAATTAGAGTAACGAATGGAAAGCATAGAGAGAATTAGAGTAACGAAGGGAAAGCATAGGGAGAATTAGAGTAACGGAGGGAAAGCATAGAGAGAATTAGAGTAACGAAGGGAAAGCATAGAGAGAATTAGAGTAACGAATGGAAAGCATAGAGAGAATTAGAGTAACGAATGGAAAGCGTAGAGAGAATTAGTGTAACGAATGGAAAGCATAGGGAGAATTAGTGTAACGAATGGAAAAGCATAGAGAGAATTAGAGAAGGAAAAGCATAGAGAGAATTAGAGTAACGAAGGGAAAGCATAGGGAGAATTAGAGTAACGGAGGGAAAGCATAGAGAGAATTAGAGTAACGAAGGGAAAGCATAGAGAGAATTAGAGTAACGAATGGAAAGCATAGAGAGAATTAGAGTAACGAATGGAAAAGCATAGAGAGAATTAGAGTAACGAAGGAAAAGCATAGGGAGAATTAGAGTAACGAATGGAAAGCATAGAGAGAATTAGTGTAACGAATGGAAAGCATAGAGAGAATTAGAGTAACGAATGGAAAAGCATAGAGAGAATTAGAGTAACGAATGGAAAGCATAGAGAGAATTAGAGTAACGAATGGAAAGCATAGAGAGAATTAGTGTAACGAATGGAAAGCATAGAGAGGATTAGAGAAACGAAGGGAAAGCATAGAGAGAATTAGAGTAACGAATGGAAAGCATAGAGAGAATTAGAGTAACGAATGGAAAAGCATAGGGAGAATTAGAGTAACGAATGGAAAGCATAGAGAGAATTAGTGTAACGAATGGAAAGCATAGAGAGAATTAGAGTAATGAATGGAAAAGCATAGGGAGAATTAGAGTAACGAATGGAAAGCATAGAGAGAATTAGTGTAACAAATGGAAAGCATAGAGAGAATTAGAGTAACGAAGGAGAAGCATAGAGAGAATTAGAGTAACGAAGGAAAAGCATAGAGAGAATTAGAGTAACGAATGGAAAGCATAGAGAGAATTAGAGTAACGAAGGGAAAGCATAGGGAGAATTAGAGTAACGGAGGGAAAGCATAGAGAGAATTAGAGTAACGAAGGGAAAGCATAGAGAGAATTAGAGTAACGAATGGAAAGCATAGAGAGAATTAGAGTAACGAATGGAAAGCGTAGAGAGAATTAGTGTAACGAATGGAAAGCATAGGGAGAATTAGTGTAACGAATGGAAAAGCATAGAGAGAATTAGAGAAGGAAAAGCATAGGGAGAATTAGAGTGATGAATGGAAAGCATAGAGAGAATTAGAGTAACGAATGGAAAGCATAGAGAGAATTAGAGTAACGAATGGAAAAGCATAGAGAGAATTAGAGTAACGAATGGAAAGCATAGAGAGAATTAGAGTAACGAATGGAAAGCATAGAGAGAATTAGTGTAACGAATGGAAAGCATAGAGAGGATTAGAGAAACGAAGGGAAAGCATAGAGAGAATTAGAGTAACGAATGGAAAGCATAGAGAGAATTAGAGTAACGAATGGAAAAGCATAGGGAGAATTAGAGTAACGAATGGAAAGCATAGAGAGAATTAGTGTAACGAATGGAAAGCATAGAGAGAATTAGAGTAACGAATGGAAAAGCATAGGGAGAATTAGAGTAACGAATGGAAAGCATAGAGAGAATTAGTGTAACGAAAGGAAAGCATAGAGAGAATTAGAGTAACGAATGGAAAAGCATAGGGAGAATTAGAGTAACAAATGGAAAGCATAGAGAGAATTAGAGTAACGAATGGAAAGCATAGAGAGAATTAGAGTAACGAATGGAAAAGCATAGAGAGAATTAGAGTAACGAAGGAAAAGCATAGGGAGAATTAGAGTAACGAATGGAAAGCATAGAGAGAATTAGAGTAACAAATGGAAAGCATAGAGAGAATTAGAGTAACGAATGGAAAAGCATAGAGAGAATTAGAGTAACGAAGGAAAAGCATAGGGAGAATTAGAGTAACGAATGGAAAGCATAGAGAGAATTAGTGTAACGAAGGAAAAGCATAGGGAGAATTAGTGTAACGAAGGAAAAGCATAGAGAGAATTAGAGTAACGAATGGAAAGCGTAGAGAGAATTAGAGTAACGAATGGAAAGCATAGAGAGAATTAGAGTAACGAATGGAAAGCGTAGAGAGAATTAGAGTAACGAATGGAAAAGCATAGAGAGAATTAGAGTAACGAAGGAAAAGCATAGAGAGAATTAGAGTAACGAATGGAAAGCATAGAGAGAATTAGAGTAACGAATGGAAAAGCATAGAGAGAATTAGAGTAACGAAGGGAAAGCATAGAGAGAATTAGAGTAACGAAGGAAAAGCATAGGGAGAATTAGTGTAACGACGGGAAAGCATAGAGAGAATTAGAGTAACGTAGGGAAAGCATAGAGAGAATTAGAGTAACGAATGGAAAGCATAGAGAGGATTAGAGAAACGAAGGGAAAGCATAGAGAGAATTAGAGTAACGAAGGAAAAGCATAGGGAGAATTAGTGTAACAACGGGAAAGCATAGAGAGAATTAGAGTAACGAAGTGAAAGCATAGAGAGAATTAGAGTAACGAATGGAAAGCATAGAGAGGATTAGAGAAACGAAGGAAAAGCATAGAGAGAATTAGAGTAACGAAGGAAAAGCATAGGGAGAATTAGTGTAACGACGGGAAAGCATAGAGAGAATTAGAGCAACAAAGGGAAAGCATAGAGAGAATTAGTGTAACGATGGGAAAGCATAAAGAGAATTAGAGCAACGAAGGGAAAGCGTAGAGAGAATTAGAGTAACGAAGGGAAAGCATAGAGAGAATTAGTGTAACGACGGGAAAGCATAAAGAGAATTAGAGCAACGAAGGGAAAGCGTAGAGAGAATTAGAGTAACGAAGGGAAAGCATAGAGAGAATTAGTGTAACGACGGGAAAGCATAAAGAGAATTAGAGCAACGAAGGGAAAGCATAGAGAGAATTAGAGTAACGAAGGAAAAGCATAGGGAGAATTAGTTTAACGACGGGAAAGCATAGAGAGAATTAGAGCAACGAAGGGAAAGCATAGAGAGAATTAGTGTAACGACGGGAAAGCATAAAGAGAATTAGAGCAACGAAGGGAAAGCATAGAGAGAATTAGAGCAACGAAGGGAAAGCATAGAGAGAATTAGAGTAACGAAGGGAAATCATAGAGAGAATTAGAGTAACGAAGGGAAAGCATAGAGAGAATTAGAGTAACGAAGGGAAAGCATAGAGAGAATTAGAGCAACGAAGGGAAAGCATAGAGAGAATTAGAGTAACGAAGGGAAAGCATAGAGAGAATTAGAGTAATGGAGGGAAAGCATAGAGAGAATTAGTGTAACGAATGGAAAAGCATAGAGAGAATTAGAGCAACGAAGGGAAAGCATAAAGAGAATTAGAGCAACGAAGGGAAAGCATAAAGAGAATTAGAGCAACGAAGGGAAAGCATAGAGAGAATTAGAGTAACGAAGGGAAAGCATAGAGAGAATTAGAGTAATGGAGGGAAAGCACAGAGAGAATTAGTGTAACGAATGGAAAGCATAGAGAGAATTAGAGTGACCGAGGGAAAGCATAGAGTGAAATAGAGTAACGAAGGGAAAGCATAGAGAGAATTAGAGCAACGAAGGGAAAGCATAGAGAGAATTAGAGTAACGAAGGGAAAGCATAGGGAGAATTAGAGTAACGGAGGGAAAGCATAGAGAGAATTAGAGTAACGAAGGGAAAGCGTAGAGAGAGTTAGAGTAACGAAGGGAAAGCATAGAGAGAGTTAGAGTAACGAAGGGAAAGCGAAGAGAGAGTTAGAGTAACGAATGGAAAGCATAGAGAGAATTAGAGTAACGAAGGGAAAGCATAGAGAGAGTTAGAGTAAGGTGACCGAGGATAGAGGGTAAATAATGAATTCCAACACACAATAAAGGAGAAAAAGAAAAAATGTGCTGCATTTACAAGATGTAGAAAACTTCCAGGAATAAATACTAAAGCCACTAAACGTGACAAAGAAGTAAATGTGCTGCATTTACAAGATGTAGAAAACTTCCAGGAATAAATACTAAAGCCACTAAACGTGACAAAGAAGTAAATGTGCTGCATTTACAAGATGTAGAAAACTTCCAGGAATAAATACTAAAGCCACTAAACGTGACAAAGAAGTAAATGTGCTGCATTTACAAGGTGTAGAAAACTTCCAGGAATAAATACTAAAGCCACTAAACGTGACAAAGAAGTAAATATGCTGCATTTACAAGGTGTAGAAAACTTCCAGGAATAAATACTAAAGCCACTAAACGTGACAAAGAAGTAAATATGCTGCATTTACAAGGTGTAGAAAACTTCCAGGAATAAATACTAAAGCCACTAAACGTGACAAAGAAGTAAATATGCTGCATTTACAAGGTGTAGAAAACTTCCAGGAATAAATACTAAAGCCACTAAACGTGACAAAGAAGTAAATATGCTGCATTTACAAGGAGTAGAAAACTTCCAGGAATAAATACTAAAGCCACTAAACGTGACAAAGAAGTAAATATGCTGCATTTACAAGGTGTAGAAAACTTCCAGGAATAAATACTAAAGCCACTAAACGTGACAAAGAAGTAAATGTGCTGCATTTACAAGGTGTAGAAAACTTCCAGGAATAAATACTAAAGCCACTAAACGTGACAAAGAAGTAAATATGCTGCATTTACAAGGTGTAGAAAACTTCCAGGAATAAATACTAAAGCCACTAAACGTGACAAAGAAGTATATGAAGAAGCAATGTTAATATAATCAAGGACAAAAATAGGAAAATACGGAATACTAACCTCATTGAGCGATAAGAAAAACATGGGATTCAAGTTCCAATATAATCCGCAAGTGGACAAATAAAACTAACAAATACAATACTGTTCAGAGCATTATTTATTTATTGGTGTTTAAGGTCACATACTTATGGTCAGAGCATTAAGGGGGACGGTAAAAGCACTGTCGTCCAGAGAGTATAGCAATAGAAATGGTCAAGCATTGGGAAAGGGTAAACGATAGAAGGTGGCGGGAAGGCGTTACTCCAGAATGTATGATGGAGAGCGCAGAAGATTTATCTGACTTAGTATGCACGAGGTGGGGGAAGTACGAAATGCAGTCACGAAGTTAAAGAATGGCAAAGCAGCAGGTACTGACGATATTCCCAACGAGTTTTTAAAAAGAGGGGGGGGGGAGGGTCCACTGTATGAGCATCTAACATCACTATTTAACGTGGCAATCACAAAGCAAGAGGTGCCGATAGAGTGAATGGAAAGCAGGGTATATACTAAAAAAGGGGGTAGGGAAGTCTTAGATAATTACAGAGGGATATCTGTTAGCAGCAATATTGGGAAGGTATTTTGCAGGGTTCTCTATGTAAGGCTTGTGAAAATTTTCAAAAAAGAGGATTCTTGGGGCAAATCCAGAATGGGTTCTGGAAAGGGAGACGAATCACTGATCACTAGCTTTCTCTCTCCCAACTGATAGAATCAACAAAAGTCAATAACAAAAAGATGTTAACCCTTTACCTAACCTGAAAATCAGACGACACTTGCAAAAATAATTCTTGAATAACTAAAGTTTTTCATTTTTTGTCTCGAAAACATAGGTTATGACCCCTCGTTGGAACGAGCTCGACGAGCTCGTTTCAACGAGGGGTCATAACCTATGTTTTTGAGACAAAAAATGAAAAAAATAATGAAAATTAATTGGCGATTTTTGAGAATAGCGCTGGCCGTTTTTGGCCGTTATGTTAGGTAAACGGTTAATGGCTTTCCTTGATGTGAAAAAACATACGAGAGAATGTGGAGGGAAGGAATGTGGCAGAACCTTGAGGGCCTTAGATTCGGAGGAAGTTTTGTCGGAATTATGAGAGGTCTTGGAAAGATGAGTAGAGTGTACTCAACCTGGGAAACATCACAAAACATAGAGTCCCAATGTAAATAGACATTACGCAGATGTGCATCTTGTCGCCGATTCTGTTTCATTGTACATAAAAGTTTTAGGAGAGGAGTTAATTGCAAGCGCAGAGGGGGTCAAAGTTGGAGAGACAAAACTTCCAGGGCCGATGACATAGTGGAGAGGGACTACAAAAACTGTTCACCATGGAAGGAATGTACGGGGATAAATGGCGAGTGGAACTAAACGAAACAAAAATAAGGTAATACCTGTGGGCCGTAGGTTGGATGCGTCACGAAGGTGAAGGGTTTATAAATTCTCTATTGGTGGAGATGAAAGCAAGGATTTAACAGTGGGGGAATTGGGAGGATATGAATACTTGGAAGCAAATTTATGTATGACAGGTAGAGGCACATACAGAAACCACACAAATTTGAGAGGGGTGGGATTACCAAGTAGAACGTATGGAACGGATGTGATATATCTAAATCAAACAGAAGTGAGGAACTTGGAAATTCTACAAAATGATACGGGTCAGTGGATAACCGGATCAAAAGTAACGCAGCGGTGCTGGAAGCGGTCTGAGGGGAACTCTGATGGATGCCGGTTGAAGATAGAACAGCTATGGGACAATTATGATACCCGGATTATCTGGTAAACCTCCCAAACAGCAGATGGTGTAAAACGGCGTTTAACCATGTATGGGACTCTAACATTCATACAAGATAGTTAACCCTTTACCCAACGTAATGGCCAAAACCGGTCAGCGCTATTCACAAAAGTGGCCAATCAGTTTTCATTATTTTTTTTTTCATTTCCTATATCAAAAACATAAAGTTATGGCCCCTCTTTGGAACGAACTCGACGAGCTCGTTCCAATGAGGGATCATAACCTATGTTTTTGAGACAAAGAATGAAACAATTTAATTATTCAAGAATTTTGTTTGCAAGTGTCGTCTGCTTTTCATGTTAGGTAGAGGGTTAAGGAAAGCGATGGGAAATGGCTCTACTGAGATTGAATATTTAGAAGGGGAACTGAAGTATGGGAGAAGCCTTATGAGGGGAAGCTCGATGATTGTAATAGAGACGGGAGAGCTGGAATTAGGACAAAGAACTCTTCAAACGGGTTGTATAAAAAATGCCCCAGCTTTTGAGGAGTGCGTATATGGATCTTGTGGGTGGGGCGGGTGGAGGGGGGGGGTCTTTGTTGTTCAAAGTGAGCGTTATTTCTTGCCCAATTTTAAAATCACCTTTATGTAAAGGACTGCCATAGATACGGAAGGGGAAAACGGAAGAGAGTAGAGAAAATATTTCAAAATTTGATTTCCTACAATGTCAAGACAAATCAGTCACTTGCCGTCACTTTTATGGCTCCTTAAATGCGCCATGATCGGAATGAAGCATCCCTAATACTGTAGTTAATTATCGTTAAATCACGGTGGAATTACGCCTTTTCTCCTATTTGTGCGAGCATATATTATACCGAACTATGAAGGCTTGGGTATGTGCGGGGTGGGATGTGTGTATGATGGGGGTGAAGAAAAATGAGGCGTGTTCGTGCGTGTGTGGATGTTTGTGACTAAAATATGAACGGACGAACTAAATAGACGTTTTCCCCCCGGCTTCACATAGTATAACGCACATCTTATTCAAACCGCCCAACCCCCCCCCCCCCCGAACTTCCTCCCTCTCCGCCCCGCCAGTTAACCATATCCACTTCCTTAGAAAGTGTATCGTGATCATTGCTAGATCTCAAATAGTGAATTATATTTGTCTTTTTGTCACTCCGAACACTTTCTATTGTTCTTACTTTTCTCAACATAATGTTGCTTACTGAAAAGAGTACACACTGCAGGCTGCCACAGTTCTTGTTTCAAAATCAATTGCCATTTATGCACCCATGTCATGGCGGGCAATGAAGTTATTTCGATGGATGAGATATTTGATGGGGAGAGTCACAACTTTGCATCCAAGTATGATGCTTATATAAATAATAATTCAGAAGAAGCATCTGGAACACCCTTCTCATTGCATAGACACTCCTCTAACTATTATTCACCCTCGCAATTTCAAGAGAATATTCCCGTCCAGAACAGGAATGTGTCTCTGCTTGGCCTCAACTGCCGATGTCTTAATGCACATTGGGACTCCTTCTGCGACTTTTTGAGTGATATCCAAAGGGAACGAGAACAGATTTGACATAATTGGGCTCACAGAAATTTTTAAAATACATGATCAAGTAAGCTACAACCTTGAAGGGTATCATCCATTTGTATATAACACCCGTCCAAAATCGGATGATGGGAGGGGTGGAGCTGGTATTTTTGTATCTGATAACATTCCATTTAAATTGAGGCCTGACCTAGCGATCTTTATTCCCCACGTGATCGAAACTATATTTATCGAGGTTAACCCTAGGAAAAGAAATTCGTATATAGTGGGCTGCATCTACAGACCCAACTCAGCACCTTTGGCAAACATCGACGTTTTCACGTCTTCCATTAGTGATATATTAATAAAAAATAAATGCAGAACACAAAAAGGCGCTGTTAACAGGGGACTTCAATATTGACTTACTAAACATAGAAAGTCACAGCAAAACTAACTTCTTTATCGATAATATGTTCGGTGACGGGTACATGCCGGTCATAACTCGACCAACAAGAATTACTGATCACTCTGCAACGATAATTGATCATATTTATTCCAATAAGGTTCCGCCAAACTACCAAACTGGAATTATTATCACAGACGTCTCCGATCATTTTGCAACATTTTATATAGAAGAAGTTGGAAAGGAGTCAGATATCCCTAAAGTAAGTAATCCTACATTTAGAAGATCATTTAGTCGACAAAACGTTCTGAAATTTAAGAACTTGCTACAAAACTGCAACTTCGACGTGGTCTTCCAAACACTTTGCCCACATACAGCATATGAACACTTCATGAATATTTACCTACATGTCTTTGATGAAGCATTTCCACTGAAAATAGTTTATCAAACGTAACCCTTGGGTGACATTTGGGCTTTTGCAGTCATCACTTAAAAAAACAACCTTTACATAAAAAAGTTAAAAATGCCCACAGAAAAAAATATTCAAGATTATAAAGCGTTCAATGCGATCTTCAATAAAATTAAACGACAAAGTAAGGCACTGTACTAAAATGATGTCTTGCGGGAAATCAACAAGACTTGAAGAAGACTTGGCAAACTTTACGTAATGTAATAAATAAGTCCAAAAATTCACAATCCTTACCACGGACGTTATTTCAGACGGAGTAGAGTTAACGGATCCCGAACTGATAGCACTAAGATTTAACATTTATTTCGCAAGTATTGGTAAAAACGTCGGCGAAGGTGTACCACACACCGACACTGACTTCACAGAATTCCAAAAAGGAAATTATCCTAATAACTTCTTTGTTGCTCCAACTACAGAGCAAGAAATTATCCTTGTAACTAATAAAATTGTAGGGAAAACCACCGCTGACCTCAATAACATTTCTAGCCAAGTTATGAAGGAAACTATATCTGAAGTCCCACAACCCCTATGCCATATATTCAACCAATCATTAATGAATGGAATTGTTCCAGATAACCTGGAAATAGCTAAGGTTGTCCCTATCTTTAAGGGAGGTAATGCTCAAGAATAAGGAAATTATAGACCAATAAGTATTTTACCTGTCTTCTCCAAGCTACTCGAACGTATCATGTGTACGACGTTAACAAGCTTCCTAACTGAATTTAATGTCTTCTATAAACACCAATATGGATTCCGAAAAAAACATTCAACTATTCACCCGATTATACAACTTCTTAACTGTGTAGTAGAAAGCAATGATAAACCTTCAAAAGATTCTACCTTGGCCATGTTTATTGATCTCTCAAAAGCTTTTGATACAATCAACCATGAAACTCTACTTAAGAAAATGGAATTCTATGGGATCCGGGGAACCTGTAACAATTGGTTTCGTAGTAACCTGTCTAACAGAAGTCAATTGTTCAATACCACTCGTACCGATCTCACCAATTAAGTATCAGGTGTGGAGTACCACAAGGATCAGTACTTGGTCCTATTTTATTCCTAATTTATGTGAATGACATTTGTAACAGTACCACATTAAATCTACAATCCTTTACAGATGACACCTCGATGTATACGTCTGACCACGATGTGCAACAGCTACAAGCCAAAGTAAATGAGGAACTGGAAAAAGTATTTGATTGGTGTTGTAATAAGCTGCAGATAAACATTAAAAAATCTAAGATAATTCTACTTCACCCACAAAATAATACGTTCAAAGCCAGTCAACTCAAACTGTATCTTAACAATAACGAAATGCCAGTAGTTGGAAATACTATGTTAGAAAAAACGATTAAATTCTTAGGGGTACATCTTGATGAAAACTTGAAATTTAAAACCCACATATCGAATGTATGTTCAAAGATTTCTGGTGCAATATATTGCATTAACAAGGTAAAAAACATTCTCCCGAACGACGCGCCAAAATCATTATATTACGCACTAGTCCACAGTCATCTATCATACGCCATTCAAATCTGGGGGAATGCATTCGCGACTAGAAAATTAGCCCTTCTACAGAAGCGTGCCTTGCGCACGATTAATCTAAAGAAATACAACAGCCACACAGACCCCTTATTTAAATAGAATGGAATATTGAAAGTTCAGGACATGTATAAACTGAATGTCTTATTATTTATGTACGACTGGCAAAATAAGAACCTACCCAAATCCTTTGATAACATGTTTAGTATACACACCCCTATTGGCACGCATACAAGACAAGCTGGACAAATTAGAGAGTACAAGGCCAGAACACAGTTTTCGGCAAATCTACCCAAACATAACTTCTCTAAAATTTGGAATGAGTTAGAAAGCAGCCTCAAAACATTAACCCACAGATCCCTGTTCAAAAGTATACTTACCAAAAAAATTATTGCAAACTACTCCCTTACTTCAACATGTGTTAACACACTGTGCCCGGACTGCAGACCAAGCAGTTCAAATCCACAAACAATCTAAAGGTATATTGCAGACTAATTGTTCCCTAATTCTTGATTATTAAACCACAGATTATGTGTGTGTTTGGCAGATCGTGGTCTGTCTGTGGTAGCAAAAATTTATTTAAATTCCGATATCTCATCCACCATGACCCAACATGAAATTATTGCACTTGCCCTGACACAAAACTTGGGTCCCAACTCTCCAACTCGATAGTTGAAACAAGGATTGTGCCTGCAGCAAAAAGTCTGCTCCGGGTGATAGTATCCAACATAGAAACATGGAGATGCCAGGAAGACAGCTAATCTGGCTATGGCGTCTCCAAACAATGCGCCCCTCGCATTCATAATGTATTTGATTTCATGTGTGTAATGTTCCAATACCATCTGAATATATTTTTTTCTTTGACTGTTTACGTGCTGTAATAATATCCCTTACGATGTTTGTGAATTGTTGAATAAAATATCATTATCATTATCATTAAGTGAGATTGAAGTCCCTGGAGTTGAGGGCGGAGAATCTGGAAAGGCGAGGAGAGTGTGTGCCAAATGTGTAATTTAGGAGTGACAGAGACCCTGAACATTTCATTTTAGAATACACCAAATATTTGCCAAGTAGAACAAGACTCTTAAGAATACTGACGGGTAAAACAGGGTAAAATGGGATAGAAATCTGAAGGATAAGTGGATGGAGGATGTCATGAGGGAAACGCTCAATTTTATTGTTAGGGAGATCGAGAGAAGGATGAGTGGATGGAGGATGTCATGAGGGAAACGCTCAATTTTATCGTTAGGGAGATCGAGAGAAGGATAAGTGGATGAAGGATGTCATGAGGGAAACGCTCAATTATATTGTTAGGGAGATCGAGAGAAGGAAAAGTGGATGGAGGTTGTCATGAGGGAAACGCTCAATTTTATTGTTAGGGAGATCGGGAGAAGGAAAAGTGGATGGAGGATGTCATGAGGGAAACGCTCAATTCTATTGTTAGAGAGATCGAGAGAAGGAAAAATGGAGGGAGGATGTCATGAGGGAAACGCTCAATTTTATTGTTAGGGAGATCGAGAAAGCGCCGATGGGAGGAATTATAAAACAATTTTTGACAGAATGCTGAGAGATTAGGAAGGTGAGTGGGGGGGAGTAGCCCGAGGGGGGGGGGGATTGGGTTAATGTAGGCATCCTCGTTACAGGATCGCGACAAATCAACAGAGGCCGTAGAATTATTATTTTTATTATTGTTATTATTACTTCAAGTGGACTTGTTGGTCTCCGAGAGAAATTACCTCACACCTGGCTGTTCATATAATATGTATGGAACTTATTTGATTTTTGTATTTTTTATATGTTTGTTTTCCTATATTAACTAAAAAGTTATTAAATCCCGGTGCTATATTCACTCGCAGTGTTCATTTCTTTGTTGTTAAATGTAAATAACGAAGGTAATTTCGCAGCACGTGTTGCTTTATTGAAAACTTCATTTAATATTTGACAGGTTCCTTGAATATATTTTTCTTACTTTTCCGCTGATGTATCTCCATAATAGCTTGCTTTGCATCGTTTTGGGGGTTTATTAAACCTTCTGCAATAGTTTGTTTTTGTAGTTTTGTTTGTTCTGCTCGTTAGGGTGTCTGAGTTTCTTATTATAAAATTTTAGCTTATTGTTGGTGGATATAACGAATCCTTTGGTCATCCAAGGGTGTTTTTTAATGAATTTCTTACTGCGGTAAGCAATCTTAGATGGACATGCTGCGCCACAGGCCTTCGTGAAATATTTAAAAATCTTTCATTTGAAGTGTTAGCACAGTTTGACTGTATTAGTGTAGAGAAGTCAATTAGTAAGAGACTTCCTTTGAACACTGCTATATTTTCTCAATTAATGGTTCCAGTCAAAAGAGGGTTTCGTGTAGTGACTGACTTGGGAGAAGTTTCAGTATAGAAAATTCCGAACTGGTCAAAAATGTTTGTAATGATTATGCCGGATTATGCCGGAAAGAGGTGTAAGTGAAAGTTTTTAGGTATCACAGCACTAAATATTTTCCCATAGGCGACATTACAACGTTCAAGTGAAAAACATTATGATCGCATCATTTTAATTTTGGCATTCAAATATCTTTGTCAATTATAGCCCTTCAGACAACTTTTTCTGACCTGAAAACGGGGGGTCATGCAACAAATAAGGGAGAAAGGCTGATAGGAAGGGAAGTACCGCTCACGTGCACATATTTTTCAGGGAATTCCCTACAAAAACACACCAAAAGTCAATTGTATTTTTTGGTTCAAAAGTTCAAATCATCCTCTTTATTTATCTGGAATATTCAACAATAATGCAAGATGTCATTAGAATGTTTCAAATGTTTATTGAAACAATATATTTTCCCAATGCTGCTTATTTTGAGAGATTGCATAATTTCCGAGTGCAACATTTCAAGGTGGGTAACTCTAATTCAAGTATTTACTGCAGCGATCCCTATAGAGAATATGTGGTTAATTAAGTTAGTAGAATGATAGTAGGTATAAAAGGCGGATTCTCGACCATTTGTACACGATTTTGTACATGTACACGTACATCGATGTACACCTCCATAGGATTTAGTGTTAAAATCGTGTACAAGTACACGAAAATGTCGTTTTTTAGGGTGGTCCAGAATTCGCAAGCGGATTCTGAACCACTGGATTCTATATAGACATCGCTCAAGAGTGAAAAAAAATGTATGAAATTTTAAGAAAAATGAGGTCGATTGTCTGGTCTAGAATCCGCAAATGGGTTTTCCCCATAGGATTCAGTGTTAAAATCGTGAGCAAAAAACGTGTTGCGGATTCTGGACCAGCATCAAAAAACGGTTTGCGGATTCTGGACCATCCGTATCTGTACACGATTTTAACACTGAATCCCTATGGAGGCGTACACGGAAACCCATTTGCGGATTCTACATCAGAAATCGACTTATGTACGGTACATGGAAAAGAGGTGGTACTGAACCCGCAAACCACTTTTTGATGCCCAAAAGCTTGAAGAGCTTGAAATAAGTAATCACCCAATCACTTCACGTTCCTAACGCTAATTAACCAATCAGATTGCTTGATTCTCATAAACTTAATCATACAAAGTTATCTCCCCTCGTCGTGGGGGTGGGGGTCACGCCCATCAGAAAAAATCGAAGTTTCGAGAAGGTGGTCACGTGACCTATCAAATTAAAGGTCTTGACGAGTGGATTAAGAAGATCGTAATTTTAACCCTCGTCGTGGGGTGGGATCACGACCAGAGCTGAAAAACGACTTCCTTTTTACATATCCAGGCATGTGAGGTATTAATATGAAGGGCTCGATGAATACATTACAAAAATGACGTTTTTTTTATTTTATGTGGGGGTGGGGGGGGGGTCACGCCCATCAGAAAAATCGAAGTTTCGAGAAGGTGGTCACGTGACCTATCAAATTAAAGGTCTCGACGAGTGGATTAAGAAGATTGTAATTTTAACCCTCGTCGTGGGGTGGGGTCACGACCAGAGCCGAAAAAACGTCGTTCTTTATACAAAGTCAGGCATGTGAGGTATTGATATGAAGGCTCGATGAATACATTACGAAAATGACATTTTTCATTTATGTGGGGGTGGGGTCACGACCAAAGACGAAAACGTCTTCCTTTTTACAAATCCAAGCATATGAGCTACTGATATGAAGGGCTTGGTGAATACATTACAAAAAAATGACATTTTCCACCCTCGCAGTGAGGATGGGGTTAACATCGATCAGAAAATCAAAAGTTTCGAGAAGATAGTCGTGTGTCACACGTGGTCACACGACTATCTTCTCGAAACGTCATTTTTATAATGTATTCATCGAGCCCTTCATATTAATACCTCACATGCCTGAATATGTAAAAAGGAAGTCGTTTTTTGGCTCTGGTCGTGACCCCACCCCATAACGAGGGTTAAAATTACGATCTTCTTAATCCACTCGTCGAGACCTTCAATTTGATAGGTCACGTGACCACCTCTCGAAACTTCGATTTTTCTGATGGGCGTGACCCCCACCCCCACGGCGAGGGGAGATAACTTTGTATGATTAAGTTTATGAGAATCAAGCAATCTGATTGGTTAATTAGCGTTAGGAACGTTAAGGGACGTGAAGTGATTGGGTGATTACTTATTTCAAGCTTTTCGAGCTTTTGGTTTTTGGCATACATTGCTCTAGCCATTATATCCACGTTATTAAACGCGAGTCACCTTTTTATGACGGACGTGACCCCCACTCCCACGACGAGGGGAGATAACTGTGTATGATTAAGTTTATGAGAATCAAGCAATCTGATTGGTTAATTAGAGGAACGTGAAGTGATTGGGTGATTACTTATTTCAAGCTCTTCAAGCTTTTGGGCATCAAAAAGTGGTTTGCGGGTTCAGTGCCACCTCTTTTCCATGTACCGTACATAAGTCGATTTCTGATGTAGAATCCGCAAATGGGTTTCCGTGTACGCCTCCATAGGGATTCAGTGTTAAAATCGTGTACAGATACGGATGGTCCAGAATCCGCAAACCGTTTTTTGATGCTGGTCCAGAACCCGCAACACGTTTTTTGCTCACGATTTTAACACTGAATCCTATGGGGGAAACCCATTTGCGGATTCTAGACCAGACAATCGACCTCATTTTTCTTAAAATTTCATACATTTTTTTCACTCTTGAGCGATGTCTATATAGAATCCAGTGGTTCAGAATCCGCTTGCGAATTCTGGACCACCCTAAAAAACGACATTTTCGTGTACTTATACACGATTTTATCACTAAATCCTATGGAGGTGTACATCGATGTACGTGTACATGTAGAAAATCGTGTACAAATGGTCGAGAATTCGCCTTTTATACCTACTCTCGACCAGTATTAGATTACACGCCATTGAGAATCACGTAACCACCATAACCCCCAGGTGAATGATTGTGCAAGGCCTTTATTTCCAAGCATAATGGAATAAGCATATATCCAAGCATGATGGTTGGATAACTAGGTTCCCCGGACTTAGTGTAGTTTATATTGATGGATGGATGACTAGGTTCCCCCGACTTAGTGTAGTTTATATTTACTGGATGGATAACTAGGTTCCCCCGACTTAGTGTAGTTTATATTGATGGATGGATAACTAGGTTCCCCCGACTTAGTGTAGTTTATATTGATGGATGGATAACTAGGTTCCCCCGACTTAGTGTAGTTTATATTGATGGATGGATAACTAGGTTCCCCCGACTTAGTGTAGTTTATATTGATGGATGGATAACTAGGTTCCCCCGACTTAGTGTAGTTTATATTGATGGATGGATAACTAGGTTCCTCCGACTTAGTTTAGTTTATATTTACTGGATGGATAACTAGGTTCCCCCGACTTAGTGTAGTTTATATTGATGGATGGATAACTAGGTTCCCCCAACTTAGTGTAGTTTATATTGATGGATGGATAACTAGGTTCCCCCGACTTAGTGTAGTTCATATTGATGGATGGATAACTAGGTTCCCCCGACTTAGTGTAGTTTATATTGATGGATGGATAACTAGGTTCCTCCGACTTAGTGTAGTTTATATTTACTGGATGGATAACTAGGTTCCCCCGACTTAGTGTAGTTTATATTAACGTTTCGTGTTGCTTTTTCTTGGTTAGTTCTCATCGGCGACTGTTGCAATTTGGACGTGAAAATTTGGATAATAAAAATAGGATGTAAACATGTGATCAAGTGAAAAGCCAAAGGCATTAAGTGTGTTGGGATATGCTAGTAGGTGCAAACGAAATATATTCATAATATTACCCACTTGTTTTCTGAAGCTTCCATCGGGAAGTGTATCATACAACTATGCGTTGAGTTAGGAAGTTCTAAGTATCCCGAGTAGATTTGGAATTATCTCCTTCCATCAACAATCAAGTGTAAAACTTTGGACTGATGTAACTTGAGTTTGTCACACTCTGTTGGAGAGAACCCATAGGTCATTATCTCCTCCCAGCTACATTCGAGTAGTATTGTTCATATAGCTATAGTTTCTCACACCTTATTGGAAAGTACCCATGGGTCATCCTCAACAAGGCGTGTCATCCAAAGTTAAATTACTCTTGAACATCCCAGCTACGTTCAAGTAGTATTGCTGATGTAAATATAGTTTGTCACACTCAGTTGGAAAGTACCCACTAGTTATTTCCAACGCACCGTATCAAACGTCTATATGTATGGATAAAAGATACTGAACACCCCGAGTTAATTAGCATTTTCTATTTTCAACTACATTTTAGTAATATTGTTGATATAACTATAATTTGTAACACATTGTATAGTATAATAATAATAATAACACTTTGGCCGGCAGCTGATTTGTCCCGGTTTTCGGGTGAGAAGGCCTTGATTACCCCTGTACTCCCAACTGCCTCCCTATTCCCACGGTTCTTCTCTCCTCCCAGCACTCGGAGACGAACTGCTTGATGATATCCCTTTCCCCATTCTTCCCAATCTTCTCCAACCCTCTCCTTTGAGTCTCTCACTAACCACATGTCCCTCATTCTCCCATCCCACTTCCCGATTATACTCCCAGTGAATCTTATCCTTTTAGACTGGTATTTTGGGCATTCTAGAAGAAAGTGTTCCAGGGTCTCCACCATCTGGCACTCCTTTTCACTGTTTTTCCCAATTTTTACCTTCAGCTCCAGGGACCGCTACCTCAGCTTGAACAATAGTGCCCCCCCCCCCCCCAAAGGTGCTATCAAGGTACCCTTCAAAACCAGGCTTCTCTTTATCACGTGTGCCACCCAAAGACCTCTTTGATTTGACCCAGGGAGGATAAAATAATAACTGCAGTCTGCAGTCTGTTTCTGGAAATTCAATAACAGTTTCCTGGCTGACACCGAATATGTTGATTCAATAAAAGAAGTCATACCAGAGACAATAAAGCAATACAATGCCCACAGCACTCCAAATACAACCCATTGTAATTATACTATTAACCCTTTACCTAACGTAACGGTCAAAACCGGCAGAGAGATTCTCAAAAATCGCCAATTAATTTTCATTATTTTTTTCATTTTTGTCTCCAAAACATAGGTTATGACTCCTCATTGGAACGAGCTCGTCGAGCTCGTTCCAATGAGGGGTCATAACCTATGTTTTTGAGACAAAAAATGAAAAAAAAATAGTTATTCAAGAATTTTGTTTTGCAAGTGTCGTCTGCTTTTCATGTTAGGTAAAGGGTTAAAGGCCAGGTTTTGGGGGGAAACACTGAAGTTGATGTTACGTGGGAAGACAATAGCTTACACGACACACCTGAAACAAAACCAACGTAAGAAGTTGATGATGCGCGGGAAGACAATAGCTTACATGACATACCTGAAACAAAACCAACGTATGATACAATACAATATCGAAAAGAAACTAAAAGGTCTTACTATACAGTTCGAAAACGGTGATTTATCCGTCTTTCCAGAAATCGAAACTATTCGTGATAAAAAAAAATAATGGTATGATACTGAGAACAAAAGCAAAATGGAAGATAGAGGGCGAAAAACTAACAAAGTATTTTTGTAACCTTGAAAAAAGACATTACACTGACAATAATTACAGGATTAATCAAGTCTGACGGTTCCGAAACTGAAGACTTAAAAGAAATTTTGACAGAGCAGAGAGATTTTTAACAAAATTTATATTCTTCCAAAGTGTCCCTCTCAACCCAAGACAATGAAACCAGTTCTCTGACACAAACAACCTTTTCTTCAATTCCTTGGCCAAGATGAAAGGGACGTGTTAGAAGGCCCTCTATCCCAAATGGAAAGCCTGCCAGCTCTTAGGGCAATGATAAATAGTGAATCCCCTGCGATGGTTTTACAGCGGAGTTTTATAAAAATGTTTGGAAGGACCTCGGTTCATTTCTTCTACGATCCCCCTAAACCATGGTTATGTATCAAATAAACGGTCTATTACACAGAAATGTGGCATTATAAGGTGTATTCCAAAGCAGAATAAATGCAAATTATTCTTAAAAAACTGGCGCCAATATCATTAATTAAGGTGGACGTAAAGATACGCTCTACTGCTACAGAAAATCGTCTTAGAAATGTTTTCCCAAAACTGATTTCGGACACTCAGTTAGGTTTCATGAAAGGAAAATACATTGGCGAAGCTACTCGACTAACTTTTGATTTGTTACAAAAATGCGAAGATCTTAACATGTCAGGCACCCTTTCCCTATTAGACTTTGAAAATGCCTTTGACTCCCTCGAGTGGTCCTTTATTGAGAAAACACTAAAATTTCTAAATTTTGGTCCATCAATCTTACAATGGTTTCAAACATTTTATACCAATTTATGCAGTTATGTTTAAATAATGGTCACTGTTCGGAAAAACTAAATTTAGGCCGTGGTGTAAGACAAGGTAACCCACTTTTGCCCTACCTTTTAATTTTATGTGCTGAGATCTTGAGTGGAGCACAGAAATATGACCCTCACATAAACGGTATCTCCATAAATAATTCAAGTCAATATGAGGATGACTCAACACTTTTCTTGAAAGACGATGGCCACTCATTAAAGAATGCTGTGAAGGCAGTAAACGCATCTTCCCTTGTATCCGGACTTAAGGCAAACTAAGCACCTGTCAGGCATTGGCGTTGTGCAGGGGCAGAATGTGCTGATGCACATAGGCTCATTGGCAAAACCTATCTGTGCCAGGGTAGGCTATACAGGTGTCATCCTAGGGATGAGATTTTATGCGCTTATATACCCACGAGCAAGGGCACAGTGTGCCAGTGCTCATATGCACATGTGAACAAATTCGTGTCGTTTGGTGATAAAATTGTGGAAAATCTCATTGCCTGCTTGGGAGCCAGGTAGCACCGTATTCTAATGCGTACCGCATGTTGATGGTGCACGTGCCGCCAATGAATTCTAACCTCGCCAATAGTATATCCTGTACCGATCATCGCTCATCAGGTGGATGTCATCAGAAGGGTTCTCATTTTAGGGATCTTATCACGTGACCTATACCAATGGGTAGCCATGGTGACCTGCCATCTTGTGACGCCATCTCTATGGAGATGCGCGCACGTGCAAATAGGGTGTCCCCTTTGGGAATTTCCCAATTTTTGGTGATTCCAGAGCCTCCAGGGAATCCCGTCACGACGAGGCATCATGACGTTATACTTCACGTCATATTTTTCCGGATAGTGGTCAAACGTCCTGATTGACCTTGACGGACTGTCCACTTACCCCGAATCCCCTGTGGGACATGGGCAAATCAGACCCCATCAATTTTCGCTCCAGGCTAGGCTCAGCCCAGGGCTGTGGCTCGTCGAATTACTGGAATGGAACCGAGAATCGCAGGCCTTCACATTTTGCGTGAACGATCGTTTCGCCCCCCCCCCCCCCCCCCCCCACCTTCATTCTGGCAAAAGAAAATGTTAGGGAACGATGTATCGTTCACGACAACCACATACCCGCGAGCGACGAACGCGTCTGAATTTTTAATGCAGTGCACATACTCAGAAAACGCTCTACCGTAGCCCAAACTGTTTGTTAGAGGGCGAAATAATCATAGTTAAAAGCGGACTTTCTGTTGTTTCAAGTTCAGTGTTCCAAATAACTTTAAAAATGTACATGCACCACTGTGCATGTAGATAGAGGATCTACATGTACAGACAAAAATCTACATGCATGCACCAAGGCACTGACCTTAGAAAAAAACTTTGTGTTGGTATTTGGTATTTGCTGTAGTGGGGGGCTTCATCCCCACCTTCAGACAACAAAGCACCAGCAACTCCACGAGAACAACACGCTGTCAATACATACTTTCTATTCTTCTTTTTCAAAGGCATTATTTGATTTTCCTAACAATGTCAAAATAGTAAAGTGGGCAGTTGAAACGTCCATAAAGAGGTAGACTCTCTCGGTCATTCACTCATAAAATTAAAATTAATTGCACCTATTTTGTCATTCGGCCAATCAGATTTCGTGCTACATGGTCACACTTCAAAACCTAATGTATCGAGGTCACGCATTGGTTACAGCTGACACTCGCTAATTTTACTTTTGGGTATCCCCATTACATCGACGACGAAGTGGCAGTTTGGAAAGTGCATACAGACAGCATCACTGAAAAAGAATTGTTCATGTTGCTTGTTCATGTTCCTGTTAATAAGCCGGTGCATCATGATCTTTATACGGATGGTTTCTAGATTTTACTCAGAAATAAACTGCATGCACGGTGTGCACGTATGTAATACAATGTACATGCATTGGGTAAAATCTATATGCACAGGAACAGTGTGCACCCCTTATTTTGAACACTGGTTTCAAATCACTTGAAATTATTCTGATTAAAATATTTTCGTGGTTATTAGTATTTATACTGTTTAGATTACAATGTATTTTTTTCAGTTTCTATGTCGGCGTGATCTGATCATTCAAGTTCGTCCTTTGTTGTTCTCGTACTATTTATTTATTGATGTTTTAAGGTCACATATGTAACAGGGGTGGGGTGAACGACTCCCAAGGGGCTAGAACCCTGGCCGAAATCTCCCTGTTGTTCTTCAGATTCGTGAGGATCTGGGTCAACTAGCAAACCATGGATACAATATAACTCAACACTAGAGGTCGAATAACCATTAAGTTATGTGTTGTGGTCTGGACGAATTCACAATAAAACAGGAAAACAGTTTATACGTGGTTTATTGAGAAGCCAAAAATAGTATGATATGAAATGGACATGAATATGAATGACGGATCAAAAACCACGAGCCCACTACACTTTAAACCAAAAGGGGTTTAACTTCCACCCAACATGTGTTCAGTAAATGTGGATGGTTCCCATGGAACTCGGACCTGGAGAGAATCACTCTCAGAAACAGTGATTCTCACCGAGGCCGAGCTGAACGGGTCCCAAAATGACGTCACCCAATACGGTTAACCTTTTTTACAGGTTACAAAGTGTCCCCATAACTAACCTCAATAGGCAGTTGTGCTGGCGCAGCTGAATTAGAGCTTTAATGTCAAGACATGGGCGGCAAATTATGAGCGAGACCGCTCTTATATAGGATAATTTCGCGGTGAAAGATTTCGAATACTGGAATCTGATTGATCCCTCACTTTCACCTCGACGAATGAAACAACAGCACAATGCATTACGGCGTGAACCAATTAGATACATCGATTCATTTTAAACATGGAAATGACTTGACGCCAACAAAAATAGAATTAAACCTCTGTTATGAGCAGACGAATTATAACAGAGTAATTTAGAACTTCTATTGTATATAATATTTCAACTGCTGTTACCAAATCCGTTACACTTCCCTCTCCTTAAAAAGAAAAATGTGTAACATTTTTAGAACCATACAGCAGTTGTTAAATAGATTTCCAAGAAATCTTTAATATTTTATAATTTAATTTAAAATGTGGCGTTCCACATAAAACATTCTCTATAAACTTTCATGAGACCCTGCTTACCAAGCCAATTCCCCTGAAAACATTATACGCAAAATTTAAATTGATGATATGAAGGAGATGAACAAGGTGTTACAAAATTACACATGATTCCTCTACCGACTATTATATAGTTTAAGTTATTGTCTCTTTTTAGAAATTCTGTAAAGTCTTGATCTTGTCTCTCAGCTTTTTCTGAAGTAGTCCTCTAGTGTTCACTGTTGGAATGTTTCCAACTTCTTTTCACAACTCCATAACAAGATAATCCCCTTTTTCTTCACAGCATGCTAAACCATACGCCGTTCTGTTATGGAGAAGTGAAGTTCGCTTGCATTACCACCACTCAGCTCGTACCGTTCATCAGATTCTGCTCTCTCCGCAAGCACGGAAAGGCATGGCAAAATTGGGTCAACAGAATCAAGAATTCTTCTCTGACACACTGCATGCTACATCACCCTACTCCGCTGTCAGCTGCTTGTGATGGTGTACACTCCATTAATGTGAAACAGACAGTCACTTTCTACAGGGAGGAGCAAACAAATTAAATGTACAGCAGTAACAGCAATTCTAATTGCTTCCTCTGCTTGATAGTTTTACAGAAATTCCAAACTACGAAATATTGGATATACTGGTTAATTTTCCAATAAGATAGGTGAAATATCCAGAATATAATTAATGTAGATAAAATTCTGGATAAAATTATTTCTCTGGATTTTACAATTCCGCCAATAATTCGAAAACTATTCAAAATTTAATTGTAACATTCTAAAGGTCAACAAGGCCACGTGGTTTCCACTAATCTAACACATGTGATAGCTCTCGGGCTCTTCCACTATCAACCTTATATTACTATCAATGGGACATATCAATATTCGAGCAGAATAAGCAGCTGTATTCAGCCTTTTGATATATATAGACTGCTCACAATTGTGCCCCATTTTAAATTTAATGGTCAATTTGGAAATTATATTTTGGGATATCCACGGAGAACACAATTCCCAACAACCAACTATTTTACACTAGAATTCAAGAACAGTTTTTACATTTTAGTAAACGGAAGAGAGATTGACCACTACCCATAAAACAACAAGCCTCGGGATTGCAATATTTCCTCTACTGTAAATTACTTTGCCCTATATAAGACACTCCACATGTGCACCTCTAAGGTCAGTTCAATCTGACATATCAGTAACAGCTTCAGTTTTCGCCAGAGCTAAATGATGTATCGCAATGACATCCACAAATATTATCTACGTAATATTAAAATAGCACCCAAACTACTGAAGGAAGACAAACCACCTATTATTATCAGAACCCAAGACGCCGGGAGCATAACTTAAAAGAGAAATATACAAATATTTACAAACTCCTACACATCGCGATTGCTGTTTAATGGAAAAGGTTCCACATACGTCAATGCCTATTGCCAACAGAAAATTGACACACCAACACACTGTGTACTACCTACTTTAAATAAGCAGACTACGAGGTCTTATTTGGCTTCCTAGGAAAAACATCCTTTCTGGTCACTACCGAGTGTTACCTACGGTAACACAAAATACATCCAAACAAATGAGCAATGCAATCATCCAGCATTTTAGCTTTTAGTATCGACTTACTAAAAGATTTTTTCTTGAATCAAGTTTACCTAATAGTTAATGCCTTAACGAACATCTAACTTGGGCCTGTTTATTAGATTTAATGTTGACCATAAACATTTCCAGAAGTTGAAAGAAAAATTGTGGGCTTCAATCACGCATGAACCCAATGCTACTTTGTACCACGGGCATATAACTCGACTTCCCTTCCTATTTGCCCATGGTTGAGTTGCCTCAAATGCCCCATAAATTGATTCGCAAAATGAGTCATTTTCATAATGAACCCGGAAAGTGAAGATATTTCAGAAAAATTGTAATTCAACTGCAGACATCTTTTACGACCAATAACACTGACAGCTTTTACGAATAAGCTTTTGAGCTACATTGGAACTTCAAATGCCAAATAAAATGGCTGAACATTTAACCTTCAATACCTTTACCAGTCTCAAAATAAATCCATCTATAACAAGATGCTAAAAAGACTTTATCGGGTATTTTTCACATTCGTGTCATAAGTGTTTGGACTGAGTTGACTGATCAGTTCAGACCCTCTCAGATTCTCTGGCTTAAATTACTCCGATCGCCGACGAGAATACAAAATATTTCTTGGGGGGGGGGGGGGTCCCTGTTAATCCCAGTTTAGTGACATCTTGGTGTTTTGGTGCTGAGTAAAATAAGACAACAGAATGAACAGTCTTAAACTTTAGACTTCAACTCACTCATAGAATGACTTTGTCTACCAAACTTTAATTACACCAAGCTTCCACTTCATCAGCAGTGGTATACTTGGGCTCATCATGCCACTTAAAACCACTAAATAGGATTCCAAAGGTTTACAATTGCATTCAATTGGGGAGAAGCCCTTGAATTTGAAATAATACAACAATAGCTACTGAAATTATGCATACCAACAATCGAGCTCTAATTTCCCCATGAATTAAATTCATCTTAAGCGTTCAAAGAATGCAGACCTTGTCGAGAACAATTACCCATAATGTAAGTAGCTGGAATAACCAGATCCTGGTAGCCTCGCCAATTTGTAACAGGGGTGGGGTGAACGACTCCCGATGGGGCTAGGACCCTGGCGGAAATCTCCCCGTTGTTCTTCAGATCCGTGAGGATCTGGGTCAACTAGCAAAGCATGGATACAATATAACTCAACACTAGAGGTCGAATAACCATTAGGTTATGTGTTGTGGTCTGGACGAATTCACAATAAAACAGAAAAACAGTTTATACGTGGTTTATTGAGAAGCCAAAAATAGTATGATATGAAATGGACATGAATATGAATGACGTATCAAAAACCACGAGCCCACTACACTTTAAACCAAAAGGGGTTTAACTTCCACCCAACATGTGTTCAATAATTGTGGATGGTTCCCATGGAACTCGTACCTGGAGAGAATCACTCTCAGAAATAGTGATTCTCACCAGGGCAGAGCTGAACGTGTCCCAAAATGACGGTACCCAATACGGTTAACCTTTTTTACAGGTTACAAAGTGTCCCCATAACTAACCTCAATAGGCAGTTGTGCTGGCGCAGCTGAATTAGAGCTTTAATGTCAAGACATGGGCGGCAAATTATGAGCGAGACCGCTCTTATATAGGATAATTTCGCGGTGAAAGATTTCGAATACTGGAATCTGATTGATCCCTCACTTTCACCTCGACGAATGAAACAACAGCACAATGCACTACGGCGTGAACCAATTAGGTACATCGATTCATTTTAAACATGGAAATGACTTGACGCCAACAAAAATAGAATTAAACCTCTGTTATGAGCAGACGAATTATAACAGAGTAATTTAGAACTTCTATTGTATATAATATTTCAACTGCTGTTACGAAATCCGTTACACATATTTATGCACAATGGCTAATCATGACCGTGACAGTTTTATGGGTGGGGGAAGCCAGAGTACCCGGAGAGAACCACCGAGCAACGACGAGCAGCTGCCAGCTCCCCAACATCGTAACTCCGCACTGCAGCACAGGCAGGGTTAGATTGGTTGAAGACATACGTACCATCGACGTGCAGTACGCCTTAGTACACGGCGTCATCGTGCCCCCACGCGTGCAATGGAGATGAAGTGTCTTGCCCAAGGACACAACGCGATTGCCGCAGGTGAGATTCGAACCGAGGACCTCTCGGCTTGCAGCCTGCACCTCTACCTACTGAACCACCGCGCTCCCTGTTCTCGTACTAATAAGACATGATCAGTTCAGTTTGGGGCATGCCGGAAAATTCGTTCCATGAGTTCCAATGTGTTCTATGTGCCTACTGGCACATAGAACACATTGGAACTCAGGGGACGAATTGTCTATATAGTACAAGTAGTTTGCAGTCTGGACAACAGCTTAATCCTCTGCATAATGTCAAAATTTCAATTTTATTTTTTTAGTTATCTCCCCATACGCCGTCAAGGCTTAAATAATTAGTATCCTGTTTGACAGAGCTCCGAGGGCTCTGTCAAACCAGATACTAATGGTTCAACCATTGGCCACATAAAGTTAGTGTAATACATTGTCGGCTGAATTAGACGGTGCAGAATTTTGACTCCAGAGTGCAGAGGTTTAAGATTCTTCTTGTCATCAGTCAAAACACCCAATGATGACCCCCATTACCATTTTTGGAACACGTGGTGTCAGCGGTCTCGCCAACAGACAGTCACTTTATTAACTGACTTATTTAGTGTTGTGATTAAGAAACACAAATGTTACAAAGGTTGGGCGACGGGGTCCCATCACTAAATCAAATTGTAATGGTCCACATCCTAAACAATGGGAGGACTGGTCAATTGGGAAAAGGATAATCTGTGAAGGAAATGAATTCTCTCAAGGCTTGCAATTTCCCAAGTGACTTTACTTTTTCAGTGAGTTGCGAATTATTCAATGATTTTCATTCAGTCATGATGAGTGATGGGCGCTGGCCGTCACACGTAACCTTTAGTTTGTTTGCCACCCCTGGTTCCTATCCTCCTGACACCATGACATTATCATGGTGTCACGAGCGGAAGAACCAGGGGTGGTATGCACATGCCACCTCAACTTTTGTCAGTGTCTTGTAGAAATTGATGACCTCGTAGCGAAGCTTCGTAGTCCCACGACTCGATTTTGCAAGTAACACACAGCATCGAATTAGCGGATTCAGGGTCCCGGAAATTAAAGATGCATGATGAGATATCCATTCCTGCTGATACGACAAATGTTATCTTTTTTCTTTGCGTAAATTTCGCAAATCTTGCATCACAAGAATGCAGCATTTGCATAATTCACGTGAAGAAAACGCCAGCGTCTGATGCTGTTAAAGGAAATCGATTTCTTTTGAAAAAAATAGGATTTCCATTAGAAAAGTAATTCCAGAATGCACCGTTTGAATTCAATTATTTATTTAACACTATCTATTGACTAAAGTGATTTTTTTTATTTGATTGGTTGATAGATACGTGGTATGAGACCATATTCATTGAAACCCACGATACGTCCGCCCAGCCACTGACAAATTTCCCATACCCAGTGGAAGCCTCGTTCCGAAATCTACAAATTGTCCATACATAATAATTTTTTATGCTAGTCATATCGGCATATTTTCACAAAAACTCCTTTGCACAAAAATTCCATAGAAACCTGTATGGCTCAACGATGGAAGATAAAAGATCTCATGCTGTGTGTGTTCACACACTAAATAGATTGTACTTCTAAAACGGAAAGTCAATAGACAAAGTCGTTACCCCGTATCTGATCACGTGGTACGGGTTTTTACCTACCCGAAGCCAGCCGTATCCCATACGGCTGGCTTCGGGTAGGTAAAAACCCGTACCACGTGATCAGACACGGGGTAACTAATAATATACATGTTACAGAGCTAAAAATAAATCATTTCACCAAAAACCTACAATAATATCTAGATTTGTTACAATGTGCTGAATAATGCGCTAAGCCGCATGCATATTGTTAGGAGGTAACATAGCCAAATTGGCTGTCTTCCCGTTACCCCCCAGAAGGTAAGATTGAAAGATGAACGATAAAAATTGAAGAATTGAAGAAGGAGGAGCCTTCAAGAGAGGCAGTTTAAAAGACAGAAAGAAGTAGAAAAGAACGGCAGCGATGCGTGGATATATACATGAATGTGTGATGCACAAGTACATTTTAGAATTTAAAATGTTTGCATTGGTAATTTGGTAAGAGGCAATTGAGATGTGTTGTTTTGCATTGCCCGTATTAGGTGGAAAGGACAAGGATTAGCTTACATGGTAGTCTTACCCCAAATACTGTGAATACTCCAAATACTGTAAATATTTCGCCTTCAGCTGGTCAAGATGTAGCGGAGGAACGGCAGTCAGAACAGGCCGTGTTATGGCAGCGTATAGAATTATGATAAGAATCGAGTGAGATCTGGGTGACTTGTTTTATAAATAATGGTCTCGATCTAATAGTTTTTATAGTATTACTCAGGCTATTCCATAGTTTAGGAAACGAATGGAGTGAGAATTGTTTTTGAAAAATCTGATCTTGGGATACCTCTTCTAACTTGACCTGTCTGTCTGGTTATTCTACTGAACTCATTGCCATCAGTTTGGAAGTGATTGGTAAAGCTAACTGGAAGATTTCCATTGTGTCAATCATACATGAAAACTAATGCATTGTGTTTGTACAAGTCGGGAAATTTCAGTATCTTTTCCTTCTTTAACAAGGGATCCGTGTGAGAGTTAATTTTTTTATTGTTAATTGTGCGTAGTGCTCGTTTTTGTAGACGGGAGAGCTTATTGCAGTTATTGACATGTTCCCATGCGTGGATGCTGTATAACAAGTGGCTATGCACGAGTGCAAAATACAAGGATTTGAGCGCACTGTGTGGAAGAAGTTTCTTTGCTCTATTTATGGCATATATTGCCCTTGATATTTTAGATGCAGTCTGCGTAATATGGTGCTTGAAATTCAGACACTAGTCAAAATAAACACCCAGAAATTTCACTGCTTTATTTTCGGATCTGCTTGATATCCGTTCTAGTCTGTTGTTGTCCATTAACAAACCTAGAGTTGGATTATCTGTTTTAATGTGTGATGGGCTAAAGAGGATATATTTTGTTTTTTTTAGCGTTTATAGCAATTTTATTTGCCTTACACCAATCACTCGTTTGATACATCTGTTCTAAATTTCTTATTGGGGAGGGTGCTGAGAGGGGGTAGGGGCGTCCCGACCACGCTCCTTCACCTCTTGCCTGTCATATGCCTTCGACAACTACTGCCCAGCAATATCATTAAATAACCAGAAATGTGTGCCCACCCATCTTTGAAATGTTTGTTTCACCACTGCATGGTGTCAAGGACTCAGGTAACGTAACTACGATATCTCATCAAATTTGCTGTTCTCCAGTCAGTCTCACATCGTGAGGATCGGGAGTTGTTTGCCATAGAATTGTGGGTATATCGGGACTTCCCCCTGTTAGCTGACAGACGTTGCTTCTCAGTTCCACCGATTCGAATGAATTAGATGTGTTTTTCTTTTGGCAGTGGCGGATATGTGAAGTGCAATTGTTTTCAACTCCCGCACTAAATCAGGAATCTTGACTGAACAGTGAGTGAATCTGAATATGATAGCAATCGAATGCGGGTAGTCCAAACATAGACTGAAAGTCCGTAATATAATTTTTGGGTTTGGTACGTCCTTTGAAAGGACGTACCAAACCCCAAAATTATATTACGGACTTTCAGGCCATGTTTGGACGAGACTGTGGGTGGATATTCATTGTTGTTTGTTGTAAGTGGGAACGGCCGTCGGAGTCATTGTGGACACCCCCCCCCCCCACCCACCCACCCAACCCCCTCCCACAACTCACTGCCGAAGTAAAGTTGCTGGACAACCCATCAGTGAAAGAGTAGTTCTTATTAATTATTTATGGAAGCAATGTGTGACTGTGACAATAATGGAAAGTGATATGCAAAAAAAACTTAAAGAAATGGTTTTGTTTTTGTGAACTGTCTGCGTCTGTGCCTAAAGCGTTTGGTAACCATGTTGCGTAACCAACTTGGTTACGATGATGAATTTTAGGGGAACGACAAACTTGGTTACGCAGCAGAAATCCTAGAGAAGGATGAATGGGTTAAGCAAAATTCTGAAATGTGAAGGCCTGGATTCGGACAGAATTTTGTCAGAGCCCAGCTAAGGGCCTGTCGTGGCAGGCCAACGTGGCCGCCGGTGGTCGAGAGGACCCCAGTCCATTCGACCCCACATATTTTCGACCCAGGCCGAACTCGACCCAGGGTCCTGGACCATCCAATTACCAGAACGGAGCCAAGAATCGGACAGAGTTTTGCCAGAGGCAGGCTAAGGGACTTCCCCTGGAAGACCCGTTTCGATCATCGCTGGTTTGTCTAACCGGATGGGCTATCCCCAAGAGTTATCTCCCCTGACCAGAAGTAGTATACCCCTAGCCGCCTGACCCCAGCTTGGGGTCCAGCTCTCCATAGCCGTCTAGACCCAGGATGTGGTGGTGGTGGTGGTAGTAGGGAGAGGAGGGAGAGAGAAGTTAACAAACTCCGGGAGTTTTTTGTCAACTCCGAGAGGAGACAAAAAACTCTCAGAGGAGAAAGAGCAGGAGTGACTGCTTTCATGCATAAAGAGGATAGTGAGGATCGGATCATGATGATCAGGATTGAAGATCAGGATTCGGGATCAAGATCAGGACTGACGATCGGAGAGGTGTGAGTATTGGAGGGTGGGGTTGATGGCAGGTCATCTCGGCCGCAGTTGGCCGCGAGGACCCCAGTCCATTGGACCCAGCACATTTTTTTTCCCAGACCAAACTCGGCCCAGGGTCGTGGACCATAGATTTACCGGAACGGAGTCGAGAATTGAACCGAGTTTTGCCATAAGCAGACTAAGGGACTGCCCCTTGCAGCTTCATTTCGAACATCGCTTGTTTGTCTAACCGGATGGGCTACCCGCAATAGTTATCTCCCCTGACCAGAAGTAGTATACCATAGCCGTCTGACTCCAGCTTGGGGTTCAACTCTCCATAGCCGTCTAAACCCAGGATGTGGTGGTGGTGGTGGTGGTGGTAGTAGTAGTAGAGAGAGGAGGAAACGAGGAGTTAACGACTCTGGGAGTTTTTTTTGTCTCCCTCGAGGGGAGACTAATAAACTCTCAGAGGAGAAAGAGCAGGAGTGAATCCTCTCATGCATAATGAGGATTGTGAGGATCGGATCATGAGGATCAGATTGAAGATCCTGATCAGGTTCCTCTGATCCTCATTATGCACGAGAGGAGTCACTCCTGCTATTTCTCCTCTGAGTGTTTTGTCTCGTCTCAGAGTTGACAAAAAACTCCCGGAGTTTTTTAACTCCTCCTTTCCTCTTCTCTCTGCCACCACCACCACTTTTCTGATCAGGTTCCTCTGATCCTCATTATGGATGAGGGGAGTCACTCCTGCTCTTTCTCCTCTGAAAGTTTTAGTCTCCGCTCGGAGTTGACAAAAACACCCAGTTATTCAACTTCTCTTTTCCTCTTCTCTCTACCACCACCATCGCCACCACCACCACCACCACCACCACATCCCGGGTCTAGACGGTTATGGAGAGCTGGACCCCAAGCTGGGGTCAGACAACTAGGGGTATACTACTTCTGGTCAGGGGAGATAATTCTTGGAGGTAGGCCATCCAGTTAGATAAACAAGCGATGATCGAAACGGGCTTGCCAGGGGCAGTCCCTTAGTCTACCTCTGGTAAAACTCGGTTCGATTCTTGGCTCCATTCCGGTAATTCGATGGTCCAAAACCCAATGGCACATGCCCCCTTTTGCGCATGCGCACGTGTCTCCATGGAGATGACGTCACAAGATGGCAGGTTACCATGGCTACCAATGGGTATGGGGCATGTGATGAGAACCCTAAAAATGATAACCCTCGCCTAAATCCGGGTAATCAGGCACAAAAACCCCATACTATACTACTGTCACTGTTCCGGCTAAAAAGAGCCAGTTCAGTCTGTACTTGTCTACTGTTAGTAGCGTTTTCAGTCTCTTACATGAGAGATATCTCCTACGTAGGACTTTTTTATCTCCTACATGGGACTTTTATCTTCTACGTAAAAGATTAAATCTCCTACGTAGGAGACAAAAAAATCACATTCTAATTTGTCAAAATTACTCTGCCATACCCAGCTGTATTGTTCAGTTTGAGATTTATCAAGTGACAAGGTGTGGCGACCTTCTTGCAATTTTAGTGTGCTACATAACGTTGGTAACGCAGGTGGAGTGGAACATAGGGAGGGAGTCACTGGGGAGGGGAGGAGCTGTGGCCCGACCACTTTTTTGAGGAACAAATTGCAACACACAGTAGGCAGTGGAGCAAGCACATATACATGTCGGACAGTTAACGGAAAAACACAGAACAAATTCTCCCTCTCCACCCTCTCTCTCTCTCTGTCTCGCGCGCACGAGAGAGAGAGAGAGAGGGGAGAGAGACACACACACACACACACACACACACACACACAGTCTTGTTTTCCCTACATACCGAGGTACCCCATTGTCTGTCCTTTGTGTGGACTAACGGTTTCAACCTCGTTTTGCCGGTACAGTTCTGGGAAAACAACCGAGGTAAAGGGTTTCTTTTGTCTTTTGTACCTCGGTAAGGCGAAACACGCAAACTCTTTTGTCTAGTTACCTCGTCAAGTTGGTAAGACAAACGCACACACACACACACACACACACACACACACACTCTCTCTCTCTCTCTCTCTCTCACACACATACAAGAATGTTCCATTCTATTTTATCACAAAAGGGAATGTCAGGCTCTGATATCCAGGGGCAAAATTTTGTTTCTAATCAGGAGAATCCTTTTGGATTTCCATAATTCAATTTTGCTAGATCTTGGGATTCCTAGTTAGATCTTGGGAGTCCTAACTAAACGTTTGCTATATTTATTGTTGCCTATGAGACAACCTGGATTCTTTAATATGGTTACAATAGTTTAATAAACAAGAGGCCCCAAGTGCCTTGTAGGTTTGTTATTACATGGAATCCACCTTTGTCGGTTGTAGGTTTGTAGGTTTGTTATTACATGGAATCCTGTTTTGTCCGTTTGTAGGTTTGTTATGACATGGAATCCACTTTTGTCGGTTTGTAGGTTTATTATTACATGGAATCCACTTTTGTCGGTTTGTAGGCTTGTTATTACATGGAATCCACTTTTGTCGGTTTGTAGGTTTGTTATTACATGGAATCCACTTTTGTCGGTTTGTTATAACACGGAATCCACTTTTGTCAATTTGTAGGTTTGTTATTACATGGAATCCACTTTTGTCGGTTTGTAGGTTTGTTATTACATGGAATCCACTTTTGTCGGTTTTGTAGGTTTGTTATTACATGGAATCCACTTTTGTTGGTTTGTTATTACATGGAATCCACTTTTGTCGGTTTGTAGGTTTGTTATGACATGGAATCCACTTTTGTAGGTTTGTAGGTTTGTTATTACATGGAATCCACTTTTGTCGGTTTGTAGGTTTGTTATTACATGGAATCCACTTTTGTCGGTTTGTAGGTTTGTTATTACATGGAATCCACTTTTGTCGGTTTGTAGGTTTGTTATTACATGGAATCCACTTTTGTCGGTTTGTAGGTTTGTTATGACATGGAATCCACTTTTGTAGGTTTGTAGGTTTGTTATTACATGGAATCCACTTTTGTCGGTTTGTAGGTTTGTTATTACATGGAATCCACTTTGTCGGTTTGTAGGTTTGTTATTACATGGAATCCACTTTTGTCGGTTTGTAGGTTTGTTATTACATGGAATCCACTTTTGTCGGTTTGTAGGTTTGATAGAATCCACTTTTGTCGGTTTGTAGGTTTGTTATGACATGGAATCCACTTTTGTCGGTTTTGTAGGTTTATTATTACATGGAATCCACTTTTGTCGGTTTGTAGGTTTGTTATTACATGGAATCCACTTTTGTCCGTTTGTAGGTTTGTTATTACATGGAATCCACTTTTGTAGGTTTGTAGGTTTGTTATTACATGGAATCCACTTTTGTCCGTTTGTAGGTTTGTTATGACATGGAATCCACTTTTGTCGGTTTGTAGGTTTGTAGGTTTGCTATGACATGAAATCCACTTTTGTCGGTTTGTAGGTTTGTTATTACATGGAATCCAGTTTTGTCGGTTTGTATGTTTGTTATTACATGGAATCCACTTTTGTCGGTTTGTAGGTTTGTTATTACATGGAATCCACTTTTGTCGGTTTGTAGGTTTGTTATTACATGGAATCCACTTTTGTCGGTTTTGTAGGTTTGTAGGTTTGCTATGACATGAAATCCACTTTTGTCGGTTTGTAGGTTTGTTATTACATGGAATCCAGTTTTGTCGGTTTGTATGTTTGTTATTACATGGAATCCACTTCTGTCGGTTTGTAGGTTTGTTATTACATGGAATCCACTTTTGTCGGTTTGTAGGTTTGTTATTACATGGAATCCACTTTTGTCGGTTTGTAGGTTTGTTATTACATGGAATCCACTTTTGTCGGCTTGTAGGTTTGTTATTACATGGAATCTACTTTTGTCGGTTCCTTATTACATGGAATCCACTTTTGTCGGTTTGTAGGTTTGTTATTACATGGAATCCACCTTTGTCGGTTTGTAGGTTTGTTATTACATGGAATCCAATTTTATCGGTTTGTAGGTTTGTTATTACATGGCATCCACATTTGTCGGTTTGTAGGTTTGTTATTACATGGAATCCACTTTTGTCGGTTCGTTATTACATGGAATCCACTTTTGTCGGTTTGTAGGTTTGTTATTACATGGAATCCACTTCAGTAGGTTTGTAGGTTTGCTATTACATGGAATCCACTTTTGTCCGTTTGTAGGTTTGTTATGACATGGAATCCACTTTTGTCGGTTTGTAGGTTTGTTATTACATGGAATCCACTTTTGTCGGTTTGTAGGTTTGTTATTACATGGAATCCACTTTGTCGGTTTGTAGGTTTGTTATGACATGGAATCCACTTTTGTCGGTTTGTAGGTTTGTTATTACATGGAATCCACTTTTGTCGGTTTGTAAGTTTATTATTACATGGAATCCACTTTTGTCGGTTTGTAGGTTTGTTATTACATGTAATCCACTTTTGTCGGTTTTGTAGGTTTGTAGCTTTGTTATTACAAGGAATCCACTTTTGTCTGTTTGTAGGTTTGTTATTACATGGAATCCACTTTTGTCGGTTTGTAGGTTTGATAGAATCCACTTTTGTCGGTTTGTAGGTTTGTTATTACATGGAATCCACTTTTGTCGGTTTTGTAGGTTTGTTATTACATGGAATCCACTTTTGTAGGTTTGTAAGTTTGTTATTACATGGAATCCACTTTTGTAGGTTTGTTATTACATGGAATCCACTTTTGTCAGTTTGTAGGTTTGTTATTACATGGAATCCACTTTTGTCAGTTTTGTAGGTTTGTTATTACATGGAATCCACTTTTGTCTGTTTGTAGGTTTGTAGATTTGTTATTACATGGAATCCACTTTTGTCGTTGCCAGTTATTTTTGATGTTGTTGGGAGAAGAGGGTGGTTTTGCAAACAAACAGCTCCTTTCGGAACCACCAACCACAACGACGCTCGTTGGGGACAGCCCAGTCATGAAGGTTAAATAAATAAAAATTGAGAGAAGATGTCGAGTTTCAGGGGCGATGCAGGAATTTGGAATGGGAGGGGGCGCCAATTGACCATATGGTGCGAAGCATCATCTGTGTCAAGAAGCGGCGTGTAGAGGGCATGCGTGAGAAGGGGTGTCCACCGGGAAACTTTCACAGAAATTGCACCAGAAACACGCGTTTGTTGTCAGAACATGAGCCGCCATAACTGCGTAAGCATGCGCGATCATCTAAATTCGTAAATTCAGACTTTGCTCAATGACAATGGCTCTGGCAAAGATAAAGCCCCACCCCCCCCCCCCCCCCCCCCCCCACGATCCACCATTGAGTTTGTTGTGGCAAGCTTAACTCCTCCAACTCCGAGGAGATGGTGTAAAAAAGGTATGTCCATAACGGTTAGCTCGAGATATCCAAAGTTCCGAATCAAGGTGAGAAATACCACAGAAGGAGAGTGGTGTTGGTGTTGGTGTAATGTACCCCCAGCCCGGAGCTCAACACCTGGCGTAACTGAGTGTTATAATGGTAGGGGCAGTATATGATATTCACATAGTCACGCCGAAGTGTATCACTGCCTGTTCCACCCAGAATGTCTCGTGAGACACTTTGCTGTAGGACATAGTATGCGTGAGTCCTCCCTTACACCCCCCCAACCCATTGTCCTTACTCGTTGTTGCTTTTATTTATTGGGGGCCATTATGTAAATGTCCATCGAAAGCAGTCTGTATCAATAACGTATCACACCCAAAGGTGCATTTACTGCTTCCGAGGTGAGTTGTTTTTATTTATTGGGGGTCATTATTTAAAAGCCCATCGAATGCAGTCAGTATCAAGTCGCAGACGGGTTGAAATCTATCCTTAGAACCCGGAGCAAGACTCGGATACATATTTTGTTCATCCACATAATAGTAATAATCATTTTATCTTACAATATACTGGGGATAAGTCAAGAATGTGATACACGACAGTTGCGGAGTTAATACAGACAAAATACATGTTGATTTAAGATAAAATGGATAAACTTCGATATCATTTACATCGATAAGAAATAGTAGGGGACTGAGGACCGAGCCTTGTTGCAGCTTTGAGTGGAACCTGTTCGGAAATTTTGTTATTTTATAAGTTCTCCATTTTGTTGTATGCAGGGTCTATTTCGCCGATCGATGAAGTTTCCTACAAATTCTTGGTGAGTTGGTGTTTGCGGTTTCGTTTCTGCTTCCTGGTCCTGGCTTTCGGGTACCGAAAGGAGAGGCGAATGAGGACCCAAAAGTGACGAGAAATCAACATCCAAGTCGACCTCAGTCTCCACAGGACGTTCCACATCCAACAATTCCGGCTGGAGAGCCAGCAGTTGGTTGGTTGGTTGGGTTTGTCTGTGGAAGTGGGAGGGGAAGTGGCGGCTGTTTCTGGCGCTTTCATTTCCTCACCTTTCTCTCACTTCTTCTCGGAGAAAGCCTCCAGGCGTAGGGCATCCCTTCGCTTGGCAGACGGCCTCTTCGTCCTTTTCTTCTGTTTCTTCTCGTGCTCTCCGGACACCCTTTGGTGAGGACCAATGTGAGGGGGGGGGGGGGGGGGGGGGGGCCTCTCACAAAAGTGCTACCTCTCCCCGAGGGGGGGGGGGTCTGTCTTCAATCTCAAATTCTAAGGTCAGGTGGACGTTCTTGCCTTTCGACTGGAGAGTCCAGGTGATAGGGCAAGAGACGCCCAGAGAAAGTGTTGGACAAGTGCCCCCAGGACAAGTGCCAGTTGGATAACTGCCACCCCTCCACCCATTGAAACTGTCACCTAGGTTATGTGCCTCCAGTCAAAATGTCTGCTAGGAAAAACGCCCCCAATGGTATTTGCACCTAGGATACGCGCCCCCAGTTAGCGAGGAAAATCCACCCCGCCAAATTGTTACATGGATCACAGAATTGTCAGCCAGTACTATTTATTTATTTATTTATTTATTTATTTATTTATTTATTTATTTATTTATTTATTTATTTATTAAGGTTTAACGACACTTTAATAGCCAAGGTCATATCGTGTCGGTGACAGTTTTACGGGTGGGTGGAGGAAGCTGGAGTACCCGGAGAGAACCACCGAGCAACGACGAGCAGCTGCCAGCTCCCCAACATCGTAACTCCACACTACAGCACGGGCCGGATTACAGTGGTTGAAGACATGCGCACCGTCGACGTGCAGTGTGAATTAGTACATGGCGTCATCGTGCCCCCGTGTGGACATCAGGGGGAAGTGCCACACACCTTTATACAGGATCGTGAGGTTGGAGTTCAACAGTTTACCTAAGATTGCATTAAACTGACATTGCAGAATAATGCACAATGACTAATATGACCGTGACAGTTTTACGGGTGGGGGGGAGCCGGAGTATCTGGAGAGAACCACCGAGCATCGACGAGCAGCTGCCAGCTCATCAATATCGTAACTCCGTACTGCAGCACAGACAGGATTAGATTGGTTGAAGACATGCTCACTATCGACGTGCAGTACGCCTCAGTACACGGCGTCATCGTGCCCCTATGTGGACAATCGGGGTGAAGTGCTTTGCCCAAAGACACAACACGGGAGTCTGAATCGATCGCTCAGATGGTCACCCATCCAAGGACTAACCAGGCTCGACGTCGCTTAACATCGGTGAGTCAGTAGTTTGGATATCATTAGATAAAATTTATTAAAATGAATTGAAATGAAATAATCACACGAGCTGTATTAACTGATGTTAACTCTTCAACTGAGATGTGTGATACTAAAAGAAACCAAAACTTTATAATTTATAACAGGCCTTACACTTATAATTTATAACAGGCCTTACATTTATAATTTATAACAGATTTATAATTTATAACAGGCCTTACATTTATAATTTATAACAGATTTATAATTTATAACAGGCTTTACATTTATAATTTATAACAGGTCTTACATTATAATTTATAACAGGCCTTACATTTATAATTTATAACAAATCTTACATTATAATTTATAACAGGCCTTACATTATAATTCATAACAGGCCTTACATTTATAATTTATAACAGGCCTTACATTTATAATTTATAACAGGCCTTACATTTATAATTTATAACAGGCCTTACATTTATAATTTATAACAGGCCTTACATTTATAATTTATAACAGGCCTTACATTTTTATCAAAATCACTAATTAACAGATGAAAGGATAAAAGGTTTTCACCTGGAACTATTTGATGGTTTGCCAAACAAAAAACTATTTTGGGGACATACTTTTCCCTCGCACCCCCCAAAATTAAACCTCAAATTTCTTTCTGACCGTGGTTTTCATCACCCAATATCACACCCGCAAACAACACACAACAATACACATCATGTCAGGTGTTGTAGAAATGCGGAGACGCCCACAGACCCACCCCCCCTCCCACACACACACACACACACACACACACACACACGCGAGGGGGCATCCCCTCCCCTCCACCAGCTATAAGGCCTGTGGCATTTCGGACATGCCTTCGACATTTCGACATTGGACCCTCATATCTTACTTACCCCCCCCCCCCCCCCCTCCCCCTCTCCAATTGAAATCCTGGCGCCTCCACTAACAATGAGTCGGTATTAAGAAAACTTTGTGCCCTCACAGAAATTGAACGTTCAAGAAAACATGTCCGAAAGGGTGCCCTGAAAAAATGGCACAGGAAAAAAATGGCACAGGAGAAAATGACATACTTTTTTGACTTACTAGGAAAAAATGTCACACCAAAAATGCCGTTTTTTGAGGGGACGGAAAAAATGGCACAGGAAAAAATGGCACACTTCTACAGTTACCTAGGAAAAAATGGCACTGGAAAAATGGCACACTTTATCATTATTTATTTGTTTTTTTCAGAAAAAAGTGTAATATTAAACTGGGTATGAAAGCAGTATCAGTATTTTTTCCCCAATATTCTTTCAATAATAATAAATATTGTTTTATAAACACAGCCATATGGTACCTTAAGCTTAGTGTTTGAGTTGGCTTGTATGGAAGCTTAAAGTATTGTGCAACACAATTACTCTTATTTATTATTAATTGAATATAGGTTATAGTGTAAACTCCTGTTAACTGAATAAAAAATCTTGTAACCTGTCGAGAAATTACGCCGACTCGTCCCAGTTTTTCTTTGTTTTTTTTACCTATTTGGCCTCAGTACATCCAATACAGGCATTTAATCTATTATATCTTGTTTGACAGAGCTCATGGAGCTCTGTCAAACAAGATAAAATAGAATAAATGCTAAGGGTATCTCCAGAATACAGGAAAGTGATACAATCCCTGTTAATTGAATACTCCTGTTAATTGAATAATTTTCGATGGCAAAGTGGCTATTCAATTAACAGGGTTTCACTGTACCATTTTTTGTTGGCAATTCCAACTCCTGACATCATTTCTTGGAAACTACCAAAAACTTGTAAATGTGTAAATTTCTGATCTGAGGTAAATTAGCAAATATGTATTAGTGCTTTGTTTTAAAACCCACAAAAACATGTGATTTGATGATGGATTACATTTGTGCTATTTTGTGCTATTGTTTCACCTCTTTCTTCCAGAAATAAAGAAAAAGGTTGTTTATTTTGTGTTTTTATATTTAATTGGCATGTACCATTTTTTCCTACCAATTGTGCCATTTTTTTCCTAGGTGATTAGGGAAGTGTGCCATTTTTTCCTGGGCCGTTTTTTTTCCTCCCTTGCGTGCAATTTTTTCCAAGAGTGTCAAAAAGTGTGCCATTTTTTCCTCTGCCATTCTTTCCAACATTCGTCCGAAAGGACACAAAGCCGCTTCAAGTTGGTGTGAAAACATTGTGTTCTGAGTTATCTTTGGTAAGAACTGTACCAGAATTCCTCTCAGCTGTTAGTTACCGTATTGGGCTTTAACGAAAAACAGTAAAACAAACTAGAACAATACAATACAATATTATAGGAGTTAGTGCTTGGCAACATCTTATGTAGATGTAAATACTTTTAACTTGTTTTCATGTTAATAAATTTTGTTATAGAATTTGAGTTTTTCTTGAAATCCTGTATTCATATTTTAAAGACTCTGGCATGAAAATATGATCATTTGGGAGGAGGGAGCAGTTTTCCTAGCTGATATTCTAATTGGAGGGGGGGGGGCACATATCCTAGGTGTAAATTCCGTTGGGGGAAGTTTTCCTAGCTGACATTTTGACTTGGGGGCACATATCCTAGATGACAATTTCACTGGGGGCAGTTATCCAACTGGCTATTATTGGAGGGGTGGGAGGAAATGTCCTTGGGGTACTTGTCTGGAACGCGCCCAGAGCTGAGATGTTCCTTTTTCACTTGGTTAGTAAATCCAGTGTATTATGATATAAGTTTATCAGGTGTTTACGCTCTGAAGTCTGAGGTGTGAATGAAAATGATTTTTGTTGTTTGGCCTCCACTGTTTTTAAGAGTAGACTTGAAGTGATAAAGATTTTTATGAGGTTGTCTGGCGACTTTCTGACACTAATCCCCGTATAATGAGTTCAATGACGTGACATTCCAGGTTAAACCAAACAAAAATAGCCTGAAGATATGTACAGCATTTAACACTTGTTTTATACTTTGATTGAAACAATCTCGTAAAACCAGTTTACTGCTTCACACCTTAAATAAAACTCAGCAATAACACTACGTTACGTCATAACATCACAACCGTAATTCTTCTTTGTGAGGAAGCTTTTCAAAGAGACAAATAAATATATATTCTTTTTATCTCATTTTCGTCTTGTTTACGTGCTCAGGATTGGATTGGTTTGAACATTGAACGCCAAGGTAATAATAATAATAATAATAATAATAATAATAATAATAATAGTAATAATAATAATTAATAATCGGTCTTCTGCTGATTTGTCGCAATCCCCTACCGAGGGGGACTACATTAGCCCAGTCGTCCCCCGCCAGACCGCCTGGCCGCCTGGTTATTCCCCCACTCTCCTTCCTAATTACCCAGCATTCAGTCAAAAATTGTTTCATAATTCCTTCCATTGGCGCTCTCTCGATCTCCCCAACTATAAAATTGATCCTTTCCCTCGTGTTATTCCCCATCCACTTATCCTCCAGGTTTTATTCCCAATTTTTCTTCAGTATTCTTAGGAGTCTTGTTCCACTAGGCAAATATTTGGGGCATTGAAGTGTTCCAGGGTCTCCGTTACTCCCGAATTATACATTTGACACACTGTTTTCTCGCCTTTCAAGATTTTCCCCCTCAACTTCAGTGACCCCATCTCATTTTGAACAATAGAGACCACCCCCATCCCCCACCCTCCTCCATAAGATACATCTAGGTGCTCCTCAAAATCTAGGGCATCTTTCTTGTACAAGCCGTATAAAGTGCTCTTGGTCCCAACTGCAGCTCGTCATTTTTTATTGGCAATTATCGAGCACCCTTCCCCTGATAAGGCTAATCCCCTGCTTCAGACCCCCCCCCCCTCCCCCCCCCCCCCCCCATTTCTAAATCATCAGTCTCTATGGAGTAATTCCCAATTAGCAAACGTGCTTTTCAAAACCACCCTGTTTGAATGTTAGCGTGCCATAAATGGTTAAAAGCCGTTTTAAATCATCTGCTCTTTGGGAGGTTTACCAGATAATTCAGGTAGTATGATTTCCCAATATCTGTTCTATCTTTAACTGATATCCACTCGAGTTCCCCCTCTAACCGCTTCCAGCGCGGATGCGTTACTTGATCCGGTTACCCACCGACCCGCATCATTTTGTGGAATCTCCAAGTTTCTCACTCCTGTTTGATTTAGAGGGATGACATCTCTTCCATATGTTATACTTGGTAATCCCACCCCCTCCCAAATGGGTTTTCCAACGAACATCTTGTGAAGCTATTACCTTCAGTACCTTCAGGTAGTTCTAACAGATTGTGTACCCATTTCCCCTTTGTCTTAAGTTTGTTTGCGTGGTTTCTGTGTATGCCTCTAGACACACTTCAATCAATCACGCTCTTAATTCCTTCTGCCATGGACATTCCAGTTACATTCAGTGAATCCGTTTTTATTTCAATAAATCTCTTCAAGCAAAGGATAAAGGCGTTTTCCTGAAGGTGTACGACCGGAGAACACCGCCGCCAACGCCAAGTTCACTTTCCTGCTAAGAAGGATTTTTTTCCGACAAATCTGATGTAAGAGAAATTAGTGATGTAGAAGATTTGATAGTTGGGATTGTAACGTCTAGCATCCTCCTGGTGGATATTCCTGTCTAGGAGTGTAACGCCTCGCATCCTACTGGTGGATATTGATAGTTGGGATTGTAACGTCTCGCATCCTACTGGTGGATATTCCTGTCTAGGAGTGTAACGTCTCGCATCCTACTGGTGGATATTGATAGTTGGGAGTGTAACGTCTCGCATCCTACTGGTGGATATTGATAGTTGGGAGTGTAACGTCTCGCATCCTACTGGTGGATATTCCTGTCTAGGAGTGTAACGTCTCGTATCATACTGGTGGATATTCCTGTCTAGGAGTGTAACGTCTCGCATCATACTGGTGGATATTCCTGTCTAGGAGTGTAACGTCTCGTATCCTACTGGTGGATATTCCTGTCTAGGACTGTAACGTCTCGCATCATACTGGTGGATATTGATAGTTGGGAGTGTAACGTCTCGTATCCTACTGGTGGATATTGATAGTTGGGAGTGTAACGTCTCGCATCCTACTGGTGGATATTGTTAGTTGGGAGTGTAACGTCCTCGTATCCTACTGGTGGATATTCCTGTCTAGGAGTGTAACGTCTCGCATCCTACTGGTGGATATTGATAGTTGGGAGTGTAACGTCTCGCATCCTACTGGTGGATATTGATAGTTGGGAGTGTAACGTCTCGTATCCTTCTGGTGGATATTGATAGTTGGGAGTGTAACGTCCTCGTATCCTACTGGTGGATATTGATAGTTGGGAGTGTAACGTCTCGCATCCTACTGGTGGATATTGATAGTTGGGAGTGTAACGTCTCGCATCCTACTGGTGGATATTCCTTTCTAGGAGTGTAACGTCTCGTATCCTACTGGTGGATATTGATAGTTGGGAGTGTAACGTCTCGTATCCTACTGGTGGATATTGATAGTTGGGAGTGTAACGTCTCACGTCCTACTGGTGGATATTGATAGTTGGGAGTGTAACAAAATGTCGAGAAGTTATTCTAGAAAACTCAAAACACAGTTACAAAATGTCGAGAAGTTATTCTAGAAAACTCAAAAAACAGTTACAAAATGTCGAGAAGTTATTCTAGAAAACTGAAAACACAGACAGTTAAAAAATGTCGATAAGTTATTCTCGAAAACTCAAAACACAGGCACTTACAAGTGTCGAGAAGTTATTTTAGAAAACTCAGAACACAGATTGTTACAAAGTGTCGAGAAGTTATTCTAGAAAACTCAACACAGACAGTTACAAAGTGTCGAGAAGTTATTCTAGAAAACTCAAAACACAACAGTTACAAGGTGTCGAGAAGTTATTCTAAAAAACCCAAAACACAGACAGTTACAAAGTGTCTAGAAGTTATTATAAAAAAAAATCAAAACACAGACATTTACAAAATGCCGAGAAGTTATTCTAGAAAACTCAAAACACAGACAGTTACAAAATGTTGAGAAGTTATTCTAGAAAATTCAAAGAAACTCTAAACAATCCCGGCGATTTTTTTACTATACAAATGTTTTATATCTTTGTTCATGAATGAATATAGCATATAACTATAAACTGAAAGCAGTAGCAATCGAATTAACTAAACTCCTCGAAATAGTAAATTTCTTTATAGACTCACGAGATCACAACTGGTGTATATTCATGTCTCATATACAATGTATGACAGACATTTTCATTCCACGAAATGCATCACGCAGCTATGTGAGTTGTTTAAGGTATTATGTGGCAGCCCAGATCATAGTCTGTGACTAGTAACCAAAATATATAGAATGAAATTATTAACCAAAATATATAGAAAAAAATTATTGACCAAAATATGTGGAACGAAATTATTGACAAAATATATAGAACGAAATTATTAACCACAATATATAGAACTAAATTATTGACCAAAATATGTGGAACGAAATTATTAACCAAAATATATGGAACGAAATTATTGACAAAATATATAGAACGAAATTATTAACCAAAATATATAGAACAAAAATATTAACCAAAATATATAGAAAGAAATTAGTAACCTAGATACATAGAGCGAAATCAGTAATCAAATATATATGTGATTTCCAGCAAATCGGAAAAATACACTCAATGACCCCTGGGTGACCTCAGTGACCTTGACTCATATTTTGAACCTCCATTAATATTTTGACTTATTTGGTGTTGGTCTGAGGTCCAAAGGTCATACCATGCTTGAGATATGAGCGTGATCCACTTTCATATGCATAAGTGGTGGTGGGGGGGGGGGGGGGCGGTGGGAGGTCATAAAAAGCGATTTCCAGCAATTCTAAAAAATATACTTTATAACTCCCGGGGTGACCTCAGGGACGCTGACTCATATTTTAAACCTCCTCTGAGTTTCAACGAAAAAATACCTTATCGGCCTGAGGGTACCTTATGAAGTTTCTCACTGAAACTGAGAAAATTAGATTTCATTGATGCCTATCTCGTCCCATAAGGTCCAATGGGTTCCTACTGGCACATAGAACACATCGGAACTCAGGGGACAATCTGTGTTCAGAGCGACAATGTGAGTGCTGAAAGAGTTCTTAAATTATTATAGCCATGCGTTACTTAAAATCTTAGGGAACCACATAGAAGTCTTGAGAGGATTAAAAACACACCATTTTAATACTCAATTTTAATAATTCATAACTTTGTAAGGTACTATTGAAAATAGCCCCCATCTCCACAGGTCCTCCTGAACACCGGAATTACCCGAAATACCCAGAATTGCCCGGAATTACTCAGAATTACTCGGAATTACCTGTTTTATTTGGTATTTTTTAAACTTTGCTTATTATTTTAAATATTTACTCACAGCGTTGTGAAAACTGTTCTCATAATTTACCAAGCGATGTTCTGCCATTCTCCTTATATTATATTATTAATCTTGTATTATAAGATTGACCTGAACAATGTATAAAACGTCCTTGCAAAGGAAAGGTTTCTTTTTCAGCTTGGCTTGGGGATGAATTTGAAACAGATTAAAACATTAGCTAAAATTTAATATGTGATAGCTTCTTTCTAGCTCTTCGTAATTTAATTGTTTACAAGAAGAAGAAAAAAAAAGAAAAAGAAACCGTACAAAAACAATATTTTCGCGCAGATTAGTTATAACTGAAAATTTTTTCTACATACCATGTTTCAAGGAGAAGCCATTGTAAGATAAAATATTCAACAAATCACCAAGTTTTATATCTACTGTAACTCCAGGGCAGAAAATCTTCACGTGGATATTCCAAATGAATAACACAGATTATGATGATACATGTATTACTCGACGATTAACGAGCGTGTCGTGCTCTTTGCTTTATTTTGTGTCACAAACCTGTCCGTACAATTCTTTCATTTTTTTCACCTGACTATATTATGTCAATCAACCAATCAAATTACTGACTCATTTATTGGAAGACCACATCGAATTTCGTCCACTTTTTTACGTCATTGTTTGGAGTGCACACGAGGGATAATTCAATTTACAACAGAACAAATGATACAACGAAACGTGAATAAGAATCGATAAGGCCTAAAAAAAAATAAAAACATCTGTTTCTCGGGCCCTCTCGCATGATCCTTTTGGCTGCCGCATGCTCTCATTTTATAACCAATGTAAACTTTAAAAAATACAAATTAAATGGGTTGTGTCTGATATTTTACCCCAATTAATAAAATTGATAAATTTGTCCCTTAAGTGCAACAAGGCTTTGCAATGCTTTAGTATTGCAAAGCCTTCATGCACTCAAGAGACAAAAGACAACACCACCCATACTATTCTGTTGATTATGAGGCCTAAAACATAAAAAAAACCGAAAATATGAACTTTTGATGGCGAAGAAATAATTACAAAAAAAAATAAATTAGAAAACCGCCTGCCCACAGGCACATACAATGGACTGAGAAAAAGAAGATATACTTTGTGGGGCCTAAGTTAAAAGTTGTGAGCCGACATTTCAATTCTCAGGCAATATTTCAGACTTCAGAATCGCACCTTGGACCCTGAGGTGTGATCATTCTGATTGAATGTGAACTGTGAGGTGTGATGACGTGGATTGAGTGTGAACTGTGAGGTGTGATGGCGTGGATTGAATGTGAACTGTGAGATGTGATGACGTGGATTGAGTTTAAACTGTGAGGTGTGATGACGTGGATTGAGTGTGAACTGTGAGTTGTGATGACGTGGATTGAGTGTGAACTGTGAGGTGTGATGACGTGGAATGAGTGTGAACTGTGAGGTGTGATGACGTGGATTGAGTGTGAACTGTGAAGTGTGATGACGTCGATTGAGTGTGAACTGTGAGGTGTGATGACGTGGATTGAGTGTGAACTGTGAGGTGTGATGACGTGGATTGAGTGTGAACTGTGAGGTGTGATGGCGTGGATTGAGTTTGAACTGTGAGGTGTGATGACGTGGATTGAGTTTAAACTGTGAAGTGCGATGACGTGGATTGAGTGTGAACTGTGAGGTGTGATGGCGTGGAATGTGTGTGAACTGTGAGGTGTGATGACGTGGATTGACTGTGAACTTGAGGTGTGATGACGTGGGTTGAGTGTGAACTGTGAGGTGTGATGGCGTGGATTGAACGTGAACTGTGAGGTGTGATGGCGTGGATTGAGTGTGAACTGTGAGATGTGATGACGTGGATTCAGTTTAAACTGTGAGGTGTGATGACGCGGATTGAGTGTGAACTGTGAGTTGTGATGACGTGGATTGAGTGTGAACTGTGAGGTGTGATGACGTGGATTGAGTGTGAACTGTGAGGTGTGATGACGTGGATTGAGTGTGAACTGTGAGGTGTGATGACGTGGATTGAGTGTGAGCTGTGAGGTGTGATGACGTGGATTGAGTGTGAACTGTGAGGTGTGATGGCGTGGATTGAGTTTGAACTATGAGGTGTGGGTGTGATGACGTGGATTGAGTTAAAACTGTGAGGTGTGATGACGTGGATTGAGTGTGAGCTGTGAGGTGTGATGGCGTGGAATGTGTGTGAACAGTGAGGTGTGACGACGTGGATTGAGTGTGAACTGTGAGGTGTGATGACGTGGGTTGAGTGTGAACTGTGAGGTGTGATGACGTGGATTGAATGTGAACTGTGAGGTGTGATGGCGCGGATTGAGTGTGAACTGTGAGGTGTGATGACGTGGATTGAGTGTGAACTGTGAGGTGTGATGACGTGGATTGAGTGTGAACTATGAGGTGTGATGACGTGGATTGAGTGTGAACTGTGAGTGTGAACTGTGAGGTGCGATGACGTGGATTGAGTGTGAACTGTGAGGTGTGATGACGTGGATTGAGTGTGAACTGTGAGGTGGGGTGTGATGACGTGGACTGAGTGTGAACTGTGAGGTGTGATGGCGCGGATTGAGTGTGAACTGTGAGGTGTGATGACTTGGATTGAGTTTGAACTGTGAGGTGTGATGACGTGGATTGAGTGTGAACTGTGAGGTGTGATGACGTGGATTGAGTGTGAACTGTGAGGTGTGATGACGTGGATTGAGTGTGAACTGTGAGTGTGAACTGTGAGGTGCGATGACGTGGATTGAGTGTGAACTGTGAGGTGTGATGACGTGGATTGAGTGTGAACTGTGAGGTGTGATGACGTGGACTGAGTGTGAACTGTGAGGTGTGATGGCGCGGATTGAGTGTGAACTGTGAGGTGTGATGACTTGGATTGAGTTTGAACTGTGAGGTGCGATGACGTGGATTGAGTGTGAACTGTGAGGTGTGATGACGTGGACTGAGTGTGAACTGTGAGGTGTGATGTCGCGGATTGAGTGTGAACTGTGAGGTGTGATGACGTGGATTGAGTGTGAACTGTGAGGTGTGATGACGTGGATTGAGTTGGAACTGTGAGGTGTGACGACGTGGACTGAGTGTGAACTGTCAGGTGTGATGACGTGGATTGAGTGTGAACTGTGAGGTGTGATGACGTGGACTGAGTGTGAACTGTGAGGTGTGATGGCGCGGATTGAGTGTGAACTGTGAGGTGTGATGACTTGGATTGAGTTTGAACTGTGAGGTGTGATGACGTGGATTGAGTGTGAACTGTGAGGTGTGATGGCGTGGATTGAGTGTGAACTGTGAGGTGTGATGACTTGGATTGAGTTTGAGCTGTGAGGTGTGATGACGTGGATTGAGCGTGAACTGTGAGGTGTGATGAATTGGATTGAGTGTGAACTGTGAGGTGTGATGACGTGGATTGAGTGTGAACTGTGAGGTGTGATGACGTGGATTGAGTTGGAACTGCGAGGTGTGATGACTTGGATTGAGTTTGAACTGCGAGGTGTGATGACGTGGACTGAGTGTGAACTGTGAGGTGTGATGACGTGGATTGAGTGTGAACTGCGAGGTGTGATGACGTGGACTGAGTGTGAACTGCGAGGTGTGATGACGTGGATTGAGTGTGAACTGCGAGGTGTGATGACGTGGATTGAGTGTGAACTGTGAGGTGGGGTGTGATGACGTGGACTGAGTGTGAACTGTGGGGTGTGATGGCGCGGATTGAGTGTGAACTGTGAGGTGTGATGACTTGGATTGAGTTTGAACTGTGAGGTGTGATGACGTGGATTGAGTGTGAACTGTGAGGTGTGATGACGTGGATTGAGTGTGAACTGTGAGGTGTGATGACGTGGATTGAGTGTGAACTGTGAGTGTGAACTGTGAGGTGCGATGACGTGGATTGAGTGTGAACTGTGAGGTGTGATGACGTGGATTGAGTGTGAACTGTGAGGTGTGATGACGTGGACTGAGTGTGAACTGTGAGGTGTGATGGCGCGGATTGAGTGTGAACTGTGAGGTGTGATGACTTGGATTGAGTTTGAACTGTGAGGTGCGATGACGTGGATTGAGTGTGAACTGTGAGGTGTGATGACGTGGACTGAGTGTGAACTGTGAGGTGTGATGTCGCGGATTGAGTGTGAACTGTGAGGTGTGATGACGTGGATTGAGTGTGAACTGTGAGGTGTGATGACGTGGATTGAGTTGGAACTGTGAGGTGTGACGACGTGGACTGAGTGTGAACTGTGAGGTGTGATGACGTGGATTGAGTGTGAACTGTGAGGTGTGATGACGTGGACTGAGTGTGAACTGTGAGGTGTGATGGCGCGGATTGAGTGTGAACTGTGAGGTGTGATGACTTGGATTGAGTTTGAACTGTGAGGTGTGATGACGTGGATTGAGTGTGAACTGTGAGGTGTGATGGCGTGGATTGAGTGTGAACTGTGAGGTGTGATGACTTGGATTGAGTTTGAGCTGTGAGGTGTGATGACGTGGATTGAGCGTGAACTGTGAGGTGTGATGAATTGGATTGAGTGTGAACTGTGAGGTGTGATGACGTGGATTGAGTGTGAACTGTGAGGTGTGATGACGTGGATTGAGTTGGAACTGCGAGGTGTGATGACTTGGATTGAGTTTGAACTGCGAGGTGTGATGACGTGGACTGAGTGTGAACTGTGAGGTGTGATGACGTGGATTGAGTGTGAACTGCGAGGTGTGATGACGTGGACTGAGTGTGAACTGCGAGGTGTGATGACGTGGATTGAGTGTGAACTGCGAGGTGTGATGACGTGGATTGAGTTTGAACTGCGAGGTGTGATGACGTGGACTGAGTGTGAACTGTGAGGTGTGATGGCGTGGATTGAGTGTAAACTGCGAGGTGTGATGACGTGGACTGAGTGTGAACTGCGAGGTGTGATGACGTGGATTGAGTGTGAACTGTGAGGTGTGATGACGTGGATTGAGAGTGAACTGTGAAGTGTGATGACGTGGATTGAGTGTGAACTGTGAGGTGTGATGACGTGGACTGAGTGTGAACTGTGAGGTGTGATGGCGCGGATTGAGTGTGAACTGTGAGGTGTGATGACTTGGATTGAGTTTGAACTGTGAGGTGTGATGACGTGGATTGAGCGTGAACTGTGAGGTGTGATGAATTGGACTGAGTGTGAACTGTGAGGTGTGATGACGTGGATTGAGTGTGAACTGTGAGGTGTGATGACGTGGATTGAGTGTGAACTGCGAGGTGTGATGACGTGGACTGAGTGTGAACTGCGAGGTGTGATGACGTGGATTGAGTGTGAACTGCGAGGTGTGATGACGTGGATTGAGTTTGAACTGCGAGGTGTGATGACGTGGACTGAGTGTGAACTGTGAGGTGTGATGACGTGGATTGAGTGTAAACTGCGAGGTGTGATGACGTGGACTGAGTGTGAACTGCGAGGTGTGATGACGTGGATTGAGTGTGAACTGCGAGGTGTGATGACGTGGACTGAGTGTGAACTTCGAGGTGTGATGACGTGGATTGAGTGTGAACTGCGAGGTGTGATGACGTGGACTGAGTGTGAACTGTGAGGTGTGATGACGTGGACTGAGTGTGAACTGCGAGGTGTGATGACGTGGATTGAGTGTGAACTGCGAGGTGTGATGACGTGGATTGAGTTTGAACTGCGAGGTGTGATGACGTGGACTGAGTGTGAACTGTGAGGTGTGATGACGTGGATTGAGTGTGAACTGCGAGGTGTGATGACGTGGACTGAGTGTGAACTGCGAGGTGTGATGACGTGGATTGAGTGTGAACTGCGAGGTGTGATGACGTGGACTGAGTGTGAACTGCGAGGTGTGATGACGTGGATTGAGTGTGAACTGCGAGGTGTGATGACGTGGACTGAGTGTGAACTGTGAGGTGTGATGACGTGGACTGAGTGTGAACTGCGAGGTGTGATGACGTGGATTGAGTGTGAACTGCGAGGTGTGATGACGTGGATTGAGTTTGAACTGCGAGGTGTGATGACGTGGACTGAGTGTGAACTGTGAGGTGTGATGACGTGGATTGAGTGTGAACTGCGAGGTGTGATGACGTGGACTGAGTGTGAACTGCGAGGTGTGATGACGTGGATTGAGTGTGAACTGCGAGGTGTGATGACGTGGACTGAGTGTGAACTGCGAGGTGTGATGACGTGGATTGATTTTGAACTGCGAGGTGTGATGAGAAAGCTGCAGGAGCCACCACCTCAACTATCCGGGTGAAGAAAGGCAAAAAGTTACCCTGAAGCGGATTGTGAGAGGAAAAAGAACCAAAGGTATCTTAAGGGGGTGGGGGTGGTCTCTTACAAACTAGTCCCCACCAACACTCGGATAAGACGGAGTCTGTGTTGTCTTCAGCCGAATTCAAGAAGAGAAAGAAGGGTCCCTCGGCAGACAACGAGATGGAAACCGACTGACGGAGTTTTTGGAGAAGAAGAAGGAGGAGGACTAGGAGGTGAGAACACCTGCCTCTTCCCCCATACTTGTGACCTAGAATCATCAGCACACAACACGATTCCGAAAGAGAATGGCGGCATGTTCAGCTCGAGTGTAACTCATTCCTTCCACGAGGTAAATATGGAGAAAAAGGACATGCCCTGGTTGTTTGACATAGATCGGGGGAGGGGGATATGCCTTGAGTGCTTGAGAAGGGGACAGAATACAGTATGTTTAGATCTTAGACTTTTTCTCTTCTCAAAAACAAAGCTCTATCGAAAAAGTGCACCCTCAGAATCCAGTGGAGAGACAAAGATATGTGAACAAATTCTGACGCCCAATAATGACTAAGCACCCTACAAGCTAACCCTTAGCCAATTCAACTCTGTGTTTCTATAAGATAGTAGCCTGTTGAATACTGTCTACAGAAAACAAATTAATCCATTTTATATTTCTGAAGACATTCACTAATAACTAACCGCACATCAAGACAGGGCTTTTCACAATAAAAAAAGTAGTTGTGCAGCAATATAGGGCTGTTGATAGTAATAAAGTAATCATACAGTGATATAGGGCTATCGATAGTAATAAAGTAATCATACAGTGATGTAGGGCTGTCGACAGTAATAAAGTAATCATGCAGTGATATAGGGCTGTTCATAGTAATAAAGTAATTATGCAGTGATATAGGGTTGTCGACAGTAATAAAGTAACCATACAGTGATATAGGGCTGTCGACAGTAATAAAGTAATTATACAGTGATATAAGGCTGTCGACAGTAATAAAGTAAGCATGGAGTGATATAGGGCTGTCGACAGTAATAAAGTGATCATACAGTGATATAGGGCTGTTGGCAGTAATAAAGTGATCATACAGTGATATAGGGCTGTCGACAGTAATAAAGTGATCATACAGTGATATAGGGCTATCGACAGTAATAAAGTGATCATACAGTGATGTAGGGCTGTCAACAGTAATAAAGTGATCATACAGTGATATAGGGCTGTCGACAGTAATAAAGTAATCATACAGTGATGTAGGGCTGTCAACAGTAATAAAGTGATCATACAGTGATATAGGGCTGTCGACAGTAATAAAGTAATTATACAGTGATATAGGGCTGTCGACAGTAATAAAGTAATCATAAAGTGATATGGGGCTGCCAACAGTAATAAGGTAATCATACACTGAGAAGGTAAGTGAACAACAATATAGGGCTGTTGACAGTCGAAAGTAAGTGAACAGCAATATAGGGCTGTTGACAGTCATACGATAAACGTGCAACAATATAGGACTGTTGACAGTCATGAGATAAGCGCACAGCGACGAAGGCCTGTTGTCAGTCATAATATAAGCATGCAACAATAAAGGGCTGTTGACAGTCATAAAATAAGCGTGCAGCAATATAGGGCTGTTGACAGTAACAAGATAAGCGCACAGCAATATAGGGCTGTTGATAGTCATAAGATAAGCATGCAGCAATAAAAGGCTGTTGACAGCCATAAGATAAGTGTTCAACAATAACGGGTTGTTGACAGTCATAGGATAAGCATGCAGCAATAAAGGGCTGTCGACAGTCATAAGATAAGCGTGCAACAATATGAGGCTGTTGACAGTCATAAGGTAAGTGTGCAGCAATAAAGAGCTGTTGACAGCCATAAGATAAGCGCACATCAATATAGGCTGTTGGCAGTCATAAGATAAGCGTGCAGCAATAAAGGGCTGTTGACAGTCATAAGATGAGCGTGCAACAATATGAGGCTGTTGACAGTCATAAGGTAAGAGTGCAGCAATAAAGGGCTGTTGACAGTCACGAGAAAAGCGCACAGCAATATAGGGGGGGGGGCTGACAGATATAAGGTAAGCGTGCAAAAATATGAGGCTGTTGACAGCCATAAGATAAGCGTGCCGCAATAAAGGGCTGTTGACAATCATGAGACACGCGTGCAACAATACGAGGCTGTTGACAGCCATAAGATAAGAGTGCAGCAATATAGGGCTGTTGACAGTCATAAGATACGCATGCAACAATAAAGGGCTGTGTACAGTCATACGATAATCATACAATGAGATAGGCCAGTCGACAATAATAAAGTAATAGTATATCGACATAAGGCTGTCGACAGAATTCAAGAAATTGTATAGCAATATAGGGTTGCAGACAGTAAGAAAGTAATTGTAGAGCAATATATGACTATTGACAGTAATAAAGTAACTTTATGGTTATGTAAGCCCGTCGACAGTCATAAAGTAATCACATAGTGATACAGGACTGTTGACAGTAATAAAATAATCATACAGTGATATAGGACTATTGACAGTGATGAAGTAATCATACAGTAATATAGGGCTGTCGACGGTAATAAAGTAATCATACAGTGATATAGGGCTGTCGACAGTAATAAAGTAATCATACAGTGATGTAGGACTGTCGACAGTAATAAAGTAATCATACAGTGATATAGGGCTGTTGACAGTAATAAAGTAATCATACAGTGATATAGGACTGTCGACAGTAATAAAGTAATCATACAGTAATATAGGGCTGTCGACGGTAATAAAGTAATCATACAGTGATATAGGGCTGTCGACAGTAATAAAGTAATCATACAGTGATGTAGGACTGTCGACAGTAATAAAGTAATCATACAGTGATATAGGGCTGTTGACAGTAATAAAGTAATCATACAGTGATATACAGCCATTGCCAGTAATAAAGTAATCATACAGTGATATAGGGCTGTCGACAGTAATAAAGTAATCATACAGTGATGTAGGACTGTCGACAGTAATAAAGTAATCATACAGTGATATAGGGATGTTGACAGTAATAAAGTAATCATACAGTGATATAGGGCTGTCGACAGTAATAAAGTAATCATACAGCAAAGCATGCTGGTTGACAGTAACAAAGTAACTGTATGGTGATATAAGCCTGTCGGCAGTAATAAAGTAATCATACATTGACATAGGGCTGCCGAAAGTAATAAAGTAACCATACATTGATATAGGGCTGTCGACAGTAATAAAGTAATGATATAGTGATATACACCTGTCGACAGTAATAAAGTAATCAATCAGTGATCTAGGGCTATCGACAGTAACAAAGTAATCACACAGTGATATAGGGCTGATGAGAGTAATAAAGTAATCAAACTGTGATACAGGGCTGTCGATAGTAATAAAGTAATCATACTGTGATATAGGGCTGTCGACAGTAATAAAGTAATCAAACGGTGTTTTAGGGCTGCCGCCAATGATAAAGTAAGTGTTCAGTGATATAGTGTTGTCAGTAGTAAAAAGTAATCAATCAGTGAGGTAGTGCTGTTGACAGTAATGGAGCAATCATACAGATATATAGGGCTGTCGACAGTAATAAACTAATCATACAGTGGAACAGGACTGTCGGTAGTAATAAAGTAACCCTACTGTGATATTGGGCTGTCGACAGTAATGAAGTAATCAAACAGTGATATAGGGCTGTCGACAGTAATAAAGTAATCATTCAGTGATACAAGGCTGTCGACAGTAATAAAGTTATCAGACAGTGATATAGGACTGTCGCCAATCATGAAGTAATTCTTCAGTGATATAGTGTTGTCAATAGCTATAAAGTAATCGTGCAGTGATATAGGGCTGTCGACAGTAATGATGTAATCATACAGTGATGTATGGCTATCGACAGTAATAAAGTAATTATACAGTGATATAGGGCTGTCGGCAGTAATAAAGTAATTATACAGTGATATAGGGATGTAAACAATATTAAAGTAATCATACTGTGATATAGGGCTGCTGACAGTAATAAAGTAATCATGCAGTGATATAGGTCTGTCGACAGGATTAAAGCAATCATACAGTGATATAGGGCTGTCGACAGTAATAAAGTAATCATACAGTGATATAGGGCTGTCGTTAATAATAAAGCAATCATACAGTGATATAGGGCTGTCGACAGTAATACAGTAATCACACAGTGATATAGCGCTCTCGGCAGTAATAAAGTAACCATGCAGTGATATAGGGCTGTCGACAGGATTAAAGCAATCTTACAGTGATGTAGGGCTGTTGACAGTAATATAGTAATTATACAGGGATACAGGGCTGTCGACAGTAATAAAGTAATCATACAGTGATATAGGGCTGCTGTAGTAATAAAGTAATCATACAATGATATAGGGCTGTTGATAGCAATAAAGTAATCACACAGTGATATAGGGTTGTTGACAGTAATAAGTAATCATACAATGATGTAGAGCTGTTGATAGCAATAAAGTAATCACACAGTGATATAGGGTTGTTGACAGTAATAAAGTAATCATACAGTGATATAGGGCTGTCGAAAGTAATAAAGTAACCATGCTGTGATACAGCTCTGTCGATAGTAATAAAGTAATGATACTGTGATATAGGGCTGTCGACAGTAATAAAATATTCATTCAGTGATACAGGGCTGTCGACAGTACTAATGTTATCAGACAGTGATATAGGGCTATCGTCAATCATAAAGTAATTGTTAGTGATAGAGTGTTGTCAATATCTATATAGTAACCATGCATTGATATAGGACTGTCGACAGTAATGATGTAATCATACAGTGATGTATGAATATCGACAGTAATAAAGTAATTATACAGTGATGTAGGGCTGCTGACAGTAATAAAGTAATCATACAGTGATATAGGGCTGTTGACAGTAATAAAGTAATCATACAGTGATATAGGGCTGTTGACAGTAATAAAGTAATCATGCAGTGATGTAGGGCTGTTGACAGTAATAAAGTAATCATGCAGTGATATAGGGTTGTTGATAGTAATAAAGTAATCATTCAGTGATATAGGGCTGTTGACAGTAATAAAGTAATCATGCAGTGATATAGGACTGTCGACAGTAATAAAGTAATCATCCTGTGATATAGGGCTCTAGACAGTAATAAAGTAATCATACAGCGATATAGGGTTGTTGATAGTAATAAAGTAATCATACAGTGATATAGGGCTGTTGACAGCAAAAAAGTAATCAAACAGTGATACAGGGCTGTCGCCAATGATAAAAAATTGTTCAGTGATATAGTGTTGTCGATAGTAATAAAGTAATCAAACTGTGACATTGGGCTGGTGGCAGTAATAAAGTAACCATGCAGTGATATAGAGTTGTCAACAGTAATGCAGTAACCATACAGTGATGTATGATTATCGACAGTAGTAAAGTAATTATACTGTGATGTTGGGCTGTCGATAGTAATAAAGTAATCATGCAGTGATAAGCGCTGTCAACAGTAATAAAGTAATCATGCGGTGATATAGGGCAGTCGACAGTAATAAAGTAATCATACAGTGATATACGCTGTCGACAGTAATGATGTAATCATGCAGTGATATAGGGCTGTCAAAAGTAATGAGTAATCATACAGTGATGTATGACTCTCGACAGTAATAAAGTAATTATACAGTGATATAGTGATATAGTGCTGTCGACAGTAATAAAGTAATCATACAGTGATAAAGGGCTGTCGACAGTAATAAAGTATCATACTGTGATATAGGGCTGTTGACAGTAATAAAGTAATCATACTGTGATATAGGGTTGTTGACAGCAATAAAGTAATCAAACAGTGATTTTGGGCTGTCCCCAATGATAAGGAAATTGTTCAGTGATATACTGTTGTTGATAGTAATAAAGTAATCATGCAGTGATATAAGCCTATCTTCAGTAATGAAGTAATCATATAGTGATATAGGGCTGTCGACAGTAATAATGTAATCATACAGTGATATGGGGCTGTCGACAGTAATAATGTAATCATATAGTGATATGGGCCTGTCGACAGTAATAAAGTAATCATTCAGTGATATTGGGCTGTCGACAGTAATAAAGTAATCATACAGTGATATAGGGCTGTCGACAGTAATAAAGTAACTATGCGATGATATAGGACTGTCGACAGTAATAAAGTAATCAAACAGTGATATAGGGCTGTCGACAGTAATAAAGTAATCATGCAGTGATATGGGGCTGTCGACAGTAATAAAGTAATCATGCAGTGATATAGGGTTGTTGATAGTAATAAAGTAATCATTCAGTGATATAGGGCTGTTAACAGTAATAAAGTAATCATACAGTGATATGGGGCTGTCGACAGTAATAAAGTAATCATGCAGTGATATAGGGTTGTTGATAGTAATAAAGTAATCATTCAGTGATATAGGGCTGTCGACAGTAATAAAGTAATCATACAGTGATATGGGGCTGTCGACAGTAATAAAGTAATCATTCAGTGATATTGGGCTGTCGACAGTAATAGAGTAATCATACTGTGATATAGGGCTGTTGATAGTAATAAAGTAACTATGCGATGATATAGGGCTGTCGACAGTAATAAAGTAATCATGCAGTGATATAGAGTTGTTGATAGTAATAAAGTAATTATACAGTGATATAGGGCTGTCGACAGTAATAAAGTAATCATACAGTGATATAGGGCTGTCGACAGTAATAAAGTAATCAAACAGTGATGTAGGGCTGTCGCCAATGATAAATATGGGTTATATACACATGGTGTTTGTAAAAAATCTTTTATCGCGACGAGAGCGTTTTCGGGGGCATATATAGCTACGAGTCGCGCAGCGACGAGTAGCTATGTAGCCCCCGAAAACGCTCGAGTCGCGATAAAAGATTTTGTACAAACACCATGTGTATATAACCCTTTTATCTACACCCCCACCTCCCCCACTCCCTTAATAAAACAAGTTTTGATTAACAAATGTAGACCACTAAAAATAATCTAGCCTTCAACCAGATAATCACTAATGTGAAAAATATCTGGTTATTTGTACTTTCCGACGTTTGACGTCACATTTTGAAAAATGTTGAAGAAACTGAATTCCCAGTGACGTTTGAACGTCAGGATAATTAAAGTCTCGAAGGGTGAAATAATCTCATTTGAAAAAGTGTAAGTTACTAATTTTTACTCTTTTCCGTCAAATTTTATTTTTACAATTCAGTAAGTTTAATTAATGGCCTTCTTTTTTATTCAATACATTTCGATAAATACGCCCCGTTTTATTTGTTTCGATCCGCGGCAGCGATAATTAGTTATTCAAAGTGTTGAATGAAATAGAACGTCATGCAAATGAGATGGGCGTGAACGTTGTATTCTTGCGATATCACGTGACTTTTATTCTTACTGCAGTAACGATAAAAGATTTTTTATTGACGGCGAGTTTTCGATAACGATAAAAGATAAAACGTTACTGTTTTTACGTACAAAGTAGATAAAGTTATTGTTCAGTGATATAGTGTTGTCAATACTAATTAAGTAATCATACAGTCATGTAGAGCTGCCGACAGTAATATAGTAATGATACAGCAAGATAGGGTTGCGGGCAGTAATAATTAATCATACACTGACATAGGCTTGTCAACAGTAATAAAGTAATTGTACAGCAATATATGACTGTTGACAGCAATAAAGTAATCATACAGTGATGCAGAACTGTTGGCAGTAATAAAGTGATCATACACTGAGGTGATATACGGACATTGACATTAAAAGAAACTATACAGCGATATAAAATAATCATACAGCAATATACGGCTATCGACAATAATAAAGTAATCATGCAGTGAGACAGTGCTGTCGACAGTAATAAAGTAATTGTGCAGCAGTATACGGTTATTACTATTAATAAAGTTATTACACAGTTATTTTGGGTTGTTCAGTGATATCGGACTATTAGTATTAATAAAGTAATCGTACAGTGATACAGGGCTATTGCTATTAATAAATTTATCATACAGTTATTTTGGGTTGTTCAGTGATATAGGACTATTACTTTTAATAAAGTAATCGTACAGTGATATAGGGCTATTACTATTAATAAAGTAATCGAACAGTGATATAGGGCTATTACTATTAATAAAGTAATCGTACAGTGATATAGGGCTATTACTATTAATAAAGTAATCGTACAGTGGTATAGGGCTATTGCTATGAGTACAGTAATCCTACCATTATATAGGGTTATTACTATCAATAAAGTAATCGTACAGTGATATAGGGCTATTACTATTTATAAAGTAATCCTACCGTGATATAGGGCTATTACTATTAATAAAGTAATCGTACAGTGATATAGGGCTATTACTATTAATAAAGTAATCGTACAGTGATATAGGGCTATTACTATTAATAAAGTAATCGTACAGTGGTATAGGGCTATTGCTATGAGTACAGTAATCCTACCATTATATAGGGTTATTACTATCAATAAAGTAATCGTACAGTGATATAGGGCTATTACTATTTATAAAGTAATCGTACAGTGATATAGGGCTATTACTATTAATAAAGTAATCGTACAGTGATATAGGGCCATTACTATTTATAAAGTAATCGTACAGTGATATAGGGCTATTACTATTAATAAAGTAATCGTACAGTGATATAGGGCTATTACTATTTATAAAGTAATCGTACAGTGATATAGGGCTATTACTATTAATAAAGTAATCGTACAGTGATATAGGGCTATTACTATTTATAAAGTAATCGTACAGTGATATAGGGCTATTACTATTAATAAAGTAATCGTACAGTGATATAGGGCTATTACTATTTATAAAGTAATCGTACAGTGATATAGGGCTATTACTATTTATAAAGTAATCGTACAGTGATATAGGGCTATTACTATTAATAAAGTAATCGTACAGTGATATAGGGCTATTACTATTTATAAAGTAATCGTACAGTGATATAGGGCTATTACTATTAATAAAGTAATCGTACAGTGATATAGGGCTATTACTATTTATAAAGTAATCGTACAGTGATATAGGGCTATTACTATTAATAAAGTAATCGTACAGTGATATAGGGCTATTACTATTAATAAAGTAATCGTACAGTGATATAGGGCTATTACTATTTATAAAGTAATCGTACAGTGATATAGGGCTATTACTATCAATAAAGTAATCGTACAGTGATATAGGGCTATTACTATTTATAAAGTAATCGTACAGTGATATAGGGCTATTACTATTAATAAAGTAATCGTACAGTGATATAGGGCTATTACTATTAATAAAGTAATCGTACAGTGATATAGGGCTATTACTATTAATAAAGTAATCGTACAGTGGTATAGGGCTATTGCTATGAGTACAGTAATCCTACCATTATATAGGGTTATTACTATCAATAAAGTAATCGTACAGTGATATAGGGCTATTACTATTTATAAAGTAATCGTACAGTGATATAGGGCTATTACTATTAATAAAGTAATCGTACAGTGATATAGGGCCATTACTATTTATAAAGTAATCGTACAGTGATATAGGGCTATTACTATTAATAAAGTAATCGTACAGTGATATAGGGCTATTACTATTAATAAAGTAATCGTACAGTGGTATAGGGCTATAGCTAAGAGTACAGTAATCCTACCATGATATAGGGTTATTACTATCAATGAAGTAATCATATAGTGATATAGGACTATTACTATTAATAAAGTAATCGTACAGTGATATAGGGCTTTTACTATTAATAAAGTAATCCTGCCGTGATATTGGGCTATTACTATTAAAAAGTAATCCTGCCGTGATATAGGGCCATTACTATTAAAAAAGTAATCCTACCCTGATGTAGGGTCATTACTATTAATAAAGTAATCGTGCAGTAATATAGGGCTATTACTATTAATAAAGTAATCGTACAGTGATATAGGGCTATTACTATTAATAAAGTAATCGTACAGTGATATAGGGCTATTACTATTAATAAAGTAATCCTACCGTGATATTGGGCTATTACTATTAAAAAGTAATCCTGCCGTGATATAGGGCCATTACTATTAAAAAAGTAATCCTACCCTGATGTAGGGTCATTACTATTAATAAAGTAATCGTGCAGTAATATAGGGCTATTACTATTAATAAAGTAATCGTACAGTGATATAGGGCTATTACTATTAATAAAGTAATCGTACAGTGGTATAGGGCTATTGCTGTGAGTACAGTAATCCTACCATGATATAGGGTTATTACTATCAATAAAGTAATCGTATAGTGATATAGGACTATTACTATTAACAAAGTAATCGTACAGTGATATAGGGCTATTACTATTAAAAAGTAATTGTACAGTGATATAGGGCTATTACTATTAATAAAGTAATCGTACAGTGATATAGGGCTATTACTATTAATAAAGTAATTGTACAGTGGTATAGGACTATTACTATTAATAAAGTAATCCTACCGTGATATAGGGCTATTACTATTAGTAAAGTAATCATACAGTGGTATAGGGCTATTACTATTAATAAAGTAATCGTACAGTGATATAGGGCTATTACTATTAATAAAGTAATCGTACAGTGGTATAGGGCTATTGCTGTGAGTACAGTAATCCTACCATGATATAGGGTTATTACTATCAATAAAGTAATCGTACAGTGATATAGGGCTATTACTATTAATAAAGTAATCGTACAGTGATATAGGGCTATTACTATTAATAAAATAATCGTACAGTGGTATAGGGCTATTGCTGTGAGTACAGTAATCCTACCATGATATAGGGTTATTACTATCAATAAAGTAATCGTACAGTGATATAGGGCTATTACTATTAATAAAGTAATCGTACAGTGATATAGGGCTATTACTATTAATAAAGTAATCCTACCATGATATAGGGGTATTACTATTAATAAAGCAATCCTACCGTGATATAGGGCTATTACTATTAATAAAGTAATTGTACAGTGGTATAGGACTATTACTATTAATAAAGTAATCCTACCGTGATATAGGGCTATTACTATTAGTAAAGTAATCATGCAGTGGTATAGGGCTATTACTATTAATAAAGTAATCGTACAGTGATATAGGGCTATTACTATTAATAAAGTAATCGTACAGTGGTATAGGGCTATTGCTGTGAGTACAGTAATCCTACCATGATATAGGGTTATTACTATCAATAAAGTAATCGTACAGTGATATAGGGCTATTACTATTAATAAAGTAATCGTACAGTGATATAGGGCTATTACTATTAATAAAGTAATCGTACAGTGGTATAGGGCTATTGCTGTGAGTACAGTAATCCTACCATGATATAGGGTTATTACTATCAATAAAGTAATCGTACAGTGATATAGGGCTATTACTATTAATAAAGTAATCGTACAGTGATATAGGGCTATTACTATTAATAAAGTAATCGTACAGTGATATAGGACTATTACTATTAATAAAGTAATCCTACCATGATATAGGGGTATTACTATTAATAAAGTAATCCTACCTGATATAGGGCTATTACTATTAGTAAAGTAATCCTACCGTGATATAGGGCCATTACTATTAATAAAGTAATCCTACCGTGATATAGGGCTATTACTATTAAAAAGTAATCCTGCCGTGATATAGGGCCATTACTATTAAAAAAGTAATCCTACCCTAATGTAGGGTCATTACTGTTAATAAAGTAATCGTGCAGTGATATAGGGCTATTACTATTAATACAGTAATCATACAGTGATATAGGGCTATTACTATTAGTAAAGTAATCCTACCCTAATGTAGGGTCATTACTGTTAATAAAGTAATCGAACAGTGATATAGGGCTATTACTATTAATAAAGTAATCGTACAGTGATATAGGACTATTACTATTAATAAAGTAATCCTACCGTGATATAGGGCTATTACTATTAATAAAGTAATCGTATAGTGATATAGGGCTATTACTATTAATAAAGTAATCGCACAGGGGTATAGGGCTATTATTATTAATAAAGTAATCGTACAGTGATATAGGGCTATTACTATTAATAAAGTGATCCTACCGTGATATAGGACTATTACTATTAATAAAGTAATCCTACCGTGATATAGGGCCATTACTATTAATAAAGTAATCCTACCGTGATATAGGGCTATTACTATTAATAAAGTAATCGAACAGTGATATAGGGCTATTACTATTAATAAAGTAATCGAACAGTGATATAGGGCTATTACTATTAATAAAGTAATCGTAGAGTGATATAGGGCTATTACTATTAATAAAGTAATCGTACAGTGATATAGGGCTATTACTATTAATAAAGTAATCCTACCATGATATAGGGCTATTACTATTAATAAAGTAATCCTACCGTGATATAGGGCCATTACTATTAATAAAGTAATCCTACCGTGATATAGGGCTATTACTATTAATAAAGTAATCGAACAGTGATATAGGGCTATTACTATTAATAAAGTAATCGAACAGTGATATAGGGCTATTACTATTAATAAAGTAATCGTACAGTGATATAGGGCTATTACTATTAATAAAGTAATCATACAGTGGTATAGGGCTATTATTATTAATAAATTAATCACACAGTGATATAGGGTATTACTATTAATAAAGTAATCGCACAGTGATATAGGGCTATTACTATTAATAAAGCAATCCTACCGTGATATAGGGCTATTACTATTAATAAACTAATTCTAACGTGGTATAAGGGTATTACTATTAATAAAATAATCGCACTGTGATATAGGGCTATTACTATTAATAAAGTAATCCTACCTGATATAGGGCTATTACTATTAATAAAGTAATCCTACCTGATATAGGGCTATTACTATTAATAAAGTAATCGTATAGTGATATAGGACTATTACTATTAATAAAGTAATCGTATAGTGATATAGGGCTATTACTATTAAAAAGTAATCCTACCGTGATATAGGGCCATTACTATTAATAAAGTAATCGTACCATGATATAGGGCTATTACTATTAATAAAGTAATCCTACCGTGATATAGGGGTATTACTATTAATAAAGTAATCCTACCGTGATATAGGGCTATTACTATTAATAAAGTAATCGAACAGTGATATAGGGCTATTACTATTAATAAAGTAATCGTAGAGTGATATAGGGCTATTACTATTAATAAAGTAATCGTACAGTGATATAGGGCTATTACTATTAATAAAGTAATCATACAGTGGTATAGGGCTATTATTATTAATAAAGTAATCGCACAGGGGTATAGGGCTATTATTATTAATAAAGTAATCGTACAGTGATATAGGACTATTACTATTAATAAAGTAATCGTACAGTGATATAGGGCTATTACTATTAATAAAGTAATCGTATAGTGATATAGGGCTATTACTATTAATAAAGTAATCGCACAGGGGTATAGGGCTATTATTATTAATAAAGTAATCGTACAGTGATATAGGGCTATTACTATTAATAAAGTGATCCTACCGTGATATAGGGCTATTACTATTAATAAAGTAATCCTACCGTGATATAGGGCCATTACTATTAATAAAGTAATCCTACCGTGATATAGGGCTATTACTATTAATAAAGTAATCGAACAGTGATATAGGGCTATTACTATTAATAAAGTAATCGAACAGTGATATAGGGCTATTACTATTAATAAAGTAATCGTAGAGTGATATAGGGCTATTACTATTAATAAAGTAATCGTACAGTGATATAGGGCTATTACTATTAATAAAGTAATCGTACAGTGATATAGGGCTATTACTATTAATAAAGTAATCATACAGTGGTATAGGGCTATTATTATTAATAAATTAATCACACAGCGATATAGGGTATTACTATTAATAAAGTAATCGTACAGTGATATAGGGCTATTACTATTAATAAAGTAATCCTACCATGATATAGGGGTATTACCATTAATAAAGCAATCCTACCGTGATATAGGGCTATTACTATTAATAAACTAATTCTAACGTGGTATAAGGGTATTACTATTAATAAAATAATCGCACTGTGATATAGGGCTATTACTATTAATAAAGTAATCCTACCTGATATAGGGCTATTACTATTAATAAAGTAATCCTACCTGATATAGGGCTATTACTATTAATAAAGTAATCCTACCGTGATATAGGACTATTACTATTAATAAAGTAATCGTATAGTGATATAGGGCTATTACTATTAAAAAGTAATCCTACCGTGATATAGGGCCATTACTATTAATAAAGTAATCGTACCATGATATAGGGCTATTACTATTAATAAAGTAATCGAACAGTGATATAGGACTATTACTATTAATAAAGTAATTGTACAGTGATATAGGGCTATTACTATTAAAAAGTAATCGTACAGGGGTATAGGGCTATTATTATTAATAAAGTAATCGTAGAGTGATATAGGGCTATTACTATTAATAATGTAATCCTACCATGATATAGGGGTATTACTATTAATAAAGTGATCCTACCGTGAAATAGGGCTATTACTATTAATAAAGTAATCCTACCGTGATATAGGGCTATTACTATTAATAAAGTAATCGTATAGTGATATAGGGCTATTACTATTAATAAAGTGATCCTACCGTGAAATAGGGCTATTACTATTAATAAAGTAATCGTACAGTGGTATAGGGCTATTACTATTAATAAAGTAATCCTACCGTGATATAGGGCTATTATTATTAATAAAGTAATCGTAGAGTGATATAGGGCTATTACTATTAATAAAGTAATCGAACAGTGATATAGGGCTTTTACTATTAATAAAGTAATTGCACAGTGATATAGGGCTATTACTATTAAAAAGTAATCCTACCGTGATATAGGTCCATTACTATTAATAAAGTAATCCTACCCTGATGTAGGGCCATTACTATTAATAAAGTAATCGTGCAGTGATATATGACTATTATTGTTAATAAAGTAATCGTACAGTGGTATAGGGCTATTACTATTAATAAAGTAATTGTACAGAGATATAGGGCTATTACTATTAATAAACTAATTCTAACGTGGTATAGGGGTATTACTATTAATAAAGTAATCGTACAGTGATATAGGGCTATTACTGTTAATAAAGTAATAATACAGTGGTATAGGGCTATTACTATCAATAAACCAATCGTACAGTGATATAGGACTATTACTACTAATAAAGTAATCCTACCGTGATATAGGGCTATTACTATTAATAAAGTTATCATACAGTTATTACGGCTATGATGCCCTTAAGAGGTGAAATGGGACTATTACTGTTAATAATGTAATCGGACAGTGATATAGGACTATTACTATTAAAAAGTTTTTGTACAGTCATACAGTGGTATTGCTATTAAAAAGGTAATTGTACGGTGATATAGGCCTATTAATTTTAATAAAGTAATTGTACAGTGGTATAGAGTTATCACCATTAATAAAGTTATCGTACGGTAATATAGAGGACTGTAATGAAATAATCCTACAGTAATATACAGCTATTGTTAAAGTAATTGTACATCAATAGAGATCCGTGACAGCAATAAAGTAATTATACATCGATACAGGGCTGTCAACAGTAATAAAGTAATTACAGAGTGTTGTAGGGCTGTCGGCTGTAATCAAGTAATTATACATCACTATAGGGTGATGTCAGCGATACATGGCTGTCAACAGTAATAAAGTAATCACAGAGTGTTGCAGGGCTGCCGGATGTAATCAAGTAATTATACATCACTATAGGGTGATGACAGCGATATATGGCTGTCAACCGTACTAAAGTAATCATAGAGTGTTGTAGGGCTGCCGGCAGTAATCAATTAATTATACATCACTATAGGGTGATGACAGCGATACAGGGCTGTCAACAGTAATAAAGTAATCACAGAGTGTTGTAGGGCTTCCAACAGTAATCAAGTAATTATACACCACTATAGGGGGATTACAGCGATATATGGCTGTCAACAGTAATAAAGTAATCACAGAGTGTTGTAGGGCTGCCGGCAGTAATCAATTAATTATACATCACTATAGGGTGATGACAGCGATACAGGGCTGTCAACAGTAATAAAGTAATCACAGAGTGTTGTAGGGCTGCCGGCAGTAATCAAGTAATTATACATCGATACAGGGCTGCCAACAGTAATAAATTAATCACAGTGTGTTGTAGGGCTGCCGGCTGTAATCAAGTAATTATACATCACTATAGGGTGATGTCAGCGATACAGGGCTGTCAACAGTAATAAAGTAATCACCGAGTGTTGTAGGGCTGCCGGCAGTAATCAATTAATTATACATCACTATAGGGTGATGACAGCGATATAGGGCTGTCAACAGTAATAAAGTAATCACAGAGTGTTGTAGGGATGCCGGCAGTAATCAAGTAATTATACATCACTATAGGGTGATGTCAGCGATATATGGCTGTCAACAGTAATAAAGTAATCACAGAGTGTTGCAGGGCTGCCGGATGTAATCAAGTAACTATACATCACTATAGGGTGATGACAGCGATATGTGGCTGTCAAGAGTAATAAAGTAATCACAGAGTGTTGTAGGGCTGCCGGCAGTAATCAAGTAATTATACATCGATACAGGGCTGCCAACAGTAATAAATTAATCACAGTGTGTTGTAGGGCTGCCGGCTGTAATCAAGTAATTATACATCACTATAGGGTGATGTCAGCGATACAGGGCTGTCAACAGTAATAAAGTAATCACCGAGTGTTGTAGGGCTGCCGGCAGTAATCAATTAATTATACATCACTATAGGGTGATGACAGCGATATAGGGCTGTCAACAGTAATAAAGTAATCACAGAGTGTTGTAGGGATGCCGGCAGTAATCAAGTAATTATACATCACTATAGGGTGATGTCAGCGATATATGGCTGTCAACAGTAATAAAGTAATCACAGAGTGTTGCAGGGCTGCCGGATGTAATCAAGTAACTATACATCACTATAGGGTGATGACAGCGATATGTGGCTGTCAAGAGTAATAAAGTAATCACAGAGTGTTGTAGGGCTGCCGGCAGTAATCAATTAATTATACATCACTATAGGGTGATGACAGCGATACAGGGCTGTCAACAGTAATAAAGTAATCACAGAGTGTTGTAGGGCTGCCGGCAGTAATCAAGTAATTATACATCGATACAGGGCTGTCAACAGTAATAAATTAATCACAGTGTGTTGTAGGGCTGCCGGCTGTAATCAAGTAATTATACATCACTATAGGGTGATGTCAGCGATACAGGGCTGTCAACAGTAATAAAGTAATCACCGAGTGTTGTAGGGCTGTCGACAGTAATCAAGGAATTATACAGCACTATAGGGTGATGCCAGCGATATATGGCTGTCAACAGTAATAAAGTAATCCCAGAGTGTTGTAGGGCTGCCGGCAGTAATCAAGTAATTATACATCACTATAGGGTGATGACAGCGATACAGGGCTGTCAACAGTAATAAAGTAATCACAGAGTGTTGTAGGGCTGCCGGCAGTAATCAAGTAATTATACATCGATACAGGGCTGTCAACAGTAATAAATTAATCACAGTGTGTTGTAGGGCTGCCGGCTGTAATCAAGTAATTATACATCACTATAGGGTGATGTCAGCGATACAGGGCTGTCAACAGTAATAAAGTAATCACTGAGTGTTGTAGGGCTGTCGACAGTAATCAAGGAATTATACAGCACTATAGGGTGATGCCAGCGATATATGGCTGTCAACAGTAACAAAGTAATCCTAGAGTGTTGTAGGGCTGCCGGCAGTAAGCAAGTAATTATACATCACTATAGGGTGATGTCAGCGATACATGGCTGTCAACAGTAATAAAGTAATCACAGAGTGTTGTAGGGCTGCCGGCAGCAATCAAGTAATTATACATCACTGTAGGGTGATGACAGCGATACAGGGCTGTCAACACTAACAAAGTAATCACAGAGTGTTGTAGGGCTGCCGGCTGTAATCAAGTAAATATACATCACTATAGGGTGATGACAGCGATATAGGGCTGTCAACAGTAATAAAGAAATCACAGAGTGTGGTAAGACTACCGGCTGTAATCAATTAATTATACATCACTATAGGGTGATGTCAGCGACACATGACTGTCAACAGTAATAAAGTAATCTCAGAGTGTTGTAGGGCTGCCTGCAGTAATCAAGTAATTATACATCACTATAGGGTGATGTCAGCGATACATGGCTGTCAACAGTAATAAATTAGTCACAGAGTGTTGTAGGAGTGCCGGCAGTAATCAAGTAATTATACATCACTATAGGGTGATGATAGAGATACAGGGCTGTCAACAGTAATAAATTAAACACAGAGTGTTGTAGGGCTGCCGGTAGTAATCAAGTACTTATACATCACTATAGGGTGATGTCAGCGATACATGGCTGTCAACAGTAATAAAGTAATCACAGAGTGTTGTAGGGCTGTCGACTGTAATCAAGTAATTATACATCACTATAGGGTGATGATAGCGATATAGGGCTGTCAACAGTAATAATGTAATCACAGAGTGTTGTAGGGCTGCCGACAGTAATCAAGGAATTATACAGCACTATAGGGTGATGTCAGCGATACATGGCTGTCAACAGTAATAAAGTAATCCCAGAGTGTTGTAGGGCTGCCGGCAGTAATCAAGTAATTATACATCACTATAGGGTGATGTCAGCGATACATGGCTGTCAACCGTACTAAAGTAATCATAGAGTGTTGTAGGGCTGCCGGCTGTAATCAAGTAATTATACATCACTATAGGGTGATGATAGCGATATAGGGCTGTCAACAGTAATAAAGTAATCACAGAGTGTTGTAGGGCTGTCGACAGTAATCAAGGAATTATACAGCACTATAGGGTGATGACAGCGATATATGGCTGTCAACAGTAATAAAGTAATCACAGAGTGTTGTAGGGCTGCCGGCTGTAATCAAGTAATTATACATCACTATAGGGTGATGACAGCGATACATGGCTGTCAACATTAATAAAGTAATCATAGAGTGTTGTAGGGCTGCCGGCTGTAATCAAGTAATTATACATCACTATAGGGTGATGATAGCGATATAGGGCTGTCAACATTAATAAAGTAATCACAGAGTGTTGTAGGGCTGCAGGCTGTAATCAAGTAATTATACATCACTATAGGGTGATGATAGCGATATAGGGCTGTCAACATTAATAAAGTAATCATAGAGTGTTGTAGGGCTGCCGGCTGTAATCAAGTAATTATACATCACTATAGGGTGATGACAGCGATACGTGGCTGTCAACAGTAATAAAGTAATTACAGAGTGTGGTAGGGCTGCCGGCTGTAATCAAGGAATTATACAGCACTATAGGGCGATGGCAGCGATATATGGCTGTCAACAGTACTAAAGTAATCACAGAGTGTTGTAGGGATGCCGACAGTAATCAATGAATTATACAGCACTATAGGGTGATTTCAGCGATACATGGCTGTCAACAGTAATAAAGTAATCACAGAGTGTTGTAGGGCTGCCGGCAGTAATCAAGTAATTATACAGCCCTGTAGAGTGCATACCTATTTATATTGCCACCAAGTGTGGTCACACATTTCTGAGCTCCTGCTTTTTCACAGTTTTCAAGTGGATATCTTTGGATTTATTTGTTGAAATTTGTTCCAGCTTTTCTGTACCTGATGTGGACTCTTTGATATGACTTTTAAAGGAATGTGTTAACAACTTCTGTACTTTTATGAGAAAAAACATGTTGAAGATTTTTCCAATCTTGTTTCAAAATTCAATGCACTAGTTTGCCAGGATTATCTAACCCATTGTTCAAATTTAGCTTGGACTGTTAGTTTCATTTCACACCTAATTTCACTGCTAATTGGAATTTTTTATTTCACACCTGATGTAACAAGAGACTGGAGATCTAAATTATGGACAAGCAAAATGTGTTGGATCAGTCACACCTCAGATGATCTCAATTCCATCAACAAAACAATGAACCATATTAAGCACAGACCCAAAGCTAGTTTTTTTAAAACTTTGAAGAAAGAAAGGATACTGAAACCAGAGTTTTGTCATCCCATCAACAGATCACACAAAGTATACCAAATAGATACTGTCAAATTATAACACAGAGAGGCTGTCAAAACACACACTAATTCTGGTGTGAATTTCAGAAACATTAGTTTAATCCACAAAGATACAGCTGATTACAAAACTACCTCCAATATAATATTTTCAACGGTCAATGCCAGATCTGTGAGGAACAAAGTACCTAATTTGAACTTTGGATTACTTAATATAAGATCTGTTTCTGGGAAGGAACATGATCTAAAGGACTTCATACTAGATAACAATCTCAGTGTTTTGGCTCTAACTGAAATGTGGTTGAAAGAAAATGATAGTGACAGTTTTTCCATTGGACAACTATTACCACTGGGTTTCTCCATCTTAAATAACTCACGGGGAAGTCGAGGTGGCGGTGTAGCTGTCACCCACAGTGATGCCTTAAACATAAAACAGGATCCTGATTTATACAAATCTCCACCATCTTTTGAAATGATTGACTGCCTCGTGTCGAGCAACCGTTCACTTCGATTACTCGTAGTTTACCGACCGCCACTATCAAAAAGGAACAAACTTACAACAGCACAGTTTCTAAATGAATTTTCTGAATGTCTGTCCTTCTATGCCTTGTATGCATGTGATATAGCTATTGCCGGTGATTTCAACATCCATATTGACAATTTACGTGACACTTTTACCAAGCAATTCACAAATTTGTTTGAATCATTTGGCTATTCACAACTGGTCTCAAAACCTACCCTCAAGAGAGGACACACCTTGGATCTAATTCTTGTTCGTCAAAATAACAGCACGTCAGTACAAAATGTCCATGTCACAGATCCAACATTGTCTGATCACCATGCGGTCCTGGCCGAATTGACACTAGCAACTTCAAAAATCCCTCCCAAGAAAATTACTTATGGAAAATATAAATCCATAAACATTGATGCCTTGAAAATGGATATCAGTTCGTCAATTCTGTGTTCGAATTATTTTTGTAGTAGTCATAAATCATATGAGCAATTACTATCTTTATTTGAAGAAACTCTTAAGGGCATCATGGCTGAACATGCACTACCCAAGTCAAAAATTATAACTAATAGGGAAAAAGTGGAGTGGTTTTCAGAAGATGTTAGAGCTTCTAAACAACAGCGCCACAGACTTGAGCGTCTTTACAATAAAACGAAGCTTGTGGTTCACCGGCAAATGTTCTGCTACCAAAGAAATACAACTAATAAGATCATCAAAAAGGCGAAGAGGGAGTACTACAATTCTCTTATAGAGGAGTCATCTAATACAAGGGTGCTGTTCTCACTAACCAATAGTCTCCTTGGTAAAGAACAAAAAGTCATTCTCCTAGATCATCTAAATACTGAAGAAATTCTGGAAAAATTCAGCGACTATTTCATAACTAAAACTCAAGTAATTATGAATAGTATGCCATCACGTGAACCACCACAGTTTGATCATCTTGACATAAAAAGTGATTTTTCTAATTTTCACTCTGTCTCAGAAGACGACATTCGAAAAATGATTTTATCATCATCCAATAAATCCAATGATCTAGATCTAAAGCCAACCACAGTACAGAAACAGCCTTACTACGAGTCAACAATGACATTGTTAAATCAGTGTCTGAGGATAAGGCTGTATTGCTTGTTCTCTTGGATTTGTCAGCAGCATTCGACACTGTCGACCATGGTATTCTCATGAAGACACTGACACAGCATGGCATGTGTGGAACTGTCTTATCGTGGTTTGCATCATATCTAGAAGGTCGCAGTCAACAAATATACATCAATAAGATCGGTTCAGAAAGCAGGACGTTAAAGTGTGGTGTTCCTCGGGGCTGAGTTCTTGGGCCACTCTTGTTTACTCTGTACACTTCTTCTCTCGGTCGCCTTCTTAAAAAGCATGGCATATCATATCATCTGTATGCAGACGACACCCAACTGTACATCACATTCAACCCACCTGTTCCAAGTTACTCCTTCATCGCAGTCAATAACATGGAAACTTGCATAAATCTTGTGCGGAAATGGATGATAGACTTTAAACTGAAAGTGAATTACTCTAAAACTGAATTCTTAGTGATATCCGGAGTTCGCATGCCTACACCCTCTGTTACATCGATTCTGGTTGGAAACAACATCACTATGAAAAGTGAATCGGCCAGGAATATTAAATATGTCAAAAATGTTACTGGCGGCTTCGTAATTTTGGAAGACTGCGACCTTATCTTAACCAGTCAGCACTTGAAAAACTTGTGCACTCCTTCATCACCTCACAACTAGACTATTGTAATTCAGTGTTAGTGGGGCTGTCCAGTGCCTGATTCAGAAGCTTCAAAAAGTTCAGAATACTGCTGCTAGGATAATTACTGGTACCAAACGCTCTGATCACATAACACCTGTTTTAAGACAATTACATTTGCTTCCAGTTAAACAGATGATTGATTTCAAAATATTGATCTTAGTATTCAAATGTCTCTACAAACTGGCTCCAGTTTACCAGCAAGAGCTCCTCACTGTTTATAAACCAAAGCGCAGTCTCCGATCTAAAAACCAAATTCAACTAGTTGTGCCTTTTAGCAGATCTAATCGGGCTCATGGTCGTGTGTTCTCCATCGTGGATCCCAGATTGTGGAATTCCTTGCCAATTAGTGTCAGAACTTCAGAAACTCTCAATGTCTTCAAAAGAAATCTTAAAACTTTCCTATTTACTGAAGCATTCTCCTAAACCTCTCTAAGAGGCAACCAAAGCAGATGTGACTCTTCATTTCAGAAAAGTGTATTTATTTCTGTCAAACGTTTTAGAGCATTATTTGTGGTTTTTCGCTCTTGTAAATCAATTATTATTATTATAGCGCGATGACAGCGATATATGGCTGTCAGCAGTAATAAAGTAATCACAGAGTGTTGAAGGGCTGCCGACAGTAATCAAGTAATTATACCGAGAAAGTGAATTGTGATTTTGTTTTTACCGTTGAGTTGAATGTCATTGATTTATTAGACAAAAGCTGATAACGTTCGTATTTCGCATCAAATTAGTTTCAAATGTTCTCCTCGGAGAAATAAATGATTTTGTTTTTAACATTTTAAAGGAATCAGTCGATAAGCTTGCGAGCATTATTACCACTCCATTAAATATTAATTACAATTCACTCTGAATACAGACTTAATTCCTATGGTGAGATTTCTGTACGTTTGTGGTCTATATATTAAAGAGGATTCACAGTTTGAATCACGGGGTAAGGTAAATCAAATCGTCGCCTGAGTGCGAGAATGTTCTATGTCCCCTATGGGACTATATATTATTTCCCCTATGGGACACAGAGCGTTCTAGCACTCAGGCGATGAAATGCTGACAGTTGATCAGATGTTTAAAAACGATTCTATTTTCGCATATTCTAACTTCTAGAATTGAACATAGAGTTGTCTGCGCTTCTATTAATTAGGTTGTCCAGGTAGTGTACAATTAAATATTTTTAACAATATACTTCTTAAACAATTAGATCATATGATCAGATACGATTATAAAAACTGCATTAATATTTCTATTTATCATATGACTCGTCCGTTTTGTTCACTTTAAAACATTTGATATTTTGTTTTCATATTAATCAGTGATAAATAAAGCCTTCCGTCAATTTCATTGGTCAGTTTCAAAACTAGACAATTTGATTGGCTGTACAAAATACAACTGGGCCACATTTTCATAATTTGCATAATTAGAGTTGGGAGCTTTCATTGGTCAATTTCAAAACTGGAGTATTTGATTAGCTAAATAAAATACAACTGGGTCACATTTGCATAATTTCAGTAGGGAGAATTTACGTTATCTGTCCTATTTAGGGTGGGTTATATTGTATTAATCTTTTACCTACAAGAAAAACGCCATTCCTGTTTTTATATTTTTATTTTTTGCTTCCAAAACATAGATTATGACCCCTCATTGGAACGAGCTCGTTCCAATGAGGGGTCATAACCTATGTTTCGGAAGCAAAAAATGAAAAAAATTTAGTTATACGAGAATGTTTTTTCCAAGTGCCGTCTGCAACTCGTTTTAGGTGATGGGTTAAAAGGTCATACTAAGTGGATAATTTGTGCATGTGTGTGTCATATGATACATAGAATATGAAATGAGTGTTTTTCCCATATAATATTTATGAAACTCGTCCGAATTTTCCGTTTGGGCTCGCCAGAGTCTCGCCAAAACGGAAAATTCTTAGACTCGTTTCATAAATAGTATATGAGAAAAACACTCATTCCATATCCTCTATTTTCTGGGATTCAGGAGTTGAATGACTTCTATTTTATTTAGTATATTCGATTTTATTCTTTAAAATTTGCTTTATCTTGCACGTGCAATTTATAGAATGCTTTTTCCTACAATTTTATTATTTTATTTCAAAAATTGATGGCGAAGAGGAGTGGGGTGAAAGATATAAATAGTGGGACTATCAATAACCGCTAACAAATTTTATATATATATTCAGAGGTGTCAGTTTTGGGGAGTAAAAGTTCGAAAAAGTAAAACGAAAAATTTATTGAATTTTTCATGATTGTTTTTTGCTACCAATGACTGTCATTAATTCTGAGTGCCTATCCACTGAACTACCTTTAATTGATGTCACCACATGGCAATGTCTCAAATCAGGAGTGTTAGTTGAAATAATAAGGCTGAAAGTGCTCTGTTGCGGTTATAACAAATGAGTAAAAAGCAAAAAAAAAAAAAACAAAAAAAACAAACTGGTTGAGAAAAATGACTAATGACTCATTGTATGTTTGCTGCAAATTCTTAAAAATGACAAGATTTACGTTTATATGTACCTGCCCTGAAAAGCTTATAAAGCCGTTAAAAGTATGAAAGGAAAAAATGTTTAGACCATGGAAAAATTTATTTCTAGCCACTCCGACCACACACCCATCCACCCACGAACCCGATCATATGTTCCTGGAAAAAAATTGTTCCCCACCTCACCAGCCCCCCCCCCCCCCTCCCCCATCCCGTCTTTATTGCAGAATATATCGCCCATCTGAGGTACTGAAGAGTATTCAAATACAAATGCTGACATTGATCAATATTTTTTGTGAATGATGCATGTAAATTGTAAAATTAGCATAAATTCCAACGTTTTTTCAACAACGTTTTCCCGAAACTCCGGAAACTTTTTTGAAAAATTAACTCAAAGTAGTGTGTCAGGGTCGAGAATCCCCCCTCCCCCTCATTCTTTTCCTAGTTTACCTAAACCTGTGTATCACTGGCTCCTCTCATCCTAGTATTGTATCTTGTTCCAGGTACTCCACAGCACTGTCTTGGCATTTATCTTGACTCAGGCCCAGTAGATTCGTCCAGACTGTTGCATTTCCCCTTGTCTCTAGATGCTTGTACAATCCCTTGACCAAGTTGATGCGAGTGCGGTCTTTGGCTACTAACTGCCTATCCATCACTGGTCACAAACTAGAAGTTGAAATATGTGTCTGTGTGCTAGTGCACAATGTGCATCAAGACATGGACATCAACAGGTATTTGTGCGGAGACCTTTGTTTGTGGACGGATATTGACTCTTTGCGTACTGATGGGCACCAATGTGGATCTTTGGGGCCCGACTTCATTTCATGACCCACAGCATATGACTTCTTGACCCTTTTTTCCATCTCTTGGCCTTTGTGGCACATATGTGGCTTCTAGCCCTCTGACCCTCCTCCATGGCTCATAGAACACTGCTTTTGACTTGTCCATAGTCTCCGCTGTATGTTCTACACTCGGTATCCACTGTCTTTATTTAGTACAATAGTCTGTCCTATACTCGGTATCCACTGTCTTCATTTAGTACAATAGTCTGTCCTATACTCGGTATCCACTGTCTTCATTTAGTACAATAGTCTGTCCTATACTCGGTATCCACTGTCTTCATTTAGTACAATAGTCTGTCCTATACTCGGTATCCACTGTCTTCATTTAGTACAATAGTCTGTCCTATACTCGGTATCCACTGTCTTCATTTAGTACAATAGTCTGTCCTATACTCGGTATCCACTGTCTTCATTTAGTACAATAGTCTGTCCTATACTCGGTATCCACTGTCTTCATTTAGTACAATAGTCTGTCCTATACTCGGTATCCACTGTCTTCATTTAGTATAATAGTCTGTCCTATACTCGGTATCCACTGTCTTCATTTAGTACAATAGTCTGTCCTATACTCGGTATCCACTGTCTTCATTTAGTACAATAGCCTGTCCTATACTCGGTATCCACTGTCTTCATTTAGTACAATAGTCTGTCCTATACTCGGTATCCACTGTCTTCATTTAGTATAATAGTCTGTCCTATACTCGGTATCCACTGTCTTCATTTAGTACAATAGTCTGTCCTATACTCGGTATCCACTGTCTTCATTTAGTATAATAGTCTGTCCTATACTCGGTATCCACTGTCTTCATTTAGTATAATAGTCTGTCCTATACTCGGTATCCACTGTCTTCATTTAGTATAATAGTCTGTCCTATACTCGGTATCCACTGTCTTCATTTAGTACAATAGTCTGTCCTATACTCGGTATCCACTGTCTTCATTTAGTATAATAGTCTGTCCTATACTCGGTATCCACTGTCTTCATTTAGTATAATAGTCTGTCCTATACTCGGTATCCACTGTCTTCATCTAATACAATAGTCAGTCCTATACTCGGTATCCACTGTCTTCATTTAGTACAATAGTCAGTCTTATACTCGGTATCCACTGTCTTCATCTAATACAACAGTCAGTCCTATACTCTGTATCCACTGTCTTCATTTAGTACAATAGTCAGTCCTATACTCGGTATCCACTGTCTTCATTTAGTACAATAGTCAGTCCTATACTCGGTATCCATTGTCTTCGTTTAGTATAATAGTCTGTCCTTTCCTCGGTATCCACTGTCTTCATTTAGTACAATAGTCAGTCCTATACTCGGCATCCATTGTCTTCATTTAGTACAATAGTCTGTCCTATACCCGGTATCCACTGTCTTCATTTAGTACAATAGTCAGTCCTATACTCGGTATCCACTGTCTTCATTTAGTATAATAGTCTGTCCTATACTCGGTATCCACTGTCTTCATTTAGTACAATAGTCTGTCCTATACTCGGTATCCACTGTCTTCATTTAGTATAATAGTCTGTCCTATACTCGGTATCCACTGTCTTCATTTAGTACAATAGTCAGTCCTATACTCGGTATCCACTGTCTTCATTTAGTACAATAGTCTGTCCTATACTCGGTATCCACTGTCTTCATTTAGTATAATAGTCTGTCCTATACTCGGTATCCACTGTCTTCATTTAGTACAATAGTCTGTCCTATACTCGGTATCCACTGTCTTCATTTAGTACAATAGTCTGTCCTATACTCGGTATCCACTGTCTTCATTTAGTATAATAGTCTGTCCTATACTCGGTATCCACTGTCTTCATTTAGTACAATAGTCTGTCCTATACTCGGTATCCACTGTCTTCATTTAGTACAATAGTCTGTCCTATACTCGGTATCCACTGTCTTCATTTAGTATAATAGTCTGTCCTATACTCGGTATCCACTGTCTTCATTTAGTACAATAGTCTGTCCTATACTCGGTATCCACTGTCTTCATTTAGTACAATAGTCTGTCCTATACTCGGTATCCACTGTCTTCATTTAGTACAATAGTCTGTCCTATACTCGGTATCCACTGTCTTCATTTAGTACAATAGTCAGTCCTATACTCGGTATCCACTGTCTTCATTTAGTACAATAGTCTGTCCTATACTCGGTATCCACTGTCTTCATTTAGTATAATAGTCTGTCCTATACTCGGTATCCACTGTCTTCATTTAGTACAATAGTCTGTCCTATACTCGGTATCCACTGTCTTCATTTAGTACAATAGTCTGTCCTATACTCGGTATCCACTGTCTTCATTTAGTACAATAGTCTGTCCTATACTCGGTATCCACTGTCTTCATTTAGTACAATAGTCTGTCCTATACTCGGTATCCACTGTCTTCATTTAGTACAATAGTCTGTCCTATACTCGGTATCCACTGTCTTCATTTAGTACAATAGTCTGTCCTATACTCGGTATCCACTGTCTTCATTTAGTACAATAGTCTGTCCTATACTCGGTATCCACTGTCTTCATTTAGTACAATAGTCTGTCCTATACTCGGTATCCACTATCTTCATTTAGTACAATAGTCTGTCCTATACTCGGTATCCACTGTCTTCATTTAGTACAATAGTCTGTCCTATACTCGGTATCCACTGTCTTCATTTAGTACAATAGTCTGTCCTATACTCGGTATCCACTGTCTTCATTTAGTACAATAGTCTGTCCTATACTCGGTATCCACTGTCTTCATTTAGTACACTAGTCTGTCCTATACTCGGTATCCACTGTCTTCATTTAGTACAATAGTCTGTCCTATACTCGGTATCCACTGTCTTCATTTAGTACAATAGTCTGTCCTATACTCGGTATCCACTGTCTTCATTTAGTACAATAGTCAGTCCTATACTCGGTATCCACTGTCTTCATTTAGTATAATACAACTACTCTATCTGTCTGGTACCACGGCCCCAATTATCTGTACTGGGATTGATCTCTACCACTATCTTCTATCAGCACTAGTTTACAATTCTCTACCACTATTCCTGGTCCCTACGAATACTATTCCCTCGAGACTTCTTATTGGTTTCTAGTACTACTGTCTTCTGTCAGTTCACTACAACAGTTAATACCAATCTTTGAATCACACATTTTTCGATTCGATTCGAATCTCGAATCGAATCGGGTCTATCATTCCAAATCCAATCGAGTCTCGAATCGAATTCTGGCGCTTTGAAGATGACCGATAAGGGGAGGGAACTGTAAACCTGATTGCTGACTGATAAACTATTCATACTACATCATCAAGGCATGTCTTCATGGAAGGAATGCCTTGAGCATGTAGTTGGAATATTATCCAGAAACGGGTGCGAGACTAACCAGCACTAAGCAACGCACAGATCTAGCCGCTAATAACAGTTCATCGTTAACATTATTTGGAAACTTAACCCTTTCGCTGCTACAGGTCCATATTGAGTACGGAACCAACTGTTGACGGCATGTGCGATAAGTCCGTACTCAGTAACGAGATACCACATACATGTACAGGGAATGGATATCATAGCTCGTTGTTAGTCTCAATAGAACGCATGTTATACGAAATGCAAGCGACAGACGATATGGCATTATCCATTTGATCTCAACCATTTTTCGCGTCTATGTAAATTCCGAAATACCCGAGGCAACAACGAACTCAATAGTCCAAACTTGTCCCAACATATATAATTGTTTTTTGTTGCCCTGTGCCACACGGCGACAAAACAAAACACAAATTATATAACAGCCTGTGGAGCAAAGTTTGGACTACATGGTCAGTCCATTAAATAGGAACTAAATTCAAATCGACTAGACGTCTTTTCTTTTGAGATTTATGGAGTGGGGCTGGGGGTAGTTTTGGAAACATTCTTGAACTCAGTCAACGTTGTTCCAATATACAGTACGTGGAGAATGGATTGTAACAAAATCACCCGTAGAGTGGAGGTATCACCCAAAATATCACTTTCAAATTCTGCACATATGGATAAAAATCACAAACAATGTTTCAACCAATGGACCTCCGTGTTTAACCCGGAGGTCCATTGGCTGGAACTTTGCTTGTGCTTGTTATGGTTTTCAACAAATCTGCAATTATTGCTTGGGTGGAATCGCCACTCCATGGGTGATTTAGTGATAATACACTATCCGCTATACACTATCCACGTACTGTATAATAACAGTTTTAAATTTACAAACACGTGAACGTTATTGGCGTTTTTCATTTTTTCACGTTAACCCCATTCCCTCTAATATATGGTTCAGCACAGGATATTACCAAATAGCATAGCAGCGAAATGGTTAAACTTTCTTTTCAACAGTGGTAAAGACTAGTGAGAGTAGAATTAGCGCTAAGGTTGCATGGATCAGATGCTATTGATGTTAATAAAGATGAAATTACACTTTGTCTTAATTTTTAGCATTATTTATGTACAAATTCCATCTCAACTATACGTTTTGTGAGACGAGGATAATGACTAATACCAAGCTATATTCCCGTGTAATGATTCGACAGGAAACGAATCGGACAGCTGATTTCGAATCGAATATCAACTTAACATTCGAAATCGAATCGAATCTCGAAGCCTCGCAGGGCCCCACAGTCTTGCCATCTCTGCACAAACATTTTCAGTTATTCCTCTATCTCATATTGCACGTACAACTGAAAATGACTCTACACCAGCTTCCACTTTCTCCCCCACTATACTATCTGCGACAACTACACCAACTTCAGTGGCTGTCGGTGTATCCTACCATTACCTTGTGTTATGCGTGACAGCACGGCCCCATCTTCTATCACATCTACTGATGTATCACAGCTACTGACCTACTATTGCTATTACTGATGTCTCACATCTACTACCCTACTTTATCCCATAAATGGTAGTTTATTTGAACAATAAAGGCCTTGGATAAATTTTTGCTTTAATTACCTAGTAGGGTAATGAATTTTCCACGAAGGTTTAACACATGAAAAATGTATAAACCCTAGTAGGGAGTTGGAAACGGACTATACAATGTTGACCTCTGGCGTTCCATTTGAAAGGTCGGGATATCTTGACCTGATTTACGCGTATCAGAAATTTGTGGAAACGAAGCGACGACGATCATCACTTAAACGTAATTAAATGAGTTGTACCCGTATAAGATTATATGCCGCATGTAAGACGTTCATTGCGAGCAAACAATAATGAATACTCATAATTAATTAACAAAAGTATTCAAAAATAAAATTCTATTTTGAAATACCTAATGCCAGTAGTGACTGGTGTAGTGTTAAATTGGGGATGTGCTGTACATATGCTCGACGGGGCGGTACCTCGCATTGATAAACAATTATTCTGTTTCAGGAGAGAAAGAACGTGAACGATGTTCTTTAATTATGAGTAACCTTACCTCTCCTCCCAGCACAGCAACGCGTAACACGAAGTACACTCTGCACAATTCCAAAACAACTGAATTCACACATTGTCAAAATAATTTGAACACACCTGTATCACATGCTGTTGAACCCATGGATGCCACACACGAATCTCGGGTAACCAAATAACTATTTTCTCATTAGAACGAAATGGTGGAACAAGTGTTAACATTAACGACTTCCAGTTGCAGCATACTGACCTCTCGAATCCAAGCATATTATTGAATAGTTCATTTCACGGACGTATTAACACTTTAAACATCAACATAAAAAAATGAACTGACATTCGTGGCCTGCTTTGAAAGTGGCCCAATTGCTCTCACCCACTCAATGCTACATGAACGCGTTGTAATGTAGCATAATTAACAGTTCAATTGTTGTTTTCTTTAAAAGATTTGAAAGTATTATACAATGCCAGTACAAAAGAATATAGATTGCTCATTTAATAAAGGATTTTTGCAAGTTTAGCTGACGTTTGTTGGGGAATTATTTTTAGACAGAAATGTATCACTGCGCCTTATTTATTTTTTACAATGTTCTCTTGTCGATCGAAATGGACCAATGTATTCCTCACTTCGAGCTATGTTTTGTAGCAAATAACAGCACGATTTTGCCGCAACTTCTTTGTAAAAGATTTATGGGATAAACAAAATTTATTCTACTCGTAGGATTAAGAATCAAACCGACTCGCCACAGACTCGTCGATTTCATTCTTAATCCTCCTCGTAGAATAAATGTTTTACTTGAAAACACTATACGTTTATTCTATATATCACTACTACTGATGTCTCACTACTACTGATGTCTACCATCTACTGATGTCTCACAACTACTAACCTAATGTCAATACTACTGATGTCTCACAACTACAGATGTCTCACTACTATTGACATACTATCACTACTACTGATGTCTCACTACTACTGACTGATGCCTCGCTATACTATCACTACTACTGGTGTCTCACAACAACTGACCTGCTATCACTACTACTGATGTCTCACTACTACTGATGTCTCACAACTAGTGACTTACTATCAATAATACTGATGTCTCACCACTACTGATGTCTCGCATCTACTGATGTCTCACAACTACTGATGTCTCACAACTATTGACCTACTAGCACAACTACTGATGTCTCACTACTACTGATGTCTCGAATCTACTGATGTCTCACAACTACTGATGTCTAACATCTATTGACCTGCTATCGCAACTACTGATGTCTCACAACTATTGACCTACTATCACTACTACGGGTCCTTTACAACTACTGACCTACTATAACTATCGCTGATGTCTCACTACTACTTATGTCTCACAACAACTGACCTACTATAACTACTACTGATGTCTCACTACTACTGATGTTTCACAACTACTGACCTACTATATAACTACTACTGATGTCTCACTACTACTGATGTCTCACAACTACTGACCTACTATAACTACTACTGATGTCTCACTCCTACTGATGTCTCACAACTACTGACCCGCTATCACTACTACTGATGTCTCACAACCACTGATGTCTCACAACTATTGACCTACTATCACAACTACTGATGTCTCACAACTATTGACCTACTATCACAACTACTGATGCCGCACTACTACTGATGTCCCACTTATTACTGATGCCTCACAATTACTGAGTTACTATCACAACTACTTGTGTCTCACAACTGCTGGTGCCTCACAACTATTGACCTACTATCACTACTACTGATGGCTCACTGCCACTGATGTCTCACAACAACTGACCTACTATCGCTACTGCTGATGCTTTACAACTACTGGCCTACTATAACTACTACTCATGTCCCACAACTACTGATGTCTCACAGCTATTGACCTACTATCACTACTACGATGCCTTACAACTACTGATCCACTATAACTACTACTGATGTCTCACAACTACCGACATCTTATAACTACTACTGATGTCGCGCATCTACTGACCTACTATCACTACTACTGATGTCTCACAACTACTGACGTCTCACAACAACTGATCTACTATAACTACTATTGTTTTCTCACTACTACTGATGTCTCACAACAACTGACCTACTATCACTGCTACTGATGCCTTAAAACTACTGATCTACTATAACCACTACTGATGTCTCACTCCCACTGATGTCTCACAACAACAGATCTACTATAACCACTACTGGTGCCTCACTACTACTCATGTCTCACAACAACTGACGAACTATCACTACTACTGATGTCTCACTACTACTGATGTCTCACTACTACTGATGCCTTACAACAACTGACCTACTATCACTACTACTGATGTCTCACTTCTACTGATGTCTCACTACCACTGATGTCTCACAACAACTGACCTACTATCACTACTGCTGATGTCGCACTACTACTGATGTCTCACTACTACTGATGTCTCTCTACCACTGACCTACTATCACTACTACTGATGTCTCACTACTACTGATGTCTCACAACAACTGACGTACTATCACTGCTATTGATGTCTCACTACTACTGGTGTCTCACTACTACTGATGTCTCACTACTACTGATACCTTACAACAACTGACCTACTATCACTACTACTGGTGTCTCACTACTACTGATGTCTCACTACTACTGATGCCTTGAAACAACTGGCCTACTATCACTACTGCTGATGCTTTACAACTACTGGCCTACTATAACTACTACTCATGTCCCACTACTACTGATGTCTCACAACTATTGACCTACTATAACTACTACGATGCCTTACAATTACTGATCTACTATAACTACTACTGATGTCTCACAACTACAGACATCTTATAACTACTACTGATGTCGCGCATCTACTGACGTCTCACAACAACTGATCTACTATAACTACTACTGGTTTCTCACTACTACTGATGTCTCACAACAACTGACCTACTTTCACTACTACTGATGCCTTACAACTACTGATTTACTATAACTACTACTGATGTCTCACTACCACTGATGTCTCACAACAACTGATTTAGTATAACCACTACTGGTGCCTCACTACTACGGATGTCTCACAACTGACGTACTATCACTACTACTGATGTCTCACTACTACTGATGTCTCACTACTACTGATGCCTTACAACAACTGACCTACTATCACTACTACTGATGTCTCACTACTACTGATGTCTCACTACTACTGATGCCTTACAACAGCTGGCCTACTATCACTACTACAGATGCATTACAACAACTGACCTACCATCACTACTACTGATGTCTCACTACTACTGATGTCTCACAACCACTGACCTACTATCACTACTGCTGATGTCGCACTACTGCTGATGTCTCACTGCTACTGATGTCTCACTACCACTGACCTACTATCACTACTACTGATGTCTCACTACTACTGATATCTCACAACAACTGACGTACTATCACTACTGCTGATGTCGCACTACTGCTGATGTCTCACTGCTACTGATGTCTCACTACCACTGACCTACTATCACTACTACTGATGTCTCACTACTACTGATGTCTCACAACAACTGACGTACTCTCGCTACTACTGGTGTCTCACTACTAGTGATGTCTCACTACTACTGATGCCTTACAACAACTGACCCACTATCACTACTACTGATGTCTCACTACTACTGATGCCTTACAACAACTGGCCTACTATAACTACTACTCATGTCCCACTGCTACTGATGTCTCACAACTATTGACCTACTATCACTGCTACGGTGCCTTACAATTACTGATCTACTATAACTACTACTGATATCTTACAACTACTGACATCTTATAGCTACTGCTGATGTCTCGCATCTACTGACCTACTATCAGAACTGTCTCACAACAACTGATCTACTATAACTACTACTGGTTTCTCACTACTACTGATGTCTCACAACAACTGACCTACTATCAGTTCTCCTGATGTCTTACAACTACTGATCTACTATAACTACTACTGATGTCTCACTACCACTGATGTTTCACAACAACTGATCTACTATAACCACTACTGGTGTCTCACTACTACTGATGTCTCACAACAACTGACGTACTATCACGACTACTGATGTCTCACTATTACTGATGTCTCACTACTACTGATGCCTTATAACAACTGACCTACTATCACTACTACTGATGCCTTACAACAACTGACCTACTATCACTACTACTGATGTCTCACTACCACTGATGTCTCACTACTACTGATGTATCACAACAACTGACCTCTATCACTACTGCTGATGTCGCACTACTACTGATGTCTCACTACTACTGATGTCTCACTACCCCTGACCTACTATCACTACTACTGATGTCTCACATCTACTGATGTCTCACAACTACTGATCTACTATAACTACTACTGATGTCTCACTACTACTGATGCCTCACAAGTACTGACCTACTATCACTACTACTGATGTCTCACTACCACTGATGTCTCACAACTACGGATGTCTCACAACTACTGACCTACTATCACTATTACCGATGCCTTACAACTACTGACCTACTATCACTACTAATGATACTTTACAATCACTGACCTATTATAACTACTACTGATGTCTCACTACTTCTGATGTCTCACAACAACTGACGTACTCTCACTACTACTGATCTCTCACAACAACTGACCTACTATCACTACTACTGATGTCTCACAACGACTGGCCTACTATAACTACTACTGATGTCTTACAACTACTGATGTCTCACAACAACTGACCTACAATCACTACTACTGATGTCTCACAACCAATGATGTCTCACAACTACGGGTGTCTCACAACTACTGACCTACTATCACTACTACCGATGCCTTACAACTACTGACATACTATCACTACTAATGATACTTTACAACCACTGACCTATTATAACTACTACTGATGTCTCACTACTACTGATGTCTCACAACAACTGACGTACTATCATTACTACTGATCTCTCACAACAACTGACCTACTATCACTACTACTGATGTCTCACAACGACTGACCTACTATAACTACTACTGATGTCTCAAAACGACTGACCTACTATAACTACTACTGATGTCTCACTACTACTGATGTCTCACAACAACTGACCTACTAACACTACTACTGATGTCTCACAACGACTGATCTACTATAACTACTACTGATGTCTTACAACTACTGATGTCTCACAACAACTGACCTACAATCACTACTACTGATGTCTCAAAACGACTGACCTACTATAACTACTACTGATGTCTTACAACTACTGATGTCTCACAACTAACCTACAATCACTACTACTGATGTCTCAAAACGACTGACCTACTATAACTACTACTGATGTCTCACTACTACTGATGTCTCACAACAACTGACCTACTATCACTACTACTGATGTCTCACAACAACTGACCTACTTTCACTACTACTGATGTCTTACAACTACGGATGTCTCACAGAAGTGACCTACTATAACTACTACTGATGCCTCACTACTACTGATGTCTCACAACAACTGACCTACTATCACTTCCACTGATGTCTCACAACAACTGACCTACTATCATTACTACTGATGCCTTACAACTACTGATGTCTCACTACTATTGACCTACTCTCACTACTACTCATGTCTCACAACTACTGACCTACTATAACTACTGCTGATGCCTTACAACTACTCACCTACTATAACTACTGCTGATGCTTTATAACAGCTGATCTACTATAACTACTACTGATGCCTTACAACTACTGACCTACTGTAACTACTACTGATGTCTCACAATTACTGACCAACTACAACTACTGCTGATGCCTTACAACAACTGGCCTACCATAACTACTACTGTTGCCTTACAACTACTGACCTACTATAACTACTAGTGACATCTCACAACTACTGACCTACTATAACTACTACTGACATCTCACAACTACTGACCTACTATCACTACTAATGATGCCTTACAGCTACTGATCTACTATAACTACTAGTGATGCCTTACAACAACTGACCTACTATAACTACTACTGATGTCTCACAACTACTGACCTACTATAACTACTGCTGATGCCTTACAACAACTGACCTACTATAACTACTACTGATGTCTCACAATTACTGACCTACTATAACTACTGCTGATGCCTTACAAAAACTGACCTACTATCACTACGACTGATGTCTCACAACTACTGACCTACTATCACTGCTACTGATGTCTCACAACTACTGACCTACTATAACTACTACTGATGTCTCACAACAACTGGCCAACTATAACTACTACTAATGCCTTACAGCAACTGACCTACTATAACTCTACTGATGCCTTACAACTACTGACCTACTATAACTACTATTGATGCCTTACAACAAATGACCTACTATCACTACTACTAATGCCTTACAACAACTGACCTACTATCACTACTACTAATGTCTTACAACTACTGACCTACTATCACTACTACTGATGTCTCACAACTACTGACCTACTATAACTACTACTGATGCCTTACAACTACTGACCTACTATAACTACTACTGATGCCTTACAACTACTGAGCTACTAAAACACTACTGATGCCTTACAACTACTGACCTACTCTAACTACAATTAAAGCCTTACAACAACTGACCTACTATCACTGCTACTGATGTCTCACAACAACTGACCTACTATAACTACTACTGATGCCTTACAACTACTGACCTACTATAACTACTATTAATGCCTTACAACAACTGAGCTACTATAACTACTATTAATGCCTTACAACAACTGACCTACTATCACTACTACTAATGCCTTACAACAACTGACCTACTATCAATACTACTGATGTCTCACAACTACTGAGCTACTATAACTACTATTAATGCCTTACAACAACTGACCTACTATCACTACTACTAATGCCTTACAACAACTGACCTACTATCACTACTACTAATGCCCTACAACAACTGACCTACTATCAATACTACTGATGTCTCACAACTACTGAGCTACTATAACTACTATTAATGCCTTACAACAACTGACCTACTATCACTACTACTAACGCCTTACAACAACTGACCTACTATCACTACTACTGATGTCTCACAACAACTGACCTACTATCACTACTACTGATGCCTTACAACTACTGACCTACTATCACTACTACTGATGCCTTACAACTACTGACCTACTATAACTACTACCGATGCCTTACAACTACTGACCTACTATAACTACTACTGATGTCTCACAACAACTGACCTACTATGACTACTGCTAATGCCTTACAACTACTGACCTACTATAGCTACTACTAATGTCTCACAACAACTGACCTACTACCACTACTACTGATGTCTCACAACAACTAACCTACTATAACTACTACTAATGCCTTACAACAACTGACCTACTATCACTACTACTAATGCCTTACAACAACTGACCTACTATCACTACTACTAATGCCTTACAGCTACTGACCTACTATCACTACTACTGATGTCTCACTACTCCTGATGTCTCACTACTACTGATGTCTCAAAACTACTGACCTACTATCACTACTACTGATGCCTTACAACAACTGACCTACTATCACTACTACTAATGCCTTACAACAACTGACCTACTTTCACTACTACTGATGCCTTACAACTACTGACCTACTATAACTACTACTGATGCTTTACAACTACTGACCTACTATAACTACTACTGATGTCTCACAACAACTGTCCTACTCTAACTACTACTAATGCCTTACAACAACTGGCCTACTATCACTACTTCTAATGCCTTACGACAACTGACCTACTATCACTACTACTAATGCCTTACAACTACTGACCTACTATCACTACTACTGATGTTTCACTACTACTGATGTCTCACTACTACTGTTGTCTCACTACTACTGATGTCTCATAACTCCTGACCTACTATCACTACTACTGATGCCTTACAACAACTGACCTACTATCACTACTACTAATGCCTTACAACAACTTACCTACTACCACTACTACTGATGCCTTACAACAACTGACCTACTATCACTACTACTGATGCCTTACAACTACTGACCTACTATAACTACTACTGATGCCTTACAACTACAGATGTCTCACAACAACTGACCTACTATCACTACTACTGATGTCTAACTACTGATGATGTCTCACAGCAACTGACCTACTATCACTACCACTCACGTCTCACTTCTACTGATGTCTCACAACAACTGACCTACTATCACGACTACTGATGTCTCACTACTACTGAGTACAAACAATGGCCGTCTTTGGTAAAGAAATATCTGTATGTGTTCATATGATATAAGTTTCTGAGATAGATTGTGTACAGGGCGCCTATGGTTTGTGAACAACCATGTGCCCCATGTCGTGTGTGGGATATACAGCTCAAAGGCAAGCATCACACTGGCGTCAGCTTGCTCAAGTAACATCTACACAACCGTTTTCATTAAGACACTGCACAGCATAAGTAAACCTATTCAGACTCAGTCGATGACAGAGGTCAAGACAAGGTCTTAGATACCTAGGAGTAGCTAGATGGTCTTACATACATAGGAGTAGCCAGATGGTCTTAGATACCTAGGAGTAGCTAGATGGTCTTAGATACCTAGGAGTAGCTAGAAGGTCATAGATACCTAGGAGTAGCCAGATGGTCTTAGATACCTAGAGTAGCTAAATGGACTTAGATACATAGAGTAGCTAGATGGTCTTAGATACCTAGGGGTAGCTAGATGGTCTTAGATACCTAGGAGTAGCTAGATGGTCTTAGATACCCAGGAGTAGCTAGAGGGTCTTAGATACCTAGGAGTAGCTAGATGGTCTTAGATACCTAGAGTAGCTAGATGGTCTTAGATACCTAGGAGTAGCTAGATGGTCTTAGATACCCAGGAGTAGCTAGAGGGTCTTAGATACCTAGGAGTAGCTAGATGGTCTTAGATACCTAGGAGTAGCTAGATGGTCTTAGATACCTAGAGTAGCTAGATGGTCTTAGATACCTAGAGTAGCTAGATGGTCTTAGATACCTAGGAGTAGCTAGATGGTCTTAGATACCCAGGAGTAGCTAGAGGGTCTTAGATACCTAGGAGTAGCTAGATGGTCTTAGATACCTAGGAGTAGCTAGATGGTCTTAGATACCTACGAGTAGCTAGATGGTCTTAGATACCTAGAGTAGCTGGATGGTCTTAGATACATAGGAGTAGCTAGATGGTCTTAGATACCTAGGAGTAGCTAGATCGTCCAAGATACCTAGGAGTAGCTAGATGGTCTTAGATACCTAGGAGTAGCTAGATGGTCTTAGATATATAGGAGTAGCTAGATGGTCTTAGATATATAGGAGTAGCTAGATGGTCTTAGATATATAGGAGTAGCTAGATGGTCATAGATACCTAGGAGTAGCTAGATGGTCTTAGATACCTAGGAGTAGCTAGATGGTCTTAGATACCTAGGAGTAGCTAGATGGTCTTAGATCCCCAGGAGTAGCTAGATGGTCTTAGATACCTAGAGTAGCTAGATGGTCTTAGATACCCTGGAGTAGCTAAATGGACTTAGGTACCCAGGAGTAGCCAGATGGTCTTAGATACATAGGAGTAGCCAGATGGTCTTAAATACATAGGAGTAGCTAGATGGTCTTAGGTACCTAGAGTAGCTAGATGGTCTTAGATACCTAGGAGTAGCCAGATGGTCTTAGATACATAGGAGTAGCCAGATGGTCTTAGATACATAGGAGTAGCCAGATGGTCTAAGATACATAGGAGTAGCCAGATGGTCTTAGATACAAAGGAGTAGATAGATGGTCTTAGATACCTAGGAGTAGCTAGATGGTCTTAGATACCTGGGAGTAGCTAGATGGTCCTAGATACCTAGAGTAGCTAAATGGTCTTAGATACCTAGGAGTAGCTAGATGGTCTTAGATATCTAGGAGTAGCTAGATGGTCTTAGATATCTAGGAGTATCCAGATGGTCTTAGATACATAGGAGTAGCTAGATGGTCTTAGATACCTAGGAGTAGGTAAATGGACTTAGATATCTAGGAGTAGCCAGATGGTCTTAGATACATAGGAGTAGCCAGATGGTCCTAGATACCTAGGAGTAGCTAGATGGCCTTAGATACCTAGGAGTAGCTAGATGGTCATAGATACCTAGGAGTAGCCAGATGGTCTTAGATACATAGGAGTAGCTAGATGGACCTAGATACCTAGAGTAGCTAAATGGACTTAGATACCTAGAGTAGCCAGATGGATTTAGATACCTAGAGTAGCCAGATGGTCTTAGATACCAAGGAGTAGCTAGATGGTCTTAGATACCTAGGAGTAGCCAGATGGTCTTAGATACCTAGGAGCAGCCAGATGGTCTTAGATACATAGGAGTAGCCAGATGGTCTTAGATACCTAGGAGTAGCTAGATGGTCCTAGATACCTAGAGTAGCTAAATGGACTTAGATACCTAGAGTAGCCAGATGGTCTTAGATATCTAGGAGTAGCTAGATGGTTTTAGATACCTAGAGTAGCTAGATGGTCTTAGATACCTAGGAGTAGCTAGATGGTCTTAGATACCTAGGAGTAGCTAGATGGTCTTAGATACCCAGGAGTAGCTAGATGGTCTTAGATACCTAGAGCAGCTAGAAGGTCTTAGATACCTAGGAGTAGCTAGATGGTCTTAGATACCCAGGAGTAGCTAGATGGTCTTAGATACCTAGAGTAGCTAGATGGTCTTAGATACCTAGGAGTAGCTAGATGGTCTTAGATACCTAGAATAGCTAGATGGTCGTAGATACCTAGAGTAGCTAGATGGTCTTAGATACCTAGGAGTAGCTAGATGATCTTAGATACCTAGAGTAGCTAGATGGTCTGAGATACCCAGGAGTAGCTAAATGGACATAGATACCCAGGAGTAGCTAGATGGTCTTAGATACCTAGAGTAGCTAGATGGTCTTAGATACCTAGGAGTAGCTAGATGGTCTTAGATATCTAGGAGTATCCAGATGCCTAGGAGTATCCAGATGGTCTTAGATACATAGGAGTAGCTAGATGGTCCTAGATATCTAAAGTAGCTAAATGGATTTAGATACCTAGGAGTAGCTAAATGGACTTAGATAGCTAGGAGTAGCCAGAAGGTCTTAGATACCTAGGAGTAGCTAGATGGTCTTAGATACCTAGGAGTAGCCAGATGGTCTAAGATACATAGGAGTAGCCAGATGGTCTTAGATACCTAGGAGTAGCTAGATGGTCCTAGATACCTAGAGTAGCTAAATGGACTTAGATACCCAGGAGTAGCCAGATGGTCTTAAATACCTAAGAGTAGCTAGATGGTCTTAGATACCTAGGAGTAGCCAGATGGTCTTAGATACATAGGAGTAGCCAGATGGTCTTAGATACCTAGGAGTAGCTAGATGGTCTTAGATACCTAGAGTAGCTAAATGGACTTAGATACCTAGGAGTAGCTAGATGGTCTTAGATACCTAGGAGTAGCCAGATGGTCTTAGATACATAGGAGTAGCCAGATGGTCTTAGATACCTAGGAGTAGCTAGATGGTGCTAGATACCAAGAGTAGCTAAATGGACTTTGATACCTAGAGTAGCCAGATGGTCATAGGTATCTAGGAGTAGCTAGATGGTTTTAGATACCTAGAGTAGCTAAATGGACTTAGATACCTAGAGTAGCCAGATGGTCTTAGATATCTAGGAGTAGCTAGATGGTCTTAGATACCTAGGAGTAGCTAAATGGACTTAGATACCTAGGAGTAGCCAGATGGTCTTAGATACATAGGAGTAGCCAGATGGTCCTAGATACCTAGGAGTAGCTAGATGGTCTTAGATACATAGGAGTAGCTAGATGGTCTTAGATACCTAGAAGTAGCTAGATGGTCCTAGATACCTAGAGTAGCTAAATGGACTTAGATACCTAGAGTAGCTAAATGGACTTAGATACCTAGAGTAGCTAAATGGTCTTAGATACCTAGAGTAGCTAGATGGTCTTAGATATATAGGAGTATCTAGATGGTCTTAGATACCTAGAGTAGCTAGATGGTCTTAGATACCTAGGCGTAGCTAGATGGTCTAAGATACCTAGGAGTAGCTAGATGGTCTTAGATACCTAGGAGTAGATAGATGGTCTTAGATACCTAGGAGTAGATAGATGGTCTTAGATACCCAGGAGTAGCTAGATGGTCTTAGATACCCAGGAGTAGCTAGATGTCTTAGATACATAGGAGTAGCTAAATGGACTTAGATACCTAGGAGCAGCTAGATCGTCTTAGATATATAGGAGTAGCTAGATGGTCTTAGATATATAGGAGTAGCTAGATGGTCTTAGATACCTAGAGTAGCTAGATGGTATTAGATACCTAGGAGTAGCTAGATGGTCTTAGATACCTAGAGTAGCTAGATGGTCTTAGATATATAGGAGTAGCTAGATGGTCTTAGATACCTAGGAGTAGCTAGATCGTCCAAGATACCTAGGAGTAGCTAGATGGTCTTAGATACCTAGGAGTAGCTAGATGGTCTTAGATATATAGGAGTAGCTAGATGGTCTTAGATATATAGGAGTAGCTAGATGGTCTTAGATATATAGTAGTAACTAGATGGTCATAGATACCTAGGAGTAGCTAGATGGTCTTAGATACCTAGGAGTAGCTAGATGGTCTTAGATACCTAGGAGTAGCTAGATGGTCTTAGATCCCCAGGAGTAGCTAGATGGTCTTAGATACCTAGAGTAGCTAGATGGTCTTAGATACCCTGGAGTAGCTAAATGGACTTCGGTACCCAGGAGTAGCCAGATGGTCTTAGATACATAGGAGTAGCCAGATGGTCTTAAATACATAGGAGTAGCTAGATGGTCTTAGGTACCTAGAGTAGCTAGATGGTCTTAGATACCTAGGAGTAGCCAGATGGTCTTAGATACATAGGAGTAGCCAGATGGTCTTAGATACATAGGAGTAGCCAGATGGTCTCAGATACATAGGAGTAGCCAGATGGTCTTAGATACAAAGGAGTAGATAGATGGTCTTAGATACCTAGGAGTAGATAGATGGTCTTAGATACCTAGGAGTAGCTAGATGGTCCTAGATACCTAGAGTAGCTAAATGATCTTAGATACCTAGGAGTAGCTAGATGGTCTTAGATATCTAGGAGTAGCTAGATGGTCTTAGATATCTAGGAGTATCCAGATGGTCTTAGATACATAGGAGTAGCTAGATGGTCTTAGATACCTAGGAGTAGGTAAATGGACTTAGATACCTAGGAGTAGCCAGATGGTCTTAGATACATAGGAGTAGCCAGATGGTCCTAGATACCTAGGAGTAGCTAGATGGTCTTAGATACCTAGGAGTAGCTAGATGGTCATAGATACCTAGGAGTAGCCAGATGGTCTTAGATACATAGGAGTAGCTAGATGGTCCTAGATACCTAGAGTAGCTAAATGGACTTAGATACCTAGAGTAGCCAGATGGATATAGATACCTAGAGTAGCCAGATGGTCTTAGATACCAAGGAGTAGCTAGATGGTCTTAGATACCTAGGAGTAGCCAGATGGTCTTAGATACCTAGGAGCAGCCAGATGGTCTTAGATACATAGGAGTAGCCAGATGGTCTTAGATACCTAGGAGTAGCTAGATGGTCCTAGATACCTAGAGTAGCTAAATGGACTTAGATACCTAGAGTAGCCAGATGGTCTTAGATATCTAGGAGTAGCTAGATGGTTTTAGATACCTAGAGTAGCTAGATGGTCTTAGATACCTAGGAGTAGCTAGATGGTCTTAGATACCTAGGAGTAGCTAGATGGTCTTAGATACCCAGGAGTAGCTAGATGGTCTTAGAACCTAGAGTAGCTAGAAGGTCTTAGATACCTAGGTGTAGCTAGATGGTCTTAGATACCCAGGAGTAGCTAGATGGTCTTAGATACCTAGAGTAGCTAGATGGTCTTAGATACCTAGGAGTAGCTAGATGGTCTTAGATACCTAGAATAGCTAGATGGTCTTAGATACCTAGAGTAGCTAGATGGTCTTAGATACCTAGGAGTAGCTATATGGTCTTAGATACCTAGAGTAGCTATATGGTCTTAGATACCTAGGAGTAGCTAGATGGTCTTAGATACCTAGAGTAGCTAGATGGTCTTAGATATATAGGAGTAGCTAGATGATTTTAGATATATAAGAGTAGCTAGATGGTCTTAGATACCTAGGAGTAGCTAAATGGACTTAGATACCTAGGAGTAGCTAAATGGACTTAGATTCCTAGGAGTAGCTAGATGGTCTTAGATATATAGGAGTAGCTAGATGGTCTTAGATACCTAGAGTAGCTAGATGGTCTTAGATACCTAGGAGTAACTAAATGGACTTAGATACCTAGGAGTAGCTAAATGGACTTATAGATACCTAGGAGTAGCTAAATGGACTTAGATACCTAGGAGTAGCTAGATGGTCTTAGATATATAGGAGTAGCTAGATGGTCTTAGATACCCAGGAGTAGCTAGATGGCCTTAGATACCTAGGAGTAGCTAAATGGACTTAGATACGTAGGAGTAGCTAAATGGACTTAGATACCTAGGAGTAGCTAAATGGACTTAGATACCTAGGAGTAGCTAGATGGTCTTAGATATATAGGAGTAGCTAGATGGTCTTAGGTACCTAGAGTAGCTAGATGGTCTTAGATACCTACGAGTAGCTAGATGGTCTAAGATATATAGGAGTAGCTAGATGGTCTTAGATATATAGGAGTAGCTAGATGCTCTTAGATACCTAGAGTAGCTAGATGGTCTTAGATACCTAGGAGTAGCTAGATGGTCTTCGATACCCAGGAGTAGCTAGATGGTCTTAGATACCTAGAGTAGCTAGATGGTCTTAGATACCTAGGAGTAGCCAGATGGTCTTAGATACATAAGAGTAGCCAGATGGTCTTAGATACATAGGAGTAGCCAGATGGTCTTAGATACATAGGAGAAGCCAGATGGTCTTAGACATAAAGGAGTAGATAGATGGTCTTAGATACCTAGGAGTAGCTAGATGGTCTTAGATACCTAGGAGTAGCTAGATGGTCCTAGATACCTAGAGAAGCTAAATGTTCTTAGATACCTAGGAGTAGCTAGATGGTCTTAGATATCTAGGAGTAGCTAGATGGTCTTAGATATCTAGGTGTATCCAGATGGTCTTAGATACATAGGAGTAGCTAGATGGTCTTAGATACCTAGGAGTAGCTAAATGGACTTAGATACCTAGGAGTAGCCAGATGGTCTTAGATACATAGGAGTAGCCAGATGGTCCTAGATACCTAGGAGTAGCTAGATGGTCTTAGATACCTAGGAGTAGCTAGATGGTCATAGATACCTAGGAGTAGCCAGATGGTCTTAGATACATAGGAGTAGCTAGATGGTCCAAGATACCTAGAGTAGCTAAATGGACTTAGATACCTAGAGTAGCCAGATGGATTTAGATACCTAGAGTAGCCAGATGGTCTTAGATACCAAGGAGTAGCTAGATGGTCTTAGATACCTAGGAGTAGCCAGATGGTCTTAGATACCTAGGAGTAGCCAGATGGTCTTAGATACATAGGAGTAGCCAGATGGTCTTAGATACCTAGGAGTAGCTAGATGGTCCTAGATACCTAGAGTAGCTAAATGGACTTAGATACCTAGAGTAGCCAGATGGTCTTAGATATCTAGGAGTAGCTAGATGGTTTTAGATACCTAGAGTAGCTAGATGGTCTTAGATACCCAGGAGTAGCTAGATGGTCTTAGATACCTGGAGTAGCTAGATGGTCTTAGATACCTAGGAGTAGCTAGATGGTCTTAGATACCTAGAATAGCTAGATGGTCTTAGATACCTAGAGTAGCTAGATGGTCTTAGATACCTAGGAGTAGCTAGATGGTCTCAGATACCTAGAGTAGCTAGATGGTCTTAGATACCCAGGAGTAGCTAAATGGACATAGATACCCAGGAGTAGCTAGATGGTCTTAGATACCTAGAGTAGCTAGATGGTCTTAGATACCTAGGAGTAGCTAGATGGTCTTAGATATCTAGGAGTATCCAGATGGTCTTAGATACCTAGGAGTATCCAGATGGTCTTAGATACATAGGAGTAGCTAGATGGTCCTAGATACCTAAAGTAGCTAAATGGATTTAGATACCTAGGAGTAGCTAAATGGACTTAGATAGCTAAGAGTAGCCAGATGGTCTTAGATACCTAAGAGTAGCTAGATGGTCTTAGATACCTAGGAGCAGCCAGATGGTCTTAGATACATAGGAGTAGCCAGATGGTCTTAGATACCTAGGAGTAGCTAGATGGTCTTAGATACCTAGAGTAGCAAAATGGACTTAGATACCTAGGAGTAGCTAGATGGTCTTAGATACCTAGGAGTAGCCAGATGGTCTTAGATACATAGGAGTAGCCAGATGGTCTTAGATACCTAGGAGTAGCTAGATGGTCCTGGATACCTAGAGTAGCTAAATGGACTTAGATACCTAGAGTAGCCAGATGGTCTTAGATATCTAGGAGTAGCTAGATGGTTTTAGATACCTAGAGTAGCTAAATGGACTTAGATACCTAGAGTAGCCAGATGGTCTTAGATATCTAGGAGTAGCTAGATGGTCTTAGATACCTAGGAGTAGCTAAATGGACTTAGATACCTAGGAGTAGCCAGATGGTCTTAGATACATAGGAGTAGCCAGATGGTCCTAGATACCTAGGAGTAGCTAGATGGTCTTAGATACATAGGAGTAGCTTGATGGTCTTAGATACCTAGATGTAGCTAGATGGTCCTAGATACCTAGAGTTGCTAAATGGACTTAGATACCTAGAGTAGCTAAATGGACTTAGATACCTAGAGTAGCTAAATGGTCTTAGATACCTAGAGTAGCTAGGTGGTCTGAGATACATAGGAGTAGCTAGATGGTCTTAGATACCTAGAGTAGCTAGATGGTCTTAGATACCTAGGCGTAGCTAGATGGTCTAAGATACCTAGGAGTAGCTAGATGGTCTTAGATACCTTGGAGTAGATAGATGGTCTTAGATGCCTAGGAGTAGATAGATGGTCTTAGATACCCAGGAGTAGCTAGATGGTCTTAGATACCCAGGAGTAGCTATATGTCTTAGATACATAGGAGTAGCTAAATGGACTGAGATACCTAGGAGTAGCTAGATGGTCTTAGATATATAGGAGTAGCTAGATGGTCTTAGATATATAGGAGTAGCTAGATGGTCTTAGATACCTAGAGTAGCTAGATGGTATTAGATACCTAGGAGTAGCTAGATGGTCTTAGATACCTAGAGTAGCTAGATGGTCTTAGATATATAGGAGTAGCTAGATGGTCTTAGATACCTAGGAGTAGCTAGATGGTCTTAGATACCTACAGTAGCTAGATGGTCTTAGATATATAGGAGTAGCTAGATGATCTTAGATATATAAGAGTAGCTAGATGGTCTTAGATACCTAGGAGTAGCTAAATGGACTTAGATACCTAGGAGTAGCTAAATGGACTTAGATACGTAGGAGTAGCTAAATGGACTTAGATACCTAGGAGTAGCTAAATGGACTTAGATACGTAGGAGTAGCTAAATGGACTTAGATACCTAGGAGTAGCTAAATGGACTTAGATACCTAGGAGTAGCTAGATGGTCTTAGATATATAGGAGTAGCTAGATGGTCTTAGATACCTAGGAGTAGCTAGATGGTCTTAGATACCTAGAGTAGCTAGATGGTCTTAGATACCTAGGAGTAGCTAAATGGACTTAGATACCTAGGAGTAGCTAAATGGACTTATAGATACCTAGGAGTAGCTAAATGGACTTAGATACCTAGGAGTAGCTAGATGGTCTTAGATATATAGGAGTAGCTAGATGGTCTTAGATACCCAGGAGTAGCTAGATGGTCTTAGATACGTAGGAGTAGCTAAATGGACTTAGATACCTAGGAGTAGCTAAATGGACTTAGATACCTAGGAGTAGCTAAATGGACTTAGATACGTAGGAGTAGCTAGATGGTCTTAGATATATAGGAGTAGCTAGATGGTCTTAGATACCTAGAGTAGCTAGATGGTCTTAGATACCTAGGAGTAGCTAGATGGTCTTAGATATATAGGAGTAGCTAGTTGGTCTTAGATATATAGGAGTAGGAGTAGCTAGATGGTCTTAGATACCTAGAGTAGCTAGATGGTCTTAGATACCTAGGAGTAGCTAAATGGTCTTAGATACCTAGGAGTAGCTAAATGGACTTAGATACCTAGGAGTAGCTAAATGGACTTAGATACCTAGGAGTAGCTAAATGGACTTAGATACCTAGGAGTAGCTAAATGGACTTAGATACCTAGGAGTAGCTAGATGGTCTTAGATATATAGGAGTAGCTAGATGGTCTTAGATACCCAGGAGTAGCTAGATGGTCTTAGATACCTAGGAGTAGCTAAATGGACTTAGATACCTAGGAGTAGCTAAATGGACTTAGATACCTAGGAGTAGCTAAATGGACTTAGATACCTAGGAGTAGCTAGATGGTCTTAGATATATAGGAGTAGCTAGATGGTCTTAGATACCTAGAGTAGCTAGATGGTCTTAGATACCTAGGAGTAGCTAGATGGTCTTAGATATATAGGAGTAGCTAGTTGGTCTTAGATATATAGGAGTAGGAGTAGCTAGATGGTCTTAGATACCTAGAGTAGCTAGATGGTCTTCGATACCCAGGAGTAGCTAGATGGTCTTAGATACCTAGAGTAGCTAGAAGGTCTTAGATACCTAGGTGTAGCTAGATGGTCTTAGATACCCAGGAGTAGCTAGATGGTCTTAGATACCTAGAGTAGCTAGATGGTCTTAGATACCTAGGAGTAGCTAGATGGTCTTAGATACCTAGAATAGCTAGAGGGTCTTAGATACCTAGAGTAGCTAGATGGTCTTAGATACCTAGGAGTAGCTATATGGTCTTAGATACCTAGAGTAGCTAGATGGTCTTAGATACCTAGGAGTAGCTAGATGGTCTTAGATACCTAGAGTAGCTAGATGGTCTTAGATATATAGGAGTAGCTAGATGATTTTAGATATATAAGAGTAGCTAGATGGTCTTAGATACCTAGGAGTAGCTAAATGGACTTAAATACCTAGGAGTAGCTAAATGGACTTAGATACCTAGGAGTAGCTAGATGGTCTTAGATATATAGGAGTAGCTAGATGGTCTTAGATACCTAGGAGTAGCTAGATGGTCTTAGATACCTAGAGTAGCTAGATGGTCTTAGATACCTAGGAGTAACTAAATGGACTTAGATACCTAGGAGTAGCTAAATGGACTTATAGATACCTAGGAGTAGCTAAATGGACTTAGATACCTAGGAGTAGCTAGATGGTCTTAGATATATAGGAGTAGCTAGATGGTCTTAGATACCTAGAGTAGCTAGATGGTCTTAGATACCTACGAGTAGCTAGATGGTCTTAGATATATAGGAGTAGCTAGATGGTCTTAGATATATAGGAGTAGCTAGATGCTCTTAGATACCTAGAGTAGCTAGATGGTCTTAGATACCTAGGAGTAGCTAGATGGTCTTCGATACCCAGGAGTAGCTAGATGGTCTTAGATACCTAGAGTAGCTAGATGGTCTTAGATACCTAGGAGTAGCCAGATGGTCTTAGATACATAGGAGTAGCCAGATGGTCTTAGATACATAGGAGTAGCCAGATGGTCTTAGATACATAGGAGAAGCCAGATGGTCTTAGACACAAAGGAGTAGATAGATGGTCTTAGATACCTAGGAGTAGCTAGATGGTCTTAGATACCTAGGAGTAGCTAGATGGTCCTAGATACCTAGAGAAGCTAAATGGTCTTAGATACCTAGGAGTAGCTAGATGGTCTTAGATATCTAGGAGTAGCTAGATGGTCTTAGATATCTAGGTGTATCCAGATGGTCTTAGATACATAGGAGTAGCTAGATGGTCTTAGATACCTAGGAGTAGCTAAATGGACTTAGATACCTAGGAGTAGCCAGATGGTCTTAGATACATAGGAGTAGCCAGATGGTCCTAGATACCTAGGAGTAGCTAGATGGTCTTAGATACCTAGGAGTAGCTAGATGGTCATAGATACCTAGGAGTAGCCAGATGGTCTTAGATACATAGGAGTAGCTAGATGGTCCTAGATACCTAGAGTAGCTAAATGGACTTAGATACCTAGAGTAGCCAGATGGATTTGGATACCTAGAGTAGCCAGATGGTCTTAGATACGAAGGAGTAGCTAGATGGTCTTAGATACCTAGGAGTAGCCAGATGGTCTTAGATACCTAGGAGTAGCCAGATGGTCTTAGATACATAGGAGTAGCCAGATGGTCTTAGATACCTAGGAGTAGCTAGATGGTCCTAGATACCTAGAGTAGCTAAATGGACTTAGATACCTAGAGTAGCCAGATGGTCTTAGATATCTAGGAGTAGCTAGATGGTTTTAGATACCTAGAGTAGCTAGATGGTCTTAGATACCCAGGAGTAGCTAGATGGTCTTAGATACCTGGAGTAGCTAGATGGTCTTAGATACCTAGGAGTAGCTACATGGTCTTAGATACCTAGAATAGCTAGATGGTCTTAGATACCTAGAGTAGCTAGATGGTCTTAGATACCTAGGAGTAGCTAGATGGTCTCAGATACCTAGAGTAGCTAGATGGTCTTAGATACCCAGGAGTAGCTAAATGGACATAGATACCCAGGAGTAGCTAGATGGTCTTAGATACCTAGAGTAGCTAGATGGTCTTAGATACCTAGGAGTAGCTAGATGGTCTTAGATATCTAGGAGTATCCAGATGGTCTTAGATACCTAGGAGTATCCAGATGGTCTTAGATACATAGGAGTAGCTAGATGGTCCTAGATACCTAAAGTAGCTAAATGGATTTAGATACCTAGGAGTAGCTAAATGGACTTAGATAGCTAAGAGTAGCCAGATGGTCTTAGATACCTAAGAGTAGCTAGATGGTCTTAGATACCTAGGAGCAGCCAGATGGTCTTAGATACATAGGAGTAGCCAGATGGTCTTAGATACCTAGGAGTAGCTAGATGGTCTTAGATACCTTGAGTAGCTAAATGGACTTAGATACCTAGGAGTAGCTAGATGGTCTTAGATACCTAGGAGTAGCCAGATGGTCTTAGATACATAGGAGTAGCCAGATGGTCTTAGATACCTAGGAGTAGCTAGATGGTCCTGGATACCTAGAGTAGCTAAATGGACTTAGATACCTAGAGTAGCCAGATGGTCTTAGATATCTAGGAGTAGCTAGATGGTTTTAGATACCTAGAGTAGCTAAATGGACTTAGATACCTAGAGTAGCCAGATGGTCTTAGATATCTAGGAGTAGCTAGATGGTCTTAGATACCTAGGAGTAGCTAAATGGGCTTAGATACCTAGGAGTAGCCAGATGGTCTTAGATACATAGGAGTAGCCAGATGGTCCTAGATACCTAGGAGTAGCTAGATGGTCTTAGATACATAGGAGTAGCTAGATGGTCTTAGATACCTAGATGTAGCTAGATGGTCCTAGATACCTAGAGTTGCTAAATGGACTTAGATACCTAGAGTAGCTAAATGGACTTAGATACCTAGAGTAGCTAAATGGTCTTAGATACCTAGAGTAGCTAGGTGGTCTGAGATACATAGGAGTAGCTAGATGGTCTTAGATACCTAGAGTAGCTAGATGGTCTTAGATACCTAGGCGTAGCTAGATGGTCTAAGATACCTAGGAGTAGCTAGATGGTCTTAGATACCTTGGAGTAGATAGATGGTCTTAGATGCCTAGGAGTAGATAGATGGTCTTAGATACCCAGGAGTAGCTAGATGGTCTTAGATACCCAGGAGTAGCTAGATGTCTTAGATACATAGGAGTAGCTAAATGGACTGAGATACCTAGGAGTAGCTAGATGGTCTTAGATATATAGGAGTAGCTAGATGGTCTTAGATATATAGGAGTAGCTAGATGGTCTTAGATACCTAGAATAGCTAGATGGTATTAGATACCTAGGAGTAGCTAGATGGTCTTAGATACCTAGAGTAGCTAGATGGTCTTAGATATATAGGAGTAGCTAGATGGTCTTAGATACCTAGGAGTAGCTAGATGGTCTTAGATACCTAGAGTAGCTAGATGGTCTTAGATATATAGGAGTAGCTAGATGATCTTAGATATATAAGAGTAGCTAGATGGTCTTAGATACCTAGGAGTAGCTAAATGGACTTAGATACCTAGGAGTAGCTAAATGGACTTAGATACCTAGGAGTAGCTAAATGGACTTAGATACCTAGGAGTAGCTAGATGGTCTTAGATATATAGGAGTAGCTAGATGGTCTTAGATACCTAGGAGTAGCTAGATGGTCTTAGATACCTAGAGTAGCTAGATGGTCTTAGATACCTAGGAGTAGCTAAATGGACTTAGATACCTAGGAGTAGCTAAATGGACTTATAGATACCTAGGAGTAGCTAAATGGACTTAGATACCTAGGAGTAGCTAGATGGTCTTAGATATATAGGAGTAGCTAGATGGTCTTAGATACCCAGGAGTAGCTAGATGGTCTTAGATACCTAGGAGTAGCTAAATGGACTTAGATACCTAGGAGTAGCTACATGGACTTAGATACCTAGGAGTAGCTAAATGGACTTAGATACCTAGGAGTAGCTAGATGGTCTTAGATATATAGGAGTAGCTAGATGGTCTTAGATACCTAGAGTAGCTAGATGGTCTTAGATACCTAGGAGTAGCTAGATGGTCTTAGATATATAGGAGTAGCTAGATGGTCTTAGATATATAGGAGTAGCTAGATGGTCTTAGATACCTAGAGTAGCTAGATGGTCTTAGATACCTAGGAGTAGCTAGATGGTCTTCGATACCCAAGAGTAGCTAGATGGTCTTTGATACCTAGAGTAGCTAGATGGTCTTAGATACCTAGGAGTAGCTAGATGGTCTTAGATACCCAGGAGTAGCTAAATGGACTTAGATACCCAGGAGTAGCTAGATGGTCTTAGATACCTAGGAGTAGCTAGATGGTCTTAGATATCTAGGAGTATCCAGATGGTCTTAGATACCTAGGAGTATCCAGATGGTCTTAGATACATAGGAGTAGCTAGACGGTCCTAGATACCTGAAGTAGCTAAATGGACTTCGATACCTAGGAGTAGCTAAATGGACTTAGATACCTAGGAGTAGCCAGATGGTCTTAGATACATAGGAGTAGCTAGATGGGCTTAGATACCTAGGAGTAGCCAGATGGTCTTAGGTACATAGGAGTAGCCAGATGGTCTTAGATACCTAGGAGTAGCCAGATGGTCTTAGATACATAGGAGTAGCCAGATGGTCTTAGATACCCAGGAGTAGCCAGATGGTCTTAGATACATAGGAGTAGCTAGATAGTCTTAGATATATAGGAGTAGCTAGATGGTCATAGATACCTAGGAGTAGCTAAATGGTCTTAGATATATAGGAGTAGCTAGATGGTCTTAGATATATAGGAGTAGCTAGATGGTCTTAGAAACCTGGGAGTAGCTAAATGGACTTAGATACCCAGGAGTAGCCAGATGGTATTAGATACATAGGAGTAGCTAGATGGTCATAGATACCTAGGAGTAGCTAGATGGTCTTAGATATATAGGAGTAGCTAGATGGTCTTAGATACCTGGAGTAGCTAGGTGGTCTTAGATACCTAGGAGTAGCTAGATGGTCTTAGATACCTAGGGTAGCTAGATGGTCTTAGATACCTAGGAGTAGCTAGATGGTCTTAGATATATAGGAGTAGCTAGATGGTCTTAGATATATAGGAGTAGCCAGATGGTCTTAGATATATAGGAGTAGCTAGATGGTCTCAGGTACCTGGGAGTAGATAGATGGTCTTAGATATCTAGGAGTAGCTAGATGGTCTTAGATACATAGGAGTAGTTAGATGGTCTTAGATACCCAGGAGTAGCTAGATGGTATTAGATACCTAAGAGTAGCTAGATGGTCTTAGATACCTAGGAGTAGCTAGATGGTTTTAGATACCTATAGTAGCTGGATGGTCTTAGATACCTAGGAGTAGCTAGATGGTTTTAGATACCTAGAGTAGCTAGATGGTCTTAGATACCTAGGAGTAGCTAGATGGTCTTAGATACCTAGAGTAGCTACATGGTCTTAGATACCTACGAGTAGCTAGATGGTTTTAGATACCTAGAGTAGCTAGATGGTCTTAGATACCTAGGAGTAGCTAGATGGTCATAGATACCTAGGAGTAGCTAGATGGTCTTAGATATGTAGGAGTAGCTAGATGGTCTTAGATACCTAGAAGTAGCTGGATGGTCTTAGATACCTAGGAGTAGCTAGATGGTCTCAGGTACCTAGGGGTAGCTAGATGGTCTTAGATATCTAGGAGTAGCTAGATGGTCTTAGATACCTAGAAGTGGCTAGATGTCTTAGATACCTAGGAGTAGCTTGATGGTCTTAGATATCTAGGAGTATCCAGATGGTCTTAGATACATAGGAGTAGCTAGATGGTCTTAGATACATAGGAGTAGCTAGATGGTCTTAGATATCTAGGAGTAGCTAGATGGTTTTAGATACCTAGAGTAGCTAGATGGTCTTAGATACCTAGGAGTAGCTAGATGGTCTTAGATATCTAGGAGTAGCTAGATGGTCTTAGATACCTAGAAGTAGCTAGATGGTCTTAGATACCTTGGAGTAGCTAGATGGTCTTAGATATCTAGGAGTAGCTAGATGGTCTTAGATACCTAGAAGTAGCTAGATGGTCCTAGATACCTAGAGTAGCTAAATGGTCTTAGATACTTAGGAGTAGCTAGATGGTCTTAGATACATAGGAGTAGTTAGATCGTCTTAGATACCCAGGAGTAGCTAGATGGAATTAGATACCTAAGAGTAGCTAGATGGTCTTAGATACCTAGGAGTAGCTAGATGGTTTTAGATACCTAGGAGTAGCTAGATGGTCTTAGATATATAGGAGTAGCTAGATGGTCTTAGATATATAGGAGTAGCTAGATAGTCTTAGATACCTAGGAGTAGCTAGATGGTCTTAGATATCTAGGAGTAGCTAGATGGTCTTAGATACCTAAGAGTAGCTAGATGGTCTTAGATATCTAGGAGTAGCTAGATGGTCATAGATACCTAGGCGTAGCTAGATGGTTTTAGATACCTAGAATAGCTAGATGGTCTTAGATACCTAGGAGTAGCTAGATGGTTTTAGATACCTAGAGTAGCTAGATGGTCTTAGATACCTAGGAGTAGCTAGATGGTCTTAGATATCTAGGAGTAGCTAAATGGTCATAGATATCTAGGAGTAGCTAGATGGTCATAAATACCTAGGAGTAGCTAGATGGTCTTAGATACCTAGAAGTAGCTAGATGGTCTTAGATACCTAGGAGTAGCTAGATGGTCTCAGGTACCTAGGAGTAGCTAGATGGTCTTAGATATCTAGGAGTAGCTAGATGGTCTTAGATACCTAGAAGTAGCTAGATGGTCTTAGATACCTAGGAGTAGCTAGATGGTCTCAGGTACCTAGGAGTAGATAGATGGTCTTAGATATCTAGGAGTAGCTAGATGGTCTTAGATACCTAGAAGTAGCTAGATGGTCTTAGATACCTAGGAGTAGCTAGATGGTCTCAGGTACCTAGGAGTAGCTAGATGGTCTTAGATATCTAGGAGTAGCTAGATGGTCTTAGATACCTAGAAGTAGCTAGATGGTCTTAGATACCTAGGAGTAGCTAGATGGTCTCAGGTACCTAGGAGTAGATAGATGGTCTTAGATATCTAGGAGTAGCTAGATGGTCTTAGATACATAGGAGTAGTTAGATCGTCTTAGATACCCAGGAGTAGCTAGATGGTATTAGATACCTAAGAGTAGCTAGATGGTCTTAGATACCTTGGAGTAGCTAGATGGTCTTCGATATCTAGGAGTAGCCAGATGGTCTTAGGTATCTAGGAGTATCCAGATGGTCTTAGATACATAGGAGTAGCTTGATGGTCTTAGATACCTAGAGTAGCTAGATGGTCTTAGATATCTAGGAATAGCTAGATGGTCTTAGATACATAGGAGTAGCTAGATCGTCTTAGATACCCAGGAGTAGCTAGATGGTCTTAGATATCTAGGAGTATCCAGATGGTCTTAGATACATAGGAAGAGCTAGATGGTCTTAGATACATAGGAGTAGCTAGATCGTCCTAGATACCTAGGAGTAGCTAGATGGTCATAGATACCTAGGAGTAGCTAGATGGTCTTAGATATGTAGGAGTAGCTAGATGGTCTTAGATATCTAGGAGTATCCAGATGGTCTTAGATATCTAGGAGTATCCAGATGGTCTTAGATACATAGGAGTAGCTAGATGGTCTTAGATACCTAGAGTAGCTAGATGGTCTTAGATACCTAGGAGTAGCTAGATGGTCTTAGATACCTAGGAGTAGCCAGATGGTCTTAGATATCTAGGAGTATCCAGATGGTCTTAGATACATAGGAGTAGCTATATGGTCTTAGATACCTAGAGTAGCTAGATGGTCTTAGATATCTAGGAATAGCTAGATGGTCTTATATACATAGGAGTAGCTAGATGGTCTTAGATACCCAGGAGTAGCTAGATGGTCTTAGATACCTAGGAGTAGCTAGATGGTCTTAGATATCTAGGAGTAGCTAGATGGTCTTAGATATCTAGGAGTATCCAGATGGTCGTAGATACATAGGAGTAGCTAGATGGTCTTAGATACATAGGAGTAGCTAGATCGTCCTAGATACCTAGGAGTAGCTAGATGGTCTTAGATACCTAGGAGTAGCTAGATGGTCTTAGATATGTAGGAGTAGCTAGATGGTCTTAAATATCTAGGAGTAGCTAGGACAAGATAAAATACCGCAGTTCGTTTAGTCAGCCAAGCGTAGACTAGGTTTCGAATGGGCAGAAGATGATCGGGGTTGGCGATGATCCTCGAGGTTTTTGGAGACGTTCTGGGGCCCTTTTGGATAATTTTAAGATAGTTGATGGTTTGTCGCCGGTAATAATGTATACTGCCACCGCATCCAGCACACCATTTGACGTTTGCCTTATAAAAATATATGTTACGTGTGAAGGCCCGCTTGTAGATGTTTTAGTGGTCAGTTGAAATAATTTTCAGCCATTTGTAGGGTTGTTTCTGGAAATTAGATATGCTCGCATCTAATCGAATATACCTTCAAACACACAGTTTTAGTCTAACAGTAAGCACGCACCACCATATAACCAAAGATGGTGACCAATAGTAAACAAAATGGATGACGGAAATACGTATCACCACACGTACAGCGCATGGGCACGAACACCAGATATCACTATACGGTAATAACGTAACAACATAGCCGTTTATGTGGGTTGCTTTGCCATCATACGTTACACTCACAATACAGTGTAGTATGTTTTCAGCCCCCGGGTCATCCACTGCGTTATACAAATGAGGGTCGCGTGGAACCTGATATACTACAAAAAGGTAGAAACACGTTCCCTCGGAACCAAGGGTAATTTCTAACAGAAATTCTTTTTGGAGGAAGAGTTAAGTTTTTTGCAAAATATCTCGACCTACTTCGAACCGATTTTTATGATCCTTACTTCAATTTATTGCGGACACAATGTTAGTGACAGATTTTGATGTATCATAGCGTGACAACCAGTGGAAGAAAGAACATTATGGTTCTCGCACGGCGCTATATTGTAGTGCTCTCCTTCTAAACTTGAAGATTTTATAGAACTTCTACAAGAGAACATCTTGGAAAAAGTGTCGACATTTATACTAATTTTAGAACATTTATATGCAACTTTTAAAAATAATACACCGATGAATGTTAATTTTTGTGTCAGTTATGTTAAGGAATTCAGATAGATGATATATTCTGCAATAAAGAACGTTAAAACCTAAAATTGTCTATTTTTTCGGTGTTTTGTATTTTCACTAAAATTGAGGACCAAAAACATTGAAAATAAAATAATTCCACGTCTGTTTTGGTCTGGATACCTCAGTGTTTCAGAACCCTAAAGGGCAGGGGTAATTGGACATGGCATGATAATTTCTCACTCTTCTGGTGATAGCTACCTTATATGGGGACAGGTCAGGATCTGCCTCGTTTCGAATTGTGGGGGAGAGCATGCGGGTGCTCTCCCATGGATTGAACAAATTTTGACAGTCCCTTAAAGTTAATTACCCAATCTGTCAGGGTCTGCCTCGTTGCAATTTATGGGAGAGTGCCTACGGGTACTTTTCCATGTGTTGCAAAGCGACATAAACTTGTGAACACATTTTGACAGTCCATCTGGCAGCCAGGCATAATTTGGCACGCTACCAGCGTCATCATAGTGGCCAACATCCCCCCCCCCCCCACAAATCTGATCTGTTATAAGTTATTGGAGAGTGTCGCCAGGTACTCTCTAGTGGTTCCAAACAAAGTTAATCTCCATTATGGAAGAGTGCTTACGAGCGCTTTACCACGGATTACGGCAGGGCAGAAATCTGGGAACACATTTTGACAGCAGTCCACTTGACAGTCAGCCATAATTTGGCACTCTACCAGGGAAAATTACCATAGTGGCCAACACTTCCCCTCCGCCCCCCCCCCCCCCCCCCCCCCCGGAATCTGATTTGTTGGGAGCTGTTGGAGAGTGTCTCCAGGTACTCTCTCTAGTGGTCCCAAACAAAGGGAATCCCTATTGAGCAAATATTATTCGCCTTTGGATCAGTATGAAGCATGGCTCTAAAACAATAAGACTGCATTAGGACTTACTCACTTTTCTTTAACCGAACGAGGACCGGATGCACATCTTTGGGCTTTACTCTGAAATACAAGTCCCGCAATTCTTTGGACCTTAGTCTAAAATTAGGGTACCGCAATTTAAAGTTCTCACATGTTGTGCATGGCCTCTAGCAGAAAATCCCTCCCACCCATTGCCAAAGGTATCGACCAAATGCTACAAACCCGGCAGTGTGAGGTTAAAAAAAACTTAACTTCACTTAACTGTACCTTTCTCTGCCTATCACGGACCACAGCCTGTGATCCTCACTGATATGAGCCTGTTGAACTCATTCCAGTGAGTGCCATGGGCTGTGATGTATGGGGAATTGGGGGAAAATTGACGATCTTGGAAAATGAAATGGTACCGTCCCCGGCAAACTGCACCAGTTTGGAAATAAGAGGTATTCCAGCTAATCAAAAACAAACTACAAACCGATATCACCAACCAACCCACCCAGAATATGTGTATAACATATCTAATCTTATTACAAACTGTATATACTTGTTATTTCATAACAGTTACTTCTGTTTTTCCTCTCATCCTCTTCAAATATTGCCACTCACCCTCACTTTTGCGCAACCAACATGCAACAAAAATACTAACTGCATTCCACGGCACCTCGGCGGGCCCTTTTTCTACCTGTTATCCAGACTTGAACCATGGGTATTAGCATCGAGCAACACAGGACGGCAGTCGGTTTGCACAACGATCTCCTTGTGTGCAGGTACCGTGTGACGAGTAAACCAGATGGACCTCAGCATCGTGTGACGATTCGTATCGTAAATGTCCGTTTCACGCTGGTTCTGTGCGTTATTCTTGGCATCATTCTTCTGTTAGGCGACATCGAAGTTAATCCAGGGACATCCCAAACTGGGGAAGTAGACGTAAGTAGTATTTCTACACTTAATTATAACATCAGAAGCATCAGGAATAAGCTTGCTCATATTACAGACGACATTGATGATTTCGACATTATCTGTTTTACCGAAACGCACCTCGATCCCAGCTTCAATTCTGACAACGTGTTGATCCCCAATTACCCCCACCAGTTAGAAAGGATAGGAACCAACATGGTGGCGGTGTCGTGGTTTATTTCTCAAAAGAAATTTATGCCAAACGTTTACCTGAACTAGAATTTGACCAGTCGGTCTTATGGTTTGAGATTACATCAAAACGCAAGTTTTTGCTCTGTCTGGCATATCGATCGGTTCATTTCTCTACCTATGACTACTGGGAGAAGCTTGAAGGAGCCATTGAAGAGTCAATCAGCATAAATCCGTCCCTGATAATTACCGGATATTTAAATAGCGATCTTCTTAACCCTTCTAGTTGATTAAACGAAATTATAAACTTTTACAACCTACAAAACGTTATTGAACAGCCGACTCGTGTAACGCCAACCTCAAGTACTTTATTAGACCCAATAATAGTGAGTGATAATGTTGTGATTTTGAACTCTGAAGTTCACGAACTTGGTGTTTACCCGCACAGCACGAAACGAAAATCCGACTGATCTGGAATTATAACAGGGCAGATATCCCCAAAATGAATAATTTCATTTCTGAAACAGACTGGTCTTTTATCTCAGGCACGACTACCCCTGATATGTCATACCATAAATTTGCATCCAAATTTTTAAATATTGCTAGAGAATGTATTCCATCTTATAACGTATTTATCCGTCCCCATGATAAACCCTGGTTTGACTTGGCTCTTCGCCGGGAAATTCGCCATAGAGACCGTTTACGGAAACGAATTCTGAAAAATCCAAACCCTCACGAATAATAGAAAAATACAAATATGCCCGAAACAAAGTAAATAACATGAAAAAGAAGGCTAAATCCATCTATGTTTCAAAACTAGATACTTCACTCTCAGTAAGTAGAAACCCCAAAGACTTCTGGCACTCTGTTAAACAGTTACTGAATAATTTTGAAAGTAAGGCTTCTGTTCCTTTTCTCAACCATAAAGACAATGCGAGTAGTCCAGTTATGGTAACAGATGACAAAGAAAAAGCTGACTTGCTCAACAAAACATTTTTGTCAAATAATAAGATAAATGGCGACGGACATAGTTTACCTGATACCAAAAAAGCCATTAGACATGTTGGCATTAGTAATCGCATGCCTAAAGAAACAAAAGCCACAATATGCAAGCCTTTGGTTCAGTTATTTAGGCTTTCTTTTTTTCACGTGTCTACCCATTGGAATGGAAGCTGGCAACTGTCGTACCTGTGTCAGCTGTGTCAGTAAAGTTATGGAGAGGATTGTTTTTAACCCAATGTATTAATTTTTAAATACCAGTCTGGCTTTCTACCCCAAAAATAGCACCGTATATCAGCTCATCGAAATATATCATAATCTCTACTAAGACTTTGATAGGAACCAGTTTTCACTTGGAGTATTCTGAGACAAAACGTTATATCTGGCCCACTCATTGAGTGGACCAAAAGCTATTTGTGGGATCGTAAACAAAGGGTGACTGTTAACTCAGAGTAATTGAGTACTTACCTGTTAATTACGGTGTTCCCCAGGGATCCTTCTTAGGACCCTTCCTCTTCCTTATATACATAAATGACATTTCTGAAAATTTAAATGCACCGGACGCTTGTAGACTATTTGCGGATGATACAAGTATAACAGAAACTTGATTTGAACTGGACGATATTGTTTCAAAGTGTAATGAAAACCTTGCGGCCGTTTCCGAATGGGCAAATACATGGCTTGTTACATTTAACCATTCAAAAACCGCAGCTGTTTTATTCACCAAAAAAACGTGTTAATTTAAGCAGTGTGATAATGTTTGGTGACACGCCACTCGAAATGGAAAAGTCTCACATCTATCTTGGCCTATCTTTACATGGGGACTTAAACTGTAATGTCCAGATTAATAGATTATGCCAAAAGGCTAACTCCAGGCTGTCTCAGTTACGAAAATTAAAGTATATTCTAGGTAGAAAAAGCCTGGAAACGTTATACAAATCATTCATACTCCCTATCTTAGAATACGCCGATGTGGTGTGGGCCGGTGCGTCCGACAACCAACTTACCAAATTGGATAGAATCCACGCGGAAGCAGCGAGAATAATATCCGGTCTAACGAGATCAACCCCGGTATCTGCTCTATTTGCAGAACTTGGTTGGGAAACCCTTGCGCAGAGACGTCATCTCCACAAAATGAAAACGTTTTTTAAAATCGTAAATAATCAGGCCCCCACATATCTCTCTGACTTATTTCCACGGACCTTCGAGGACATTTTCACGTATAGCACCCGGTCGCACACTAGTTTTCAATTACCACTTACACACACGGCAACATTTAAGCGCCCATTTATCCCCCCATGTATCTCGGAATGGAATGCATTACCCCAAGAAATAAGACAGTCGAGTTCACTGAATAACTTTGTCAAATATTTTAATAGTGGCACATATAGACCACCTAAGTACTTCAACAGTGGCGATAGAGCCGTCAATATTATACACTGCAAGTTGAGGAATTCCTGTAGCGACCTAAATTATGATAAATACTCCAACTATATCCATGATACACCTATCTCTTCGTGTGACTGTGAGCCTGAAGATGCGAACCATTACTTTTTCGACTGTAATAACTATTCAAACGAAAGACTAGTCCTCCAGAGAAATCTTGCGCATCTTTCAATAAGATCGATCAACGATCTTCTTTATGGTATTCCCAACGTACCAGAATACGTCATCATCCACCTTTTTCGAAGTGTACAAAATTTCATTAAGGCCACGATGATGTTTTAAGACTGGACCGTAATCAGGCAGACTAGTCTGACAACATCTTCTCAGCCAAATGTCGTTTAACATGAGTGTCCATTTCCGTTTCCACTTCCACTTCCATTTCCTTCAGTCACTGCTTTGTGCATTCCGCATGTTTTTCCTGTATGACCTGGCTATAGCAGTGGTAACGGGGCTCCGCCTAAATCGCGGTTCCGCTGGAATCGCGATTGTGCCGTAATATGACACGTTGGCTAGTTGACCAAGGCCAGCAGTGTTGCGATGTGGCAGTTCACCTTTCACCTTTCTTCTCTCCTCCCTCTCACCTATCTGTTCTGACTCTTGTAAAGTCGAATACTCATCAACATTCATCTTGAAGAGTGTACATACACAACATTGTTTTAATTTTTCAAACGTTTGCTTTGCCATTGCATGCACATTTAGGTAACTTTTTGTAAATATTTGTAAACATAATTTGAAATTTTCAAATGTATATTAAGGAAATGATATTATCTAAGTGCTTGGCACTTGTTATCCAATCCATTTTGTTATAACAAATAAAATATGTTTAGTATTAAAATGGACAGGTTTAATTGGGTGTTTTCAATAAACGAAAGGAGTTTTGATCCGAGACAAACAACATATCATAGTATGTCTGTACTATATGACCATACCTGTGAATCAAATATGGCTCTAATAAGATCGGGGAAAGCCTAAATGCAGGCCTGCGTGAGTTTCCTTAATAAAAATCTAGCACTCCTACAATCAGGTCGGGACACGGCCTAAACCCAGACCTAAGTGAGTTTCTTGGATGAACATCAAGCACTGCTACATTCAGGTCGGGATACGGCCTAACCCAGACCAAAGTGACCTACTGCTACAGATTGGTCGAGACACGCATTAACCACAGACCTAAGTGTGTTTCTTGGATAAATATCAAGCAATGCTGCGATTAGATTGGGACATGTCCTGAAAATGGACAAATGCCTAAGTGACTTTCTAAGATGAATATCAAACACAGCTACAAACAGATTGCCCCGAACCCACATCAAAGTTACTTTCCAAGATGAACATCAATCACTGCTACAAACTGGTCTGGATGCTCTGAACCAAGACCAAAGTGACTTTCCAAATGAACATCAAACACTGCTACAAACAGACCGGGTTGCCTTGAACCCAGACCAACTTGACTGTCCTAGATGAACATCAAACACTGCTATAAACAGGTCGGGATGCCTTGAACTCAGACCAGCATGACTTTCCTAGATGAACATGAAACATTGCTATAAGCAGGTCGGGATGCCTTGAACTCAGACCAACCTGACTGTCCTAGATGAACATCAAACACTGCTATAAACAGGTCCATGCCCTGAACTCAAGACCAAAGTGACTTTTCTTCGTGAATATCAAACACAACTACAATCTGGTCTGGACAGGGTCTAAAGTTGGACAAATGCCGAATTACATTTCTTGAATGAACAACAAAGACTACTAAAATCAGGTCAGAACACAGCCTAAAATTGGACAAATATCTAAGTGAGTTTCCGGGATGAACATCAGAAATTACTACAATGAGGTCGAGACAACGAATAAAACTAGACAAATACCTAAGTGAATTTCTCGGGTAAGCATCACCGGCATTTGTCAAGGTTTTATGATGTTGTTTACTCACACTTTTATGAATATTTCTACATGCTTCTTTCGTTACTGATAACTGGAAAAGACAGAAGTAATACAACCAATAGATGGAATGGAACCATATTGTGAATCTTTTCTTGGTAACGATCGCGATCCATAACTGGAAAAGACAGAAGTAATACAACCAATAGATGGAACCATCTTGTGAATATTTGTTGGTAACGATCGCGGTCCAATAAATCCTTCACGTTTTTGTAGAATTTCATGAATAACAGACAGTTGTTTTAGTAACACAGACTGTTTCAGGCATATTGATCTCAGTTACGATTTCAGGAAGTGTTACAAAACGCCTTCGTCATATCGCCACATGGCGTGTACACTTTAATAATAAATACAATTTTTACTCACGAATTCGCAAAAATTATGAGCTGTCGGACTTTACAATACTCTGTTAGTTTATAGCAAATGTGTTGTATGGAACACGGGAAGAAAACACTATTAACGCACACCGAAAACTCGCGTGAAGTTATATGGAACACGGCAAGAAAACACTACCAACGCACACCGAAAACTCGCGGGAAGAATACACTACTAACGCAAACCGAAAACTCGCTTGAAATGTGTTATATGGAATACGGGAAAAATACACTACTAACGTATACCAAAAACTCGCGTGAAGTTATATGGAACACGGGAAGAATACACTACTAGCGCACACCGAAAACTCGCGTGAAATGTGTTATATGGAACACGGGAAGAATACACTACTAACGTATACCGAAAACTCGCGTGAAGTTATTTGGAACACCGGAAGAATACACTACTAGAGCACGCCGAAAACTCGCGTGAAATGTGTTATACGGAACACGGGAAAAATACACTACTAATGTATACCGAAAACTCGCGTGAAGTTATATGGAACACGGGAAGAATACACTACTAACGCACACCGAAAACTCGCGTGAAATGTGTTATATGGAACATGGGAAGAATACACTACTAACGTATACCGAAAACTCGCGTGAAGTTATATGGAACACGAGAAGAATACACAACTAGCGCACACCGAAAACTCGCGTGAAATGTGTTATATGGAACACGGGAAGAATACACAACTAACGTATACCGAAAACTCGCGTAAAGTTATATGGAACACGGGAAGAATACACTACCAGCGCGCACCCATAACTCGCGTGAAATGTGTTATATGGAACACGGGAAGAATACGCTACTAACGTATACCGAAAACTCGCGTGAAGTTATATGGATCACGGGAAGAATACACTACTAACACTCACCGAAAACTCGCAGGAAGAGATGGGGGTTTTATGTGTTATATGGAACACGGAAAGGATACACTACTAGTGCACACCGAAAACTCGCGTGAAATGTGTTATATGGAACACGGGAAGAATACACTACTAGCGTATACCGAAAACTCGCGTGAAGTTATATGGAACACGGGAAGAATACACTACTAGCGCACACCGAAAACTCGCGTGAAATGTGTTATATGGAACATGGGAAGAATACACTACTAACGTATACTGAAAACTCGCGTGAAGTTATATGGAACACGGGAAGAATACACTACTAAAGCACGCCGAAAACTCGCGTGAAGAGGTGAGGTTTTATGTGTTATGTGGAACACGGGAAGAATACACTACTAACGTATACCGAAAACTCGCCTGAAGTTATATGGAACACGGGAAGAATACACCACTAGCGCACACCGAAAACTCGTGTGAAGTTATATGGAACACGGGAAAAATACACTACTAACGCACACCGAAAACTCGCGTGAAATGTGTTATATGGAACACGGAAAGAATACACTACTAACGTATACCGAAAACTCGCGTGAAGTTATATGGAACACGGGAAGAATACACTACTAATGCACATCGAAAACTCGCGTGAAATGTGTTATATGGAACACGGGAAGAATACACTACTGACGTATACCGAAAACTCGCGCGAAGTTATATGGAACACGGGAAGAATATACTACTAACGTACACCGAAAGCTCGCGTGAAGAGGTGACGTTTTATGTGTGATGAACGCGGGAAGAATACACTACCAACGCACACTGAAAACTCGCGTGAAGACGTGGGGTTTTAGTGCCTTTTCATGCTTTCCGGCGTCTGTGGTGCTTATTTCAAAGAGAGGGTCTCGTCACGGAAAATGCGTGATTGCCTGCTTTTGTTTGTAAAACAGGGAGTTTGAAGTTTTTTGACGGAACAATCGAGATGGTACATACCTTTGTACCAGACTACTCAGATAACCAGGAGCCAGAATGTCAGAAGGACCGTCTTATACTCTGTCCTTTCCTCAAGTGGCAGTCAATGCTAGAGGAGGGGTGATATGACATGATTTCCGTTGCCTGGTAATAATTCTTGCTGCACTATTCTGAAAAAGTTGCAGCTTCTTAATGTTGGACTGTTTACAGCCAAATAACAGAGAGTTACAATAATCTAATCTGCTTGTGACAAGAGCTTGAACTAATAGATTCAAAAAACTAGAGCTCTTAGATGTCTACTTGATATTTGTACCAGAGCACTTGAACTTGCGATAATAAAGCGACACCATGATGGAACGGTGAAACATCATCTGGGTGGATTCATCAGATTGGAGCACGGAGAACGGCACTAATCTGTTACATGATAACATTTGTAAATGCATGAAAAATGTATGTATGTCCATCGGTTAAATCGCAATTGGACGTTGAGAAGTGAATGTTTTTTAATGCATTCATATGTCGCCCACGAATAAAAATGAAGTTTGGGTTAAGTTAGTGTCTGTATATAAAATAAGTCAGATGGAGAAACATTCAACAGAACTAGATGCTTAAATTGATCTTGAGACCTAAAATAGAGATTCATCAGAAACAAATTTATAACCAATAAAAATAAGAGTTGAAACTGTCCATTCCCCAATTTATCTGCCTGTGTAGTGGGTCTACTTAACTCCTTTTACATGTTACTGATGAAGGAGGCTATTGGTGACTTGATATCCGTTACATCTTATATACAACTTGAATAGAACAGAGATGTAGATAAAATTATTATATTGATTTTATTGTATTCAGCAGTACAACATGTATACAATTATAAAAAAGATAGAGGTAACATCCATTGTCCACAACTACATGGCGGTACCACGGGAAGTTGGCGTAGACACTAAGGCTGTTTTCCCGCCATTCTCCTTTTAAAAAAAGAAAAAGAAAAGAAACGAAAAGAAAAGAAAAAGAGAAGCAGACGTAACAAACTTGGCAATTCTAACAATAGCGTGTTTTCCAATAAGAGGGCAATTTAACCCTAAGGCCCCACAAAGTAGATCTGTTTCTCTGGACATTTTTTGTAAAATTGCATGTGGGCGGGCGGCTTTTTATTTCATTTTTGTGATCATTTCTTTGCCATCAAAAATTCTCACTAAGCCCGGTATCCTGGCCGATGTAGAGGTTGGATTAGCCTTCATCGCTTTCGAAGAGCAGAATTAAGTATGGTTTCTTGAAGAGCGAGACCTGGGCCACGTAATAACTTACTTTGACGGGAGCCCGCCCGATCCAGCCCACTTGTGAGTCAATATGCTATCCTATACCCAGCACAAACTCCTCAGCAGCCGAAGAGTTTCCACAAAGAAGAAGTGATTTGGGTGGCAACAGGCAGCATATACTCCATGAAGAGCACTCCACAAACAAAGCCTGTGATTATCGCGAGGATATATGTGGAACGTGGCAGCATATACTCCATGAAGAGCACTCCACAAACAAAGCCTGTGATTATCGCGAGGATATATGTGGAACGTGGCGGTACCACGGGAAGTTGGCGTAGACACTAAGGCTGTTTTCCCGCCATTCTCCTTTTAAAAAAAGAAAAAGAAAAGAAACGAAAAGAAAAGAAAAAGAGAAGCAGACGTAACAAACTTGGCAATTCTAACAATAGCATGTTTTCTAATAAGAGGGCAATTTAACCCTAAGGCCCCACAAAGTAGATCTGTTTCTCTGGACATTTTTTGTAAAATCGCATGTGGGCGGGCGGCTTTTTATTTCATTTTTGTGATCATTTCTTTGCCATCAAAAATTCTCACTAAGCTCGGTATCCTGGCCGATGTAGAGGTTGGATTAGCCTTCATCGCTTTCGAAGAGCAGAATTAAGTATGGTTTCTTGAAGAGCGAGACCTGGGCCACGTAATAACTTACTTTGACGGGAGCCCGCCCGATCCAGCCCACTTGTGAGTCAATATGCTATCCTATACCCAGCACAAACTCCTCAGCAGCCGAAGAGTTTCCACAAAGAAGAAGTGATTTGGGTGGCAACAGGCAGCATATACTCCATGAAGAGCACTCCACAAACAAAGCCTGTGATTATCGCGAGGATATATGTGGAACGTGTCTACAAAGGAAAGAACACCTGACCCCGGTCCCCACAGTTCAAAGGCGAAATATGGGTGGAGGTACTCACGTACCACAGGACCATGCGGTATATCAACCAAAGCTAGAGTACTGGCGCCGGAGGAAAAACATCCCAGGTTTTACAGCATCCCGGGATGACGACGCTCTCATGAGCCACAAGATCTCATATCTAAACGGCAGTCGCAGTAGAAAGAATACCAGATCGATCGAGGTCTTTCGTGTCTGAAATTCCCTGGTATTCACTTCGACTCATCGCTTGGTGAGAGAAATGCGGAGTCGGGCTTTTAAGACCCAAACCTACTACGGATTATTCCGATGGAGTGGAAAGAGCTACTGGACACCAAAGAGAATGGACAGAAATATGTCCCGCAAGTCATCTTCTGATATGTGGCCACCGTCCCAAAGTCATTTCTTTTCCTGGGCTGGCTGGAGCAGAGGGGTGTCTACGTAGTCTGTCGCGGAGACCAGGACCAACCATCCCACATTGAAGGAGAGATTCGATATGAATGATTGCAAGGCCATGTACACCATTTTGATGAAATCGAGGATGACCACTAGGCTAAACACGAAACTCTCTAGGTACGGTAAAAGCATATGCGCAAAGCCCTCCCCAATTGTCCTGGATGGAGCGGGTTTGTGGAGCATTGGCATCCACCATAAAGTCCGACATAAAGCCCAAGAGGTGCTCTTCCAGAGACACAAGGACACCGCGCTTCCACGCCTTTACCTCCAAAAGGACACCTTAGAACGGAACATTTTGCTAACAATTCCCTAATCGACGATGGGCGGCCGGACCAGGAAGACCTCGTTCTCTACGATGTCGTTGATGTGTCCATGCCATCGACGAAGTTGCGCGAAATATATAGGGAGAGGACTGGTGCGTTGTCTACGCGCTCAGTAAAAGCCCTAGAAAGACTATCTCCAGTGGTCGAACATGGCGTACCTGGATGTCTCGGGGGTTGAGTACTTAGTCAGCTTCATGGGGTACCTGTCCGCCTGACAAGCAAAATAGAGCTGATATTAGGTAACCCTCCCCACAGAGAGGAAAAGATGGGCGGTTCACCTCAATCAGTACGCACACCACCAGATAGCAGCACTATGTCACTAGGAACAACCAGTAACTCTTCCCGGACAAACTCATGAACTGGCCATCCTGTCCATGAGATAAATAATACATGATAGGCGGTTCACTTGGCTTCGTAGCTGACTTCCAAAGTTGACAGATCCAGAGGGACAACTCAGGATCAGTAGCACACCGTCCTCCACCCTCAAGTCAAACAGGCTGGTTGGGGCACCGCACGCCCACATCAGAGAGGCTATTTTGCTCTTCGAAATCCTTTTGCCAGTAAGACGCGACACTTCGATTAGACCTTGCGTATTACCTCGTCAACGTTGAAAGTGAAAACAGCGTGGCCATGACGCTGGAGGTCGTTGATCCAGTCGAATCGTTCTATACTTTTTCGGGACTATTATGCCTGGGCGGCTATGAGTTCTTCTGAGTCCTTATCGTGGCGCCTCGATACTTGAGCATCGTAATGTTGAGAAGAGGCAGTTTGACCAGACGAAGGCAAGTGCGTTCAGTATGGCGCTCCTACCAACATCGCAAGAGAAGCCATTTAAACCTGTAGTACAGGCGACTCCTGTATAGCAAATAGAACGACACCTTGCTTTAACTCCAAGTTGTTTGTCGCCATGGCCAGGCCCATGTCGGCAACAACCAAACCCAGATCTCTAGCGGTTAAATCCAGTTTCGGATCGAACCACCAATCTTTATTTTGCTCAGTCGCGTATAGCCCACTGTGCTGGCAGATGCCAAAGCCGCGTGGTAGGACATATTTACTAGCGCCTTTCCATCAGTGCGTGGGAAAGCCAAAACTACTAGATCTAGAATGGTCTGGGCTTAAACTTTAGATCTGGGTCTCGTATGACAGTGGGTGATCATACAATAGCGAGAAATCGTACGACAGTGGGTTATCATACAATAGCGGGCAATCGTTCGACAGTGGTGATCGTACAATAGCGGGCAGTCGTACAGAAGTGGGTGATCATACAGTAGCGGGCAATCGTACGACAGTGGGTTATCATACAATAGCGGGGCAATCGTTTGACAGTGGTGATCGTACAATAGCGGGCAGTCGTACAACAGTGGGTGATCATACAGTAGCGGGCAATCGTACGACAGTGGGTGATCATACAATAGCGGGGCAATCGTTTGACAGTGGTGATCGTACAATAGCGGGCAGTCGTACAACAGTGGGTGATCATACAATAGCGGACAATCGTACAACAGTGGGCGGCGTTCGATGGGTCAGCAGCTATAAACTCCCTCCCCTTATAACCACAAGCCCAACGATGATGAATGGCGTCTGGTCTTGTGGCGGCCGCTTTGGGATTCTATTGCTCTCAGCGATGTGATGCACTGGCAGAACTGCCTCCCGGCCACTCTCACGTACCACATCCTTATCCTGCCAGCAGATTCTTGGAGGTCCGTTTCGGTAATTATTTGTAGTCGGGTCTTTGCCCGTAACTAGGTATACTATCATTCAAATAAAACATACCACCAGATTCCACCTCTAAACTAATCGTAGAATTTTTGCTTAGTCCCAAAGTAATCACGTGTCAGTCCACAGAAATCAAGATTGTGGAATTGATCATTCAAAATGATTAACGGAAACACATATTACCCCAAGCTGAGATGCATGCCTATCTTTTTGGTGATCTTTATCTGTTATCTGGATCTTAGACGGGTCATAATACTTAACCGTGTACTGGTTTTATCTTTTTGGTGATCTTTATCTGTTATCTGGATCTTAGACGGGTCATAATACTTAACCGTGTACTGGTTTTATCTTTTTGGTGATCTTTATCTGTTATCTGCATCTTAGACGGGTCATAATACTTAACCGTGTACTGGTTTTATCTTTTTGGTGATCTTTATCTGTTATCTGCATCTTAGACGGGTCATAATACCTAACCGTGTACTGGTTTTACATGTGTAAGAAGAGTTTAATATTGTATCTCATTTCCAGAAACAAAAACGTATCACCTCAACAAAAAATAACGTGCATGCCGATTTCTTCTTTTCTTTTCATTTTTTATGATCTCTCTCTGGGAACACAACCTTGTTGCGCGGTCTTAAATTTTCTACGAGACAGGGAGTCTGTTGCTACTACACACGCGATATCTAATCTCATTAATATTACGGAGCTTGCACGAGACAGGGAGTCTGTTGGTACTACACACGTGATATCTAATCTCACTAAATGTTACGGAGCTTGCAAGAACAACATTCTTCTTTTAACCTTTATCTGTGACCTTGAGCCTGAAAATCGGTATTAACGTTATATGTGAAACACTGTCTCTCGTGTTACTTGTGTAACAAAAATGTTATCTTGATATCAGTCTCTGGTGTTACTCATGTAACAGAAGTTTTATCTTGATATCAGTCTCTGGTGTTACTCATGTAACAGAAGTTTTATCTTGATATCAGTATCTGGTGTTACTCGTGTAATAGAAGTTTTATCTTGATATCAGTCTGCTGTGTTACTCATGTAACAGAAGTTTTATCTTGATATCAGTCTCTAGTGTTACTCGTGTAATAGACGTTTTATCTTGATATCAGTCTGGTGTTACTCATGTTACTCGTGTAACAGAAGTTTTATCTTGATTTCAGTCTCCAGTGTTACTCATGTAACAGAAGTGTTATCTTGATATCAGTCTCTAGTGTCACTCATGCAACAGAAGTGTTATCTTGATATCAGTCTCTAGTGTTACTCGTGTAACAGAAGTGCTATCTTGATTTCAGCCTCTAGTGTTACTCATGTAACATAAGTGTTATTTTGATGTCAGTCTCTAGTGTTACTCGTGTAACAGAAGTGTTATCTTGATATCAGTCTCTAGTGTTACTCATGTAAATCGTGTAGCAGAAGTTTTATCTTGATATCAGTATCTAGTGTTACTCTTGTACAGAAGTTCTATCTTGATATCAGTCTCTAGTGTTACTCATGTAACAGAAGTTTTATCTTGATTTCAGTCACTAGTGTTACTCATGTAATAGAAGTTGTATCTTGATTTCAGTCTCTAGTGTTACTCATGTACAGAAGTTTTATCTTGATATCAGTCTCTAGTGTTACTCATGTAACAGAAGTTTTATCTTGATTTCAGTCTCTAGTGTTACTCATGTAACAGAAGATTTATCTTGATATCAGTCTCTAGTGTCACTCGTGTGCAGAAGTTTTATCTTGATATCAGTTTCTAATGTTATACTCACGTACAGAATTTTATCTTGATTTCAGTCTCTAGTGCTACTTAAGTACAGAAATTTATCTTGATCTCAGTCTCTAGTGTTACTTATGTAACAGAAGTTTTAACTTGATATCAGTCTCTAGTGTTACTCATGTAGCAGAAGTTTTATCTTGATATCAATCTCTGGTGTTACTCATGTATCAGAAGTTTTATCTTGATATCAATCTCTGGTGTTACTCGTGTAACAGAAGTTTTATCTTGATATCAGTCCCTGGTGTTATTCCTGTAGCATAAGTTTTATCTTGATATCAGTCTCTACTGTTACTCATGTACAGAATTTTATCTTGATTTCAGTCTCTAGTGTTACTCATGTTACTCATGTAACAGAGGTTTTATCTTGATTTCAGTCTCTGGTGTTACTCATGTTACTCATGTAACAGAGGTTTATCTTGATATCAGTCTTTAGTGATACTCACGTACAGAAATTTTATCTTGATTTCAGTCTCTGGTGTTACTCATGTAACAGACGTTTTATCTTGATATCAGTATCTGGTGTTACTCATGTAATAGAAGTTTTATCTTGATATCAGTCTCTTGTGTTACTCATGTAACAGAAGTTTTATCTTGATATCAGTCTCTAGTGTTACTCGTGTAATAGACGTTTTATCTTGATATCAGTCTCTGGTGTTACTCATGTTACTCGTGTAACAGAAGTTTTATCTTGATTTCAGTCTCCAGTGTTACTCATGTAACAGAAGTGTTATCTTGATATCAGTCTCTAGTGTCACTCATGCAACAGAAGTGTTATCTTGATATCAGTCTCTAGTGTTACTCGTGTAACAGAAGTGCTATCTTGATTTCAGCCTCTAGTGTTACTCATGTAACATAAGTGTTATTTTGATGTCAGTCTCTAGTGTTACTCGTGTAACAGAAGTGTTATCTTGATATCAGTCTCTAGTGTTACTCATGTAAATCGTGTAGCAGAAGTTTTATCTTGATATCAGTATCTAGTGTTACTCTTGTACAGAAGTTCTATCTTGATATCAGTCTCTAGTGTTACTCATGTAACAGAAGTTTTATCTTGATTTCCGTCTCTAGTGTTACTCATGTAATAGAAGTGGTATCTTGATTTCAGTCTCTAGTGTTACTCGTGTAACAGAATTTTTATTTTGATATCAGTCTCTAGTGTTACTCATGCAACAGAAGTTTTATCTTGATATCAGTCTCTGGTGTTACTCATGTAACAGAAGTTTTATTTTGAAATCAGTCTCTAGTATTACTCATGTAACAGAAGTTTCATGTTGATATCAGTCTGTAGTGTTACTCATGTAACAGAAGTTTTATCTTGATAACAGTCTCTAGTGTTACTCATGTAACAGAAGCTTTATATTGATAGCAGTCTCTGGTGTTACTCATGTAACATATTTTTTATTTTGATATCAGTCTCTAGTGTTACTCATGTAACAGAAGTTTTATCTTGATATCAGTCTCTAGTGTTACTCATGTAACAGAATTTTTATTTTGATATCAGCCTCCAGTGTTACTCGTGTATAAAAGTTTTATCTTGATATCAGTCTCTAGTATTACTCATGTAACAGAAGTTTCATGTTGAAATCGGTCTCTACTGTTACTCATGTAACAGAAATTTCATCTTGATATCAGTCTCTAGTGTTACTCACGTACAGAAGTTTTATCTTGATTTCAGTCTCTACTGTTACTCATGTAACAGAAGTTTTAGCCTGATTTCAGTCCCTAGTGTTACTCATGTAACAGAAGTTTTATCTTGATTTCAGTCTCTAGTGTTACTCATGTAACAGAAGTTTTATCTAGATAGCAGTCTCTAGTGTTACTCATGTAACAGAATTTTTATGTTGATATCAGTCTGCAGTGTTACTCTTGTATAAAAGTTATATCTTGATATCAGTCTCTAGTGTTATTCATGTACAGAAGTTTTATTTTGAAATCAGTCTCTAATGTTACTCACGTAACAGAAGTTGTGTCTTGATATCACAGTACAATTTCATTTGAGTTTGATCGTGTAGAGCTCGATCTGGAAATTTATTCACTTTTCACTGTAATCTACGTGTCATCAGGATTTCTCAGTCAACTAAAAAATACTGGCCCGCGCAGAAAAAAAAGGCTAATGGAAGGACGGAGGATTCACGGGACGAATGTAGTATTATAACATGTTATATTACCTCTGATTTTCTTAATGAGTGGGTCAAAATCAACCCTTACTCTGGCGATATCGGGTTTGCAATATAATGCATTTTGAATTATACAGCTGCGACCTCTGGTGATAACAAACGAGGACATAGAATTATGTTTATTATTATTAATAGAATTATACTGTAGCGACGTCTGGTGGTTAGGATAAAATTTATTTTGAATAATACTGTAGCGACACCTGGTGGTTAGGATAAAATTTATTTTGAATTATACTGTAGCGACGCCTGGTGTTTAGGATAACATTTAGTTTGAATTATACTGTAGCTACGCCTGGTGGTTAGGATAAAATTTATTTTGAATTATACTGTAGTGATGCCTGGTGGTTAGGATAAAAATTTATTTTGAATTAAACTTTAGTGATGCCTGGTAGTTAGAATAAAATTTATTTGAATTATACTGTAGCGACGCTTGGTAGTCAGAATAAAAATTTATTTTGATTTATACTTTAGTGATGCCTGGTAGTAAGAATAAAATTTATTTGAATTATACTGTAGCGACGCCTGGTGGTTAGGATAAAGTTTATTTGAATTATACTGTAGCGACGCCTGGTGGTCAGGATAAAAATTTATTTTGAATTATACTGTAGCGACGCCTGGTGGTTAGGATAAAGTTTATTTGAATTATACTGTAGCGACGCCTGGTGGTTACGATAAAGTTTATCTGAATTATACTGTAGCGACGCCTGGTGGTTAGGATAAAGTTTATTTGAATTATACTGTAGCGACGCCTGGTGGTTAGGATAAAGTTTATTTGAATTATACTTTAGTGATGCCTGGTATTAAGAATAAAATTTATTTGAATTATACTGTAGCGACGCCTGGTGGTCAGGATAAAAATTTATTTTGAATTATACTGTAGCGACGCCTGGTGGTTAGGATGAAAATTTATTTTGAATTATACTGTAGCGACGCCTGGTGGTTAGGATAAAATTTATTTGAATTATACTGTAGCGACGCCTGGTGGTTAGGATAAAATTTACTTTAATATACTTTATTTATATTACACTATATTATACTGTAGAGATATCTTGCGGTTAGAATAAAATTTATCGTTTTGCGGGGGATATAGAAATTGGGTCCGTCCGTTCATTCGTCCATCTGTCCGTTCGTCCGTCCGTAACAACATTGGACCTTCATATCTCGGTCAGTGGATGTTGGATTTAAATGATCTATAGTATCCTGGCAGACCACCATGGGGGACGGATATTCACAAGTAACAGGTTTTGTCCATTTTTTAGAGTTATGGGCCTTTTTCAGCTTTTTTCAACTTAGAAACCTTTGCATGGCTGGGGATACTGGTAGCGTTGCACCTTGTTTGAATTATACTGCAGCGACGGCTGGCGGTAAAAAATTGCTTTGAATTATATTTTAGCGGTGGTTACGCTAACATTTTCTCTGAATTATACTGTAGCGACCTCTCGGGTTATTTATGGACAGGTTCATTGCAGTTGTTTGCATTTTTGTAGCGCCAGCAGTACAGGCATATGGAATGGATAACCAAGTAATGCAACCAAACTCTAATTCCTTAATAACATGGATCATAAACTCCAGCTTTCATACTCCTACAGAGACATATTGTTAATATGCGTGAGTGTCAGTATTCCCATGTACAATATTGCTTAAAAACAAGTAATAAGTGTCTCCGGAAACACTTTAGGTGATAACATCAAATTCATCACGAGGTGTTATAACAATGCAACCGTCAACTAATATATACAGTTGTTTTCTGCAATACAGCCTTGTATAACTCTTTACGTAAATACAGTACCGTTGACCACTTTTTTCAGGGAAGGACAAGAGATCAGAAACATTCCCACCGAAATTAGAGAATCAAAGCTGAGAGAGATGTGGAGAGAGTGGTTTCTATTTTTAAAACATTTGCCAATAGATGTCTGACCGGCGTGAGTCGAGACTCTAAAAATGTGTAATTGTTCTGTTTCTTCCATCAACGTGAATGCGACATATTATTTCTAAGAAAACTCTATTTGTTTCGACAGAAACCAGCATTGGCGGATACGGGGGTAGGGGCTGAGCGTTGAGGAGGGTGCACCGGGTGCCTCTCTAGTTTTTTAAAGCACCGAACCAGCGGACAGTTTTTTTTCCGCGCTAAACCACTGACATGCACTACTTTAAATGGTCAATGTCTGTGTGTTTCTCCAGTTGTGTGAGATAGTGGATGTCCGTGTGTTATTGTGTAAATACCGTATCCCATACATACAGCTATTACTTCTGTGTGTTTCTCCAATTGTGTGAGATAGTTGATGTCGGTGTGTTATTGTGTATAATACCGTATCCCATACATACAGATATAGCTCCTGTGTGTTTCTCCAGTTGTGTGAGATAGTTGATGTCAGTGTGTTATTGTGTATAATACAGTATTCCATTCATACAGATATAGCTCCTGTGTGTTTTCCAAGTTAGGTGAGATAGCGGATGTCCGTGTGTTGTTGCGGATAATACCGTATCCCATACATACAGTTATAGCTCCTGTGTGTTTCTCTAGTTATGTGAGATAGCGGATGTCCATCTGTTATTGTGGATAATACCGTATCCCATACATATACCTATAGCTCCTGTGTGTTTTCTTAGTTAGGTGAGAGAGTGGATGTTTGTGTGTTATTGAGGATAATACCGTATTCCATACATACAGCTATAGCTCCTGTGTGTTTTCCTAGTAAGGTGAGATAATGGATGTCCATGTGTTATTGAGGATAATACCGTATCCCATAGATACAGCTATAGCCCCTGTGTGTTTCTCTAGTTAGGTGAGATAGGGGATGTCCATGTGTTATTGTGGATAATACCGTATCCCATACATGTTTCCGATCATTGACTGTGAAAGCACATATTTTATTATGAGAACAGGAGTGAATACCCCTCCCCCCACCCCCATACATAAAGCTATAGTTCCTGTGTGTTTCTCTAGTTGTGTGAGATAGCAGGTGTCCGTATGTTATTGCAGATGATATCGTTTTATCCCCCCCCCCCCCCCCCCCCACTGCATGTGTAACATACGTCTGTCCAGGGTGAGATAGCAGGGAGAGATAGATGTATCCCACCCCACTCACGTTATGTTATACATTCATAACGTTATTATGACGTTATGCATATCGTATTAGTTTTTTGCTACCAACTAATTCATATTGACGTCATCGGAATGCCGGGGGGCGGTGGCTTAGTGGGTAGAGGTGCAGGCTGCAAACCGAGAGGTCCTCGGTTCGAATCCCACCTGCGGCAACCGCGTTGTGTCCTTTGGCAAGACACTTCACCCCCATTGCCCATGTGGGGGCACGGTGACGCTGTGCGCTAAGGCGTACTGCACGTCGATGGTGCACCTGTCTTCGACCAATGCTAACCCTGCTTGTGTGGAGTTAGTATGTTGGGGAGCTGACAGTTGCTCGCCGTTGCTCGGTGGTTCTCTCCGGGTACTTTCCCATCCAACACCCGTACCCATCAGGGATTATAATAATCCCATACATAAAGCTATACAGCTCCTGTGTATTTCTCCAGTTGAGTGAGATAGCGGGTGTCCATGTGTTATTGCGTATAATACCGTATCCCATACATACAGCTACAGCTCCTGTGTGTTTCCCTAGTTATGTGCGCTAGTGGATGTCTGTGTGTAATTGCGGATAAAACTCTACCCCATGCATACAGCTATAGCTCCTGTGGGTTTCACTAGTTGTGTGAGATAGGGGATGTCGATTCGCTATTGCAGATAATACCGGCTCCCATACATACAGCTCTAGCTCCTGTGGATTTCTCTAGTTGTGTGAGATAGCGGATTTGCATTCGCTACTGCAGATAATACTGGCTCCCATACATACAGCTATAGCTCCTGTTTGTTTCTCTAGTTGTGTGAGATAGCGGATTTTCATTCGCTATTGTCGATAATACTGACTCCCATACATACAGCTATAGCTCCTGTTTGTTTCTCTAGTTGTGTGAGATAGCGGATTTCCATTCCCTATTGTCGATAATACCGACTCCCATACATACAGCTATAGCTCCTCTTTGTTTCTCTAGTTGTGTGAGATAGCGGGTGTCCATTCGCTATTGCAGATAATACCGGATCCCATGCATACAGCTATAGTCCCTGTGTTTTTCTCTAGTTATGCGAGATAGCGGGTGTCCATGTGTTATTGTGGGTAATACTCTACCCCTTACATACAGCTATAGTTCCGGGGTGTTTGTCTAGTTATGTGAGATAGCGGGTGCGTTATTGTGGGTAATACTCTACCCCATACATGCAGCTATAACTCCTGTGTTTTTTTTCTAGTTATACGAGATAGCGGGTGCGTTATTGTGGGTAATACTCTACCCCATTCATACAGCTATAGCTCCGGGGTGTTTCTCTAATTGTTTGTGATAGCGGGTGTCTGTATGTTATTACAGATAACACCGGATCCCATACATACAGCTGTTACTCCTGTTTGTTTCTCTAGTTGTGTGAGATAGCGGGTGTCCATTCGTAATTGCAGATAATACCGGATCCCATGCATACGGCTATAGTGCCTGTGTGTTTCTCTAGTTATGCGATACAGCGGGTGCCCATGTGTTATTGTGGATAATACTCTACCCCATACATACAGCTATAGCTCCTGTTTGTTTCTCTAGTTGTGTGATATAGCGGGTGTCCATTCGCTATTGCAGATAATACCGGATCCCATGCATACAGCTATAGTCCCTGTGTTTTTCTCTAGTTATGCGAGATAGCGGGTGCGTTATTGTGGGTAATAGTCTACCCCATTCATACAGCTCACGCTCCGGGGTGTTTCTCTAATTGTTTGAGATAGCGGGTGTCTGTGTGTTATTGCAGATAATACCGGATCCCATACATACAGCTGTTACTCCTGTTTGTTTCTCTAGTTGTGTGAGATAGCGGGTGTCCATTCGTAATTGCAGATAATATCGGCTCCCATACATACAGCTATAGTCCCTGTGTTTTCTCTAGTTATGCGAGATAGCGGGTGTCCATGTGTTATTGTGGGTAATACTCTACCCCTTACATACAGCTTTAACTCCGGGGTGTTTCTCTAGTTATGCGATATAGCGGGTGCGTTATTGTGGGTAATACTCCACCCCATACATACAGCTTTAACTCCGGGGTGTTTGTCTAGTTATGCGAGATAGAGGGTGCGTTATTGTGGGTAATACTCTACCCCATATATACAGCTATAGCCCTGTGTTTTTCTCTAGTTATGCGAGATAGCGGGTTCGTTATTGTGGGTAATACTCTATCCCATACATACAGCTATAGCTCCGGGGTGTTTTTCTCTAGTTATGCGAGATAGCGGGTGCGTTATTGCGGGTAATACTTTACCCCATACATACAGCTATAGTAACTGTGTTTTTCTCTAGTTATGCGAGATAGCGGGTGCGTTATTGTGGGAATACTCTACCCCATACATACAGCTATAGCTCCGGGGTTTTTCTCTCATTGGTTTGAGATAGCGGGTGTCTGTGTGTTATTGCGGGTAATACCGTGCCCCATGCATACAGTTTTATCTCCAGTGTTTTTCTCTAGTTTGTGAACAATTATAAAATTGTGATGTTCAGCATCTAAATTAATCTTTATAAAACTGCGATAATATTTTTCCTACTAAACGTCGTGACCATGTTCAAAATATTACAGGAGACCACCAATGAACAACGATTTTTGAATTTTTTCACGGGCAAGCCCTTGGACCCTGTTGAGCAAAGGAGAAATATCCACTGTCTTTCTCACACTAACGCGCTGCTCGTATAATGAATCCTGGATCAGGGTGTGAAATGACCACCGCCCATCACCGGTCCACTTGAGAGTATCATCATCTCTACTGACTACAAGGCAGTAGAAATGTTATGGTAATATAGTACTCACGTAGTGCTCAAATATTAAATAAGAAGCAGCAAGATAGTAGTGGTGATAATGTTAACCTTTTACCCAACGTAGACGATTTCAAAATGTATTATTTGAAATATCATTTTTTAAATTTTTTCAAAAAATTTCAACAAAACCATATCATGTGACCCCTCTTTGGAACGAGCTCGACGAGCTCGTTCCAAAGAGGGTTCACATGATATGGTTTTGTTGAAATTTTTCGAAAAATAGTATTTTTTCAGCTGCTGAATTTGCATATTACGCGGGAGGATGCGGGCGATTCGTTGGGTAAAGGGTTAAGGCTATAACACAAAGAGTAAAAACAATTTCCCTCATTTTTAACCATAATATGTTAAGGTGCTGACACGTTATGGAAAAAAATCTAGCAATAGGACTACTATGTGCTTCCTAACATAAGATGTGTTCAAGTCAGGGATATTATAGTGGAGCTCATGCTGGAATTATCACAAACTTCTACAAAATTACTGTTGAACTTACGAATCGTACAATTTTACAGAGGCGATAATGTTCAAACTTAGCTTATAGTAATTATCAAGTAATGTATACGCCGGGGTTGTAAATGGAAACCTTTTATGACAGTTGTAATAACAAGATTAAGTGCATGATTATTGATAAATATACCGGAAATGATAATTTGATGAAGATAACGTTTGAATGTCGTTGTGATGAAGCATTACACCTGGGGGTATAATTGTTTGGTACAGACGATATATATTAATTTCCTTTCCAACGAGTGCGTCCTCACAAATTTCTCACTAATTGAGATTTTTGTGTTAAGTAATTATCTCACTGGGTGTGCTAGCATAGACGGGTTTCAATGCTGGATCTAAGGACTAGAGCGAAATGATCTGCCACCATTTCGACGGAGCAAAGGCACAACTTGTAAATAAATTTGTAATTAAGTCGGCTAGAATTTTGGTTCAAATTCAGAACCCATCCCACGTCCGATGTGCAAGAATTGATAATTAAATGTTTTTATTGTTTCCGGTCATTGACTGCGAAAGCACATATTTTATTATGAGAACAGGTGTGAATCGTGTGCATCCAATGTAAAAGTGAACGGTCGTCAGGCATGGAAAAGTTAAAAATCTGTTTCACAGTCCTTCCCGCATGGTCTTTTGGGCTGTCGCATGCTCTCTTTTTTATAACAAATGCAAACTTAAAAAAAATTAATATTAAATGGTTTATGTCTGATATTTTACCCAAGTTAATAAAGTTCATAAATTTGCCCCTTGAGTGAAACAAGGCTTTGCAATGCTTTAGCATTGCAAAGCCTTCTTGCACCCAAGGGACGAAATACACCACCACCCATGCTACTCTGTAGATTATGAGGCCTAAAACATAAAACCAAGAATTTGAATTTTTGATGGCAAAGAAATAATTACAAAAATAAAATATAAAATAAAAAACCGCCCGCTCGAATTCAATTTTATAAAACAAAATGGCCTGAGAAACAGAAGATCTATTTTGTGGGGCCTTAGGAGAGTGTTATATCTGTTCACTCTAATTTCTCCTACCTAATTATTATTTGTAGGATTTTCGAAGCATAACTTGTATTAAAATAATCGTTCACCAGTTTTTTCCAAAACCAAAAAGAATTCAAAAGAGACATTCATAAACATACGTGTGACCCTAACTGATCAAGACAAAACTTTCCATTATAAAAGATCGTTAAAATTAAATCAGCAAACAGTTAAAAGTCGATATTTGGATCCACGACCCTCATTCGGGTCGCCCAAAAGTATTTCAAAACCACGTGAAGATTGGGCCAAAATTATTACAATACTGATATTTTTATTACAGAAGTGATTAATGAAGTTATTATTACATGATTGGTTAATTTTTCATTATCTCACTAGTTGATATTACTTTCCTGGTTATTACATTCATCCTAAAGAATTATATCAGGGTCTGGTGTTCTCAATAGAAACAACATAATTTGTTCTATCGATGTGGTCCTACAACATTTTCCACTTGATACTGTATGTTGTGAAAACACGGAACGTCAACATTGAGGAATTCTGTTAGTAAATTGATTTCCTGTTAATGCACTCCACCTGTGAGAAACCACTACAAAAACATCAGCATTATGATGTCTTAGTTCACTCATTTATCTCACAGTTCATCTTTTAAATCTACAGTGAACTCAAGAAGTCTGAACACGTTTTCGGAAAAGGTTATTTACTTTTGTTTGTTAAAATAAACTGATACTTACAACAATCGGCAAATCGATATAATATTATCCACATATCACTTTTCTAAATCCAATATATCTCAATTCTACTCATCCTCATTGATTGATCTGAAGGAAACAAACACGAGGAGAACATAAACGATTCTGAGTCTATAGTAACGATATATGTTCATCTCTATATCATAACAGGGATATATTTGTCTCAACCATTCAGCGGAAAATAAGTAGCGGAAAATAAATTAACAAAAAGATGGAGCATACATCTAAAACATATCAAATTTCACCAGTGGCGTAGCCAGCCCAAAGCAAGTGTGTGTGTGTGTGTGGGGGGGGGGGGGGGGGGGGGGGACAAACTCGCAGAGCCTGGCTTAGATCCATTTTAATGGGAGGGGGTGAGGGTGGTGTGTGTGGGAAAAGCTACCCAAGCCTTCACATCTCAGAATTTTGCATCCCTAAAGTTTGAGCTAGATAACCAAGGTAACAATAATCAGGGTTTCCACTGGAGGGAAATAAATGTGTCCAATATGGGGCGGCCAAGGGTCGTCGATGGGGGTTTTTTAACCCTGGAATTCAAAATTTTTCTACCACGGGCCGACCATGGTTCGAATATTTTGAATTCCAGGGTTCAAAAACCCCCATCTCCTTGCATCTGTGCGGATAAGTTGAGGTTTTCCATGTACTGACGACTGTCTACCTTTTCACCGACACAGATATAAGGACAAGCAATCTACAAATCTACAACCTAACCCCCATGAGCCTTATCCCCCTACGATTTTATGCCAATTTTGGACATATTTCGAGAACCAACTTTGAAGGAAAGTGGGAGGACGCGTCCCCCCCCCCCCCCACGCCACTGAATTTCACAGTCTACATGCATCCCGAACCACATCTATGTACCTGTACACCAACATACCATATCGCCTCTCACACATACACACACACATATAACACCATAATCGCGAACATGCATACACACAAAACATACTAAACATTCTAAATTCGTAAATATTAAATTTTATACAATCCAAACATCAAATTATAGGCTACAATCAGTGAAGATTTTGTTCATTTTCCCGATGTGGCCTCAAATAAAGGTATACAATTTCAGGCATTCAGTCAGTGAAATTATAAAATTTATTTTAAATTAACTGATTACCATTAATTATTACGTACAAAATCATTTCATTCACAACTAACATCTAAAGGTATCCTCAAATCACAGTGCTATCATTTCTAACACAATTGGATAAAGGTATCCTCAAATCACAGTGCTACCATTTCTAACACAATTGGATAAAGGTATCCTCAAATCATAGTGCTACCATTTCTAACACAATTGGGTAAAGGTATCCTCAAATCACAGTGCTACCATTTCTAACACAATTGGATAAAGGTATCCTCAAATCACAGTGCTACCATTTCTAACACAATTGGATTAAGGTGTCATCATATCAGATCTTATTCGTTTCTACCACAATTCCATAAATGTATCATCAAATCACAGCACATTCGTTTCTACCACAATTCGATAAATGTACCATCAAATCACAGCTCATTCCTTTCTACCACAATTCGTTAATGGTATCATCAAATCACAGCACATTCGTTTCTACCACAATTCCATAAATGTACCATCAAATCACAGCTCATTCGTTTCTACCACGATTCGATAAATGTACCATCAAGTTACAGCATCTTCGTTTCTACCACGATTCGATAAATGCACCATCAAATCACAGCTCATTCGTTTCTCCCACGATTCGATAAATGTATCATCAAATCACGGCTCATTCGTTTCTACCACAATTCGTTAAATGTATCATCAAATCACAGCTCATTCGTTTCTACCACAATTCGGTAAATGTACCATCAAATCACAGCTCATTCGTTTCTACCACGATTCGATGAATGGATCATCAAATCACAGCATCTTCGTTTCTACCACGATTCGATAAATGTACCATCAAATCACAGCTCATTCGTTTCTCCCACGATTCGATAAATGTATCATCAAATCACGGCTCATTCGTTTCTACCATAATTCGTTAAATGTATCATCAAATCACAGCTCATTCGTTTCTACCACAATTCGATAAATGTACCATCAAATCACAGCTCATTCGTTTCTACCACGATTCGATAAATGTACCATCAAATCACAGCATGTTCGTTTCTACCACGATTCGTTAAATGTACCATCAAATCACAGCTCGTTCGTTTCTCCCACGATTCGATAAATGTATCATCAAATCACGGCTCATTCGTTTCTACCATAATTCGTTAAATGTATCATCAAATCACAGCTCATTCGTTTCTACCACAATTCGTTAAATGTATCATCAAATCACTGCACACTTGTTTCTACCACAATTCGTTAAAATTATCATCAAGTCACAGCTAGCTAAAAGTATCATCAAATCACAGCTCATTCGTTTCTACCACAATTCATTAACGGTATCATCAAATCACAGCTCATTCGTTTCTACCACAATTCGATAAAGGTGTCAGCAAATCACAACTCTTTTATCACAATTCGTTAAAAGTATCATCGAATCACAGCACTTTCATTTCTACCACGACACAACATGGCCGCTTACGTGGGCTACCATGACAACTCAACATGACGTAACTGGGTCACGTGACTATTATGTCACACATGATATCTACAAATATTGATAGAAACGTGTATGACATACTCGTTCATTTTTCCTTCTCGTTGATCCGTCCGGTCATCATTCACACTTCTGAATTCAGAGCGTGAGCACCTGACCGAGAATCATGGAAAAGCTGGAATTACCAGAGCGACTTATCAAAACCATTTCAGCTCTGGGCATCTCTTGCCCTGTCGCATGGACTGTCCAGGAGACAGGCAGGAGAGTCCACCTGAACTTGGAGTTTGAGGTCGAGACACCATCCTCTTCGGGGAGAGGTAGCACCTTTGGAGAGAGGACCCCCTCTCCCAATGGTGCTCATCCGAAGAGGCACGGAGGCCCTGAAATAAGAAGAAAGAAGAAGAGTCCATCTACCAAGCGCAGGGACGCCCGGCGCTTGGAGGCATTTCGGAATAGGAAGAAAGAGTTGAGTGAGGGGTGGAGGCCCTGGAGGCAGCCGCCAGTTCTCCTCCTAGTCCCACTGGTACACCCAATCAACTGCCGGCTCCTGAGCCGGTACAGTTGGATGAGGAACATCCAGTGGAGGCTGAGGAGGAATTGGAAGTTGCTTTTTCACCGCCTCCCACCCCTCACTCCCCGCTTCCTTCACTACCGGAAAGCTCTGGAGCGGTACAACCACCACTTTCTCTTGGCACCATTGTGCAAAACGCGCGAAGAGAAACAGAGACACGGACAAGAGCAGATTACCTTAAGGAAGCCGAAGAATACGCCAGGAAGGTACTACAAGAACGTAATGCGCGCTCTTCAACACCACCACCAGCCTCATCACCATCACCATGCCAACCTCTACCAAAGAAGAAGAGTCGCAAAAAGGCCAGACGGGGAAAAACCTTTTCCCTCCTTCCTTTTCCTCCTTCAACACGCCTAGACATGTGTCAATCATCAATATACAGTCACCGAGGGTCGAAAGGGGCTTGTTCCCCATATCGTCCCTGCGCGCCTTCGGCGCGCGAAATCATTCCTTTGTCTGTGACATACTGTCAGCGTATCGTCCCACCAGGAGGTCATGTGAATGTGTTTTACACGGAAACGTCGTACATTCTAAAGTGCACTTTACGGATCCACATTGCAATACTGCCACTATTGCAATAAATTATTGCAATAGGGGTTCAAGCTCATGCTGTCGGCATAACAGTTAAATTTATTTCTTGGAGTGTGAACTCCTTTAGCCAATACATTCCACTCTTTTCAGCGATTCCTTTCAGAAACATGTTATCTCCGCCAATATGTATGGTATATGGAGATTTAATACCTGGATAATGGTTTTTAAACACCTTTATTATTTATTGCAACAGGGTTGAAATGACAAGTGTTTTGCAAACCATATTGCACCAGGTTATTGCAAAAGTGTTAGAACTGACAGTGTTTCAGCCACTAAAACAAATTTATTGCGGGTGAACGCGGATGAAGTCCGATGAACTATCAATATGTGTCACCGATTACTGCAATAAGTGTACCGCAACATCCGTTCTATTAGGGTTTCTGGGAGGGAATCGTTGAAGAATTCGTATTGTACATTGGCAAGAAAGATAAACCACTTGCAAAGTTGAATTTGACTCAGATTGTCCATATCCTGTGGGAGTACAGCAAGCAAACGCTGTCATCCATTCTAAGGATATTACATTCAAGTCTTTCGGCCGTTTATACAATAAATGTACTGCATTGGTTTGATCTGTCAATTGTTTCTCAACCTCTAATGCAATCATTTATTGCAATGTGGGTTGAAATGACAAGTGTGTTTAAACAGCTATAGAAATAATTTATTGCAATAGGGGATTTATTGCAATATGAGATTTATTGCAATATGGGAATTATTGCAATAGGGATGGTTTAGTATGAAGTGTTCGAAAAGAACAATGCAACGAGTCTCTCGCTATACAAGGTCATACCACAAAATCCGCATCAGACGATCAGGACAGTCTCCCGCCACGCGGAGGTCATAGACAAGATCCACACCAGGCGAGCAGAACAGTTCCATGCTATACGGTAGTTATACCACAAAATCTGCCCAGGTGACCAAGATAGTCTCCCGTGAAACGGGGGTCATACAACAAAATCCGCTTCAGACGATAAGGGCAGTCTCTCGATAAACGGAGGTCATACCACAAAATCCACACCAGATTACCAGGACAGTCTCCCGCTATACGGAGGTCATACCACAAAATCCACACCAGATTACCAGGCCAGTCTCCCGCAATAAAGAGGTCATACAACAAAATCCGCGGCAGACGATCAGGACAGTTTCTCGATAAACGGAGGTCAAACCACAAAATCTACACCAGATTACCAGGACAGTCTCCCGCTATACGGAGGTCATACAACAAAATCCGCGGCAGACGACCAGGACAGTGGGTGTCCTGCTACACCGATGTCATACCACAATATCGGCGCCAGATGACCAAGACGACTCCCGCTATATGAAGGTCATAACACGAATTCCGCACCAGACGACCAGGCCAGTCTCCCGCTATAAGGAGGTCATACCCCAAAACCCGAGAGCTCGGTGTCTAAGTGGTAAACTGTTGGACTTCTGTGCTAGAGGTCCTGAATTCTACCCCCGTCCGGGAGGACCCGCGTTGTGTCTTTAGGCAAGGCACATTATCCTGATTGCCGACATGGGGGGCATGATGACGTCGTATACTAAGGCGGACTGCACGTTGATGGTGCACATGTCTTCAACCGCTGTAACCCTGCTTGAACTGAGCTTGAACAGAGTTAGAATGTTGATGAGCTGACAGTTGTTAGTCGATGCTCTGTGGTTCTCTTTGGGTACTCCGGCTTCCTCCACCCGTAAAACTGTCACAGTCACGATTAGCTATCGTGCATAAGTATGTGACTTTAAACACCAGTAAATAAATAAACCACAAAATCCGCACCAGATGACCAAGACTGTCTACCGCGAAATGGAGATTCATACCACAAAATCCGCATCAGATGATCAGGACAGTCTCCCGCTATACAGAGGCCATACCACAAAATCCGCATCCGACGACCAGGAAACTTTCCCGCTATACGGAGGTCATACCTCAAAATCCGCACCAGACGACTAGGACAGTCTCGTGCTATACGGAGGTCATACCACAAAATCCGCTCAAGACGACAAGGACAGTTTCACGCTATACCGAGGTCATACCACAAAATCCGCACCAGACGACCCGGGCAGTTTCCCCTATACGGAGGTCATACCGCAAAATCCGCCCCGGACGGCCATGACAGTTTCACGCTATACCGAGGTCATACTACAATTCCGCACCAGACGACCAGGGCATTTTCCCCTGTATGGAGTTCATACCATGAAACCTGTACCAGACGACCAGGACAACCTCTCGCTATACCGAGGTCATACCACAAAATCCGCACCAGACGACTAGGACAGTCTCGTGCTACACGGAGGTCATACCACAAAATCCGCTCAAGACGACAAGGACAGTTTCACGCTATACCGAGGTCATACCACAAAATCCGCACCAGACGACCCGGGCAGTTTCCCCTATACGGAGGTCATACCGCAAAATCCGCCCAGACGACCATGACAGTTTCACGCTATACCGAGGTCATACTACGAATTCCGTACCAGACAACCAGGGCATTTTTCCCTGTATGGAGTTCATACCATGAAACCTGTACCAGACGACCAGGACATTCTCCCGCTATACCAAGGTCATACCACAAAATCCATGGCAGACGACCGGGACATTTTCCCGCTATACCGAGGTCATACCATAAAATCCTCACCATACGATCAGAACAGTCTCCCACTAAACCGAGGCCAGGCCACAAATTCTGCACCAGCCGACCAGGGCAGTTTCCGGCTATACCGATGTTATATCGCAAAATCCGCACCAGACAACCAGGACAGTCTCCCGCTATACCAAGGTCATACCACAAAATCCACGGCAGACGACCGGGACAGTTTCCCGCTATACCAAGGTCATACCAAAAAATCCGCACCATACGACCAGAACAGTCTCCCACTACACCGATGTCATACCACAAAATCCGCACCAGACGTCCAGGACAGTCTCCCGTTATACCGAGGTCATACTACAAAATCTGTGGCAGACGACCAGGACAGTTTCCCGCTCTACCGATGGCATACCGCAAAATCTGCACCAGACGACCAAGACAATCTCCCGCTATACAGAGGTCATACCACAAAATCTGCACCAGGCGACATGACAGTCTCTCGCTATACCGATGTCACACCACAAAATCTGCACCAGACAACCAAGACAGTCTCCCGCTATACAGAGGTCATACCACAAAATCTGCACCAGACGATCAGGATAGTCTCTCGCTATACCGATGTCATACCACAAAATCTGCATCAGACTACCAGGACAGTCTTTCTCTTCACAGAGATCATACCACAAATCCGCTCCTGACGAGGGGGACAGTCTCCCGCAATACGGCGGTCATACCACAAAATCCACATCATACGACCAGGACAGTCTTCCGCGAATCGGAGGTCATACCACAAAATCCGCACCAGAAGATCAGGACAGGTGTTAATATCCGTGTTAACCCTTTACCCAACGTAACGGCCAAAACCGGCCAACGCTATTCTCAACAATCGCCAAATGATTTTCATTATTTTTTCATTTTTTGTTTCATAAACATAGGTTATGACCCCTCGTTGGAACGAGCTCGTCGAGCTCGTTCCAACGAGGGGTCGTAACCAATGTTTTTGAGACCAAAAATGAAAAAAAATAGTTTTTCAAGAATTTTGTTTACAAGTGTCGTCTGCTTTTCATGTTAGCAAAAGAGTTAATATCCGTTGTAAAACTTCATCGACAACCACTGCAAAATAATTTGGCTTAAAACTCTCTCTCCCTCTCTCTCTCTCTCTCTCTCTCTCTCTCTCTCTCTCTCTCTAATATTTTCCTACAGTCACTGATGAGATAAAACAGTGAGTCTCTCTATCTCTCTCTCTCTCTCTCTCTCTTTCTCTCTCTCTCTCTCTCTCTCTCTCTCTCTCTCTCTCTCTCTCTCTCTCTCTCTCTGTCTCTGTCTGTCTCTCTGTCTGTCTGTCTCTCTTTAATATTTTCCTACAGTCACGGATGAGATAAAACAGTCTCTCTCTCTCTCTCTCTCTCTCTCTCTCTCTCTCTCTCTCTCTCTCTCTCTCTCTCTCTCTCTCTCTCTCTCTCTCTCTCTCTCTCTCTCTCTCTCTCTCTCTTTCTCTATTTTATAAGATGACTACAGAAATATCGATAAATATTTGTTACACATTTATAATGTATCATATAGTAAATACTAATACCTTACATTGTAGAATATATCCTGATATGTCACAGTCTATCGGAATATAGAGAGTCCCAATGAACACTAACCGCGCTCATTTAAAATATAAAAAAATAGCCCATAAGTACCACTTTGTCTCTTTAATAACACACACAACTGACATGTATATCATGTACTAAGCGCAAACAAAACGTTATGTTATCTATCCAGCCGTAAACGAAATATTTACTTTTAATATTATGCATTGAGACAGAACATATTAACATTTCACGTTGAAAACGTTTACGGTTTATTTATTCAATTATGCTTGGTTTCGGGTGAGTACACATGCTTTGTCATTTGATTTTTAGCCGTACACCTTGGAGGTGGTATTTCTAGCCTTGTTGTGTACAAATATAATTCAGGCCTACATTATTGAAGTTATTATTGAACTGTATTGAATGTAACTATTAGTGAGTTGGAAAATCTCAAACAATAGACAATAGATATTACATAGCCTGTTATTAAATTTGAGTGCAGGAAGAGAGTTAAGTGAGTGGGAGGTACTGACTGTCCCACTGGTCAGTTAATGACTAAAGTTCTTCTTTTGTATGGGTAATTAAAAGTAGATGTCCGTTAGACAGTACATATAATACGGAGATCTACAACCGCTTTTAATTCACTTATAAATATTTATTTTTTTTTTTTTTTTTGGTGTTTTAGGTCATATACTTGTCACTTATAAATAAAAACTGAACGGAAAGCCCTCCGCGCACTTGAATCAGAGAGCAACCCCACCACATCCAATCTCAAGAGACAAGCGAAGCAAAAAATTCCGAAACATCTTTAAGGTATTAACCCTTTACCCAACGCAGACGATATCAAAATTTATTATTTTAAATATCATTTTTTTTAAATTTTTTCAAACAATTTCCACCAAACCATATCATGTGACCCCTCGTTGGAACGAGCTCGTTCCAACGAGGGGTCACATGATATGGTTTTGTTACATTTTTTGGAAAAATAATATTTTTTCAACTGCTGAATTTGCATATTACACGGGCGGATGCGGGCAATTCGTTGGGTAAAGGGTTAACAGGCCAAAAAAACTAAAGCAACAAATGGTCACCCAAGCCTTTAAATAAAGAAGGCAATTCCACTGCCGCTACCGATATGGAGAAGGTCGACACTTTTGCCAACCTCCTCAAGAAAACTCACCACCCCTTATGAAGGTCCCCACTTTGACGACACGATTAAGCTCGCGATCTATAGCTTCATTCATGACAATCCCCTAGATTTACCCAGACCCCTACTTTAGTACCAAACCTGAAGGGGGTATTGACCACCTCGTCACCCCATCATTAACGATGAAACTATCGGCATCAATAAAAAGTACAGGAAATCTTCCTCACTCTGAGAAGACTAAATTAGCTACAAAGTACTTAAAGCCCCAACTCGTTTATTACCAGACTAAAAACCATCTACAACGCATGCCTCACCAATGGCTTCTTTCCAAATAATTCTGGAAATCAACCACACGTATCATGACACCTAAACCTGAAAAGTACCTCCCTAACCCGGCTAACTCCTCCGCTGCATCGGCAAGCGGGAAAGGTTTTCGAGAGAGTCCCTACCAATCGGCTGAGGGAGCTCCTAGAAACACTAACTTCTTAAACAAATGGTAAATATCCTATAGGAACCAGAAGGAATGCATTATCCTCTTGTTGAACTTATGAAAACGGCCAAACAAAACCAACAAGAAGGCTTTGCAATCCTACTTGACGTCGAAAAAGTATTTGACACCGTTAGGCACAACGGAGTTGGTAAACTCTGCAAGTTGAATCTGCTGCTAAAATCACTATTTACTTTTCATCTTTTTAAACGACCGTAAAATCAAAGTCTGTGTCAATAACGAAATGTTCTGTGAGGTTCCTTTCGAGGACGACACACACTTAATTCCCCCAAGGATCCTTCCTCAGCCCCTCCTCTTCGTCATTTATGTCAACGACCTAAAGATCACAAATAACCAAATCTCCCTATTACCCGACGACAAATGGTTATGGGACTCCTGCGGGCGAACCCCCAACACAAAAAACACCCACCGCAGAGCGCACTCGATGACCTCTAGCGCAGAGCGTGGAGAATCAAGCTAAACATTAACAAGACTCAACGAATAACCTTCACTCGAAGGATCAAAATCTACGACTTTGACCTCAGACTACAGGGCAAAGTCCTCCCAGTAAGCTCTGAGGCCATATTCTTCGGTATAACCTTAGACCACAGACTCAATCTCAATAAACATGCCAAACATATAGCCTCTAAAGCGACTCTAAGAATCAACCTTCTAAAAATGCTTCGCCGCACCTCTTGGGGTGCAAACGAAGCAGTCCTGCTAAAACTCTATAAAACATTCGTGCGCCCCATACATGAGTACGGAGCACTCGTTGTTAGTGAAATCAGCAAAACAAACACCCTAAAACTACAAAGAGCTCAAAACCACGCGCTCCGTATCGAACCTCCGCGCCCCCTTTGACATACCCATTGAACTCGTCCACGAACGAGCTGGCATTGATACCATCAAACGCCCGCTAGTAGCACTAACCGCCAAAAACATCGACCGTTTTTCTTCTCGATTCCGGATAACAGCTGCAAATACACCTCGATGTATGGCTAGTGTGGCACCAGGCTGCTATAAACAAATGTCACCACAACCCCCGCCCCCTTCCTATCCCCGGGGTATCACCAGTCAGCACCCAGGAAGGTCCAATGACTAACCACCATTTCTGTTTTTCAGACGACAAAACTGACGCACAGAAGACACAGCACACATCAACAAGACAGAGGTAGCAGACAACGTCCGCCGAAAAGACACGACGAGTCTACTGAGCAACAGACACAACTCCGGCGACCGACGCTAGGATCAACAGAAGAGTCCGAGGCAGACTATACTTGCCCAGGACGGTTCCTGTGAACAACAGACTATAAGTGGCGGACTCTACTTGCTTGAAGATAGAACACAAGACACGAAGACAGACAACAAACTTAATCACACATGATATGCTTTTTTTCTCCCACTAACCGCTATGGGATAATTATAACCTCTATGGATTTTCACCATCCTTCACTCCATCCCCGGGGGTAGTCACCCACCTCCGGGGAGGCGAGCGTTAGTTCTGCGTTTCGCATATCGCCTTTTCTGTAACCGTCCCCAGGATGTACCTGCTCCCGGACCAGGTAAGTTCAGGTCTTTTGGTGGTACCCTCAGAGGGGGGGGGGGGGGGGGGTTATCTGGGTTGGTGTACAATTGTCTAACTATCGAATCCGTTCTTCTAAAACCAGATCAGCCAGAGGCAGACTATACTTGCCAAGCGCGGCTTCAGTGATTTACTAACACAAGCGGTAGAGTATTCTTGCCTTAAGAAAAACATCATAAGCCTGCTGCTCTCCAACCCTTTCCTTCCTACTCTGCTGTGGCTGGACATGGTTGTGGTTTGGGAAAAATTCTCCCAAACCTTGAAACGTCAAAGCAGGGTCGAAAGGGGCTCGCTAAAACGCCGACCCCGAGCGCCTTCGGTGCGCAAAACCATTGATTTTGCCTTTTACAACCGCTGTTAATCGGCAGTAAATGTAACAAATAAACAAAATGTCAGAGATTTAACAGATGTCAAAGAAACATTTCTAGAAATGTGTAAATATCTTTCATCAAGATTTTATAAGTTCTCATATTTTTAAAAGAAAGCAGCACATATTAAAAAGTTTAGAAATAGCAGTTAGTGTCGAGTTCTCAATATATCGTCCCCCTGAGTTCCAATGTGTTCTATGTGCCAGTAGGCTGCCAGTAGGCCACCAGTAGGCTGCCAGTAGGCCACCAGTAGGCTGCCAGTAGACCAGTAGGCTGTCAGTAGACCAGTAGGCTGCCAGCTGACCAGTAGGCTGCCAGTAGACCAGTAGGCTGCCAGTAGACCAGTAGGCTGCCAGTAGGCCACCAGTAGGCTGCCAGTAGACCAGTAGGCTGCCAGTAGACCAGTAGGCTGCCAGTTGACCAGTAGGCTGCCAGTAGACCAGTAGGCTGCCAGTAGGCCACAGTAGGCTGCCAGTAGACCAGTAGGCTGCCAGTAGGCCAACAGTAGGCTGCCAGTAGGCTGCCAGTAGGCTGCCAGTAGGCTACCAGTAGGCTGCCAGTAGGCCACCAGTAGGCTGCCAGTAGGCTGCCAGTAGGCTACCAGTAGGCTGCCAGTAGGCCACCAGTAGGCTGCCAGTAGACCAGTAGGCTGCCTGTAGACTGCCAGTAGGCTGCCAGTAGACCAGTAGGCTGCCAGTAGACCAGTAGGCTGCCAGTAGACCAGTCGGTTACCAGTAGACCAGTAGGCTGCCAGTAGACTGCCAGTAGGCTGCCAGTAGACCAGTCGGTTACCAGTAGACCAGTAGGCTGCCTGTAGACTGCCAGTAGGCTGCCAGTAGACCAGTAGGCTGCCAGTAGACCAGTAGGCTGCCAGTAGACCAGTAGGCTGCCAGTAGACCAGTAGGTTACCAGTAGACCAGTAGGCTGCCAGTAGACCAGTAGGCTGCCAGTAGACCAGTAGGCTGCCAGTAGACCAGTAGGCTGCCAGTAGACCAGTAGGTTACCAGTAGACCAGTGGGCTGCCAGTAGACCAGTAGGCTGCCAGTAGACCAGTAGGCTGCCAGTAGACCAGTGGGCTGCCAGTGGGCTGCCAGTAGACCAGTGGGCTGCCAGTAGACCAGTGGGCTGCCAGTAGACCAGTGGGCTGCCAGTAGACCAGTGGGCTGCCATTAGACCAGTGGGCTGCCAGTAGACCAGTGGGCTGCCAGTAGACCAGTGGGCTGCCAGTAGACCAGTAGGCTGCCAGTAGACCAGTGGGCTGCCAGTAGACCAGTAGGCTGCCAGTAGACCAGTGGGCTGCCAGTAGACCAGTAGGCTGCCAGAAGACCAGTAGGCTGCCAGTAGACCAGTGGGCTGCCAGTAGACCAGTGGGCTGCCAGTAGACCAGTAGGCTGCTAGTAGACCAGTCGGTTACCAGTAGACCAGTAGGCTGCCAGTAGACCAGTAGGCTGCCAGTAGACCAGTGGGCTGCCAGTAGACCAGTAGGCTGCCAGTAGACCAGTAGGCTGCCAGTAGCCCAGTAGGCTGCCAGTAGACCAGTAGGCTGCCAGTAGGCCACCAGTAGGCTGCCAGTAGACCAGTAGGCTGCCAGTAGACCAGTGGGCTGCCAGTAGACCAGTAGGCTGCCAGTAGGCCACCAGTAGGCTGCCAGTAGACCAGTAGGCTGCCAGTAGACCAGTGGGCTGCCAGTAGACCAGTAGGCTACCAGTAGACCAGTAGGCTGCCAGTAGACCAGTAGGCTGCCAGTAGACCAGTAGGCTGCCAGTAGACCAGTGGGCTGCCAGTAGACCAGTAGGTTACCAGTAGACCAGTAGGCTGCCAGTAGACCAGTAGGCTGCCAGTAGACCAGTAGGCTGCCAGTAGACCAGTGGGCTGCCAGTAGACCAGTAGGCTGCCAGTAGACCAGTAGGCTGCCAGTAGACCAGTAGGCTGCCAGTAGACCAGTAGGCTGCCAGTAGACCAGTAGGCTGCCAGTAGACCAGTGGGCTGCCAGTAGACCAGTAGGCTGCCAGTAGACCAGTAGGCTGCCAGTAGACCAGTAGGCTGCCAGTAGACCAGTGGGCTGCCAGTAGACCAGTGGGCTGCCAGTAGACCAGTAGGCTGCCAGTAGACCAGTAGGCTGCCAGTAGACCAGTAGGCTGCCAGTAGACCAGTAGGCTGCCAGTAGACCAGTAGGCTGCCAGTAGACCAGTGGGCTGCCAGTAGACCAGTGGGCTGCCAGTAGACCAGTGGGCTGCCAGTAGACCAGTAGGCTGCCAGTAGACCAGTGGGCTGCCAGTAGACCAGTAGGTTACCAGTAGACCAGTAGGCTGCTAGTAGACCAGTAGGCTGCCAGTAGACCAGTAGGCTGCCAGTAGACCAGTAGGTTACCAGTAGACACATAGTACACGTTGGAACTCAGGGGACGATATATACGTAAAGTTAAATAACTAATGTAGCATTCGTTTTGGAGTTAAGACCTTCAAATGTCAAAATTACTGACAATATATCTCAACGAACCGACAAAGTTGCATTTTTAATGCTCTCTTACAATGGTTTACAACCCCTCGCTGAAAAGACTAGTTCGTTTCACCGAGTGGTGGCGATACTTTTTCGGTGGAGTTAAAATGGCATTTTCTCTTTTTACTAACAGCAATGTCCCCCATTTCAACATGAAACTCTTCTCATCATCGTGCGGACTCATAAGGCTTGCGATTCCTCGCTGAATCGAGATCTGTAAGCTCGTCCTTCGCAACATTCACTGCATCAATGCACCCAGTTACCTAATGGTATCTGTATGTACATTTTTATTTACTCGAAATTACCAGTGCTGTCTTCAAAATTGAATGTGTGAGCGTATTAATTATTCAGATTTGAGGGACGCTATCGAACTCTTCCCTAAGTACACACCTCATCATTCTTCTCCAGTCATGACGCGCATTCCCTCGTTGGAAACAGCTCATCCCAACCCAAAACACATACACACACGCGAACGTGCACGGTGAATTTGCTATTCGAACAGGGGTCGGGAGTCTAACCTATAGTGGTAAGAAAATAAATGTAAAAATTAAAAGCATTCCAACTTCCCAATAAGCAAAAATATCCATTCCAGTTTGGCGGATTCTCCGACCTGTGTAATGACCATAAGGGAAATGGTGAGGTTGGTACTTCTACAATGGTGAAGCATATTCTTAAAAGTTTCAACACATCCTCTTTCTCTTGTCATTATGAATTTCATCAGAATTTTGAATTACTTGAGATTTAATGACTTGTGGGTTTTTTTTTTCATTATAAATGGACAGTTTTAAAAAAACTAAGATGGCTGGCTAATTTGCATAATCTATGCACGAGAGAAAAAATAGTATATTGTGTTCTGTAAATTGTGCTACTTGTTCTCCATACCAAAAATAATCAAAAACCGAATCACCGTTAGGAAGTTCTTGCTTAAAAGTGAAACCTCTATTTGTAGAACAAAATGGCCGACGAGAGCCATTTTTTGACAGTTGTCAAAACCTGAATTGTAATATTCTCTTTCTCTTGTCAATAAACACCACTGAATTAAGTTTTACAGCAATTGGACGGGATTAACTGAGTTTAGGTCATTTGGTTGATATTTTTGGATAGTTTTAAAAACTACTATGACTGGCTAAGGCCTAAAAAAAAAAAAAATCTGTTTCCCAGGCCATCCCACATGGTCCTTTTGGCTGCTGCATGCTCTCTCTTAAGAACCAATGTAAACTTTAAAAAAATAAAAATTAAATGGTTTATGTCTGATATTTTACCCAAGTTAATAAAATTGATAAATTTGCCCCTTGAGTGCAAGAAGGTTTTGCAATGCTAAAGCATTGCAAAGCCTTCTTGCACTCAAGGGACGAAATACACCACCACCCATGCTATTCTGTAGATTATGCGGCCTAAAACAAAAAACAAACCAAGAACATGAACTTTTGATGGCAATAAAATAATTACAAAAAGAAAAGTAAAATAAAAAAACGCCCGTCCACATGCATATTTACAAAAAGGCCTGAGAAACAGAAGAACTACTTTGTGTGGCCTAAATTACATTATTAATGCATGAGAGAAACAAATCAAAATCCGAATGATGACTGAATTACAGTTTGAAAGTTCTTGCTAAAATGTGTAATTGCTATTTTTAGAATAAAATGGATGAGATTGGCCCTTTTCGATACCTCTCAAACTCCAAAATGAGTTACTCTCGTTCCTCTTGTCAATAAATGTCATTGAATTAATTTCTACAATAGTTAGCCCTGAGTTTTGGAATTTTGGTGATGTTTGGTTTTTTGTCTACAGAAGAACAGTTTTAAAAACAAAAATGGATGGCTAATTTGCATATTTTATGCATAAAAGAAAACTACTTATACTATGTGATGTAAATTGTGCTAGTTGTTTTCCGTACCAAAAATAATCAAAAAAAAAATAACAATCACCATCGGAGGGGGGGGGGGGGCTGGAAAAAAATTACAGACACAAGACCCCGCAGTGCGGAGTTACGATGTTGGGGAGCTGGCAGCTGCTCGTCGTTGCTCGGTGGTTCTCTCCGGGTACTCCGGCTTCCTCCACCCGTCAAACTGTCACGGTCATGATTAGCCATTGTGCATAAATATGTGACCTTAAACATCAATAAATAAATAAATATAAATACCCCCCCCAAAACATTTCAGCTCCAAAGGGGCCCAACCATCCTTTTTGTGCAAAAAAAAAATGTTTTTCCTTTCCCAAAATTGGACCCACCCCCAATTCATCAGTTATGATACATTTGCTCCGGTATTTAGTTTAAACAATATTTATTCAATAGATAATGTTATATGTTACATTAACACCGTAAATATGACAAAAGCAGAAAACTTTAAGCAACAAAACACAGTGTAACATATATCAAAATTGCAATGGACATTGAGTACTATAGGGATTTGACAGTAAGCTTATAACTTGTTCAGGTAATCTCCGGTATTTGTAAGAAGCCATCATCCCTTATTTTGTTTTTACTAAACATATTTTTATTTGCCAATAAATGAAAAGCAAATGAGGATTGAAGGACAAGTGCTCTTCACTTAGAACACCCTTCGCTCCCCTTTACATGATTACACAAATGGAGGTCAGATAAACAAAATAAATGGCATAAAAGGATGTACAATTTGGAATGAAAAAAAAACAAACCTGAAAAAGATGAAAGAACAGAAAAAAGTTGAGCTTGTATTGTTGGTGGTGCCCCCCCCCCCCCCCCCCCCCACCACCCCAAGCTATCGACGTCGCTTCCTGTTTAGCCCCAAGTCAATTCCCAAACGGTAATATCAGCAAATACTAATACTACTACTACTACTACCAAACGGTAATATCAGCAAATACTAATACTACTACTACTACTACTACTACTACTACTACTACTACTACTAATAATAATAATAATAATAATAATAATAATAATAATAATAATAATAATAATCACTCCAGACCTGGATAACATATGTACAGGTCAGGTAAAATAGTCACTCCATGACGAATCTCAGAGTATTTTTTATAAACCTTTGACGACCAAAAAAAATGGAAGTGTTGATAGTATTGGACAAATTGGGATCTCCAAAGAGAATAACATTCAATTGAATTGGATTTATACTGAGATCTGATAATCTCTCGAACAGGTCACATCGAGTCTGACTATAGAATGGACAGACAAGAAACAAGTGTTCTGCGTCTTCTAGGTGGTGACCACAGAAACAATCGTGCTGAGCAGAAATATAGTTGACAAATTTGTCACAATTTAAATCGCTACAGCCTGCCCTCAGTTTACAATGAATGATATTAAATTTTCGTTTGACTACGTTAAAATACAGAGGGGCTTTATACACAGTTCTTGAAATGTGATTTTTAAAAACGGCAAGGGTGGGACTGCTGCGAACTGCCTCTTGCAAACCATTCCAAAACTCGACGCGAGAAGGATAGAAAGATCGTTTCCATAGTTCTGTCCTTAAATAATATGGCGAATAATTTAACGAATTACGAAGTGAGTATTGCGATCGTTCGGACACTAATTGAAGTAATAGTTCACTTAAAAAATGGGGGACATCGCCGCGGACTATTTTGTTAAATATACTCATTTTGTGGATATGACGTCTTCCCTTTAAAGTCCGCCAGTCGAGCTCTATAAGTAGACGTTCACCTGAAACTGATCTTGCTAAGCCTGTTACAATTCTTGCGGCGTCACAGTGTACGTTTTATAGACGTTTTAGTAAGCACGATGGTGCTCCAGACAATACGGGGCTTGCATATTCCATTATGGGGAGTAATTAGGCACAGTACATTCTCTCGAGTGTTTCGCGTTCAAGCAAATATTTCAGTTTTCTCAATTGTGAGAGTCTAGAACAGGCTTTCTTACATATGTGATCGATGTGGCCCTCCCAAGATAAGTTAGACTGGAGGATTACTCCAAGGTGCTTGTGAGAAGTAACAAATTCTGGAGGTTCTCGATCAAAAAAAATGTTTGGATGTGTAACATTTCTATTTTGCGTAAACAACAACAGATTAGTTTTTTTGGGGATTAAAACTGACAAGCCAAGTATTGGCCCATTTCTTTATTTTTTCAAGATCTAAGTTTAAATTATATTCAATCATGGAAATTTGTGGGGCAGACTGAGTTAGACATGTGTCGTCAGCAAATAACCTGGTCAACGGGACAATTTCGTCAGCGATATCATTGATATAAACTAAGAAGAGAAGGGGACTTAGGACTGAGCCTTGTGGGACCCCGGCTTCAATGCATTTGGACTCAGAGTACTGGTTGTTGATTTTGACTCTTTGCTTGTGATTAGTTAGATAGTCTTTGAACCAACGACGGAGCTCTCCTGATATACCGTACTCTGAGCTTAAAAATTAAACCCACGTGCCATACTCTATCAAATGCCTTTGAGATATCAAAGAAGACTCCACAAGAATATCCATTATTGTCAAAGACTTTGCATAGATTATGATAGACCTCAATAAGTTGAAATACTGTGCTATTGTTTGGTAAAAAACCTGACTGGTGTTTGAAAAAAGGTTATTGTCAAGAACGTGTTTATGTACTTCTCTAAACACAACTCTTTCCATTAACTTCCCTACAAGACAACAAAGGAATTGGGCGGTAATTTCGGGCATCGAGTCTTTCATTCTTTTTGAATAGGGGAATCACATCTGCTAGCTTCCATTCATCGGGATAAATACAGGAATCCAAGGATTTAGTAAATAACAAATATAGGGGTCTGCACACAGAATCATTAGTTTCCTTTAGAAGCTTATGGCCAATACCGTCAGGTCCGTTTGACTTTTTCACTGGAAGAGAGGTCAATATGTTCGTGATGTCAAGTTCAGTGAACGATATTTTGGACAGAGAACGAGTACATTTACGTTTAATGGGCGGCAGTACATGGTTTGCTGTTGGAAGCTTACTACTTTGAATGAAGATATCGTTAAACAAAGTGGCTTTTTTCTAAATCGTCATCAATTATTTCATCATTGTCAGGTACAGGAAGCGGGGGATACAAGAATCGCTCGAAAATCCACCTAATAATTGTTTGACAGTGTTTCAAAATTCCCTAGGTTGTACGTCACCAGATAACGAAGTGTCTAATTTCGACATGTATTGCTGTTTGTTTCTAGCAGCTCTATACTTGGCCCATAGATGAGGGGTGTTGTGTACTGAAGCTGATTTCCGAGGTCGGTCCCTACGTCGTATTTCCCTCCTAATCGAACCATGGCTTATCATTTTTCCTAAATTTGACCTTATAGTGAGGGATACAGGTTTGGGCAATGTTTGGAAAAATATTTACAAAATTTTGGACAGAGTCGTTTATATGGTTAGGGGAGCAAATGTGGGTTTCCCAGTCCGTTTCCGCCAGAAATTGATTCATTTGGGTGAAATTAGCCTTGACAAAATTCCACACCATTCGAAAAATCGGGTAGGTATTTGCTCGTGCTAGGGCAATATAGGCGTATGATGCACGGTGGTCTGACACACCCAATTCGGATGTACCAGAGTCTATAACAAATATAGTGTCACTTATGACAACTGGGTCAATTAATGATCGAGTGGTGAGAGTAATTCTGGTTGCTTCGGTAATAACACTCCTCAAATTCAAATTTGTCATGAGTGTTTGTAAATCACCCCGAGGCTTAAGACGGTCACAGTTAAGATCAATAGTGATAACAACAAACGGGTTTCGTAACAAAGTGTTGTCTATTTTTTCTTTCAGGTTGGACCAATAGTTCTGAGACCACTCCCTGTCAGACCTATAATTTATGTCACACATAGGAGAATTTTATCGCGATTACCGACTTCGAACCACAAAACGTCATCGTCATCAAAGGCTAGATCATCAACAGGCTTATAATGAATATTGTCCGCGAAATACACTACGAAGCAGCCCCCGTATTAATTTCTGTTATGCACGACTGGAGTGAAGTAATTTGGTATTAATATATAACTTATATCAAAATTGTGAAAGAGGTGCGTTTCCGTAAAATATCATCATAATCATCAATGTCTTCCAAAATGTTTGGTAATTTATTGCGTAAACTTCGAATATTATAATTTATAATAGATATACGGGTACTGCTTCCATGCATTCTATTGACTGGGCCTAGGTTAAGCTCGATGTCACCACTCAACAAAATTATATAGTTTGAAAACTGTAAAAGTAAAATACAAACCAATAGCGAGTGGCAACGTCTGAGAGCTTTGACGTGGGCGGTAGTTTTATTATGTGTGCTTACAATGCTGCCGCCACGGAAAAGACCTATCTCCCGACGGTAGTCAAATAAATCAATCACCATAATCAATGCGATACATGTGATACTTTAAGCTACCGCCGGCGCTGGTCGTTCCAGGGATAAAAACAATCAACACGATAAACAGGCATTAGTTTCGTTGGGGACTGTTGAGAGAGGACTAGTGGGAGACCATCAAATACAGCTCTGGCTGAAAAAATATGAAATACAAGAGAAGAATGCAATGAACATGTATAAACATCATAGAGAATTTGCTACTGTTTGGGCGTTTGGATCTATACATCAGTGTACTACAGACGTACTGAGTTTCAAAAGCGGCAGATTATAAACAGATTCGATGGCCAGTGTTGGACAGGTAAACGGCTGAGGTGATATTAACTGTTTTCTGGAGTACTATTAGTTATCCTTGTGTTTTCCAGGGTGTATGGGAATTTACACCGGTTTGGGAACTCATACACCCAGAGGCGAAGCCGAAGGGTGTATGAGTTCCCAAACCGGTGTAAATTCCCATACACCCTGGAAAACACAAGTATAACAGATTTATTTCCAAGAATTTTGGTGTACTTAATACTTTAACCTACATTGTGGGCAAAAACTGACAGAAAATTTGTACTTTGGAAGTTTCTTAAATAAAACCAGACAAATATGGATGCCATTGGAACTGACTCAATGAGCCAGTTCCAATGACATCCATATCTGTAATATTTTATTGCACATAAATATTAAATTTCCTGTATTTTTATTTTTTGTTCTAACATAACCGAGCGGAAGGTATGAATTAATAATTAAAAATGGGTACTTTTTAGCCATATAGCTTGCTCTTGTATATTCTTGTTTTTACACCGTGGTTAAACACGGTGTAAAAAAGCCATTGTGGACCGTACCTTTCAGCCAATCAAAATGCAGTATTTTGTTTCATTTGGAAATAATGAACAAAATATACCACACCGAGGCCACCAGAAGCCGCCATTGCCTCCTTGAGGAGCTCTCGCTCGGACTCCCCCACTCCCTCCCCCAGCCCCGTCAGGCCTCTGTGTGATCACCTTTGGACAAATAATCTTCTACTAAACAGTACTTCGTTTGGTGGTAGGTTCGCACAAAGAGCCCTTCGGAGAGCAATCGCGACATCAAGTGACATCGGATTAGGAAAGGAAGGACACGCCAGATGCGGTGCCCATTTCATAGTGGGGTTTCCTTTTGTGGTGGGAATGTTGTGTGATCTAGGTATGCTGTAGGACAAATAAGTGACCCAATAGATGACAACTCGAGATTTTATGTCAGTAAGGTAATTATCGTCTCCATTGACCACGAGCACAAGTGGCTATCACAGAGTGAATACTCTGAATACAGCTCGGAGATTCATTGAAGATGAAAACGAAGTTGTTTGCAGTCAATCTGATTTTAAGGTCAACAGTTTCAGTGAATTGTCATTTTTCAATTGGTTTTGTTTTGGGACAGTTATAATTTCTAATGTTTATACATTTGTATATGGATTTATATGTTGGATATGTACCTGAATTTCTTAGCAGTACGTATAATTATTTTACACTAATATGGAGAGAAACTGCGATTTTCTCTTATAAATGGCAGTCGCTAAGTTACCACAGCTAGAACTGGTACGCCGGATGTAGCTGAATCCAGAAGAGCTCCAATATTGTGTATTTGTACTCCTCTGGGCCCAGCCCCAGCCGGCGAACCACCTCCAGCGAATACCAGGTACGTTAAATGAAAAAACGAAGATGAGAATCAATAATTGACTTACACTTGTACAAGATAAATGACATTGCAACTGAAATGTACCTGAATTTCTTAGCAGTACGTATAATTATTTTACACTAATATGGAGAGAAACTGCGATTCTCTCTTATAAATGGCAGTCGCAAAGTTGCCACAGCTCGAACTGATTCGCCGGCTGTAGCTGAATCAAGAAGAGCTCCAATATTGTGTATTAGTACTCGTCTGGGCCTAGCCCCAGCCCAGCCGGCGAACCATCTCGAGCGAATACAAGGTACGTTACATGAAAAAAAGATGAGAATCAATAATTCACTAACATTTGTACAAAATAAATAACATAGATTGCAACTAACGTATCGAGTTTGTATAACTAAATGCGTTGTGTGTGTATGTGTCTGTGTGAGAGGGTGTATGTGTGTTTGTGTGTGCACTCGTAATGACTCACCACCGGGGTCGTTTTTAGGTAAAAAAAACCTTGACTCCGGGGACACTTGCCAAGAGGGGACGTTTCCGGTCGTAATGTGTACTGAACAGAATTGGGAGGCCCCCAAATACCATATAAAAATCTAATGTGTGTGTGTGTGTGAGGATGTATGTATCTGAGAGGCGAAAAAGGCCCGAGTCATTGTGAGGGTGTGTGTGTAAAGACGGTGGGTGTAGAGGTGTGTGTGGGTGTGTAAGGGTGTGTGTGCTTGCTGCTAGCTGTATGTGTTTGAGTATGTGGATGAATTAGTGTGTGTGTTAAATGTAAGTTGTACTAAAAAAGTGTTATGTAAAGTCAGCAAGGCCATCCCATGATCCTCTTATTTTGTTCTGTGTGAAATAAAGCAATCCTTGAAATCCACTATCCGGTATACCATTATCTATTATAGATATAATCAATTCATGTTCAAGAGTAGTATAGCTCACACGTTCCGTCCCCCATCAGGGCTCCACGTGAGATAGGTATCCTCGAATACCGAAATGAGGCTAAGAGCAGTATATGTGAGTCACTCGAACGAGAAATTGCTCTATTGCTCATTTGCTCGGTAGACTTCGAGTCGTTCGAGCAGTATGTGGAATCACTCGATCGAGCAATTTCTCTAAAGCTCATTTGTTCGATGGTGTTCGAGTCATTCGAGCAATAACTTTTCAGTAACTGTTCGATGGCTTATTGGGAGAATTTGGGATAGGTATGTCTTGGGGTGGCCCGGAAGGCTGGGCCAAATAGGTAGCAGTATCCTCAGATAAGTATCCTATAAAAAGTATCCTCAAATAATACAAGGCCATAGGTATCCTCAAATACCGAAATGAGTCGAAGAGCAGTATGCGCGAGTCACTCGAACGAGCAATTGCTCTATAGCTCATTTGCTCGATAAGATTCGAGTCGTTCGAGCAATATGTCGAGCCACTCGATCGAGAAATTACTGTAAAGCTCAATTCCTCGATGGGCTTCAAGTCGTTCAAGCATTGACTTCAATAACAATTCGATAGCTTATTGGTTTTGGGAATAATATAGGCTTTTGTTATACACAAGGGAGATAACTCTGTATACATATTATGGGAAATCATGCATTCTGATCGGTTAGTTAGCGCCAGTAAAGTGAACTGATTGGGTGATCTAGATAAATGAAACAACAAGAGTACTCGGAATAGGGTCAGAACTGACAAGAACAGACCTTAAAAGCTATATATAGTAATAATAAGCAAAGCTGTTCCAACTGATAGGCTCTTCTACTCTACTGAAATAGTCTCCAGGACAAACGAATATGGTCGAGCAGACGAAAACTATTGCATAGATAGATTGAAGCAGAGGATTCTGAAAGTATTCGAAATATTACAACTTATTTCGTAGTGGTGTTTCAGAAACTCGGCTCTGTCGCTTTTGTTTTTATTCAAAAGAATCAATAACACATCTCTTTTACGATTGTTCACATTCAAAAACGGTTTTACTTTAACTCATAGAAAAGGTCAATATTGTTTGTAATTCAAATGTTTAGGTCAGTCTTAAGGAAGTAATATTAGGAATGCAAATAGAAGCTCAGTTATCCGACATACTGAATACATATTTACAAATTTTAAAAAAATATATATATTCATGTAGTCTTGAAAACCGGCTACCCAACTACACCGCGTATACAGAAGTTTTAAAGAATTACAGAACTATTGATATATACTCACTCTATTTATACTCGTTCGGGAAGGCAAACAAAATCACACTGAGATTGGAGACAATATCTAAAATAATTAGTTAAATCTAAATGTCTTCTATAACCACACAAGCCTATGTTGAATTTAGACCGTAAGATTGTACTCATTCTTTACACAGTGTATTTTTATTTTCTCCACATATATATATATATATATATATATATATATATATATATATATATATATATATATATATATATATATATATATATATATATATATATATATATATATGCGTTAATGTAATTTACTGTGAAAACTGTAAATAAAAAAAAATGATGACCTGATTGGATTGATAATGTGCGTACACTTTGTTGATTTGTTCGATAATTTGATTGGGATTTAATGTCACTTTCAACAACTAAGGCTGTATCACAACTATCCCAGTTTTATTGGTAAAGGAGAGTCTGCACACAAGGCAAGGCCAGACAAGTCTAACAGTGATCACATTGGCTGAAAGAGTCGCCAACGAAACTACCGGCCATGGAGAGTAACTGGTAACTCTTCCAGATAAGGCTTTTGGATTACAAATTCCAGAGGAATACATATGGAATCTAACCCTTATCGTCACTGTTGAGAGGCCAGACGGCTTGGAGTTGTACCCCCAAACCGTCTGAGCCAGGGGGGGGGGGGGAGGGGGCTGAGTCGTAATGAAAGGAACACGTGTCAGTGTTGTCTATTTTAGTAAATATTCTAAAAACAACACATGGTGAGGTTTACCTGTCATTTCACAGTTAGGAAAAAGTAACAATCTATATTCTAATAACCTACTTTTGTAGTTTCTTAATAAGATCACGGTCGTCATTGTTGATGATCGGGAAAACCCAAAATGCGCTATCCTTTTCGCCTCAGCAATGTTCCATTGTATCAAGTTTCAAAATGATTGGTCTTGATTTAATTGAGTTATGGTGATTTTTGTGTTTGGCTACAGACGGACAGTCAGAGGGACAAAAGACTGAATCGGCAAATCACCTTGCTGCTCTCAGTCCATGGCTTGTGACCCCTCAATGGAAAGAGCTCGGCGTACGCGTTTCGAAAAGTGGTCGTGGGCTAAAATAGTTACTCTATCGTCTCTAACCGCGGTGCCCGTTATTTATTTATTTATTTATTTATTTATTTATTTATTTATTTATTTATTTATTTATTTATTTATTTATTTATTTATTTATTTATTTATTTAGGTTTAACGACACTTTCGATAGCCAGGGTCACCTCGTGTCGGAGCGGTGTTCTAGATAGAAATCTTCTCAACGCATTGATGCAAAAGTCTTGCAACTCTTCGTAGGAGCGAGGTCGACAAGCTCATCCATCGTCACATTGATCACATCAATGGTGCTAATCATCTAATGGTGTCTCAATCAGAATTATATCTCAACTCCGCCTTCACCGGTACTCTCTTCAAAACTGTTTGTACGAATGTGTGAACGTGGCAGTTGTTCAACAGTGCAGGGTACTAATTTCTAACTAACAGAGAAAATCGTCCTGTGTAAAACGTAATATAGTGATATTCAGCTCCTTCCTTGGCAGATACCTTCTCAAAGTTCCGTGATCATGGTCTGCACCATCTCGCTGGTAGGAGCCATCCCTCCCTCTCTCTCTCTCTCTCTCTCTCTCTCTCTCTTTCTCTCTCTTTCGCTCTCTCTCTCTCTCCCCCCCCCCCCCTCTCTCTCTCTCTCTCTCTCTCTCTCTCTCTCTCTCTCTCTCTCTCTCTCTCTCTCTCTCCAAGCACACATGGACGTGCTGGTGAGCATGCTCGTCTGGGAGGGGAATTGGACGCCTAGCCTTGTGATAGCAAGGGTGGTTGTGTATTTTGTCCCTTGAGTGCAAGAAGGTTTAGCAATGCTTTAGCATTACAAAGCCTTGTTGCGTTCAGGGGACAAATTTGCCAATTTTATTAACTTGTGTAAAACATCAGACATAAACCATTTAACCCTTTGAACTCTAGTGGTATCTTCCATGTCAGTTCAATGGAAGCACTTGGAAGAGTCCATATTCATTATTTGGGGTAGATCAATCAATATTTTCAACATGCAGCCTCGGGGCTGCACGTTGAAAATATTGATTGGTCTACCCCACACATTTACTGAGCAGCCATCCTATTTAATGGCGTTATGACGTATTATGTTCCTGGCCGAAAAAGCGGCCGCTAGGGTTCAAGGGGTTAATTATTATTTTTTTAAGTTTGCATTGCGGCAGTCAAAAGGTTTTTAAGTTTGCATTGCGGCAGTCAAAAGGTTTTTAAGTTTGCATTGCGGCAGTCAAAAGGGCCGGGAGGCTGAAAAACAGATTTTTAACTTTTTAGGCCTTACTTTTCCCAATAAGCAAAAATTAATAACAATACATCACAACGAACCGACATAATCAGTATGCTGCCCATCACCCCTCCCCCCCCCCCCCCCACCCTATCCCCGCCATACAATGGCTTGTGCCCCACCCCCAATGAAATTTTTGGGATACTTCTTAAATCGGTTAAAAATAGCTACTCTATTATCTCTAAAAGTCATGTCCTGTATTTCAACATGGAAATCTTATTGTACCGGGCAATGGCTTGCGACTCCACGAATTCGACAAGCTCATCTATCGCGACACTGACTGCATTAATAGACCCATTTACCCAATGATGTCACCATTTAACAGCGTGTTCTTCAAAATTGATTATGCGAAAGTGTGGAAGTGTTACTAGTTCAATATTTTTCCAACTACAGAGACAATTGTCCCGTCTGTAACGGAATACAGAGGCATCTAGCTCTTCCCTTGGCACACATCTAATCAATCCTACTAAGCCATGGAGTACATCCTCTCGTGAACTTGTTACGATTGTTAAAGCAAAATGCTCCGCCAGTTTATTCAGTCGCCATGTAGCATCTAATAATTTAGATAATTTGCTCTCAGCTGCTTTTAAAATCAATGTGCACGGATTCAGCACATCTCCTTCGGGAGGATCCCCCAGGGACCATGTGGGATAAGGTTTCTCAATCACTATATGTTAGCAACTTAACGATTACGATCACACCGTGACTCAATCTATCATACAAGTTATTAGTTCTAGTATTCACTCACACTTACCTTAGGTAGTACGTGTAAATGCGTGAGGGTAGAGCCCAGGTCGTCCACGAAGAATCCCACCCCATACTCACACACCTTTGCAGCATGTGCTTGATCCCCGCTCATCGCCTAATTTAAATTAATAAGTGAATCATTTTGGTAAAATCAACTAAAAACAAAAATTTTAAACAGCCAATTGTGAATGGGAGGCACTGATATAACGACTTTTATACACCCAGTTGTGAATGGAAGTCAATGAGATTATGACTTTTATACACCCATTTGTGAATGGGAGTCAATGAGATTACGACTTTATACAGCGAATTGTGAATGACAGGCACTGAGATTACGACTTTTATACAGCCAGTTGTGAATGGGAGTCAATGAGATTACGACTTTATACACCCAATTGTGAATGTGAGTCAATGAGATTACGACTTTTATACAGCCAGTTGTGAATGGGAGTCAATGAGATTACGATTTTTATACAGCCAGTTGTGAATGGGAGTCAATGAGATTACGACTTTTATACACCCATTTGTGAATGGGAGTCAATGAGATTACGACTTTATACAGCGAATTGTGAATGGGAGTCAATGAGATTACGACTTTTATACACCCATTTGTGAATGGGAGTCAATGAGATTACGACTTTATACAGCGAGTTGTGAATGGGAGTCAATTAGATTACGACTTTTATACACCCATTTGTGAATGGGAGTCAATGAGATTACGACTTTATACACCCAATTGTGAATGTGAGTCAATGAGATTACGACTTTTATACACCCATTTGTGAATTGGAGTCAATGGGATTACGACTTTATACAGCGAATTGTGAATGGGAGTCAATGAGATTACGACTTTTATACACCCATTTGTGAATGGGAGTCAATGAGATTACGACTTTATACAGCGAATTGTGAATGGGAGTCAATGAGATTACGACTTTTATACACCCAATTGTGAATGTGAGTCAATGGGATTTTGACTTTTAGTCAATGAGATTATGATTATTATACAGCGAATTGAGAATGGGAGGCACAGAGATTACGACTTTTATACACCCAATTGTGAATGGGAGGCACCGAAATTACAACTTTTATACACCCAATTGTGAATGACAGGCACTGAGATTACGACTTTTATACAGCCAGTTGTGAATGGGAGTCAATGAGATTACGACTTTTATACAGCCAGTTGTGAATGGGAGTCAATGAGATTATGACTTTTATACACCCATTTGTGAATTGGAGTCAATGGGATTACGACTTTATACAGCGAATTGTGAATGGGAGTCAATGAGATTACGACTTTTATACACCCATTTGTGAATGGGAGTCAATGAGATTACGACTTTATACAGCGAATTGTGAATGGGAGTCAATGAGATTACGACTTTTATACACCCAATTGTGAATGTGAGTCAATGGGATTTTGACTTTTAGTCAATGAGATTATGATTATTATACAGCGAATTGAGAATGGGAGGCACCGAGATTACAACTTTTATACACCCAATTGTGAATGGGAGGCACCGAAATTACAACTTTTATACACCCAATTGTGAATGACAGGCACTGAGATTACGACTTTTATACAGCCAAATGTGAATGGGAGTCAATGAGATTACGACTTTTATACAGCCAAATGTGAATGGGAGTTAATGAGATTACGACTTTTATACTCCCAATTGTGAATGGGAGTCAATGAGATTACGACTTTTATACACCTAATTGTGAATGGGAGTCAATGAGATTACGACTTTTATACACCTAATTGTGAATGGGAGGCACCGAGATTACGACTTTTATACACCCAATTGTGAATGACAGGCACTGAGATTACGACTTTTATACGGCCAATTGTGAATGACAGGCACTGAGATTACGACTTTTATACAGCCAATTGTGAATGGGAGTCAATGAGATTACGACTTTTATACACCTAATTGTGAATGGGAGGCACCGAGATTACGACTTTTATACACCCAATTGTGAATGGGAGTCAATGAGATTACGACTTTTATACAGCCAGTTGTGAATGGGAGTCAATGAGATTACGACTTTTATACACCCAATTGTGAATGACAGGCACTGAGATTACGACTTTTATACTCCCAATTGTGAATGACAGGCACTGAGATTACGACTTTTATACAGCCAATTGTGAATGGGAGTCAATGAGATTACAACTTTTATACACCTAATTGTGAATGGGAGGCACCGAGATTACGACTTTTATACACCCAATTGTGAATGGGAGTCAATGAGATTACGACTTTTATACAGCCAGTTGTGAATGGGAGTCAGCGGGGTTATGACTCTTAGTCAATGAGATTACGACTATTATACAGCGAATTGAGAATGGGAGGCACCGAGATTACGACTTTTATACACCCAATTGTGAATGGGAGACACCGAGATTAAGACTTTTATACACCCAATTGTGAATGACAGGCACTGAGATTACGATTTTTATACAGCCAAATGTGAATGGGAGTCAATAAGATAACGACTTTTCTACAGCCAGTTGTGAATGGGAGTCAATGAGATTACGACTTTATACAGCGAATTGTGAATGGGCGGCACTGAGATTACGACTTTTATACTCCCAATTGTGAATGGGAGTCAATGAGATCACGACTTTTATACTCCCAATTGTAAATGGGAGTCAATGAGATTACGACTTTTATACAGCCAATTGTGAATGGGAGTCAATGAGATTACGACTTTTATACAGCCAATTGTGAATGGGAGGCACTGAGATTACGACTTTTGTACAGCCAATTGTAAATGGGAGTCAATGAGATTACGACTTTTATACAGCCAATTGTGAAGGGAAGTCAATGAGATTACGACTTTTATACTCCCAATTGTAAATGGGAGTCAATGAGATTACGACTTTATACAGCCAATTGTGAATGGAAGTCAATGTGATTACGACTTTTATACAGCCAGTTGTGAATGGGAGTCAATGAGATTACGACTTTATACAGCCAATTGTGAATGGAAGTCAATGAGATTACGACTTTTATACAGCCAATTGTGAATGGGAGTCAATGAGATTATGACTTTTATACAGCCAGTTGTGAATGGGAGTCAATGAGATTATGACTTTTATACAGTCAATTGTGAATGGGAGTCAATGTGATTACGACTTTTATACTCCCAATTGTAAATGGGAGTCAATGAGATTATGACTTTTATACAGCCAATTGTGAATGGAAGTCAATGAGATTACGACTTTTATACAGCCAGTTGTAAATGGGAGTCAATGAGATTATGACTTTTATACAGCCAGTTGTGAATGGGAGGTACTGAGATTACGACTTTTGTACAGCCAATTGTGAATGGGAGTCAATGAGATTACGACTTTTATACTCCCAATTGTAAATGGGAGTCAATGAGATTACGACTTTTATACAGCCAATTGTGAATGGGAGGCACTGAGATTACGACTTTTGTACAGCCAATTGTGAATGGGAGTCAATGAGATTACGACTTTATACAGCCAATTGTGAATGGAAGTCAATGAGATTACGACTTTTATACAGCCAATTGTGAATGGGAGTCAATAAGATTACGACTTTTATACGCCTAAATGTGAATGGGAGTTAATGAGATTATGACTTTATTACAGCCAATTGTGAATGGAAGTCAATGGGATTATGACTTTATTACAGTCAATTGTGAATGGGAGACACTGAAATTATGACTTTTATACAGCCAATTGTGAATGGGAGTCAATTAGATTACGACTTTTATACACCTAAATGTGAAGTCAATGAGATTATGACTTTTATACACCCATTTGTGAATGGGAGGCACTGAAATTATTACTTTTATACAGCCAATTGTGAATGGGAATCAATGAGATTACGACTTTTATACAGCCAATTGAGAATAGGAGTCAATGAGATTACGACTTTTATACAGCCAATTGTGAATGGGAATCAATGAGATTACGACTTTTATACAGCCAATTGAGAATGGGAGGCAATGAGATTACGACTTTTATACACCCAATTGTAAATGGGACTCACTGAGATTACGACTTTAAAACAGCCAATTGTGAATGGGAGGCAATAAGATTACAACTTTTATACAGCAAATTGTGAACGGGAGGCAATGTGATTACGACTTTTATACAGCCAACTGTGAGTGGGGGGCAATGTGCTTACAACTTTTATACAGCCAGTTGTGAGATTGCGACTTTTATACTGCCAAGTGTAAACGCGATTCCATGAGATTACAACTTTTACACGGCCAGTTGCCAATGGGAATCAATGAAATTGCGACTTTTATACAGCCAACTGTCAACACGATTCAATGAGATTACAACTTTTATATCACCAGTTGCCAATGAGAATTAATGAGATTACGAGTTTTATATTGCCAATTGTCAGTCCGATTCAATAACATTACAACTTTTATACGGCCAGTTGTCAATGAGATTGCGACTTTTATACAGCCAACTGTCAACGTGACTCAATGACATTACAACTTTTATATCACCAGTTGCCAATGAAAATTAATGAGATTTCGACTTTTGTACAGCCAACTGTTAACGTGACTCAATGAGATTACAACTTTTATACTACCAGTTGCCAATGAGAATCAATGAGATTGCGACTTTTATACAACCAACTGTTAACGTGACTCAATGACATTACAACTTTTATACTACCAGTTGTCAATGAGAATTAATGAGATTGTAACTTTTATACAGCCAACTGTTAACGTGACTCACCGAGATTACAACTTTTATATCACCAGTTGCCAATGAGAATTAATGAGATTTCGACTTTTATACAGCCAACTGTCAACGTGACCCAATGACATTACAACTTTTATACTACCAGTTGCCAATGAGAATTAATGAGATTTCGACTTTTATACAGCCAACTGTTAACGTGACTCAATGACATTACAACTTTTATACTACCAGTTGTCAATGAGAATTAATGAGATTGTGACTTTTATACAGCCAACTGTTAACGTGACTCAATGACATTACAACTTTTATACTACCAGTTGGCAATGAGAATTAATGAGATTTCGACTTTTATACTGCCAGATATCAACATAATTCAATGAGATTACAACTTTTATACTACCAGTTGTCAATGAGAATTAATGAGATTTCGACTTTTATACAGCCAACTGTTAACGTGACTCAATGACATTACAACTTTTATACTAGCAGTTGCCAATGAGAATTAATGAGATTTCGACTTTTATACAGCCAACTCTTAACGTGACTCAATGACATTACAACTTTTATACTACCAGTTGCTAATGAGAATTAATGAGATTTCGACTTTTATACAGCCAACTGTTAACGTGACTCAATGACATTACAACTTTTATACTACCAGTTGGCAATGAGAATTAATGAGATTTCGACTTTTATACTGCCAGATATCAACATAATTCAATGAGATTACAACTTTTATATCACCAGTTGTCAATGAGAATTAATGAGATTTCGACTTTTATACAGCCAACTGTTAACGTGACTCAATGACATTACAACTTTTATACTACCAGTTGCCAATGAGAATTAATGAGATTTCGACTTTTATACAGCCAACTCTTAACGTGACTCAATGACATTACAACTTTTATACTACCAGTTGCTAATGAGAATTAATGAGATTTCGACTTTTATACAGCCAACTGTTAACGTGACTCAATGACATTACAACTTTTATACTACCAGTTGCCAATGAGAATTAATGAGATTTCGACTTTTATACAGCCAACTGTTAACGTGACTCAATGACATTACAACTTTTATACTACCAGTTGTCAATGAGAATTAATGAGATTGTGACTTTTATACGGCCAACTGTTAACGTGACTCAATGACATTACAACTTTTATACTACCAGTTGCCAATGAGAATTAATGAGATTTCGACTTTTATACAGCCAACTGTTAACGTGACTCAATGACATTACAACTTTTATACTACCAGTTGTCAATGAGAATTAATGAGATTGTGACTTTTATACAGCCAACTGTTAACGTGACTCAATGACATTACAACTTTTATACTACCAGTTGCCAATGAGAATTAATGAGATTTCGACTTTTATACTGCCAGATATCAACATAATTCAATGAGATTACAACTTTTATATCACCAGTTGTCAATGAGAATTAATGAGATTTCGACTTTTATACAGCCAACTGTTAACGTGACTCAATGACATTACAACTTTTATACTACCAGTTGTCAATGAGAATTAATGAGATTGTGACTTTTATACAGCCAACTGTTAACGTGACTCAATGACATTACAACTTTTATACTACCAGTTGTCAATGAGAATTAATGAGATTGTGACTTTTATACAGCCAACTGTTAACGTGACTCAATGACATTACAACTTTTATACTACCAGTTGCCAATGAGAATTAATGAGATTTCGACTTTTATACAGCCAACTGTTAACGTGACTCAATGACATTACAACTTTTATACTACCAGTTGTCAATGAGAATTAATGAGATTGTGACTTTTATACAGCCAACTGTTAACGTGACTCAATGACATTACAACTTTTATACTACCGGTTGTCAATGAGAATTAATGAGATTGTGACTTTTATACAGCCAACTGTTAACGTGACTCAATGACATTACAACTTTTATACTACCAGTTGCCAATGAGAATTAATGAGATTTCGACTTTTATACAGCCAACTGTTAACGTGACTCAATGACATTACAACTTTTATACTACCAGTTGTCAACGAGAATTAATGAGATTGTGACTTTTATACAGCCAACTGTTAACGTGACTCAATGACATTACAACTTTTATACTACCAGTTGGCAATGAGAATTAATGAGATTTCGACTTTTATACTGCCAGATATCAACATAATTCAATGAGATTACAACTTTTATATCACCAGTTGTCAATGAGAATTAATGAGATTTCGACTTTTATACAGCCAACTGTTAACGTGACTCAACGACATTACCACTTTTATACTACCAGTTGCCAATGAGAATTAATGAGATTGTGACTTTTATACAGCCAACTGTTAAAGTGACTCAATGACATTACAACTTTTATACTACCAGTTGCCAATGAGAATTAATGAGATTTCGACTTTTATACAGCCAACTGTTAACGTGACTCAATGAGATTACAACTTTTATACTACCAGTTGCCAATGAGAATTAATGAGATTTCGACTTTTATACAGCCAACTGTCAACGTGACCCAATGACATTACAACTTTTATACTACCAGTTGCCAATGAGAATTAATGAGATTTCGACTTTTATACAGCCAACTGTTAACGTGACTCAATGACATTACAACTTTTATACTACCAGTTGTCAATGAGAATTAATGAGATTGTGACTTTTATACAGCCAACTGTTAACGTGACTCAATGACATTACAACTTCTATACTACCAGTTGGCAATGAGAATTAATGAGATTTCGACTTTTATACTGCCAGATATCAACATAATTCAATGAGATTACAACTTTTATATCACCAGTTGTCAATGAGAATTAATGAGATTTCGACTTTTATACAGCCAACTGTTAACGTGACTCAATGACATTACAACTTTTATACTACCAGTTGCCAATGAGAATTAATGAGATTTCGACTTTTATACAGCCAACTCTTAACGTGACTCAATGACATTACAACTTTTATACTACCAGTTGCTAATGAGAATTAATGAGATTTCGACTTTTATACAGCCAACTGTTAACGTGACTCAATGACATTACAACTTTTATACTACCAGTTGCCAATGAGAATTAATGAGATTTCGACTTTTATACAGCCAACTGTTAACGTGACTCAATGACATTACAACTTTTATACTACCAGTTGTCAATGAGAATTAATGAGATTGTGACTTTTATACAGCCAACTGTTAACGTGACTCAATGACATTACAACTTTTATACTACCAGTTGTCAATGAGAATTAATGAGATTGTGACTTTTATACAGCCAACTGTTAACGTGACTCAATGACATTACAATTTTTATACTACCAGTTGCCAATGAGAATTAATGAGATTTCGACTTTTATACAGCCAACTGTTAACGTGACTCAATGACATTACAACTTTTATACTACCAGTTGTCAATGAGAATTAATGAGATTGTGACTTTTATACAGCCAACTGTTAACGTGACTCAATGACATTACAACTTTTATACTACCAGTTGGCAATGAGAATTAATGAGATTTCGACTTTTATACTGCCAGATATCAACATAATTCAATGAGATTACAACTTTTATATCACCAGTTGTCAATGAGAATTAATGAGATTTCGACTTTTATACAGCCAACTGTTAACGTGACTCAATGACATTACAACTTTTATACTACCAGTTGCCAATGAGAATTAATGAGATTTCGACTTTTATACAGCCAACTCTTAACGTGACTCAATGACATTACAACTTTTATACTACCAGTTGCTAATGAGAATTAATGAGATTTCGACTTTTATACAGCCAACTGTTAACGTGACTCAATGACATTACAACTTTTATACTACCAGTTGCCAATGAGAATTAATGAGATTTCGACTTTTATACAGCCAACTGTTAACGTGACTCAATGACATTACAACTTTTATACTACCAGTTGTCAATGAGAATTAATGAGATTGTGACTTTTATACAGCCAACTGTTAACGTGACTCAATGACATTACAACTTTTATACTACCAGTTGCCAATGAGAATTAATGAGATTTCGACTTTTATACAGCCAACTGTTAACGTGACTCAATGACATTACAACTTTTATACTACCAGTTGTCAATGAGAATTAATGAGATTGTGACTTTTATACAGCCAACTGTTAACGTGACTCAATGACATTACAACTTTTATACTACCAGTTGCCAATGAGAATTAATGAGATTTCGACTTTTATACTGCCAGATATCAACATAATTCAATGAGATTACAACTTTTATATCACCAGTTGTCAATGAGAATTAATGAGATTTCGACTTTTATACAGCCAACTGTTAACGTGACTCAATGACAATACAACTTTTATACTACCAGTTGTCAATGAGAATTAATGAGATTGTGACTTTTATACAGCCAACTGTTAACGTGACTCAATGACATTACAACTTTTATACTACCAGTTGTCAATGAGAATTAATGAGATTGTGACTTTTATACAGCCAACTGTTAACGTGACTCAATGACATTACAACTTTTATACTACCAGTTGCCAATGAGAATTAATGAGATTTCGACTTTTATACAGCCAACTGTTAACGTGACTCAATGACATTACAACTTTTATACTACCAGTTGTCAATGAGAATTAATGAGATTGTGACTTTTATACAGCCAACTGTTAACGTGACTCAATGACATTACAACTTTTATACTACCAGTTGTCAATGAGAATTAATGAGATTGTGACTTTTATACAGCCAACTGTTAACGTGACTCAATGACATTACAACTTTTATACTACCAGTTGCCAATGAGAATTAATGAGATTTCGACTTTTATACTGCCAGATATCAACATAATTCAATGAGATTACAACTTTTATATCACCAGTTGTCAATGAGAATTAATGAGATTTCGACTTTTATACAGCCAACTGTTAACGTGACTCAATGACATTACAACTTTTATACTACCAGTTGTCAATGAGAATTAATGAGATTGTGACTTTTATACAGCCAACTGTTAACGTGACTCAATGACATTACAACTTTTATACTACCAATTGTCAATGAGAATTAATGAGATTGTGACTTTTATACAGCCAACTGTTAACGTGACTCAATGACATTACAACTTTTATACTACCAGTTGCCAATGAGAATTAATGAGATTTCGACTTTTATACAGCCAACTGTTAACGTGACTCAATGACATTACAACTTTTATACTACCAGTTGTCAATGAGAATTAATGAGATTGTGACTTTTATACAGCCAACTGTTAACGTGACTCAATGACATTACAACTTTTATACTACCAGTTGTCAATGAGAATTAATGAGATTGTGACTTTTATACAGCCAACTGTTAACGTGACTCAATGACATTACAACTTTTATACTACCAGTTGCCAATGAGAATTAATGAGATTTCGACTTTTATACAGCCAACTGTTAACGTGACTCAATGACATTACAACTTTTATACTACCAGTTGTCAACGAGAATTAATCAGATTGTGACTTTTATACAGCCAACTGTTAACGTGACTCAATGACATTACAACTTTTATACTACCAGTTGGCAATGAGAATTAATGAGATTTCGACTTTTATACTGCCAGATATCAACATAATTCAATGAGATTACAACTTTTATATCACCAGTTGTCAATGAGAATTAATGAGATTTCGACTTTTATACAGCCAACTGTTAACGTGACTCAACGACATTACCACTTTTATACTACCAGTTGCCAATGAGAATTAATGAGATTGTGACTTTTATACAGCCAACTGTTAAAGTGACTCAATGACATTACAACTTTTCTACTACCAGTTGCCAATGAGAATTAATGAGATTTCGACTTTTATACAGCCAACTGTTAACGTGACTCAATGACATTACAACTTTTATACTACCAGTTGTCAATGAGAATTAATGAGATTGTGACTTTTATACAGCCAACTGTTAACGTGACTCAATGACATTACAACTTTTATACTACCAGTTGTCAATGAGAATTAATGAGATTGTGACTTTTATACAGCCAACTGTTAACGTGACTCAATGACATTACAACTTTTATACTACCAGTTGCCAATGAGAATTAATGAGATTTCGACTTTTATACAGCCAACTGTTAACGTGACTCAATGACATTACAACTTTTATACTACCAGTTGTCAACGAGAATTAATGAGATTGTGACTTTTATACAGCCAACTGTTAACGTGACTCAATGACATTACAACTTTTATACTACCAGTTGGCAATGAGAATTAATGAAATTTCGACTTTTATACTGCCAGATATCAACATAATTCAATGAGATTACAACTTTTATATCACCAGTTGTCAATGAGAATTAATGAGATTTCGACTTTTATACAGCCAACTGTTAACGTGACTCAACGACATTACCACTTTTATACTACCAGTTGCCAATGAGAATTAATGAGATTGTGACTTTTATACAGCCAACTGTTAAAGTGACTCAATGACATTACAACTTTTATACTACCAGTTGCCAATGAGAATTAATGAGATTTCGACTTTTATACAGCCAACTGTTAACGTGACTCAATGAGATTACAACTTTTATACTACCAGTTGCCAATGAGAATCAATGAGATTGCGACTTTTATACAACCAACTGTTAACGTGACTCAATGACATTACAACTTTTATACTACCAGTTGTCAATGAGAATTAATGAGATTGTAACTTTTATACAGCCAACTGTTAACGTGACTCACCGAGATTACAACTTTTATATCACCAGTTGCCAATGAGAATTAATGAGATTTCGACTTTTATACAGCCAACTGTCAACGTGACCCAATGACATTACAACTTTTATACTACCAGTTGCCAATGAGAATTAATGAGATTTCGACTTTTATACAGCCAACTGTTAACGTGACTCAATGACATTACAACTTTTATACTACCAGTTGTCAATGAGAATTAATGAGATTGTGACTTTTATACAGCCAACTGTTAACGTGACTCAATGACATTACAACTTTTATACTACCAGTTGGCAATGAGAATTAATGAGATTTCGACTTTTATACTGCCAGATATCAACAAAATTCAATGAGATTACAACTTTTATACTACCAGTTGTCAATGAGAATTAATGAGATTTCGACTTTTATACAGCCAACTGTTAACGTGACTCAATGACATTACAACTTTTATACTAGCAGTTGCCAATGAGAATTAATGAGATTTCGACTTTTATACAGCCAACTCTTAACGTGACTCAATGACATTACAACTTTTATACTACCAGTTGCTAATGAGAATTAATGAGATTTCGACTTTTATACAGCCAACTGTTAACGTGACTCAATGACATTACAACTTTTATACTACCAGTTGCCAATGAGAATTAATGAGATTTCGACTTTTATACAGCCAACTGTTAACGTGACTCAATGACATTACAACTTTTATACTACCAGTTGTCAACGAGAATTAATGAGATTGTGACTTTTATACAGACAACTGTTAACGTGACTCAATGACATTACAACTTTTATACTACCAGTTGGCAATGAGAATTAATGAGATTTCGACTTTTATACTGCCATATATCAACATAATTCAATGAGATTACAACTTTTATATCACCAGTTGTCAATGAGAATTAATGAGATTTCGACTTTTATACAGCCAACTGTTAACGTGACTCAACGACATTACCACTTTTATACTACCAGTTGCCAATGAGAATTAATGAGATTGTGACTTTTATACAGCCAACTGTTAAAGTGACTCAATGACATTACAACTTTTCTACTACCAGTTGCCAATGAGAATTAATGAGATTTCGACTTTTATACAGCCAACTGTTAACGTGACTCAATGACATTACAACTTTTATACTACCAGTTGTCAATGAGAATTAATGAGATTGTGACTTTTATACAGCCAACTGTTAACGTGACTCAATGACATTACAACTTTTATACTACCAGTTGTCAATGAGAATTAATGAGATTGTGACTTTTATACAGCCAACTGTTAACGTGACTCAATGACATTACAACTTTTATACTACCAGTTGCCAATGAGAATTAATGAGATTTCGACTTTTATACAGCCAACTGTTAACGTGACTCAATGACATTACAACTTTTATACTACCAGTTGTCAACGAGAATTAATGAGATTGTGACTTTTATACAGCCAACTGTTAACGTGACTCAATGACATTACAACTTTTATACTACCAGTTGGCAATGAGAATTAATGAGATTTCGACTTTTATACTGCCAGATATCAACATAATTCAATGAGATTACAACTTTTATATCACCAGTTGTCAATGAGAATTAATGAGATTTCGACTTTTATACAGCCAACTGTTAACGTGACTCAACGACATTACCACTTTTATACTACCAGTTGCCAATGAGAATTAATGAGATTGTGACTTTTATACAGCCAACTGTTAAAGTGACTCAATGACATTACAACTTTTATACTACCAGTTGCCAATGAGAATTAATGAGATTTCGACTTTTATACAGCCAACTGTTAACGTGACTCAATGAGATTACAACTTTTATACTACCAGTTGCCAATGAGAATCAATGAGATTGCGACTTTTATACAACCAACTGTTAACGTGACTCAATGACATTACAACTTTTATACTACCAGTTGTCAATGAGAATTAATGAGATTGTAACTTTTATACAGCCAACTGTTAACGTGACTCACCGAGATTACAACTTTTATATCACCAGTTGCCAATGAGAATTAATGAGATTTCGACTTTTATACAGCCAACTGTCAACGTGACCCAATGACATTACAACTTTTATACTACCAGTTGCCAATGAGAATTAATGAGATTTCGACTTTTATACAGCCAACTGTTAACGTGACTCAATGACATTACAACTTTTATACTACCAGTTGTCAATGAGAATTAATGAGATTGTGACTTTTATACAGCCAACTGTCAACGTGACTCAATGACATTACAACTTTTATACTACCAGTTGGCAATGAGAATTAATGAGATTTCGACTTTTATACTGCCAGATATCAACAAAATTCAATGAGATTACAACTTTTATACTACCAGTTGTCAATGAGAATTAATGAGATTTCGACTTTTATACAGCCAACTGTTAACGTGACTCAATGACATTACAACTTTTATACTAGCAGTTGCCAATGAGAATTAATGAGATTTCGACTTTTATACAGCCAACTCTTAACGTGACTCAATGACATTACAACTTTTATACTACCAGTTGCTAATGAGAATTAATGAGATTTCGACTTTTATACAGCCAACTGTTAACGTGACTCAATGACATTACAACTTTTATACTACCAGTTGCCAATGAGAATTAATGAGATTTCGACTTTTATACAGCCAACTGTTAACGTGACTCAATGACATTACAACTTTTATACTACCAGTTGTCAATGAGAATTAATGAGATTGTGACTTTTATACAGCCAACTGTTAACGTGACTCAATGACATTACAACTTTTATACTACCAGTTGTCAATGAGAATTAATGAGATTGTGACTTTTATACAGCCAACTGTTAACGTGACTCAATGACATTACAACTTTTATACTACCAGTTGCCAATGAGAATTAATGAGATTTCGACTTTTATACTGCCAGATATCAACATAATTCAATGAGATTACAACTTTTATATCACCAGTTGTCAATGAGAATTAATGAGATTTCGACTTTTATACAGCCAACTGTTAACGTGACTCAATGACATTACAACTTTTATACTACCAGTTGTCAATGAGAATTAATGAGATTGTGACTTTTATACAGCCAACTGTTAACGTGACTCAATGACATTACAACTTTTATACTACCAGTTGTCAATGAGAATTAATGAGATTGTGACTTTTATACAGCCAACTGTTAACGTGACTCAATGACATTACAACTTTTATACTACCAGTTGCCAATGAGAATTAATGAGATTTCGACTTTTGTACAGCCAACTGTTAACGTGACTCAATGACATTACAACTTTTATACTACCAGTTGTCAATGAGAATTAATGAGATTGTGACTTTTATACAGCCAACTGTTAACGTGACTCAATGACATTACAACTTTTATACTACCAGTTGTCAATGAGAATTAATGATATTGTGACTTTTATACAGCCAACTGTTAACGTGACTCAATGACATTACAACTTTTATACTACCAGTTGCCAATGAGAATTAATGAGATTTCGACTTTTATACAGCCAACTGTTAACGTGACTCAATGACATTACAACTTTTATACTACCAGTTGTCAACGAGAATTAATGAGATTGTGACTTTTATACAGACAACTGTTAACGTGACTCAATGACATTACAACTTTTATACTACCAGTTGGCAATGAGAATTAATGAGATTTCGACTTTTATACTGCCATATATCAACATAATTCAATGAGATTACAACTTTTATATCACCAGTTGTCAATGAGAATTAATGAGATTTCGACTTTTATACAGCCAACTGTTAACGTGACTCAACGACATTACCACTTTTATACTACCAGTTGCCAATGAGAATTAATGAGATTGTGACTTTTATACAGCCAACTGTTAAAGTGACTCAATGACATTACAACTTTTATACTACCAGTTGCCAATGAGAATTAATGAGATTTGGACTTTTATACAGCCAACTGTTAACGTGACTCAATGAGATTACAACTTTTATACTACCAGTTGCCAATGAGAATTAATGAGATTTCGACTTTTATACAGCCAACTGTCAACGTGACCCAATGACATTACAACTTTTATACTACCAGTTGCCAATGAGAATTAATGAGATTTCGACTTTTATACAGCCAACTGTTAACGTGACTCAATGACATTACAACTTTTATACTACCAGTTGTCAATGAGAATTAATGAGATTGTGACTTTTATACAGCCAACTGTTAACGTGACTCAATGACATTACAACTTCTATACTACCAGTTGGCAATGAGAATTAATGAGATTTCGACTTTTATACTGCCAGATATCAACATAATTCAATGAGATTACAACTTTTATATCACCAGTTGTCAATGAGAATTAATGAGATTTCGACTTTTATACAGCCAACTGTTAACGTGACTCAATGACATTACAACTTTTATACTACCAGTTGCCAATGAGAATTAATGAGATTTCGACTTTTATACAGCCAACTCTTAACGTGACTCAATGACATTACAACTTTTATACTACCAGTTGCTAATGAGAATTAATGAGATTTCGACTTTTATACAGCCAACTGTTAACGTGACTCAATGACATTACAACTTTTATACTACCAGTTGCCAATGAGAATTAATGAGATTTCGACTTTTATACAGCCAACTGTTAACGTGACTCAATGACATTACAACTTTTATACTACCAGTTGTCAATGAGAATTAATGAGATTGTGACTTTTATACAGCCAACTGTTAACGTGACTCAATGACATTACAACTTTTATACTACCAGTTGTCAATGAGAATTAATGAGATTGTGACTTTTATACAGCCAACTGTTAACGTGACTCAATGACATTACAACTTTTATACTACCAGTTGCCAATGAGAATTAATGAGATTTCGACTTTTATACAGCCAACTGTTAACGTGACTCAATGACATTACAACTTTTATACTACCAGTTGTCAATGAGAATTAATGAGATTGTGACTTTTATACAGCCAACTGTTAACGTGACTCAATGACATTACAACTTTTATACTACCAGTTGGCAATGAGAATTAATGAGATTTCGACTTTTATACTGCCAGATATCAACATAATTCAATGAGATTACAACTTTTATATCACCAGTTGTCAATGAGAATTAATGAGATTTCGACTTTTATACAGCCAACTGTTAACGTGACTCAATGACATTACAACTTTTATACTACCAGTTGCCAATGAGAATTAATGAGATTTCGACTTTTATACAGCCAACTCTTAACGTGACTCAATGACATTACAACTTTTATACTACCAGTTGCTAATGAGAATTAATGAGATTTCGACTTTTATACAGCCAACTGTTAACGTGACTCAATGACATTACAACTTTTATACTACCAGTTGCCAATGAGAATTAATGAGATTTCGACTTTTATACAGCCAACTGTTAACGTGACTCAATGACATTACAACTTTTATACTACCAGTTGTCAATGAGAATTAATGAGATTGTGACTTTTATACAGCCAACTGTTAACGTGACTCAATGACATTACAACTTTTATACTACCAGTTGCCAATGAGAATTAATGAGATTTCGACTTTTATACAGCCAACTGTTAACGTGACTCAATGACATTACAACTTTTATACTACCAGTTGTCAATGAGAATTAATGAGATTGTGACTTTTATACAGCCAACTGTTAACGTGACTCAATGACATTACAACTTTTATACTACCAGTTGCCAATGAGAATTAATGAGATTTCGACTTTTATACTGCCAGATATCAACATAATTCAATGAGATTACAACTTTTATATCACCAGTTGTCAATGAGAATTAATGAGATTTCGACTTTTATACAGCCAACTGTTAACGTGACTCAATGACATTACAACTTTTATACTACCAGTTGTCAATGAGAATTAATGAGATTGTGACTTTTATACAGCCAACTGTTAACGTGACTCAATGACATTACAACTTTTATACTACCAGTTGTCAATGAGAATTAATGAGATTGTGACTTTTATACAGCCAACTGTTAACGTGACTCAATGACATTACAACTTTTATACTACCAGTTGCCAATGAGAATTAATGAGATTTCGACTTTTATACAGCCAACTGTTAACGTGACTCAATGACATTACAACTTTTATACTACCAGTTGTCAATGAGAATTAATGAGATTGTGACTTTTATACAGCCAACTGTTAACGTGACTCAATGACATTACAACTTTTATACTACCAGTTGTCAATGAGAATTAATGAGATTGTGACTTTTATACAGCCAACTGTTAACGTGACTCAATGACATTACAACTTTTATACTACCAGTTGCCAATGAGAATTAATGAGATTTCGACTTTTATACTGCCAGATATCAACATAATTCAATGAGATTACAACTTTTATATCACCAGTTGTCAATGAGAATTAATGAGATTTCGACTTTTATACAGCCAACTGTTAACGTGACTCAATGACATTACAACTTTTATACTACCAGTTGTCAATGAGAATTAATGAGATTGTGACTTTTATACAGCCAACTGTTAACGTGACTCAATGACATTACAACTTTTATACTACCAGTTGTCAATGAGAATTAATGAGATTGTGACTTTTATACAGCCAACTGTTAACGTGACTCAATGACATTACAACTTTTATACTACCAGTTGCCAATGAGAATTAATGAGATTTCGACTTTTATACAGCCAACTGTTAACGTGACTCAATGACATTACAACTTTTATACTACCAGTTGTCAATGAGAATTAATGAGATTGTGACTTTTATACAGCCAACTGTTAACGTGACTCAATGACATTACAACTTTTATACTACCAGTTGTCAATGAGAATTAATGAGATTGTGACTTTTATACAGCCAACTGTTAACGTGACTCAATGACATTACAACTTTTATACTACCAGTTGCCAATGAGAATTAATGAGATTTCGACTTTTATACAGCCAACTGTTAACGTGACTCAATGACATTACAACTTTTATACTACCAGTTGTCAACGAGAATTAATGAGATTGTGACTTTTATACAGCCAACTGTTAACGTGACTCAATGACATTACAACTTTTATACTACCAGTTGGCAATGAGAATTAATGAGATTTCGACTTTTATACTGCCAGATATCAACATAATTCAATGAGATTACAACTTTTATATCACCAGTTGTCAATGAGAATTAATGAGATTTCGACTTTTATACAGCCAACTGTTAACGTGACTCAACGACATTACCACTTTTATACTACCAGTTGCCAATGAGAATTAATGAGATTGTGACTTTTATACAGCCAACTGTTAAAGTGACTCAATGACATTACAACTTTTATACTACCAGTTGCCAATGAGAATTAATGAGATTTCGACTTTTATACAGCCAACTGTTAACGTGACTCAATGACATTACAACTTTTATACTACCAGTTGTCAATGAGAATTAATGAGATTGTGACTTTTATACAGCCAACTGTTAACGTGACTCAATGACATTACAACTTTTATACTACCAGTTGTCAATGAGAATTAATGAGATTGTGACTTTTATACAGCCAACTGTTAACGTGACTCAATGACATTACAACTTTTATACTACCAGTTGCCAATGAGAATTAATGAGATTTCGACTTTTATACAGCCAACTGTTAACGTGACTCAATGACATTACAACTTTTATACTACCAGTTGTCAACGAGAATTAATGAGATTGTGACTTTTATACAGCCAACTGTTAACGTGACTCAATGACATTACAACTTTTATACTACCAGTTGGCAATGAGAATTAATGAGATTTCGACTTTTATACTGCCAGATATCAACATAATTCAATGAGATTACAACTTTTATATCACCAGTTGTCAATGAGAATTAATGAGATTTCGACTTTTATACAGCCAACTGTTAACGTGACTCAACGACATTACCACTTTTATACTACCAGTTGCCAATGAGAATTAATGAGATTGTGACTTTTATACAGCCAACTGTTAACGTGACTCAATGAGATTACAACTTTTATACTACCAGTTGCCAATGAGAATTAATGAGATTTCGACTTTTATACAGCCAACTGTCAACGTGACCCAATGACATTACAACTTTTATACTACCAGTTGCCAATGAGAATTAATGAGATTTCGACTTTTATACAGCCAACTGTTAACGTGACTCAATGACATTACAACTTTTATACTACCAGTTGTCAATGAGAATTAATGAGATTGTGACTTTTATACAGCCAACTGTTAACGTGACTCAATGACATTACAACTTTTATACTACCAGTTGCCAATGAGAATTAATGAGATTTCGACTTTTATACAGCCAACTGTTAACGTGACTCAATGACATTACAACTTTTATACTACCAGTTGTCAACGAGAATTAATGAGATTGTGACTTTTATACAGCCAACTGTTAACGTGACTCAATGACATTACAACTTTTATACTACCAGTTGGCAATGAGAATTAATGAGATTTCGACTTTTATACTGCCAGATATCAACATAATTCAATGAGATTACAACTTTTATATCACCAGTTGTCAATGAGAATTAATGAGATTTCGACTTTTATACAGCCAACTGTTAACGTGACTCAACGACATTACCACTTTTATACTACCAGTTGCCAATGAGAATTAATGAGATTGTGACTTTTATACAGCCAACTGTTAACGTGACTCAATGAGATTACAACTTTTATACTACCAGTTGCCAATGAGAATTAATGAGATTTCGACTTTTATACAGCCAACTGTCAACGTGACCCAATGACATTACAACTTTTATACTACCAGTTGCCAATGAGAATTAATGAGATTTCGACTTTTATACAGCCAACTGTTAACGTGACTCAATGACATTACAACTTTTATACTACCAGTTGTCAATGAGAATTAATGAGATTGTGACTTTTATACAGCCAACTGTTAACGTGACTCAATGACATTACAACTTCTATACTACCAGTTGGCAATGAGAATTAATGAGATTTCGACTTTTATACTGCCAGATATCAACATAATTCAATGAGATTACAACTTTTATATCACCAGTTGTCAATGAGAATTAATGAGATTTCGACTTTTATACAGCCAACTGTTAACGTGACTCAATGACATTACAACTTTTATACTACCAGTTGCCAATGAGAATTAATGAGATTTCGACTTTTATACAGCCAACTCTTAACGTGACTCAATGACATTACAACTTTTATACTACCAGTTGCTAATGAGAATTAATGAGATTTCGACTTTTATACAGCCAACTGTTAACGTGACTCAATGACATTACAACTTTTATACTACCAGTTGCCAATGAGAATTAATGAGATTTCGACTTTTATACAGCCAACTGTTAACGTGACTCAATGACATTACAACTTTTATACTACCAGTTGTCAATGAGAATTAATGAGATTGTGACTTTTATACAGCCAACTGTTAACGTGACTCAATGACATTACAACTTTTATACTACCAGTTGTCAATGAGAATTAATGAGATTGTGACTTTTATACAGCCAACTGTTAACGTGACTCAGTGACATTACAACTTTTATACTACCAGTTGCCAATGAGAATTAATGAGATTTCGACTTTTATACAGCCAACTGTTAACGTGACTCAATGACATTACAACTTTTATACTACCAGTTGTCAATGAGAATTAATGAGATTGTGACTTTTATACAGCCAACTGTTAACGTGACTCAATGACATTACAACTTTTATACTACCAGTTGGCAATGAGAATTAATGAGATTTCGACTTTTATACTGCCAGATATCAACATAATTCAATGAGATTACAACTTTTATATCACCAGTTGTCAATGAGCATTAATGAGATTTCGACTTTTATACAGCCAACTGTTAACGTGACTCAATGACATTACAACTTTTATACTACCAGTTGCCAATGAGAATTAATGAGATTTCGACTTTTATACAGCCAACTCTTAACGTGACTCAATGACATTACAACTTTTATACTACCAGTTGCTAATGAGAATTAATGAGATTTCGACTTTTATACAGCCAACTGTTAACGTGACTCAATGACATTACAACTTTTATACTACCAGTTGCCAATGAGAATTAATGAGATTTCGACTTTTATACAGCCAACTGTTAACGTGACTCAATGACATTACAACTTTTATACTACCAGTTGTCGATGAGAATTAATGAGATTGTGACTTTTATACAGCCAACTGTTAACGTGACTCAATGACATTACAACTTTTATACTACCAGTTGCCAATGAGAATTAATGAGATTTCGACTTTTATACAGCCAACTGTTAACGTGACTCAATGACATTACAACTTTTATACTACCAGTTGTCAATGAGAATTAATGAGATTGTGACTTTTATACAGCCAACTGTTAACGTGACTCAATGACATTACAACTTTTATACTACCAGTTGGCAATGAGAATTAATGAGATTTCGACTTTTATACTGCCAGATATCGACATAATTCAATGAGATTACAACTTTTATATCACCAGTTGTCAATGAGAATTAATGAGATTTCGACTTTTATACAGCCAACTGTTAACGTGACTCAACGACATTACCACTTTTATACTACCAGTTGCCAATGAGAATTAATGAGATTGTGACTTTTATACAGCCAACTGTTAAAGTGACTCAATGACATTACAACTTTTATACTACCAGTTGCCAATGAGAATTAATGAGATTTGGACTTTTATACAGCCAACTGTTAACGTGACTCAATGAGATTACAACTTTTATACTACCAGTTGCCAATGAGAATTAATGAGATTTCGACTTTTATACAGCCAACTGTCAACGTGACCCAATGACATTACAACTTTTATACTACCAGTTGCCAATGAGAATTAATGAGATTTCGACTTTTATACAGCCAACTGTTAACGTGACTCAATGACATTACAACTTTTATACTACCAGTTGTCAATGAGAATTAATGAGATTGTGACTTTTATACAGCCAACTGTTAACGTGACTCAATGACATTACAACTTCTATACTACCAGTTGGCAATGAGAATTAATGAGATTTCGACTTTTATACTGCCAGATATCAACATAATTCAATGAGATTACAACTTTTATATCACCAGTTGTCAATGAGAATTAATGAGATTTCGACTTTTATACAGCCAACTGTTAACGTGACTCAATGACATTACAACTTTTATACTACCAGTTGCCAATGAGAATTAATGAGATTTCGACTTTTATACAGCCAACTCTTAACGTGACTCAATGACATTACAACTTTTATACTACCAGTTGCTAATGAGAATTAATGAGATTTCGACTTTTATACAGCCAACTGTTAACGTGACTCAATGACATTACAACTTTTATACTACCAGTTGCCAATGAGAATTAATGAGATTTCGACTTTTATACAGCCAACTGTTAACGTGACTCAATGACATTACAACTTTTATACTACCAGTTGTCAATGAGAATTAATGAGATTGTGACTTTTATACAGCCAACTGTTAACGTGACTCAATGACATTACAACTTTTATACTACCAGTTGCCAATGAGAATTAATGAGATTTCGACTTTTATACAGCCAACTGTTAACGTGACTCAATGACATTACAACTTTTATACTACCAGTTGTCAATGAGAATTAATGAGATTGTGACTTTTATACAGCCAACTGTTAACGTGACTCAATGACATTACAACTTTTATACTACCAGTTGTCAATGAGAATTAATGAGATTGTGACTTTTATACAGCCAACTGTTAACGTGACTCAATGACATTACAACTTTTATACTACCAGTTGCCAATGAGAATTAATGAGATTTCGACTTTTATACTGCCAGATATCAACATAATTCAATGAGATTACAACTTTTATATCACCAGTTGTCAATGAGAATTAATGAGATTTCGACTTTTATACAGCCAACTGTTAACGTGACTCAATGACATTACAACTTTTATACTACCAGTTGTCAATGAGAATTAATGAGATTGTGACTTTTATACAGCCAACTGTTAACGTGACTCAATGACATTACAACTTTTATACTACCAGTTGTCAATGAGAATTAATGAGATTGTGACTTTTATACAGCCAACTGTTAACGTGACTCAATGACATTACAACTTTTATACTACCAGTTGCCAATGAGAATTAATGAGATTTCGACTTTTATACAGCCAACTGTTAACGTGACTCAATGACATTACAACTTTTATACTACCAGTTGTCAATGAGAATTAATGAGATTGCGACTTTTATACAGCCAACTGTTAACGTGACTCAATGACATTACAACTTTTATACTACCAGTTGTCAATGAGAATTAATGAGATTGTGACTTTTATACAGCCAACTGTTAACGTGACTCAATGACATTACAACTTTTATACTACCAGTTGCCAATGAGAATTAAGGAGATTTCGACTTTTATACAGCCAACTGTTAACGTGACTCAATGACATTACAACTTTTATACTACCAGTTGTCAACGAGAATTAATGAGATTGTGACTTTTATACAGCCAACTGTTAACGTGACTCAATGACATTACAACTTTTATACTACCAGTTGGCAATGAGAATTAATGAGATTTCGACTTTTATACTGCCAGATATCAACATAATTCAATGAGATTACAACTTTTATATCACCAGTTGTCAATGAGAATTAATGAGATTTCGACTTTTATACAGCCAACTGTTAACGTGACTCAACGACATTACCACTTTTATACTACCAGTTGCCAATGAGAATTAATGAGATTGTGACTTTTATACAGCCAACTGTTAAAGTGACTCAATGACATTACAACTTTTATACTACCAGTTGCCAATGAGAATTAATGAGATTTCGACTTTTATACAGCCAACTGTTAACGTGACTCAATGACATTACAACTTTTATACTACCAGTTGTCAATGAGAATTAATGAGATTGTGACTTTTATACAGCCAACTGTTAACGTGACTCAATGACATTACAACTTTTATACTACCAGTTGTCAATGAGAATTAATGAGATTGTGACTTTTATACAGCCAACTGTTAACGTGACTCAATGACATTACAACTTTTATACTACCAGTTGCCAATGAGAATTAATGAGATTTCGACTTTTATACAGCCAACTGTTAACGTGACTCAATGACATTACAACTTTTATACTACCAGTTGTCAACGAGAATTAATGAGATTGTGACTTTTATACAGCCAACTGTTAACGTGACTCAATGACATTACAACTTTTATACTACCAGTTGGCAATGAGAATTAATGAGATTTCGACTTTTATACTGCCAGATATCAACATAATTCAATGAGATTACAACTTTTATATCACCAGTTGTCAATGAGAATTAATGAGATTTCGACTTTTATACAGCCAACTGTTAACGTGACTCAACGACATTACCACTTTTATACTACCAGTTGCCAATGAGAATTAATGAGATTGTGACTTTTATACAGCCAACTGTTAAAGTGACTCAATGACATTACAACTTTTATACTAACAGTTGCCAATGAGAATTAATGAGATTTCGACTTTTATACAGCCAACTGTTAACGTGACTCAATGAGATTACAACTTTTATACTACCAGTTGCCAATGAGAATTAATGAGATTTCGACTTTAATACAGCCAACTGTCAACGTGACCCAATGACATTACAACTTTTATACTACCAGTTGCCAATGAGAATTAATGAGATTTCGACTTTTATACAGCCAACTGTTAACGTGACTCAATGACATTACAACTTTTATACTACCAGTTGTCAATGAGAATTAATGAGATTGTGACTTTTATACAGCCAACTGTTAACGTGACTCAATGACATTACAACTTCTATACTACCAGTTGGCAATGAGAATTAATGAGATTTCGACTTTTATACTGCCAGATATCAACATAATTCAATGAGATTACAACTTTTATATCACCAGTTGTCAATGAGAATTAATGAGATTTCGACTTTTATACAGCCAACTGTTAACGTGACTCAATGACATTACAACTTTTATACTACCAGTTGCCAATGAGAATTAATGAGATTTCGACTTTTATACAGCCAACTCTTAACGTGACTCAATGACATTTCAACTTTTATACTACCAGTTGCTAATGAGAATTAATGAGATTTCGACTTTTATACAGCCAACTGTTAACGTGACTCAATGACATTACAACTTTTATACTACCAGTTGCCAATGAGAATTAATGAGATTTCGACTTTTATACAGCCAACTGTTAACGTGACTCAATGACATTACAACTTTTATACTACCAGTTGTCAATGAGAATTAATGAGATTGTGACTTTTATACAGCCAACTGTTAACGTGACTCAATGACATTACAACTTTTATACTACCAGTTGTCAATGAGAATTAATGAGATTGTGACTTTTATACAGCCAACTGTTAACGTGACTCAATGACATTACAACTTTTATACTACCAGTTGCCAATGAGAATTAATGAGATTTCGACTTTTATACTGCCAGATATCAACATAATTCAATGAGATTACAACTTTTATATCACCAGTTGTCAATGAGAATTAATGAGATTTCGACTTTTATACAGCCAACTGTTAACGTGACTCAATGACATTACAACTTTTATACTACCAGTTGCCAATGAGAATTAATGAGATTTCGACTTTTATACAGCCAACTCTTAACGTGACTCAATGACATTACAACTTTTATACTACCAGTTGCTAATGAGAATTAATGAGATTTCGACTTTTATACAGCCAACTGTTAACGTGACTCAATGACATTACAACTTTTATACTACCAGTTGCCAATGAGAATTAATGAGATTTCGACTTTTATACAGCCAACTGTTAACGTGACTCAATGACATTACAACTTTTATACTACCAGTTGTCAATGAGAATTAATGAGATTGTGACTTTTATACAGCCAACTGTTAACGTGACTCAATGACATTACAACTTTTATACTACCAGTTGCCAATGAGAATTAATGAGATTTCGACTTTTATACAGCCAACTGTTAACGTGACTCAATGACATTACAACTTTTATACTACCAGTTGTCAATGAGAATTAATGAGATTGTGACTTTTATACAGCCAACTGTTAACGTGACTCAATGACATTACAACTTTTATACTACCAGTTGGCAATGAGAATTAATGAGATTTCGACTTTTATACTGCCAGATATCAACATAATTCAATGAGATTACAACTTTTATATCACCAGTTGTCAATGAGAATTAATGAGATTTCGACTTTTATACAGCCAACTGTTAACGTGACTCAACGACATTACCACTTTTATACTACCAGTTGCCAATGAGAATTAATGAGATTGTGACTTTTATACAGCCAACTGTTAAAGTGACTCAATGACATTACAACTTTTATACTACCAGTTGCCAATGAGAATTAATGAGATTTGGACTTTTATACAGCCAACTGTTAACGTGACTCAATGAGATTACAACTTTTATACTACCAGTTGCCAATGAGAATTAATGAGATTTCGACTTTTATACAGCCAACTGTCAACGTGACCCAATGACATTACAACTTTTATACTACCAGTTGCCAATGAGAATTAATGAGATTTCGACTTTTATACAGCCAACTGTTAACGTGACTCAATGACATTACAACTTTTATACTACCAGTTGTCAATGAGAATTAATGAGATTGTGACTTTTATACAGCCAACTGTTAACGTGACTCAATGACATTACAACTTCTATACTACCAGTTGGCAATGAGAATTAATGAGATTTCGACTTTTATACTGCCAGATATCAACATAATTCAATGAGATTACAACTTTTATATCACCAGTTGTCAATGAGAATTAATGAGATTTCGACTTTTATACAGCCAACTGTTAACGTGACTCAATGACATTACAACTTTTATACTACCAGTTGCCAATGAGAATTAATGAGATTTCGACTTTTATACAGCCAACTCTTAACGTGACTCAATGACATTACAACTTTTATACTACCAGTTGCTAATGAGAATTAATGAGATTTCGACTTTTATACAGCCAACTGTTAACGTGACTCAATGACATTACAACTTTTATACTACCAGTTGCCAATGAGAATTAATGAGATTTCGACTTTTATACAGCCAACTGTTAACGTGACTCAATGACATTACAACTTTTATACTACCAGTTGTCAATGAGAATTAATGAGATTGTGACTTTTATACAGCCAACTGTTAACGTGACTCAATGACATTACAACTTTTATACTACCAGTTGTCAATGAGAATTAATGAGATTGTGACTTTTATACAGCCAACTGTTAACGTGACTCAATGACATTACAACTTTTATACTACCAGTTGCCAATGAGAATTAATGAGATTTCGACTTTTATACAGCCAACTGTTAACGTGACTCAATGACATTACAACTTTTATACTACCAGTTGTCAATGAGAATTAATGAGATTGTGACTTTTATACAGCCAACTGTTAACGTGACTCAATGACATTACAACTTTTATACTACCAGTTGGCAATGAGAATTAATGAGATTTCGACTTTTATACTGCCAGATATCAACATAATTCAATGAGATTACAACTTTTATATCACCAGTTGTCAATGAGAATTAATGAGATTTCGACTTTTATACAGCCAACTGTTAACGTGACTCAATGACATTACAACTTTTATACTACCAGTTGCCAATGAGAATTAATGAGATTTCGACTTTTATACAGCCAACTCTTAACGTGACTCAATGACATTACAACTTTTATACTACCAGTTGCTAATGAGAATTAATGAGATTTCGACTTTTATACAGCCAACTGTTAACGTGACTCAATGACATTACAACTTTTATACTACCAGTTGCCAATGAGAATTAATGAGATTTCGACTTTTATACAGCCAACTGTTAACGTGACTCAATGACATTACAACTTTTATACTACCAGTTGTCAATGAGAATTAATGAGATTGTGACTTTTATACAGCCAACTGTTAACGTGACTCAATGACATTACAACTTTTATACTACCAGTTGCCAATGAGAATTAATGAGATTTCGACTTTTATACAGCCAACTGTTAACGTGACTCAATGACATTACAACTTTTATACTACCAGTTGTCAATGAGAATTAATGAGATTGTGACTTTTATACAGCCAACTGTTAACGTGACTCAATGACATTACAACTTTTATACTACCAGTTGGCAATGAGAATTAATGAGATTTCGACTTTTATACTGCCAGATATCAACATAATTCAATGAGATTACAACTTTTATATCACCAGTTGTCAATGAGAATTAATGAGATTTCGACTTTTATACAGCCAACTGTTAACGTGACTCAACGACATTACCACTTTTATACTACCAGTTGCCAATGAGAATTAATGAGATTGTGACTTTTATACAGCCAACTGTTAAAGTGACTCAATGACATTACAACTTTTATACTACCAGTTGCCAATGAGAATTAATGAGATTTCGACTTTTATACAGCCAACTGTTAACGTGACTCAATGAGATTACAACTTTTATACTACCAGTTGCCAATGAGAATTAATGAGATTTCGACTTTTATACAGCCAACTGTTAACGTGACTCAATGACATTACAACTTTTATACTGCCAGTTGCTAATGAGAATTAATGAGATTTCGACTTTTATACAGCCAACCGTTAACGTGACTCAATGACATTACAACTTTTATACTACCAGTTGCCAATGAGAATTAATGAGATTTCGACTTTTATACAGCCAATGTTAACGTGACTCAATGACATTACAACTTTTATACTACCAGTTGTCAATGAGAATTAATGAGATTGTGACTTTTATACAGCCAACTGTTAACGTGACTCAATGACATTACAACTTTTATACTACCAGTTGCCAATGAGAATTAATGAGATTTCGACTTTTATACTGCCAGCTATCAACATAATTCAATGAGATTACAACTTTTATATCACCAGTTGTCAATGAGAATTAATGAGATTTCGACTTTTATACAGCCAACTGTTAACGTGACTCAATGACATTACAACTTTTATACTACCAGTTGCCAATGAGAATTAATGAGATTTCGACTTTTATACTGCCAGCTATCAACATAATTCAATGAGATTACAACTTTTATATCACCAGTTGTCAATGAGAATGTAAGAGATTTCGACTTTTATACAGCCAACTGTCAACGTGTCTCAATGACATTACAACTTTTATACTAACAGTTGCCAATGAGAATTAATGAGATTTCGACTTTTATACAGCCAGCCGTTAACGTGACTCAATGACATTACAACTTTTATACTACCAGTTGCCAATGAGAATTAATGAGATTTCGACTTTTATACAGCCAACTGTTAACGTGACTCAATGACATTACAACTTTATACTACCAGTTGTCAATGAGAATTAATGAGATTTCGACTTTTATACAGCCAACTGTTATCGTGACTCAGTGAGATTACAACTTTTATACTACCAGTTGTCAATGAGAATTAATGAGATTGTGACTTTTATACAGCCAACTGTTAACGTGACTCAATGACATTACAACTTTTATACTACCAGTTGCCAATGAGAATTAATGAGATTTCGACTTTTATACTGCGAGCTATCAACATAATTCAATGAGATTACAACTTTTATATCACCAGTTGTCAATGAGAATTAATGAGATTTCGACTTTTATACAGCCAACTGTTAACGTGACTCAATGACGTTACAACTTTTATACTACCAGTTGCCAATGAGAATTAATGAGATTTCGACTTTTATACAGCCAACTGTTAACGTGACTCACTGAGATTACAACTTTTATATCACCAGTTGCCAATGAGAATTAATGAGATTTCGACTTTTATACTCCCAACTGTAAATAAGAATCAGTTTGATATATATAGAGGATCTGTAATGAGCTTCTCTTTGATATAAGATTTATGAAACGAGTGTAGACAATTTTATTTTAGCGAGCCTCTGGCGAGCTAAAATAAAATTGTCGAAACGAGTTTCATAAATCTTATGTCAAAGAGAAACGAATTTCAGATTCTTTTTATCACATGACACACACAAACGAACTTGAACCGATTTATTTTTAACGAGAAAATTAGCCTACTTTCGGCATGTTGACTGAATGCGTTCAATACTTCCGCTTTACAAAATAGTTCTCAAAACAAACGGTCTTATTGACATTTAATAAACAGACTGCAACAAAACCCTCATTAGTAATTCAATTGTCAACAATAAGAGAAGCAAATTCAAAGAAGGGATTTGCAATTTCTATATTTTATAAACTTTAATCCGAGTCGCTGTCGGACACAATGATGCGCCTACGTTTCTGAGCGGGTTGGGCTGATGATGTTTCTGGGTTATGAATGTGTATTTCAAAGTGACCACCATAAATGTTACCTATGAACATATTCTGTAGTCTACCCGCAAATTGTGTGTTTCGATCAATGGAATTTGTGTTAGAAATTGACTGGTTTTGATAAACTACATCTGTGTCCATGGATTTAGGATATTGAGGCCTATTTTCAGTTTGAAGATTGGAGTAAGATAACACACGAGAAATTTGTTTGTGTTGTTGTTCATTGATATGGCTGCAATTGTTAATTGACTGGATATTCTTGTGTCCTGTGATTTGCATAATCTGGTGAGCAGGGATGTTATTTTCACTAAGTTTCTGAACAAGATGTTTGCGAGCACTGTGAATTGTAAGTTTCTTTTCCGGTGATAGACCAGCTGCTTTTGCCATGCGCTTCATGATGGAGGTAAGTTTATAAATTCCAATCGGCTGTCTTTTAAACCACTGATCACCGACATTCATAATATCTTGTTTAGTATGTGTTGCTATATAAAAAGGGTCACTTTCGTCACTGTAACCAGAGGACCTTAAAAGAGAGTATTTTTTATAAATATTCACAGGACACCTTTCTGGTAAATCAAAGTTACACCACATTCTGGGTGGCACACTTCGAACATCTCTCACATTGTCACCAGGGCGAGTTTTTGTTTGTCTTTCTATAAACTGTAAATATTCCTGGCCATTTGGGTCCTTGTGCAAACTAACATCCCCCAACACATTTTACGGTGCTCATCTGAGCCCCGTAAACCAAAATGAATAGTGTTTTAAAACCACAAGGAGTTTATTATAGATTCGGGTGTCGAAGAACCCAGTTGACCGCTTTGCCACAAAATGTCAATTTTATTGTCACTTATTGGCTCCGCCTTCTTTTCCCGATTGCCCAAGCCACTTCGTTTCAGTTGTCGTTGTTTGGCCTTCAATATCTCTCTCACTTTCACAAATTCTACACTGCTAACTATTGTGTGGCCATAATTAAAACGTTTTAAATTTCTGTCAATACTGGAAACAAATCCACGCAACGAGCTTGGTTCATATTCAGAGCCGTCAGATTTTCTGACTGACAGGATAAATTTGCATAAAATAACACAGTTCACTGGGCGGTATGTTGTGAATTTCACGATGCTCATTTATATTATTGCTTTGAAGAAAATTTCTTACTAACTTCATATCATAAAAGGTCTTGCTTAAAGTGTTTTTATTTGTTTCTTTTTCAACAAATCCATCTATACCTGCACCGCTGACATTAACAAAACGACGCTGTAGAGTAGCGTCCGTTAGCAACGCCAACAGTTTCTTGGCAATCTAGCATCTGGTAGCGTTCATCGTGTAATGGGCTCAAACGTTCTGCCGAGAGAGTCACTTCAAAGTCGATACCTATTATTTTCACAGTGTATAACAAGCCTTTTGTGGAATCAATGATCTTAACAATTTCCCCTTCTCCTTTTCCATCTATTTTCACAATTTCGTTCACTCGATAGTTAAGTACACGCGACATGTTTTGTTTGTAAACAATGGAGTGGTACAATATGAATATTAATTAGGTGATGAGGCTTAAAATTCAGCCAATGAAACTCCTTGCAGGTCATATTACACGTGTTCTCATATAGAAGAATATCAGATGGACTTTTTCATTGAACTTTACAATAGTCATGTGATAAATCAATGTTATACATCCAAATAATATCACCGAGAATTACAGGACTGGCATTTTCAGAAGAGCGATTTATTCGCTCACCTACTGCCTGCCTTAAAAGAACTGTGGAGGGCGAAAAATAACCCTCCTAGCCTCAGAAAATAATGATTACCACAACAGTCTATTCCTAAAACCCACAGGTTTTCAGATCTCTTCTATGTTAGGGGCCTCTGAAATATGGCCTCACCGCCCCTCCCGCACCTCCGGGCCTTGGTAAGTGAGGTGTGGGTGGGGAGGTGTGGGTGGAGCAGTGTAGCCGTCTCACAGAGACTACCTGGTTAGCAGCACCAAATACAATGTACAAAGCCCACGAGGCAGAATTCATTAATAGTACAACTTCATCTTGCCAATTTTAGCTTTTGTAAGCTTGAGGAGAGCTGATCGCTCCCCTAAGCCATGTGAGGAGAGAGACTCTCAGACTTTCTCCTGCATTTTTAAGAATGTCAAGCCTGGAATTAATCAGATATAGACTTTTATACAGACCATTGGTCAATTAAATTGCGACATTTATGCAGCCAATTGACAATCCGAGTGAGTGAGATTACGAGTTTTATACAGTCAATTGTTAATCAGAGTGAGTGAGATTGCGAGTTTTATACAGCCAATTGTCAGTCAGCGTGATTGAGGTTACGAGTTTTATACAGCCAGTTGTCAATCAGAGAGAATGAGATTACGAGTTTTATACAGCCAATTGTCAATAGGAGTGAATGAGATTACGAGTTTTATACAGCCAATCGTCAATCAGAGTGAGTGAGGTTGCGAGTTTTATGCAGCCAGTTGTCAATCAGAGAGAATGAGATTACGAGTTTTATACAGCCAGTGGTCAATTGGAGTGAATGGGGTTACGAGTTCTATACAGCCAATTGTCAATCTTAGTGAACGAGGTTACGAGTTTTATACAGCCAATTGTCAATCAGCGTGATTGAGGTTACGAGTTTTATACAGCCAATTGTCAATCAGAGTGAGTGAGATTACGTGTTTTATACAGCCAATTGTCAATCAGAGTGAGTGAGATTACGAGTTTCATACAGCAAATTGTCAATCAGCGTGATTGAGGTTACGAGTTTTATACAGCCAATTGTCAATCAGAGTGAGTGAGATTACGAGTTTTATACAGCCAATTGTCAATCAGAGTGAGTGAGATTACGAGTTTTATACAGCAAATTGTCAATCAGCGTGATTGAGGTTACGAGTTTTATACAGCCAATTGTCAATCAGAGTGAGTGAGATTACGAGTTTTATACAGCCAATTGTCAATCAGAGTGAGTGAGATTACGAGTTTTATACAGCCAATTGTCAATCAGCGTGAAAGAGGATACGAGTTTTATACAGATAATTGTCAATCAGAGTGAATGAGGTTACGAGTTTCATATAGCCAATTGTCAATCAGAGTGAATGGGGTTACGAGTTTCATACAGCCAGTTGTCAATCAGAATAAGCGAGATTACGAGTTTCATACAACAAATTGTGAATCCTAGTGAATAAGGTGACGAGTTTTATACAGCCAATTGTCTATCAGTGTGTATGGGGTGACGAGCTTTATACAGCCAATTGTCAATCAGAGTGAATGAGGTGACGTGTTTTATACAGCCAATTGTCTATAGGAGTCAATGAGATTACGAGTTTTATGCAGCCAATTGTCTATCAGTGTGTATCGGGTGACGAGTTTTATACAGCCAATTGTCAATCAGAGTGAATGAGATTGCGAGTTTTATGCAGCCAATTGTCCAGCAGTGTGTATGGGGTGACGAGTTTTATACAGCCAATTGTCAATCAGAGTGAATGAGGTGACGTGTTTTATACAGCCAATTGTCTATAGGAGTCAATGAGATTACGAGTTTTATGCAGCCAATTGTCTGTCAGTGTGTATGGGGTGACGAGTTTTATACAGCCAATTGTCAGTCAGAGTGAATGAGATTGCGAGTTTTATGCAGCGAATTGTCTAGCAGTGTGTATGGGGTGACGAGTTTTATGCAGCCAATTGTCAATCAGTGTGTATGGGGTGACGAGTTTTATACAGCCAATTGTCAATCAGAGTGAATGAGATTACGAGTTTTATGCAGCCAATTGTCGATCAGTGTGTATGGGGTGACGAGCTTTATACAGCCAATTGCCTATCAGTGTGTATGGGGTGACGGGTTTTATACAGCCAATTGTCAATCAGAGTGAATGAGATTACGAGTTTTATGCAGCCAATTGTCGATCAGTGTGTATGGGGTGACGAGTTTTATACAGCCAATTGTCGATCAGAGTGTATGGGGTGATGAGTTTTATACAGCCAATTGTCAATCAGAGTGAATGAGATTGCGAGTTTTATGCAGCTAATTGTCTATCAGTGTGTATGGGGTGACGAGTTTTATACAGCCAGTCGTCAATCCGAGTGAATGAGATTACGAGTTTTATACAGTCAACTGTCAATCCGAGTGAATGAGATTACGAGTTTTATACAGTCAACTGTCAATCAGAGTGAATGAGATTACGAGTTTTATGCAGCCAATTGTCTAGCAGTGTGTATGGGTGACGAGTTTTATACAGCCAATTGTCAATCAGCGTGAAAGAGGATACGAGTTTTATACAGATAATTGTCAATCAGAGTGAATGAGGTTACGAGTTTCATATAGCCAATTGTCAATCAGAGTGAATGGGGTTACGAGTTTCATACAGCCAGTTGTCAATCAGAATAAGCGAGATTACGAGTTTCATACAACAAATTGTGAATCCTAGTGAATAAGGTGACGAGTTTTATACAGCCAATTGTCTATCAGTGTGTATGGGGTGACGAGCTTTATACAGCCAATTGTCAATCAGAGTGAATGAGGTGACGTGTTTTATACAGCCAATTGTCTATAGGAGTCAATGAGATTACGAGTTTTATGCAGCCAATTGTCTATCAGTGTGTATCGGGTGACGAGTTTTATACAGCCAATTGTCAATCAGAGTGAATGAGATTGCGAGTTTTATGCAGCCAATTGTCCAGCAGTGTGTATGGGGTGACGAGTTTTATACAGCCAATTGTCAATCAGAGTGAATGAGGTGACGTGTTTTATACAGCCAATTGTCTATAGGAGTCAATGAGATTACGAGTTTTATGCAGCCAATTGTCTGTCAGTGTGTATGGGGTGACGAGTTTTATACAGCCAATTGTCAATCAGAGTGAATGAGATTGCGAGTTTTATGCAGCGAATTGTCTAGCAGTGTGTATGGGGTGACGAGTTTTATGCAGCCAATTGTCAATCAGTGTGTATGGGGTGACGAGTTTTATACAGCCAATTGTCAATCAGAGTGAATGAGATTACGAGTTTTATGCAGCCAATTGTCGATCAGTGTGTATGGGGTGACGAGCTTTATACAGCCAATTGCCTATCAGTGTGTATGGGGTGACGGGTTTTATACAGCCAATTGTCAATCAGAGTGAATGAGATTACGAGTTTTATGCAGCCAATTGTCGATCAGTGTGTATGGGGTGACGAGTTTTATACAGCCAATTGTCGATCAGAGTGTATGGGGTGATGAGTTTTATACAGCCAATTGTCAATCAGAGTGAATGAGATTGCGAGTTTTATGCAGCTAATTGTCTATCAGTGTGTATGGGGTGACGAGTTTTATACAGCCAGTCGTCAATCCGAGTGAATGAGATTACGAGTTTTATACAGTCAACTGTCAATCCGAGTGAATGAGATTACGAGTTTTATACAGTCAACTGTCAATCAGAGTGAATGAGATTACGAGTTTTATGCAGCCAATTGTCTAGCAGTGTGTATGGGTGACGAGTTTTATGCAGCCAATTGTCAATCAGTGTGTATGGGGTGACGAGTTTTATACAGCCAATTGTCAATCAGAGTGAATGAGATTACGAGTTTTATGCAGTTAATTGTCTATCAGTGTGTATGGGGTGACGAGTTTTATACAGCCAATCGTCAATCCGAGTGAATGAGATTACGAGTTTTATACAGCCAATTGCCTATCAGTGTGTATGGGGTGACGTGTTTTATACAGCCAATTGTCAATCAGAGTGAATGAGATTACGACTTTTATGCAGCCAATTGTCGATCAGTGTGTATGGGGTGACGAGTTTTATACAGCCAATTGTCGATCAGAGTGTATGGGGTGATGAGTTTTATACAGCCAATTGTCAATCAGAGTGAATGAGATTGCGAGTTTTATGCAGCCAATTGTCTAGCAGTGTGTATGGGGTGACGAGCTTTATGCAGCCAATTGTCAATCAGTGTGTATGGGGTGACGAGTTTTATACAGCCAATTGTCAATCAGAGTGAATGAGATTACGAGTTTTATGCAGCCAATTGTCGATCAGTGTGTATGGGGTGACGAGTTTTATACAGCCAATTGCCTATCAGTGTGTATGGGGTGACGAGTTTTATACAGCCAATTGTCAATCAGAGTGAATGAGATTACGAGTTTTATGCAGCCAATTGTCGATCAGTGTGTATGGGGTGACGAGTTTTGTACAGCCAATTGTCGATCAGAGTGTATGGGGTGATGAGCTTTATACAGCCAATTGTCAATCAGAGTGAAAGAGATTGCGAGTTTCATGCAGCTAATTGTCTATCAGTGTGTATGGGGTGACGAGTTTTATACAGCCAATCGTCAATCCGAGTGAATGAGATTACGAGTTTTATACAGTGAACTGTCAATCCGAGTGAATGAGATTACGAGTTTTATACAGTCAACTGTCAATCCGAGCGAATGAGATTACGAGTTTTATACAGTCAACTGTCAATCCGAGTGAATGAGATTACGAGTTTTATACAGTCAACTGTCAATCCGAGTGACTGAGATTACGAGTTTTATACAGTCAACTGTCAATCCGAGTGGATGAGGTCACGAGTTTTATACAGCCAATTGTCAATCCGAGTGAATGAGATTACGAGTTTTATGCAGCCAACTGTCAATCCGAGTGAGTGAGATTACGAGTTTTAAACAGCCAACTGTTAATCCGAGTGGATGAGGTCACGAGTTTTATTCAGCCAATTGTCAATCCGAGTGAATGAGATTACGAGTTTTATACAGTTAATTGTCTATCAGTGTGTATGGGGTGACGAGTTTTATACAGCCAATCGTCAATCCGAGTGAATGAGATTACGAGTTTTATACAGCCAATTGCCTATCAGTGTGTATGGGGTGACGTGTTTTATACAGCCAATTGTCAATCAGAGTGAATGAGATTACGACTTTTATGCAGCCAATTGTCGATCAGTGTGTATGGGGTGACGAGTTTTATACAGCCAATTGTCGATCAGAGTGTATGGGGTGATGAGTTTTATACAGCCAATTGTCAATCAGAGTGAATGAGATTGCGAGTTTTATGCAGCCAATTGTCTAGCAGTGTGTATGGGGTGACGAGCTTTATGCAGCCAATTGTCAATCAGTGTGTATGGGGTGACGAGTTTTATACAGCCAATTGTCAATCAGAGTGAATGAGATTACGAGTTTTATGCAGCCAATTGTCGATCAGTGTGTATGGGGTGACGAGTTTTATACAGCCAATTGCCTATCAGTGTGTATGGGGTGACGAGTTTTATACAGCCAATTGTCAATCAGAGTGAATGAGATTACGAGTTTTATGCAGCCAATTGTCGATCAGTGTGTATGGGGTGACGAGTTTTGTACAGCCAATTGTCGATCAGAGTGTATGGGGTGATGAGCTTTATACAGCCAATTGTCAATCAGAGTGAAAGAGATTGCGAGTTTCATGCAGCTAATTGTCTATCAGTGTGTATGGGGTGACGAGTTTTATACAGCCAATCGTCAATCCGAGTGAATGAGATTACGAGTTTTATACAGTGAACTGTCAATCCGAGTGAATGAGATTACGAGTTTTATACAGTCAACTGTCAATCCGAGCGAATGAGATTACGAGTTTTATACAGTCAACTGTCAATCCGAGTGAATGAGATTACGAGTTTTATACAGTCAACTGTCAATCCGAGTGAATGAGATTACGAGTTTTATACAGTCAACTGTCAATCCGAGTGACTGAGATTACGAGTTTTATACAGTCAACTGTCAATCCGAGTGGATGAGGTCACGAGTTTTATACAGCCAATTGTCAATCCGAGTGAATGAGATTACGAGTTTTATGCAGCCAACTGTCAATCCGAGTGAGTGAGATTACGAGTTTTAAACAGCCAACTGTTAATCCGAGTGGATGAGGTCACGAGTTTTATTCAGCCAATTGTCAATCCGAGTGAATGAGATTACGAGTTTTATACAGTCAACTGTCAATCCGAGTGAATGAGATGACGAGTTTTATACAGTCAACTGTCAATCCGAGTGAATGAGATTACGAGTTTTATACAGTCAACTGTTAATCCGAGTGGATGAGATTACGAGTTTTATACAGTCAACTGTCAATCCGAGTGAATGAGATTACGACTTTTATACAGCCAATTGTCAATCCGAGTGAATGAGATGACGAGTTTTATACAGCCAACTGTCAATCCGATTGAGTGAGATTACGAGTTTTATACAGTCAACTGTCAATCGGAGTGAATGAGATTACGAGTTTTATACAGCCAACTGTCAATCCGAGTGAGTGAGATTACGAGTTTTGTACAGTCAACTGTCAATCCGAGAGAATGAGATTACGAGTTTTATACAGCCAACTGTCAGTCCGAGTGAGTGAGATTACGAGTTTTGTACAGCCAACTGTTAATCCGAGTGGATGAGGTCACGAGTTTTATACAGCCAATTGTCAATCCGAGTGAATGAGATTACGAGTTTTATACAGCCAATTGTCAATCCGAGTGAATGAGATTACGAGTTTTATACAGCCAGTTGTCAATCCGAGTGAATGAGATTACGAGTTTTATACAGCCAATTGTCAATCCGAGTGAATGAGATGACGAGTTTTATACAGCCAATTGTCAATCCGAGTGAATGAGATTACGAGTTTTATACAGCCAATTGTCAATCCGAGTGAATGAGGTCACCCGTTTTATACAACCAATTGTCAATCCGAGTGAATGAGGTCACGAGTTTTATACAGCCAGTTGTCAATCCGAGTGAATGAGATTAAGAGTTTTATACAGCCAATTGTCAATCCGAGTGAATGAGATTACGAGTTTTATACAGCCAATTGTCAATCCGAGTGAATGAGGTCACGAGTTTTATGCAGCCAGTTGTCAATCCGAGTGAATGAGATTAAGAGTTTTATACAGCCAATTTTCAATCCGAGTGAATGAGATTACGAGTTTTATACAGCCAATTGTCAATCCGAGTGAATGAGGTCACGAGTTTTATACAGTCAATTGTCAATCCGAGTGAATGAGGTCACGAGATTTATACAGCCAATTGTCAATCCGAGTGAGTGAGATTACGAGTTTTATACAGCCAGTTTTCAATGAGAGTGAATGAGGTCACGAGTTTTATACAGCCAGTTGTCAATCCGAGTGAATGAGATTACGAGTTTTATACAGCCAATTGTCAATCCGAGTGAATGAGGTCACCCGTTTTATACAACCAATTGTCAATCCGAGTGAATGAGGTCACGAGTTTTATACAGCCAGTTGTCAATCCGAGTGAATGAGATTAAGAGTTTTATACAGCCAATTGTCAATCCGAGTGAATGAGATTACGAGTTTTATACAGCCAATTGTCAATCCGAGTGAATGAGGTCACGAGTTTTATGCAGCCAGTTGTCAATCCGAGTGAATGAGATTAAGAGTTTTATACAGCCAATTTTCAATCCGAGTGAATGAGATGACGAGTTTTATACAGCCAATTGTCAATCCGAGTGAATGAGATTACGAGTTTTATACAGCCAATTGTCAATCCGAGTGAATGAGGTCACCCGTTTTATACAACCAATTGTCAATCCGAGTGAATGAGGTCACGAGTTTTATACAGCCAGTTGTCAATCCGAGTGAATGAGATTAAGAGTTTTATACAGCCAATTGTCAATCCGAGTGAATGAGATTACGAGTTTTATACAGCCAATTGTCAATCCGAGTGAATGAGGTCACGAGTTTTATGCAGCCAGTTGTCAATCCGAGTGAATGAGATTAAGAGTTTTATACAGCCAATTTTCAATCCGAGTGAATGAGATTACGAGTTTTATACAGCCAATTGTCAATCCGAGTGAATGAGGTCACGAGTTTTATACAGTCAATTGTCAATCCGAGTGAATGAGGTCACGAGATTTATACAGCCAATTGTCAATCCGAGTGAGTGAGATTATAAGTTTTATACAGCCAATTGTCAATCCGAGTGAGTGAGATTACGAGTTTTATACAGCCAATTGTCAATCCGAGTGAGTGAGATTACGAGTTTTATACAGCCAATTGTCAATCCGAGTGAGTGAGATTACGAGTTTTATACAGCCAATTGTCAATCCGAGTGAGTGAGATTACGAGTTTTATACAGCCAGTTTTCAATGAGAGTGAATGGGATTACGACATTTGTGTCGCCAATTGTCAATGAGAATCAATGATAGTACACCATTTTATGACATGTACAGATACATCAAAATGAAAATGGTTACGATTTTTAGATACTCATTTTAAATATTTTACATTTTAATAGAGGGTACACTACTCTTTGATATGGACTTGTCAAATGTTCTTCCGAATTTGATGACAAAAACCTCGCTCACAGCCTTCCATAAGTTGCGATGCTTTGAACATCTTGTTTCGTTGAACACTTAAATGGTTCCTACCACAATATTCCGTCACCACCATAGCCATCTTCTCCACCACCATCGCCAGAAGCAGTTATCTGCACCACTAATATAGTTAACTGTTAATGTGGCGTTTATTCTATTTGTAGACTAATGGCGACAGTTCAGCAGTGGAATGATGCAAGAGAAACACATGACCAATGAACGATCAAGTACAAGTAGAGGATTTTGAAAACCATTAGCACTGTTACCCCATCTCTCTCATTCAATCCTATTCCACATACATTCGTTATCAGTCATTGCTCTAATACAATATCAGTTTACCTGTTCTCAACGTGTTTTTTTGTAATCCCAGATGTTCAAAAAGAAACGCACAAGTCGATCACATAAACATCACGGTAAATCCAGGTAAATATGTCAAGAAACAGCCACCGGCGTCCACAACATTCGAATGTTTACAAATTTGACTTAAAAATCTGTCTTTCACGTTCACAAACGAGGAAGTTCAAATTTTGCTTAAAAAGATGAAGAAACATGCAAGTCGAACTAAGGAAAACATTGTAGTTTGTTAGATTTGTCGTGTGTGTGCTATGAGCTTTTAAATACTAGAATTCACATAAACATTCCTTGTATGTGTATATGCGTCATGTAAATGTTTCTGTGATTTCCTCGTTAGGTCAGACAAGTGGTGTTTTAATTTGCGCCTCGTTTAACCCCTTCAACACTGTGTCCAAAATGGGGTTCGCTGCACATAACGCTGAAGACGGCATCCCGTTGGAACTCTGAAAACGTGACCATTGCTTGTTAATTGCGGAAGGTATGTTCTGTTTTACTAGTTTAGTGTTGAATAAAATATAGTATATATATATATATAATATTAAATGGAATATAATATATATATATATTTCATATTGAAAAGGATATAGTTTTTTTTTTAATATTGAAAAGAATATAGGATATATTTTATATTGAAAAGAATATAGTATATATTATATATTGAATAGAATATAGGATATATTTTATATTGAAAAGAATATAGGATATATTTATATTGAAAGGAATGTAGGATATATTTTATATTGAATAGAATATAGTATATTTATAATACTGAACACAGTACAGTATATATATAATATGGTCTATATTCTGATAAAATATATCTGTTTCATTTGTACTGAATCTAAAAGATGCCAGAGCCAACAGGAAAAGAAATTCGTCTAAATAAAGCTCAAACAGCACGGGAAAAAATCAATTTTCACCTAGCTTTCGGTCTGATGAAGACCTTCTTCAGGATGCAGACACAACAAGAAAAAATACACATAGACGACGAAAGAAATGAAATGTGGCGACAAAAGCTCTCGTAAGCCAAGTTCTGACTAATCGGGTGTATAATACACCCCGAAATGAAAAGAACCCGTAGTAAAAGTAGAACGCTAAAGGTAAAAAATACTGTTAGACAAAGTTTGAAAAGTATCCCAGCAACTCCTAACTCCCAGTAATACCTGATGTCAACATACCCTTCGAAAATTAAAATAAACTAGAATTTTGAGAGCACAGCAATGTCAAGACACTGCCATGTTTTACATGAAATTATAATAAGTAGATGATTTTGAAATTGCGGAGCAATATCTAGAGGCCATCCAACGAATCGCGCCCAATGTTGGCTTATCTACTTACTCTGTGAGTTTTCCTCTCCTTACACTGCTGGATTATCTTCTCCTTACACTAGAGGATTATCCTTTCCGTACACTGGGGATTATCTTCTCCTTATTCTGGTTGATTATCGTTTCCTTACACTTGTGGATTATCTTCTCCTTACACTGGTGGATTGTCTTCTCCTTACTCTGGTGGATTATCCTTTCCTTACACTGGTAGATTATATTCTCCTTACACCAGTGGGTTGTTATCCTTTCCTTACACCGGTGGATTATCCCTTCATTACACTGGTGGATTATCCTTTCCTTACACTGGTGGGTTATCTTCTCCTTACACTGATGGATTATCCTTTGTTTACACTGGTTGATTATCTTCTTACACCGGTGGGTTATCCTGTCCTTACACCGGTGGGTTATCTTTTCCTTACACCAGTGGATTATCCATTCCTTACACTGGTGGATTATCTTTTCCTTACACTGGTGGGTTATCTTCTCCTTACACTGGTGGGTTATCCTTTCCTTACATTGGTGGGTTATCCTTTCCTTACACTGATGGATTATCCTTTCCTTACAATGGTGGGTTATTCTTTCCTTACACTGGTGGATTATCCTTTCCTTACACTGGTGGATTATCTTCTCCTTACTCTGGTGGGTTATCCTTTCCTTACACTGGTGGGTTATCCTTTCCTTACACCGGTGGGTTATTCTTTCCTTACACCAGTGGATTATCCTGTCCTTACACTGGTGTATTATCCTTTCCTCACACTGGTGGATTATCTTCTCCTTACACCGGTGGGTTATTCTCTCCTTACACTGGCGGGTTATCCTTTCCATACACTGGTGGATTATCCTTTCCTTACATTGGTGGATTATCATTTCCTTACACTGGTGGGTTATCCTTTCCTTACACTGGTGGGTTATCATTTCCTTACACTGATGGATTATCCTTTCCTTACACTGGTGGATGATCTTCTCCTTACTCTGGTGGGTTATCCTTTCCTTACACCGGTGGGTTATTCTTTCCTTACACTGGTAGATTAACCTTTCCTTACACTGGTGGATTATCCTTTCCTTACACTGGGGATTATCCTTTCCTTACACAGGTGGGTTATCCTTTCCTTACACTGGTGGGTTATCTTTTCCTTACACCAGTGGATTATCCATTCCTTACACTGGGGATTAACCTTTCCTTACACTGGTGGGTTATTCTCTCCTTACGCTGATGGGTTATCTTTTCCTTACACTGGGGATTATCCTTTCCTTACACTGGTGGGTTATCCTTTCCTTACGCCGGTGGGTTATCTTTTCCTTACACCAGTGGATTATCCATTCCTTACACTGGGGATTATCCTTTCCTTACACTGGTGGGTTATCCTTTCCTTACACCGGTGGGTTATCTTTTCCTTACACCAGTGGATTATCCATTCCTTACACTGGTGGATTAACCTTTCCTTACACTGGTGGATTATCTTCTCCTTACTCTGGTGGGTTATCCTTTCCTTACACCGGTGGGTTATTCTTTCCTTACACTGGTAGATTAACCTTTCCTTACACTGGTGGATTATCCTTTCCTTACACTGGGGATTATCCTTTCCTTACACTGGTGGATTATCATTTCCTTACACTGGTGGGTTATCCTTTCCTTACACCGGTGGGTTATCTTTTCCGTACACCAGTGGATTATCCATTCCTTACACTGGTGGATTATCCTTTCCTTACACTGGTGAATTATCCTTTCCTTACACTGGGGATTATCCTTTCCTTACACTGGTGGATTATCATTTCCTTACACTGGTGGGTTATCCTTTCCTTACACCGGTGGGTTATCTTTTCCTTACACCAGTGGATTATGCATTCCTTACACTGGTGGATTATCCTTTCCTTACACTGGTGGATTATCTTCTCCTTACACCGGTGGGTTATTCTTTCCTTACACCAGTGGATTATCCTGTCCTTACACTGGTGTATTATCATTTCCTCACACTGGTGGATTATCTTCTCCTTACACCGGTGGGTTATTATCTCCTTACACTGGTGGGTTATCCTTTCAATACACTGGTGGATTATACTTTCCTTACACTGGGGATTATCCTTTCCTTACACTGGTGGATTATCATTTCCTTACACAGGTGGGTTATCCTCTCCTTACGCTGGTGGGTTATCTTCTCCTTACACTGGTGGATTATCCTTTCCATACACTTGCGGGTTATCCTTTCCTTACACTCGTGGATTATACTTTCATTACACTGATGGATTATCCTTTCCTTACACTGGTGGATTATCCTTTCCTTACACTGGTGGATCATCCTTTCCTTACACTGGTGGATTATCCTCTCTTTACACTGATGGGTTATCTTCTCCTTACACTGATGGGTTATCTTCTCCTTACACTGGTGGATTATCCTTTTCTTACACTGGTGGATTATCCTTTCCTTACTATGGTAGGTCATTCTTTCCTTACACTGGTGGGTTATCCTTTCCTTTCACTGCTGGATTATCCTTTTCTTATGCTTGTGTGTTATCCTCTCCTTACGCTGGTGGGTTATCTTCTCCTTACACTGGTGGATTATCCTTTCCTTACACCGGTTTGTTATCTTCTCCTTACAATGGTGGGTTGTCCTCTCCTTACACTGGTGGGTTATCTTCTCCTTACACTGGGGATAATCCTCTCCTTGCATTGGTGGATTATCTTCTTACACTGGTGGATTATCCTTTCCTTACAATGGTGGGTTATTCTTTCCTTACACTGGGGATTATCCTTTCCTTACACTGGTGGGTTATCCTTTCCTTACACTGGTGGGTTATCCTTTCCTTACACTGGGGATTATCCTTTCCTTACACTGGTAGATAAACCTATCCTTACACTGGTAGATTATCTTCTCCTTACTCTGGTGGGTTATCATTTCCTTACACCGGTGGATTATTCTTTCCTTATGCTGGTGGGCTATCCTCTCCTTTTGCTGGTGGGTTATCGTCTCCTTATACCGATGGGTTATCCTTTCCTTACACCGGTGGATTATCCTTTCCTTACACCGGTAGGTTATCTTCTCCTTACACTGCTAGGTTATCCTCTCCTTACACTGGTGGGTTATCTTCTCCTTACACCGGGGATTATCCTTTCCTTACACCGGGGGTTATCTTCTCCTTACTCTGGTGGGTTATAATTTCCTTACACCGGTGGGTTATCCTTTCCTTACACCGGTGGATTATCCTTTCCTTATGCTGGTGGGCTATCCTCTCCTTTCGCTGGTGGGTTATCGTCTCCATACACCGATGGGTTATCCTTTCCTTACACCGGTGGATTATCCTTTCCTTACACCGGTAGGTTATCTTCTCCTTACTCTGATGGGTTATCATTTCCTTACACCGGTGGGTTATCCTTTCCTTACACCGGTGGATTATCCTTTCCTTACACTGGGGGTTATCTTCTCCTTACTCTGGTGGGTTATCATTTCCTTACACCGGTGGGTTATCCTTTCCTTACACCGGTGGATTATCCTTTTCTTATGCTTGTGGGTTATCCTCTCCTTACGCTGGTGGGTTATCTTCTCCTTACACTGGTGGATTATCCTTTCCTTACACCGGTTTGTTATCTTCTCCTTACAATGGTGGGTTGTCCCCTCCTTACACTGGTGGGTTATCTTCTCCTTACACTGGGGATAATCCTCTCCTTGCATTGGTGGATTATCTTCTTACACTGGTGGGTTATTCTTTCCTTACACTGGTGGGTTATCCTTTCCTTACACTGGGGATTATCCTTTCCTTACACTGGTACATTAACCTATCCTTACACTGGTAGATTATCTTCTCCTTACTCTGGTGGGTTAACCTATCCTTACACTGGTAGATTATCTTCTCCTTACTCTGGTGGGTTATCATTTCCTTACACCGGTGGGTTATCCTTTCCTTACACTGGTGGATTATCCTTTCCTTATGCTGGTGGGCTATCCTCTCCTTTCGCTGGTGGGTTATCGTCTCCTTACACCGATGGGTTATCCTTTCCTTACACCGGTGGATTATCCTTTCCTTACACCGGTAGGTTATCTTCTCCTTACACTGGTGGGTTATCTTCTCCTTACACCGGGGATTATCCTCTCCTTGCATTGGTGGATTATCTTCTTACACTGGTGGATTATCCTTTCCTTACACTGGTGGATTATCCTTTCCTTACACTGGTGGGTTATATTCTCCTTACGATGGTGGGTTTTCCTCACCTTATTCTGGGGGGTTATCCTCTCCTTATTGTGGTGAATTACCCACTTCTTAATCTGTCGGGTTTTTCTCTCCTTATTCTGGTGGGTTATCCTCTCCTTACTCTGATGGGTTATCCTCTCCTTATTCTGGTGGGTTATCCTCTCCTTACGATGGTGGGTCACCCTCTCCTTACTATGGTGGGTTATCCTCTCCTTATTTTGGAGGGTTACCCTCTCCTTATTCTGGTGGATTATCCACTTCTTAATCTGTAAGGTTTCCCTCTCCATACTCTGGTGGGTTATTCTCTCCTTAATCTGGTGGGTTATCCTCCCCTTACTCTGGTGGGTTATCCTCTCGTTATTCTGGTTGGTTATATTCTCTTTACTACGGTGGGTTATCCTCTCCTTATTCTGGAAGGTTATCCTCTCCTTATTCTGGTGGATTATCCACTTCTTAATCTGTCGGGTTATCCTTTCCTTACTCTGATAGGTTATCCTTTCCTTACTATGGTGGGTTATCCTCTCCTTACGATGGTGGGTTATCCTCTCCTTACTATGGTGGGTTATCCTCTCCTTACTATGGTGGATTATCCACTTCTTAATCTGTAAGGTTTCCCTCTCCATACTCTGGTGGGTTATTCTCTCCTTAATCTGGTGGGTTATCCTCCCCTTACTCTGGTGGGTTATCCTCTCGTTATTCTGGTGGGTTATATTCTCTTTACTACGGTGGGTTATCCTCTCCTTATTCTGGAAGGTTATCCTCTCCTTATTCTGGTGGATTATCCACTTCTTAATCTGTCGGGTTATCCTCTCCTTACTCTGATAGGTTATCCTTTCCTTACTATGGTGGGTTATCCTCTCTTTACTATGGTGGGTTATACTCTGCTTACTCTGGTGAGTTATCATCTCCTTATTCTCGTGGGTTTTCCTTTGCTTACTCTGGTGGGTTATCCTCTCCTTATTCTGGCGGGTTTTATACTCTCCTTATTCTGGTGGGTTATCTCTCCTTACTCTGGCGGTTATCCTCTCCTTAGTCTGGCGGGTTTTCCACGCATTAGTCTGGCGGGTTATCCTCTCCTTACTATGGTTGCCTATTCTCCCCTTACTATGGTGGGTTACCCTCTCCTTATTCTGGTGGGTTATCCTCTCCTTACTCTGGCAAGTTTTCCTCTCCTTAGCCTGATGGGTTATCCTCTCATTACTCTCAGGGTTATCCTCTTTTTACTCTCAGAGTTATCCATTCCTTATTCTGGCAGGTTTTCCTCTCCTTTGTCTGGTGGGTTATCCTCTCCTTACCCTGATGGGTTATCCTCTCCTTATTCTGGTGGGTTATCCTCTCCATACTATGGTGAGTTTTCCTCTGCTCACTCTGGTGAGTTATCTTCTGCTTACGCTGGAGTGTTATTCTCTCCTTATTCTGGTGGATTATCCACTTCTTAATCTCGTGGGTTTTCCTCTCCTTATTCTGGTGGGTTATCCTTTCCTTACACCGGTGGGTTATTCTTTCCTTACACCAGTGGATTATCCTGTCCTTACACTGGTGTATTATCGTTTCCTCACACTGGTGGATTATCTTCTCCTTACACCGGTGGGTTATTATCTCCTTACACTGGTGGGTTATCCTTTCAATACACTGGTGGATTATACTTTCCTTGCACAGGGGATTATCCTTTCCTTACACTGGTGGATTATCATTTCCTTACACAGGTGGGTTATCCTCTCCTTACGCTTGTGGGTTATCTTCTCCTTACACTGGTGGATTATCCTTTCCATACACTTGCGGGTTATCCTTTCCTTACACTCGTGGATTATACTTTCATTACACTGATGGATTATCCTTTCCTTACACTGGTGGATTATCCTTTCCTTACACTGGTGGATCATCCTTTCCTTACACTGGTGGATTATCCTCTCTTTACACTGATGGGTTATCTTCTCCTTACACTGATGGGTTATCTTCTCCTTACACTGGTGGATTATCCTTTCCTTACACTGGTGGATTATCCTTTCCTAACTATGGTAGGTCATTCTTTCCTTACACTGGTGGGTTATCCTTTCATTTCACTGCTGGATTATCCTTTTCTTATGCTTGTGGGTTATCCTCTCCTTACGCTGGTGGGTTATCTTCTCCTTACACTGGTGGATTATCCTTTCCTTACACCGGTTTGTTATCTTCTCCTTACAATGGTGGGTTGTCCTCTCCTTACACTGGTGGGTTATCTTCTCCTTACACTGGGGATAATCCTCTCCTTGCATTGGTGGATTATCTTCTTACACTGGTGGGTTATTCTTTCCTTACACTGGTGGGTTATCCTTTCCTTACACTGGTGGGTTATCCTTTCCTTACACTGGGGATTATCCTTTCCTTACACTGGTAGATTAACCTATCCTTACACTGGTAGATTATCTTCTCCTTACTCTGGTGGGTTAACCTATCCTTACACTGGTAGATTATCTTCTCCTTACTCTGGTGGGTTATCATTTCCTTCCACCGGTGGGTTATCCTTTCCTTACACCGGTGGATTATCCTTTCCTTATGCTGGTGGGCTATCCTCTCCTTTCGCTGGTGGGTTATCGTCTCCTTACACCGATGGGTTATCCTTTCCTTACACCGGTGGATTATTCTTTCCTTACACCGGTAGGTTATCTTCTCCTTACACTGCTAGGTTATCCTCTCCTTACACTGGTGGGTTATCTTCTCCTTACACTGGGGATTATCCTCTCCTTGCATTGGTGGATTATCTTCTTACACTGGTGGATTATCCTTTCCTTACACTGGTGGATTATCCTTTCCTTACACTGGTGGGTTATATTCTCCTTACGATGGTGGGTTTTCCTCACCTTATTCTGGAGGGTTATCCTCTCCTTATTCTGGTGAATTACCCACTTCTTAATCTGTCGGGTTTTTCTCTCCTTATTCTGGTGGGTTATCCTCTCCTTACTCTGGTGGGTTATCCTCTCCTTACTCTGGTGGGTCACCCTCTCCTTACTATGGTGGGTTATCCTCTCCTTATTTTGGAGGGTTACCCTCTCCTTATTCTGGTGGATTATCCACTTCTTAATCTGTCGGGTTATCCTCTCCTTACTCTGATAGGTTATCCTCTCCTTACTATGGTGGGTTATCCTCTCCTTATTTTGGAGGGTTACCCTCTCCTTATTCTGGTGGATTATCCACTTCTTAATCTGTAAGGTTTCCCTCTCCATACTCTGGTGGGTTATTCTCTCCTTAATCTGGTGGGTTATCCTCCCCTTACTCTGGTGGGTTATCCTCTCGTTATTCTGGTGGGTTATATTCTCTTTACTACGCTGGGTTATCCTCTCCTTATTCTGGAAGGTTATCCTCTCCTTATTCTGGTGGATTATCCACTTCTTAATCTGTCGGGTTATCCTCTCCTTACTCTGATAGGTTATCCTCTGCTTGCTATGGTGGGTTATCCTCTCCTTACGATGGTGGGTTATCCTCTCCTTACTATGGTGGGTTATCCTCTCCTTACGATGGTGGGTTATCCTCTCCTTACTATGGTGGGTTATCCTCTCCTTACTATGGTGGGTTATTCTCTCCTTACTATGGTGGGTTATCCTCTCCTTACTATGGTGGGTTATCCTCTCCTTACTATGGTGGGTTATCCTCTCCTTATTTTGGAGGGTTACCCTCGCCTTATTCTGGTGGATTATCCACTTCTTAATCTGTAAGGTTTCCTTCTCCATACTCTGGTGGGTTATTCTCTCCTTAATCTGTCGGGTTATCCTCTCCTTACTCTGATAGGTTATCCTCTGCTTGCTCTGGTGGGTTATCCTCTCCTTACTATGGTGGGTTATCCTCTCCTTACTATGGTGGGTTATCCTCTCCTTACTATGGTGGGTTATCCTCTCCTTACTATGGTGGGTTATCCTCTCCTTACTATGGTGGGTTATCCTCTCCTTACTATGGTGGGTTATCCGTGGGTTTTCCTTTGCTTACTCTGGTGGGTTATCCTCTCCTTATTCTGGCGGGTTTTATACTCTCCTTATTCTGGTGGGTTATCTCTCCTTACTCTGACGGTTATCCTCTCCTTAGTCTGGCGGGTTTTCCACTCATTAGTCTGGCGGGTTTTTCTCTCCTTATTCTGGTGGGTTATCCTCTCCTTACTCTGGTGGGTCACCCTCTCCTTACTATGGTGGGTTATCCTCTCCTTATTTTGGAGGGTTACCCTCTCCTTATTCTGGTGGATTATCCACTTCTTAATCTGTCGGGTTATCCTCTCCTTACTCTGATAGGTTATCCTCTCCTTACTATGGTGGGTTATCCTCTCCTTATTTTGGAGGGTTACCCTCTCCTTATTCTGGTGGATTATCCACTTCTTAATCTGTAAGGTTTCCCTCTCCATACTCTGGTGGGTTATTCTCTCCTTAATCTGGTGGGTTATCCTCCCCTTACTCTGGTGGGTTATCCTCTCGTTATTCTGGTGGGTTATATTCTCTTTACTACGGTGGGTTATCCTCTCCTTATTCTGGAAGGTTATCCTCTCCTTATTCTGGTGGATTATCCACTTCTTAATCTGTCGGGTTATCCTCTCCTTACTCTGATAGGTTATCCTCTGCTTGCTATGGTGGGTTATCCTCTCCTTACGATGGTGGGTTATCCTCTCCTTACTATGGTGGGTTATCCTCTCCTTACGATGGTGGGTTATCCTCTCCTTACTATGGTGGGTTATCCTCTCCTTACTATGGTGGGTTATTCTCTCCTTACTATGGTGGGTTATCCTCTCTTTACTATGGTGGGTTATCCTCTCCTTACTATGGTGGGTTATCCTCTCCTTATTTTGGAGGGTTACCCTCTCCTTATTCTGGTGGATTATCCACTTCTTAATCTGTAAGGTTTCCCTCTCCATACTCTGGTGGGTTATTCTCTCCTTAATCTGTCGGGTTATCCTCTCCTTACTCTGATAGGTTATCCTCTGCTTGCTCTGGTGGGTTATCCTCTCCTTACTATGGTGGGTTATCCTCTCCTTACTATGGTGGGTTATCCTCTCCTTACTATGGTGGGTTATCCTCTCCTTACTATGGTGGGTTATCCTCTCCTTCCTATGGTGGGTTATCCTCTCCTTACTATGGTGGGTTATCCGTGGGTTTTCCTTTGCTTACTCTGGTGGGTTATCCTCTCCTTATTCTGGCGGGTTTTATACTCTCCTTATTCTGGTGGGTTATCTCTCCTTACTCTGGCGGTTATCCTCTCCTTAGTCTGGCGGGTTTTCCACTCATTAGTCTGGCGGGTTATCCTCTCCTTACTATGGTTGGCTATTCTCCCCTTACTATGGTGGGTTACCCTCTCCTTATTCTGGTGGGTTATCCTCTCCTTACTCTGGCAAGTTTTCCTCTCCTTAGCCTGATGGGTTATCCTCTCATTACTCTCAGGGTTATCCTCTTTTTACTCTCAGAGTTATCCATTCCTTATTCTGGTAGGTTTTCCTCTCCTTTTTCTGGTGGGTTATCCTCTCCTTACCCTGATGGGTTATCCTCTCCTTATTCTGGTGGGTTATCCTCTCCATACTATGGTGAGTTTTCCTCTGCTCACTCTGGTGAGTTATCTTCTGCTTACGCTGGAGGGTTATTCTCTCCTTATTCTGGTGGATTATCCACTTCTTAATCTCGTGGGTTTTCCTCTCCTTATTCTGGTGGGTTATCCTTTCCTTACACGGGTGGGTTATTCTTTCCTTACACCAGTGGATTATCCTGTCCTTACACTGGTGTATTATCGTTTCCTCACACTGGTGGATTATCTTCTCCTTACACCGGTGGGTTATTATCTCCTTACACTGGTGGGTTATCCTTTCAATACACTGGTGGATTATACTTTCCTTACACTGGGGATTATCCTTTCCTTACACTGGTGGATTATCATTTCCTTACACATGTGGGTTATCCTCTCCTTACGCTGGTGGGTTATCTTTTCCTTACACTGATGGATTATCCTTTCCATACACTTGCGGGTTATCCTTTCCTTACACTCGTGGATTATACTTTCATTACACTGATGGATTATCCTTTCCTTACACTGGTGGATTATCCTTTCCTTACACTGGTGGATCATCCTTTCCTTACACTGGTGGATTATCCTCTCTTTACACTGATGGGTTATCTTCTCCTTACACTGATGGGCTATCTTCTCCTTACACTGGTGGATTATCCTTTCCATACAGTTGCGGGTTATCCTTTCCTTACACTCGTGGATTATACTTTCATTACACTGATGGATTATCCTTTCCTTACACTGGTGGATTATCCTTTCCTTACACTGGTGGATCATCCTTTCCTTACACTGGTGGATTATCCTCTCTTTACACTGATGGGTTATCTTCTCCTTACACTGATGGGTTATCTTCTCCTTACACTGGTGGATTATGCTTTCCTTACACTGGTGGATTATCCTTTCCTTACTATGGTAGGTCATTCTTTCCTTACACTGGTGGGTTATCCTTTCCTTTCACTGCTGGATTATCCTTTTCTTATGCTTGTGGGTTATCCTCTCCTTACGCTGGTGGGTTATCTTCTCCTTACACTGGTGGATTATCCTTTCCTTATACCGGTTTGTTATCTTCTCCTTACAGTGGTGGGTTGTCCTCTCCTTACACTGGTGGGTTATCTTCTCCTTACACTGGGGATAATCCTCTCCTTGCATTGGTGGATTATCTTCTTACACTGGTGGGTTATTCTTTCCTTACACTGGTGGGTTATCCTTTCCTTACACTGGGGATTATCCTTTCCTTACACTGGTAGATTAACCTATCCTTACACTGGTAGATTATCTTCTCCTTACTCTGGTGGGTTAACCTATCCTTACACTGGTAGATTATCTTCTCCTTACTCTGGTGGGTTATCATTTCCTTACACCGGTGGGTTATCCTTTCCTTACACCGGTGGATTATCCTTTCCTTATGCTGGTGGGCTATCCTCTCCTTTCGCTGGTGGGTTATCGTCTCCTTACACCGATGGGTTATCCTTTCCTTACACCGGTGGATTATCCTTTCCTTACACCGGTAGGCTATCTTCTCCTTACACTGCTAGGTTATCCTCTCCTTACACTGGTGGGTTATCTTCTCCTTACACCGGGGATTATCCTCTCCTTGCATTGGTGGATTATCTTCTTACACTGGTGGATTATCCTTTCCTTACACTGGTGGATTATCCTTTCCTTACACTGGTGGGTTATATTCTCCTTACGATGGTGGGTTTTCCTCACCTTATTCTGGAGGATTATCCTCTCCTTATTCTGGTGAATTACCCACTTCTTAATCTGTCGGGTTTTTCTCTCCTTATTCTGGTGGGTTATCCTCTCCTTACTCTGATGGGTTATCCTCTCCTTACTCTGGTGGGTCACCCTCTCCTTATTCTGGTGGATTATCCACTTCTTAATCTGGCGGGTTATCCTCTCCTTACTCTGATAGGTTATCCTCGCCTTACTATGGTGGGTTATCCTCTCCTTATTTTGGAGGGTTACCCTCTCCTTATTCTGGTGGATTATCCACTTCTTAATCTGTAAGGTTTCCCTCTCCATACTCTGGTGGGTTATTCTCTCCTTAATCTGGTGGGTCACCCTCTATTTACTATGGTGGGTTATCCTCTCCTTATTTTGGAGGGTTACCCTCTCCTTATTCTGGTGGATTATCCACTTCTTAATCTGTAAGGTTTCCCTCTCCATACTCTGGTGGGTTATTCTCTCCTTAATCTGGTGGGTCACCCTCTATTTACTATGGTGGGTTATCCTCTCCTTATTTTGGAGGGTTACCCTCTCCTTATTCTGGTGGATTATCCACTTCTTAATCTGGCGGGTTATCCTCTCCTTACTCTGATAGGTTATCCTCTCATTACTATGGTGGGTTATCCTCTCCTTATTTTGGAGGGTTACACTCTCCTTATTCTGGTGGATTATCCACTTCTTAATCTGTAAGGTTTCCCTCTCCATACTCTGGTGGGTTATTCTCTCCTTAATCTGGTGGGTCACCCTCTCCTTACTATGGTGGGTTATCCTCTCATTTTGGAGGGTTACCCTCTCCTTATTCTGGTGGATTATCCACTTCTTAATCTGTAAGGTTTCCCTCTCCATACTCTGGTGGGTTATTCTCTCCTTAATCTGGTGGGTTATCCTCCCCTTACTCTGGTGGGTTATCCTCTCGTTATTCTGGTGGGTTATATTCTCTTTACTACGGTGGGTTATCCTCTCCTTATTCTGGAAGGTTATCCTCTCCTTATTCTGGTGGATTATCCACTTCTTAATCTGTCGGGTTATCCTCTCCTTACTCTGATAGGTTATCCTCTCCTTACTATGGTGGGTTATCCTCTCCTTACGATGGTGGGTTATCCTCTCCTTACTATGGTGGGTTATCCTCTCCTTACTATGGCGGGTTATCCTATCCTTACTCTGATAGGTTATCCTCTGCTTGCTATGGTGGGTTATCCTCTCCTTACGATGGTGGGTTATCCTCTCCTTACTATGGTGGGTTATCCTCTCCTTACGATGGTGGGTTATCCTCTCCTTACTATGGTGGGTTATCCTCTCCTTACTATGGTGGGTTATTCTCTCCTTACCATGGTGGGTTATCCTCTCCTTACTATGGTGGGTTATCCTCTCCTTACTATGGTGGGTTATCCTCTCCTTATTTTGGAGGGTTGCCCTCTCCTTATTCTGGAGGATTATCCACTTCTTAATCTGTAAGGTTTCCCTCTCCATACTCTGGTGGGTTATTCTCTCCTTAATCTGTCGGGTTATCCTCTCCTTACTCTGATAGGTTATCCTCTGCTTGCTCTGGTGGGTTATCCTCTCCTTACTATGGTGGGTTATCCTCTCCTTACGATGGTGGGTTATCCTCTCCTTACTATGGTGGGTTATCCTCTCCTTACTATGGTGGGTTATCCTCTGCTTGCTATGGTGGGTTATCCTCTCCTTACGATGGTGGGTTATCCTCTCCTTACTATGGTGGGTTATCCTCTCCTTACGAGGTTGGGTTGTCCTCTCCTTACTATGGTGGGTTATCCTCTCCTTACTATGGTGGGTTATCCTCTCCTTACTATGGTGGGTTATCCTCTCTTTACTATGGTGGGTTATCCTCTCCTTACTATGGTGGGTTATCCTCTCCTTACTATGGTGGGTTATCCTCTCCTTACGATGGTGGGTTATCCTCTCCTTACTATGGTGGGTTATCCTCTCCTTACGATGGTGGGTTATTCTCTCCTTAATCTGTCGGGTTATCCTCTCCTTACTCTGATAGGTTATCCTCTGCTTGCTCTGGTGGGTTATCCTCTCCTTACTATGGTGGGTTATCCTCTCCTTACTATGGTGGGTTATCCTCTCCTTACGATGGTGGGTTATCCTCTCCTTACTATGGTGGGTTATCCTCTCCTTACTATGGTGGGTTATCCTCTCCTTACTATGGTGGGTTATCCTCTCCTTACTATGGTGGGTTATCCTCTCCTTACGATGGTGGGTTATTCTCTCCTTAATCTGTCGGGTTATCCTCTCCTTACTCTGATAGGTTATCCTCTGCTTGCTCTGGTGGGTTATCCTCTCCTTACTATGGTGGGTTATCCTCTCTTTACTATGGTGGGTTATACTCTGCTTACTCTGGTGAGTTATCATCTCCTTATTCTCCTGGGTTTTCCTTTGCTTACTCTGGTGGGTTATCCTCTCCTTATTCTGGCGGGTTTTATACTCTCCTTATTCTGGTGGGTTATCTCTCCTTACTCTGGCGGTTATCCTCTCCTTAGTCTGGCGGGTTTTCCACTCATTAGTCTGGCGGGTTATCCTCTCCTTACTATGGTTGGCTATTCTCCCCTTACTATGGCGGGTTACCCTCTCCTTATTCTGGTGGGTTATCCTCTCCTTACTCTGGCAAGTTTTCCTCTCCTTAGCCTGATGGGTTATCCTCTCATTACTCTCAGGGTTATCCTCTTTTTACTCTCAGAGTTATCCATTCTTTATTCTGGCAGGTTTTCCTCTCCTTTGTCTGGTGGGTTATCCTCTCCTTACCCTGATGGGTTATCCTCTCCTTATTCTGGTGGGTTATCCTCTCCATACTATGGTGAGTTTTCCTCTGCTCACTCTGGTGAGTTATCTTCTGCTTACGCTGGAGGGTTATTCTCTCCTTATTCTGGTGGATTATCCACTTCTTAATCTCGTGGGTTTTCCTCTCCTTATTCTGGTGGGTTATCCTTTCCTTTGTCTGGTGGGTTATCCTCTCCTTTCTATGGGTGGGTTATCCTCTCCTTACTCTGGGGGGTTATCCTCTCCTTAATCTGATGGGTTATCCCTTCCTTACACCAGCCGGTTATTACTTTCCTAACCCTGGTGAGTTATCCTCGCCTTGCTCTTGTGGATTATTTTGCTCTCCTAACACTGATGGTTACCCTCTTCTAACTCAGATGCATTATTTTACTATCCTTCTCTGGTCAATTATCCTTGTCTCCTTATTCTTGGGGATTATTTTCCTTTCCGTACTCTGATGTGTTGTCATCTCCTTACTCTGCTGGACTATCCTCTCCTTACTCTGCTGGATTATCCTCTCCTTACTTTGCTGGACTATCCTCTCCTTACTCTGCTGCACTATCCTCTCCTTACTCTGCTGCACTATCCTCTCCTTACTCTGCTGGACTATCCTCTCCTTACTCTGCTGCACTATCCTCTCCTTACTCTGCTGCACTATCCTCTCCTTACTCTGCTGGACTATCCTCTCCTTACTCTGCTGCACTATCCTCTCCTTACTCTGCTGCACTATCCTCTCCTTACTCTGCTGGACTATCCTCTCCTTACTCTGCTGGACTATCCTCTCCTTACTCTGCTGGACTATCCTCTCCTTACTCTGCTGCACTATCCTCTCCTTACTCTGCTGGACTATCCTCTCCTTACTCGGCTGGACTATCCTCTCCTTACTCTGCTGGACTATCCTCTCCTTACTCTGCTGGACTATCCTCTCCTTACTTTGCTGGACTATCCTCTCCTTACTGTGCTGGACTATCCTCTCCTTACTCTGCTGGACTATCCTCTCCTTACTCTGCTGGACTATCCTGTCCTTACTCTTCTGCACTATCCCCTCCTCACTCTGCTGGACTATCCTCCCCTTACTCTGCTGGACTATCCTCTCCTTACTCTGCTGGACTATCCTCTCCTTACTCTGCTGGACTATCCTCTCCTTACTCTGCTGGACTATCCTCTCCTTACTCTGCTGGACTATCCTCTCCTTACTCTGCTGCACTGTCCTCTTCTTACTCTGCCGGACTATCCTCTCCTTACTCTGCTGAACTATCTTCTCCCTACTGTGCTGGACTATCCTCTCCTTACTCTGCTGGACTATCCTCTCCTTACTCTGCTGGGGTATGCTCTCCTAACTCAAAGGAATTTTCTTCTTACTCTGTTGGCCCATTTCCATCACTTTACACTGCGGGTTACCCTTACTCTGGTCGGGTATCCTCGATTTTTATCCTCGTCTTACAATAGTCGGTCATCGTCTCCTTAATATGGTGGGTTATCCTCACCTTGCCCTTGTGGGTTTTCCTCTCCTTACTTTGGTGGAGTATCCTCCCTCTTATGGGGCTCTTTTTCCCTTCCATACTCTGCTGGCTTAATTATCCTCTCCTAACTCTGGTGGATTATTGCACTGGCGGGTTATCCTCTCCTAGTCCTGGTGTATTATCCTTTCCTTACTTTTCTGGATTATATCCCTGTCCTTACACTGGTGGGTACTCCTCTCCTTACCCTGGTGGGTTATCCTCTCATTTCTCTGGTGGACTGTTCTCATCTTACTCTGGTGGGTTATAATCTTGCCTAGATGGAGTATCCTCTCCTTGCTCTGGTGGGCTATCCTTTCCTTGGGCTGTTCTCTCCTTGCACTGGTGGACTGTCCTCTCCTTACACTTGTGGATTGTCCTCTCCTACACTGGTGGATTGTCCTCTCCTTACACTGGTGGATTGTCCTCTCCCTACACTAGTGGTTTGTCCTCTCCTTACACTGGTGGATTGTCCTCTCCTTACACTGGTAGATTGTCCTCTCCCTACACCGGTGGATTGTCCTCTCCTTACACTGATGGATTGTCCTCTCCCTACACTGGTGGATTGTCCTCTCCTTACACTGGTGGATTGTCCTCTCCCTACACTGGCAGATTGTCATCTCCTTACACTGGTGGTTTGTCCTCTCCCTACACTGGTGGATGGTCCTCTCCTTACACGGGTGGATTGTCCTCTCCCTACACTGGTGATTGTCCTCTCCTTACACTGGTGGATTGTCCTCTCCCTACACTAGTGGTTTGTCCTCTCCTTACACTGGTGGATTGTCCTCTCCCTACACTGGTGGATGGTCCTCTCCTTACACGGGTGGATTGTCCTCTCCCTACACTGGTGGATGGTCCTCTCCTTACACGGGTGGATTGTCCTCTCCCTACACTGGTGGATTGTCCTCTCCTTACACAGGTGGATTGTCCTTTCCCTACACTGGTGGATTGTCCCCTCCTTACACTGGTGGCTTATCCTTTCCATTCACTTGTGGATTGTCCTCTCCCTACACTGGTGGATTGTCCCCTCCTTACACTGGTGGGTTATCCTTTCCTTACACTGGTGGGTTACCCTTTCCTTACACTGGTGGGTTATCATTTCCTTACACTGGTGGGTTATCCCCTCCTTACTTTGTTGTATTATTTTCCACTTCTTACACTGATGCGTTTCCTCTCCTTACTCTGGCGTTATCTGTTCCTTACTTTGGGTGAGTATCCTCTCATTAACTTGTGGAGTACCCTCTACTTACACCTCCAAAATACATTCATATCAATCTGGTATCGACACCTCCAAAATACATTCATATCTATCCCTGGTATGTACACCTCCAAAATATATTCATATCTATATGGTGTCTACACATCCAACAAACGTTCATATCTATCTGGTATCTACACCTCCAGATACATTCATATCAATCTGGTATCTACACCCCCAAAATACATTCCTATCAATTTGGTATCTACACCTGCAACATACATTCATATCTTATCTATCTGGTATATACACCTCCAAAATACCTTCATACCTACCTTATCTGGTATCTACATATCCAAAATACATTCATACTTTATCTGGTATCTACACCTCCAAAATACATTCATATCTTATCTGGTATCCACACCTCCAAAATACTTGAATACCTTATCTGGTATCTACACCTTCAAAATACCTTCATATCTATCGATGGTTTGTACACTCAAAACACATTCATATCTATCCATGGTTTGTACACTCAAAATACATTCATGTCTATCCATGATTTGTACACTCAAAATACTTTCACATCTATCCATGGTTTGTACACTCAAAATACAGTCATATCTATCCATGATTTGTACACTCAAAATACATTCATATCTATCCATGGTCTGTACACTCAAAATACATTCATATCTATCCATGGTTTGTACACTCAAAATACATTCATGTCTATCCATGATTTGTACACTCAAAATACTTTCACGTCTATCCATGGTTTGTACACTCAAAATACAGTCATATCTATCCATGATTTGTACACTCAAAATACATTCATATCTATCCATGGTCTGCACACTCAAAATACATTCATATCTATCCATGGTTTGTACACTCAAAATACATTCATGTCTATCCATGATTTGTACACTCAAAATACTTTCACATCTATCCATGGTTTGTACACTCCAAATACAGTCATATCTATCCATGGTTTGTACACTCAAAATACTTTCATATCTATCCATGGTCTGTACACTCAAAATACATTCATATCTATCCATGGTTTGTACACTCAAAATACATTCATGTCTATCCATGATTTGTACACTCAAAATACTTTCACATCTATCCATGGTTTGCACACTCAAAATACTTTCACATCTATCCATGGTTTGTACATTCAAAATACAGTCATATCTATCCATGATTTGTACACTCAAAATACAGTCATATTTATCCATGGTCTGTACACTCAAAATACATTCATATCTATCCATGGTTTGTACACTCAAAATACATTCATGTCTATCCATGGTTTGTACACTCAAAATACATTCATATCTATCCATGGTCTGTACACTCAAAATACATTCATATCTATCCATGATTTGTACACTCAAAATACTTTCATATCTATCCATGGTCTGTACACTCAAAATACATTCATATCTATCCATGGTTTGTACACTCAAAATACATTCATGTCTATCCATGGTTTGTACACTCAAAATACATTCATATCTATCCATGGTCTGTACACTCAAAATACATTCATATCTATCCATGATTTGTACACTCAAAATACTTTCACATCTATCCATGGTTTGTACACTCAAAATACATTCATATCTATCCATGGTTTGTACACTCAAAATACTTTCATATCTATCCATGGTCTGTACACTCAAAATACATTCATATCTATCCATGGTCTGTACACTCAAAATATAGTCATATCTAGCCATGGTCTGTACACTCAAAATACTTCACATCTATCCATGGTTTGTACACTCAAAATACAGTCATATCTATCCATGGTCTGTACACTCAAAATACATTCATATCTATCCATGGTTTGTACACTCCAAATACAGACATATCTATCCATGGTTTGTACACTCAAAATACTGTCACATCTATCCATGGTTTCTACACTCAAAATACATTCATGTCTATCCATGATTTGTACACTCAAAATACTTTCACATCTATCCATGGTTTGTACACTCAAAATATAGTCATATCTAGCCATGGTCTGTACACTCAAAATACTTTCACATCTATCCATGTTTTGTACACTCAAAATACAGTCATATCTATCCATGGTCTGTACACTCAAAATACATTCATATCTATCCATGGTTTGTACACTCAAAATACAGTCATATCTATCCATGGTTTGTACACTCAAAATACATTCATATCTATCCATGGTTTGTACACTCAAAATACATTCATATCTATCCATGGTCTGTACACTAAAAATACATTCATATCTATCCATGGTTTGTACACTCAAAATATACAATCCATCCATCTGTGATAGTAACACGTTAACACAGTGAACAACACAATTCGTCTGATTAGTAACACGTTAACACTGTGAACTATACAATCCGTCCATGACAGTAACATGTTAACACTGTGAACTATACAATCCGTCCATGATAGTAACACGTTAACACTGTGAACTATACAATCCGTCCATGATAGTAACATGTTAACACTGTGAACTATACAATCCGTCCATGATAGTAACATGTTAACACTGTGAACGATACAGTCCGTGTGTGATAGTAACATGTTAATACTGTGAACTATACAATCCGTCCACCATAGTAACATGTTAACACTGTGAACTATACAATCCGGCCATGCCAGTAACACGTTAACACTGTGAACTATACAATCCGTCCATGATAGTAACATGTGAACACTGTGAACTATACAGTCCGTTCGTGATAGTAACATGTTAACACTGTGAACAAGACAATCCGTCCGTGATAGTAACATGTTAACACTGTGAACTGTACAATCCGGCCACGACAGTAACATGTTAACACTGTGCACTATACAATCCGTCCATGATAGTAACATGTTAACACTGTGAACTATACAATCCGTCCATGATAGTAACACGTTAACACAGTGAACTATACAATCCGCCCACGATAGTAACACGTTAACACTGTGAACTATACAATCTGTCCATGATAGTAACATGTTAACACTGTGAACTATACAATCAGTCCATGATAGTAACATGTTAACACAGTGAACTATGCAATCCGTCTGTGATAGTAACATGTTAACACACTGAACTATTCAATCCATCTGTGATAGTAACATGCTACCACTGTGAACTATACAATCCGTCCGTGATAGTAACACATTAACACTGAGAACTATACAATACGTCCATGATAGTAACATGTTAACACTGTGAACTATACAATCCGTCCATGATAGTAACATGTTAACACTGTCAACTATACAATCCGTTCATGATAGTAAAAAGTTAACACTGTGAACTATACAATCCGTCCGTGATAGTAACATGTTAACACTGTGAACTATACAATCCGTCTGTGATAGTAACATGTTAACACTGTGAACTATACAATCCGCCCATGTTTGTAACATGTTAACACTGTGAACTATACAATCCGTCCACGATAGTAACATGTTAACACTGCGAACTATACAATCCGTCTGTGATAGTAACATGTTAACACTGTGAACAATACTATCTGTCCATGATAGAAACACGTTAACACTGTGAACTATACCATCCGTCCACGACAGTAACATGTCAACATTGTGAACTATATCATCTGTCCATGATAGTAACATGTTAACACTGTGAACTATACAATCCGTCCATGATAGTAACATGTTAACACTGTGAACTATACAATTCATCTGTGATAGTAAAGTGTTAACACAGTGAACTATACAATCCATATGTGATAGTAACATGTTAACACTGTGAACTATACAATCCGTCCATGATAGTAACATGTTAACACTGTGAACTATACAATCCGTCCACGATAGTAACATGTTACCACTGTGGACTACACAATCCGCCTGTGATAGTAACATGTTAACACTGTGAACTATACAATCCGTCCATGATAGTAACATGTTACCACTGTGGACTACACAATCCGCCTGTGATAGTAACATGTTAACACTGTGAACTATACAATCCGTCCATGATAGTAACACATTAACACTGTGAACTATACAATCCGTCCATGATAGTAACATGTTAAAACTGAGAACTATACAATCCGTCCATGATAGTAACATGTTAACACTGTCAACTATACAATCCGTGCATGATAGTAACATGTCAACACTGTGAACTGTACAATCCGTCCGTGATAGTAACATGTTAACACTGTGAACTATACAATCCGTCCATGATAGTAACGTGTTAACACTGTGAACTATACAATCCGTCCATGATAGTAACATGTTAACACTGTGAACTATACAATCCGCCCATGATAGTAACATGTTAACACTGTGAACTATACAATCCGTCCGTGATAGTAACATGTTAACACAGTGAACTATACAATCCGTTCATGATAGTAACACGTTAACATGGTGAACTATACAATCCGCCCCCGATAGTAACAGGTTAACACTGTGAACTATACAATCCGTCCATGATAGTAACACGTTAACACTGTGAACTATACAATCAGTCCATGATAGTAACATGTTAACACTGTGAACTATACAATCCGTCCATGATAGTAACATGTTAACACTGTGAACGATACAGTCCGTTTGTGATAGTAACATGTTAACACTGTGAACTATACAATCCGTCCATGATAGTAACACGTTAACACTGTGAACTATACAATCCGCCCACGATAGTTACACGTTAACATTGTGAACTATACAATCCGTCCATGATAGTAACACGTTAACACTGTGAACTATACAATCAGTCCATGATAGTAACATGTTAACACTGTGAACTATACAATCAGTCCATGATAGTAACATGTTAACACTGTGAACTATACAATCCGTCCATGATAGTAACACGTTAACACTGTGAACTATACAATCCGTCCATGATAGTAACATGTGAACACTGTGAACGATACAGTCCGTTCGTGATAGTAACATGTTAACACTGTGAACAAGACAATCCGTCCGTGATAGTAGCATGTTAACACTGTGAACTGTACAATCCGTCCACGACAGTAACATGTTAACACAGTGAACTATACAATCCGTCCGCGATACTAACATGTTAACACTGTGAACCATACAATCCGTCCATGAGAGTAACATGTTAACACTGTCAATTATACAATCCGTCCATGATAGTAACACGTTAACACTGTGAACTATACCATCCGTCCACGACAGTAACATGTCAACATTGTGAACTATACAATCAGTCCATGATAGTAACATGTTAACACTGTGAACTGTACAATCCGTCCATGATAGTAAAACGTTAACACAGTGAACTATACAATCCGTCCGCGATAGTAACAAGTTAACACTGTGAACTATACAATCCGTCCATGAGAGTAACATGTCAACATTGTGAACTATACCATCCGTCCATGATAGTAACATGTCAACATTGTGAACTATACAATCAGTCCAAGATAGTAACATGTTAACACAGTGAACTATACGATCCGTCCGTGATAGTAACATGTTAACACAGTGAATTATTCAATCCATCTGTGAAAGTAAAATGCTAACACTGTGAACTATACAATCCGTCCGTGATAGTAACACATTAACACTGTGAACTATACAATCCGTCCATGATAGTAACATGTTAACACTGAGAACTATACAATCCGTCCATGATAGTAACATGTTAACACTGTCAACTATACAATCCGTCCATGATAGTAACATGTTAACACTGTGAACTATACAATCCGTCCGTGATAGCAACACATTAACACTGTGAACTATACAATCCGTCCATGATAGTAACATGTTAGCACTGTGAACTATACAATCCGTCCGTGATAGTAACATGTTAACACTGTGAACTATACAATCCATCTGTGATAGTAACATGCTAACACTGTGAACTATACAATCCGTTAGGGTTAGATTGGTTGAAGACATGTGTACCATCGACGTGCAGTACGCCTTAGTACACAGCGTCATCGTGCCCCCACGCGGGCAGTGGAGATGAAGTGTCTTGCCCAAGGACACAACGCGGCTGCCGCAGGTGGGAATCAAACCGAGGACCTCTCGGCTTGCAGCCTGCACCTCTACCTACTGAGCCACCGAGCTCCCATCAACTATACAATCCATCTGTGATAGTAACATGTTAGCACTGTGAACTATACAATCCGTCCGTGATAGTTACACATTAACACTGTGAACTATACAATCCGTCCATGATGGTAACATGTTAACACTGTGAACTATACAATCCGTCCGTGATAGTAACATGTTAGCACTGTAAACTGTACAATCTATCCGCGATAGTAACACGTTAACATTGCGAAGTATACAATCCGTCTGTGATAGTAACATGTTAACACTGTGAACTATACAATCCGTCCGTGATAGTGACATGTTAGCACTGTGAACTGTACAATCCGTCCACGACAGTAACATGTTAACACTGTGAACTATACAATCCGTCCATGATAGTAACATGTTAACACTGTGAACTATACAATCCGTCCGTGATAGTAACATGTTAACAAAGTGAACTACACAATCCGTCCGTGAGAGTAACACGTTAACATTGCGAAGTATACAATCCATGTGTGATAGTAACATGTTAACACTGTGAACTATACAATCCGTCCATGATAGTAACATGTTAACACGGTGAACTATACAATCCGTCCGTGATAGTAACATGTTAACACTGTGAACTATACAATCCGTCCATGATAGTAACATGTTAACAAAGTGAACTACACAATCCGTCCGTGAGAGTAACATGTTAACACTGTGAACTATACAATCCGTCCGTGATAGTAACATGTTAACACTGTGAACTATACAATCCGCCCATGATAGTAACATGTTAACACTGTGAACTATACAGTCCGTCCATGATAGTAACATGTTAACACTGTGAACTATACAATCCGGCCACGATAGTAACATGTTAACACGGTGACCTATACAATCCGTCCATGATAGTAACATGTTAACATTGCGAAGTATACAATCCGTCCACGATAGTAACATGTTAACACTGTCAACTATTCATTTATTTATTTATTTAGTGATGTTTAAGGTCACATATTTATGCACAAAGGCTAACCATGATCGTGGCAGTTTCACGGGTGGAGGAAGCCGGAGCACCCGGAGAGAAACACCGAGCAAAGACGAGCAGCTGACAGCTCCCCAACATGGTAACTCCGCACTGCAGCACAGGCAGGGTTAGATTGGTTGAAGACATGTGTACAATCGACGTGCAGTACGCCTTAGTACACGGCGTCATCGTGCCCCTACGCGGGCAGTGGAGATGAAGAGTCTTGCCCAAGGACACAACGCGGTTGCCGCAGGTGGGATTGGAACCGAGGACCTCTCGGCTTGCAGCCTGCACCTCTACCTACTAAGCCACCGCGCTCCCATCAACTATACAATCCGTCTGTGAACTATACAATCCGTCCATGATAGTAACATGTTAACATTGCGAAGTATACAATCCGTCCACGATAGTAACATGTTAACACTGTCAACAATACAATCCGTCCATGATAGTAACATGTTAACACTGTGAACTGTACAATCCGCCCATGATAGTAACATGTTAACACTGAGAACGATAAAATCCGTTCGTGATAGTCACATGTTAACACTGTGAACTATACAATCCGTCCATGATAGTTAAATGTAAACACTGTGAACTGTACAATCCGTCCATGATAGTAACATGTTAACACTGTGAACTAAACAATCCGTCCATGATAGTAACATGTTAACACAGTGAACTATACAATCCGTCCATGATAGTAACACGTTAACACTGTGAACATTACAATCCGTCCATGATAGTAACATGTTAACACTGTGAACTATACAATCCGTCCGTGATAGTAACATGTTAACACTGTGAACTATACAATCCGTCCATGATAGTTACATGTTAACACTGTGAACTGTACAATCCGTCCATGATAGTAACATGTTAACACTGCGAACTGTACAATCCGTCCGTGATAGTAACATGTTAACACTGTGAACTGTACAATCCGTCCGTGATAGTAACATGTTAACATTGCGAAGTATACAATCCGTCCACGATAGTAACATGTTAACACTGTGAACTATACAATCCGCCCATGATAGTAACATGTTAACACTGTGAACTGTACAATCCGTCCATGATAGTAACATGTTAACACTGTGCACTATACAATCCGTCCGTGATAGTAACATATTAGCACTGTGAACTGTACAATCCGTCCACGATAGTAACACGTTAAGACTCTGATCTATACCATCCGTCCATGATAGTAACATGTTAACACTGTGAACTATACAATCCGTCCATCATAGTAACATGTTAACACTGTGAACTGTACAATCCGTCCATGATAGTAACATGTTAACATTGCGAACTATACAATCCGTCTGTGAACTATACAATCCGGCCGTGATTGTAACATGTTAACACTGTGAATTATACAATCCGTCCATGATAGTAACACGTTAACACTGTGAACTATACAATCCGTCCGTGATAGTAACATGTTAACACTGTGAACAATACTATCCGTCCATGATAGTAACACGTTAAAACTGTGAACTATACCATCCGTCCACGACAGTAACATGTCAACATTGTGAACTATACAATACATCCATGATAGTAACATGTTAACACAGTGAACTATACAATCCGTCTGTGATAGTAACATGTTAACACTGTGAACTATACAATCCGTCCATGATAGTAACATGTTAACACTGTGAACTACACAATTCATCTATGACAGTAACACGTTAACACTGTGAACTATACCATCCGTCCATGATAGTAACATGTTAACACTGTGAACTATACAATCCGTCTGTGATAGTAACACGTTAACACTGTGAACTATACCATCCGTCCACGACAATAACATGTCAACATTTTGAACTATACAATCCGTCCATGATAGTAACATGTTAACACTGTGAACTGTACAATTTGTCCATGATAGTAAAATGTTAACATTGTGAACTATACAATCCGTCCATGATAGTAACATGTTAACACTGTGAACTATACAATTTGTCCATGAGAGTAAAATGTTAACACTGTGAACTATACAATTTGTCCATGATAGTAAAATGTTAACACTGTGAAATATACAATCCATCTGTGATAGTAACATGTTAACACTGTGAACTATACAATCCGTCCATGATAGTAACATGTTAGCACTGTGGACTGTGCAATCCGTCTGCGATAGTAACACGTTAACATTGCGAAGGATACAATACATCCAAGATGGTAACACATTAACATTGCGAACTATACAATCCGTCTGGGAACTATACAATCCGTCCATGATAATAACACGTTAACACTGTGAAGTATACCATCCGTCCACGATAGTAACATGTTAAAACTGTGAACTATACAATCCGTCTGTGATAGTAACATGTTAACACTATGAACTGTACAATCCGTCCATGATAGTAACATGTTAACACTGTCAACAATACAATCCGTCCATGATAGTAACATGTTAACACTGTCAACAATACAATCCGTCCATGATAGTAACATGTTAACACTGTGAACTATACAATCCGTCCATGATAGTAACATGTTAACACTGTGAACTATACAATCCGTCCGTGATAGCAACACATTAACACTGTGAACTATACAATCCGTCCATGATGGTAACATTTTAACACTGTGAACTATACAATCCGTCTGTGATAGTAACACATTAACACTGTGAACTATACAATCCGTCCACGACAGTAACAAGTTAACACTGTGAACTATACAATCCGTCCGTGATAGTAACATGTTAACACTGTGAACTATACAATCCATCTGTGATAGTAACATGTTAACACTGTGAACTATACAATCCGTCCGTGATAGTAACACATTAACACTGTGAACTATACAATCCATCCGTGGTAGTAAAACGTTAACTCTGTGAACTATACAATCCGTCCATGATAGTAACATGTTAACACTGTGAACTATACAATCCGTCCGTGATAGTAACATGTTAGCACTGTAAACTGTACAATCCATCCGCGATAGTAACACGTTAACATTGCGAAGTATACAATCCGTCTGTGATAGTAACATGTTAACACTGTGAACTATACAATCCGTCCGTGATAGTAACATGTTAGCACTGTGAACTGTACAATCCATCCGCGATAGTAACACGTTAACACTGTGAACTATACACTCCGTCCATGATAGTAACATGTTAACACTCTGAACTATACAATCCGTCCATGATAGTAACATGTTAACACTGTGAACTATACAATCCGTCCATGATAGTAACATGTTAACACTGTGAACTATACAATCCGTCCATGATAGTAACATGTTAACACTGTGAACTATACAGTCCGTCCATGATAGTAACATGTTAACACTGTGAACTATACAATCCGTCTGTGAACTATACAATCCGTCCATGATAGTAACATGTTAACATTGCGAAGTGTACAATCCGTCCATGATAGTAACATGTTAACACTGTGAACTATACAATCCGTCCGTGATAGCAACACATTAACACTGTGAACTATACAATCCGTCCATGATGGTAACATTTTAACACTGTGAACTATACAATCCATCTGTGATAGTAACATGTTAACACTGTGAACTATACACTCCGTCCATGATAGTAACATGTTAACACTGTGAACTATACAATCCGTCCATGATAGTAACATGTTAACACTGTGAACTATACAATCCGTCCATGATAGTAACATGTTAACACTGTGAACTATACAATCCCTCCATGATAGTAACATGTTAACACTGTGAACTATACAATCCGTCCATGATAGTAACATGTTAACACTGTGAACTATACAATCCGTCCATGATAGTAACATGTTAACACTGTGAACTATACAATCCGTCCATGATAGTAACATGTTAACATTGCGAAGTATACAATCCGGCCACGATAGTAACATGTTAACACGGTGACCTATACAATCCGTCCATGATAGTAACATGTTAACATTGCGAAGTATACAATCCCTCCACGATAGTAACATGTTAACCCTGTGAACTATACAATCCGTCCATGATAGTAACATGTTAACACTGTGAACTATACAATCCGTCCGTGATAGTAACATGTTAACATTGCGAAGTATACAATCCGTCCACGATAGTAACATGTTAACACTGTCAACTATTCATTTATTTATTTATTTATTTTTCTTTAAGGTCACATATTTATGCACAATGCCTAACCATGACCGTGACAGTTTCACGGGTGGAGGAAGCCGGAGTACCCGGAGATAACCACCGAGCAACGACGAGCAGCTGCCAGCTCCCCAACATCGTAACTCCGCACTGCAGCACAGGCAGGGTTAGATTGATTGAAGACATGCGTACCATCGACGTGCAGTACGCCTTAGTACACAGCGTCATCGTGCCCCCACGCGGGCAGTGGAGATCAAGTGTCTTGCCCAAGGACACAACGCAGTTGCCGCAGGTGGGATTCGAACCGAGGACCTCTCGGCTTGCAGCCTGCACCTCTACCTACTGAGCCACCGAGCTCCCATCAACTATACAATCCATCTGTGATAGTAACATTTTAGCACTGTGAACTATCCAATCCGTCCGTGATAGTAACACATTAACACTGTGAACTTTACAATCCGTCCGTGATAGTAAAACGTTAACTCTGTGAACTATACAATCCGTCCATGATAGTAACATGTTAACACTGTGAACTATACAATCCGTCCGTGATAGTAACATGTTAGCACTGTAAACTGTACAATCTATCCGCGATAGTAACACGTTAACATTGCGAAGTATACAATCCGTCTGTGATAGTAACATGTTAACACTATGAACTATACAATCTGTCCGCGATAGTAACATGTTAACACTGTGAACTATACAATCCGTCCGTGATAGTGACATGCTAGCACTGTGAACTGTACAGTCCGTCCGCGATAGTAATACGTTAACATTGCGAAGTATACAATCCGTGTGTGATAGTAACATGTTAACACTGTGAACTATACAATCCGTCCATGATAGTAACATGTTAACTCTGTGAACTATACAATTCGTCCGTGATAGTAACATGTTAACACTGTGAACTGTACAATCCGTCCATGATAGTAACATGTTAACACTGTGCACTATACAATCCATCCGTGATAGTAACATGTTAACACTGTGAACTATACAATCCGTCCATGATAGTAACATGTTGACACTGTGAACTATACAATCCGTCCGTGATAGTAACATGTTAACACTGTGAACTATACAATCCGCCCATGATAGTAACATGATAACACTGTAAACTATACAGTCCGTCCATGATAGTAACATGTTAACACTGTGAACTATACAATCCGTTCACGATAGTAACATATTAACACTGTGAACTATACAATCCGTCCACGATAGTAACATGTTAACACTGTCAACTAATCATTTATTTATTTATTTATTTAGTGATGTTTCAGGTCACATATTTATGCACAAAGGCTAACCATGACCGTGGAAGTTTCACGGGTGGAGGAAGCCGGAGCACCTGGAGAGAAGCACCGAGCAACGACGAGCGGCTGCCAGCTCCCCAACATGGTAACTCCGCACTGCAGCACAGGCAGGGTTAGATTGGTTGAAGACATGCGTACCGTCGACGTGCAGTACGCCTTAGTACACGGCGTCATCGCGGGCAGTGGAGATGAAGAGTCTTGCCCAAGGACACAACGCGGTTGCCGCAGGTGGGATTCGAACCGAGGACCTCTCGGCTTGCAGCCTGCACCTCTACCTACTGAGCCACCGCGATCCCATCAACTATACAATCCGTCTGTGAACTATACAATCCGTCCATGATAGTAACATGTTAACATTGCGAAGTATACAATCCGTCCACGATAGTAACATGTTAACACTGTCAACAATACAATCCGTTCATGATAGTAACATGTTAACACTGTGAACTGTACAATCCGCCCATGATAGTAACACGTTAACACTGTGAACTATACAATCCGTCCGTGATAGAAACATATTAGCACTGTGAACTGTACAATCCGTCCACGATAGTAACACGTTAACACTGTGAACTATACCATCCGTCCATGATAGTAACATGTTAGCACTGTGAACTATACAATCCGTCCATCATAGTAACATGTAAACACTGTGAACTGTACAATCCGTCCATGATAGTAACATGTTAACATTGCGAACTATACAATCCGTCTGTGAACTATACAATCCGTCCGTGATAGTAACATGTTAACACTGTGAACAATACTATCCGTCCATGATAGTAACACGTTAACACTGTGAACTATACCATCCGTCCACGACAGTAACATGTCAACAAATCTGAACTATACAATCCGTCCATGATAGTAACATGTTAACACAGTGAACTATACAATCCGTCTGTGATAGTAACATGTTAACACTGTGAACTATACAATCCGTCCAAGATAGTAACATGTTAACACTGTGAACTACACAATTCATCTGTGATAGTAACACGTTAACACTGTGAACTATACCATCCGTCCATGATAGTAACATGTTAACACTGTGAACTATACAATCCGTCTGTGATAGTAACACGTTAACACTGTGAACTATACCATCCGTCCACAACAGTAACATGTCAACATTGTGAACTATACAATCCGCCCACGATAGTAACATGTTAACACTCTGAACTATACAATTTGTCCATGATAGTAAAATGTTAACACTGTGAACTATACAATCCATCTGTGATAGCAACATGTTAACACTGTGAACTATACAATCCGTCCATGATAGTAACATGTTAGCACTGTGGACTGTGCAATCCGTCTGCGATGGTAACACGTTAACATTGCGAAGTATACAATACATCCAAGATGGTAACACATTAACATTGCGAACTATACAATCCGTCTGTGAACTATACAATCCGTCCATGATAGTAACACGTTAACACTGTGAAGTATACCATCCGTCAACGAGAGTAACATGTTAAAACTGTGAACTATACAATCCGTCTGTGATAGTAACATGTTAACACTGTGAACTATACAATCCGTCCATGATAGTAACATGTTAACACTGTCAACAATACAATCCGCCTGTGAGAGTAACATGTTAACACTGTGACCTATACAATTCACCTGTGATAGTAACATGTTAACACTGTGAACTATACAATCCATCTGTGAAAGTAAGATGTTAACACTGTGAACCACACAATCCATCTGTGATAGTAATATGTTAACACTGTGAACTGTACAATCCGTTTGTGATAGTAACATGTTAACACAGTGAACCATACGATCCATCTGTGATAGTAACAAGTTAAAACTGTGAACTATACAATCATGATAGTAACATGTTAACATTGGGAACTATACAATCCGTCTGTGAACTATACAATCCGTCCGTGTTAGTAACATGTTAACACTGTGAACTATACAATCCGTCCATGATAGCAACATGTTAACACTGTGAACTATACAATCCGCCCATGATAGTAACATGTTCACACTGTGAACTGTACAATCCGTCCATGATAGTAACATGTTAACACTGTGAACTATACAATCCGTCCGAGATAGTAACATGTTAGCACTGTGAACTGTACAATCAGTCCACGATAGTAACACGTTAACACTGTGAACTATACCATCCGTCCATGATAGTAATATGTTAACACTCTGAACTATACAATCCGTCCATGATAGTAACATGTTAACACTGTGAACTGTACAATCCGTCCATGATAGTAACACGTTAACACTGTGAACTATACAATCCGTTCATGATAGTAAAACGTTAACACTGTGAACTATACAATCCGTCCATGATAGTAACATGTTAACACTGTGAACTGTACAATCACAGCCCACGATAGTAACACGTTAACACTGTGAACTATACAATCCGTCCATGATTTTAACACGTTAACACTGTGAACTATACAATCCGTCCGTGATAGTAACATGTTAACACTGTGAACAATACTATCCGTCCATGATAGTAACACGTTAACACTGTGAACTATACCATCCGTCCACGAAAGTAACATGTCAACATTGTGAACTATACAATCCGTCTGTGATAGTAATATGTTAACACAGTGAACTATACAATCCATATGTGATAGTAACATGTTAACACTGTGAACTATACAATCCGCCCATGATAGTAACATGTTAACACTGTGAACTATACAATCCGTCCATGATAGTAACATGTTAACTCTGTAAACTATACAATCCATCTGTGATAGTAACATGTTAACACTGTGAAATATACAATCCGTCCACGAAAGTAACATGTTAACATTGCGAACTATAAAATACACCCAAGACGGTAACATGTTAACACTGCGAACTAAACAATCCGTCTGTGAACTATACAATCAGTTTGTGAACTATACAATCCGTCTGTTAGCTATGCAATCCATCTTTGATAGTAACACACTAACAATGTGAACTACAAAATCCGCCTGTGATAGTAACACGTTAAACTGTGAACTATACAATCCATATGAGATAGTAACATGTTAACCCTGTGAACTATACAATCCGTCTGTGATAGTAACACGTTAATACTGTGAACTATACAATCTATCCGTGATAGTAACACGTTAAGGCTGTGAACTATACAATCCATCTGTGATAGTAACACGTTAACACTGTGAACTATACAATCCATCTGTGGTAGTAACATGTTAACACTGTGAACTATACAATCCGTCTATGATAGTAACATGTTAACACTGTGTACTATACAATCCATCTGTGATAGCAACATGTTAAGACTGTGAACTATACAATCCGCCCATGATAGTAGCACGTTAACACTGTGAACTATACAATCCGTCCATGATAGTAACGCGTCAACACTGTGAACTATACAATATGTCCGTGATAGTAACATGTTAACACTGTGAACAATACAATTAGTCCATGATAGTAACATGTTAACACTGTGAACTATACAATCCGTCCGTGATAGTAACATGTTAACACTGTGAACTATACAATGCGTTTATGGTAGTAACATGTTAACACTGTGAACTATACAATTTGTCCGTGATACAATCCGTCCTTGATAGTAACATGTTATCACTGTGAACTATACAATCCGTCCGTGATAGTAACATGTTAACACTGTGAACTACACAATCCGTTCATGGTAGTAGCATGTTAACACTGTGAACTATACCATCCATCTGTGATAGTAAGATGTTAACACTGTGAACTATACCATCCATCTGTGATAGTAAGATGTTAACACTGTGAACTATACCATCCATCTGTGATAGTAAGATGTTAACACTGTGAACTATACCATCCATCTGTGATAGTAAGATGTTAACACTGTGAACTCTACAATTCATCCGTGAAGATAGACTCAAAAATTAAGTACAGATTCTTTTGTATAACTAGTACAGGGTACAGCAGGTTCCCTATGTGTCTTCCGCCAGCGGGATTGGCCATTCCGTGGTGGGTATGTTAAATCCATTAGGTGTGGTGCGATTCAACCCATCAGCTGCCCAGTGAGCAGTTGTGGACCGTACTAGCTCAGGACAAGGACATCGAAACAGATGGGCCACATGCTTCGACCCACTGCCTGGGGTCAGCGGATACTGCTAGAGTGTACCAGCGGTCACAGCTATAAGTGACATCCCATGGATGTGTGAGGGCAGAGGCTACCGGAGCTACACATCCAGCCACTGCTCATAAGCATGCGGAATGTCTTTTTTGCTCTATTTTTCCTCTTTTTTACTGTAATCTTCTTTGCGACTACACTTTACGAAATCGCGTGACCCATTTCTTGACAGCATACAGCGCGATTGATAATCATAAAAATAATTCACAACCAGTTAAACTCATTTATTAGACATATTATACTATCACCAAGAGGTTTCAGTTTTACACGCTTGTTGAATCTATTCAGAGCAAATACTTTCACTAGTGTAAGACTTAACATGTACACACGGTTGTTCCTTTTGACGGCTGATCATCCAAAAGCCTTCGGGTACGATGCCGATGCCAGATAAAAGGCTTGCGGATTCTACAAGCACAAAAAACTAAGTGATATCAAAGAAATTCATGTGGCTTTAACCCCTCCATATAGCTTAGAGACCAAGAGTTTTGAAACAATCACTTGGACATCTTCTCAAAGTATAGACACCCTGATATAAATTCTGGGGCAGTCATTACACAATGGCGGAGTTCGCCCATGTGTTTCTGGCAAAACCAGGTGAACTTCGCTGTATGGTGTGCAATGACAGGGTGCGGGGTCTCAGCTACTGACCACCTGAACCAAACCACAGACTTATTCGCTAGAGGTTTCTGGCTATTCCATTTCTACTACCAGACACGGCGGATTTTAACCGAAATGAAAGTCGCCTTACCCCTTTAACAAATCAAGACGATGTCATCGATGACAGAGCCAAACCTGCCGATAGTTACTGTTGTTCCAGCGGAACAGAAACAGGTGGAGAGAGTGACAGCTGCGTCAACCACTGAGTCGTCAGTTGTTCCTGTTCCGAAAGAGCGACAGAAAGACCCTAAAAAAGTGTCCGCTGGACGGGCAGGAGCTGCCGCCCGGAATGCAAAACAACAAAAAGCCTTGGTCTGGTTGCAAGAAGAGAAGGCCAATCTCCAGAGAATGGCTGTAAACAACGCAGTAGCAACCTAATCGGCTGATGGACCCGTTGTTCCTTCGGAACGGGAACAACGGGACCAATATGGACAACATGGACAGTAGCAAGGGGTATCGAATGCAATGCATCACGAACGCAGTTCATTTGATGACTGGTCCCCATGGATTGCTGGGGCGGTTGGGTAGGCTAGCTTGGCATTATGGTTCAAGTTCAGAAGTTCCCAAAGGAACAGGAACAACAATACGTCGGCGGTCAATCTAATGACACCGCCTGTTGATCCAATCAACCGTTGCATGGCACCTCTGAACAAGCATTTAAAGGTGTCTTCTTCTATTCTATATGGAGTAGTATATGTATATACAATGTCTTCAGCCGATGGAAAGATGCTGGTCAATGCTGTCTATCACAGCGCCGTGGTCTCTGCCCTCGCAATAGGACATGCCCGCTTAGGTAAGATCACATTGAAGGGAGTCACCCCTAAACTTGACTTCACCGGGATGGTAGTCCTTGACGTGGGGCTGGCGATAACAACCAAGGACATGCTAATTAAACAGGGAATTTCAATTTCAAGGAAGCATTCCAGCAGATATTATGAAATAACAAAATGGCCTTGATCACAATTCTAGTTGGGGATGCCCTTGTTAACGTAGTGGCCTTCTCTGGCAGCAACTACCTATTCTCCAAGATTCGGGATAACGATACTGGTGTGGAATGTGTGCGACATGACAAAGCCGTAGAAAAGCTTCAGGCCGCCCAGGCAGCACAGTCCCGTAAGCAAACAGAACGCATCGATTGGATCAACGAAGAACTACGTCGCCAAGGCCATGCCATGCGCACATTCCGGGATGTCGATGCTGCGATTCGCGAGTATGCGCAGGTAACTGGGAACAGTTTAAACAGTCTTGGCCCAGAACCGCAACTAGAAGACTTTTACTCACTATCCACCGGGAAAAAGGGCCTTCATCATATTAGGGTTGGGTGTCGTCGGGTTTGTTAGCTACAAACTCGCCCAGAATTCGATACGCGAATAAAAAAAAAACTTTTTTTTTAGGGTGACGGAAGTTGGTCTGTTCCTTCGGAACGGATGTCCGCCTAGCTATGCTGTAAAGTAATCTTAAAAGCCCATGAGAGTTGCACAGCAACTACAGATCGGCGGGTGTGGTGGTCTCTGGTCTCAGCCGTTCCCGTTGTTCCTTCGGAACAGGAACAACAGGGGGTCCCTGTCTCTGCTTGGCGTATCAGCAGCAGCATCTCGTTTTTTGTGCCCTGTGGGTTCTCTCGGCGAGATACCTTGCGGATATCAAACCGGAGTTCGTAGAATTTCTCTTCCTCCGCGAGTACACGACTGAATTCCTCCTCGGATTCTGGCCATCAGCAACAGCCTTTGAATGCAGATCTGCGATGCTCGAAAGCTTGGCCTCCGCTAAGTTGGCGATGGTTTTGTGCTTTTTTGCCTTCTATGTGAGCCTTCGTCTTACGAACTTCTCGAGAACACCTGCCAATCCACAGGCCCCTGTTGCAGCCTCTATTGCTATAACCACAGGAATTGCGGCTACGTTTGGCAGCAACACGATTCCACCAACGCCGATCCCTATGCCGGTCGCGGATAGAAATGTTTCGATGCCATCTGCGATATTGACCCCTCGCTGGTATTTCTTGCCGAGAGAACGCCTGCAGTCTTGTTCGGCCTTGAAACGGGCTCTTACATCTCCGATCTCCTGGATGCGGAAAGTATTCGCGTCGCTAATGTTCAGTTCTGGATACAAGCCCATTCTTATTGGTATTATACATCATTTTCTAATACCATTGATTCGTCGTCCGTCAGTGTCTGTCTGGTAAACCGCAGGCGCTTGAGCTTAGCTGGGCCAAGATATAGGATATTGAATGTGTCGGTTGGAAAACTTGCATCTGTGACCTTGTACGCGACACCACTCAACGAGAGCAACACATCTTTGTCACGGATAATGATGAAAAGTTCCTTGCCATTATGCCGGCGACCCCATTTTAGGGCAAGCCCATGTAGTACTGGTATGAAGTCGTTGGATGGTATACCCAGGACTGTCTGTACAATTGTGGTGGTACCCTTGCCAGGAGTAAGACGATGAAACTCCCAAAAGAGCTTCATCATCGCACCTTCTCCCCCACCCAGCACATACCCGGCATTGCTTTCGTGAACATAAATAGCACCTTTCGGGATATAAGAATCCAACACACGACCACTGTTCTGGAGTTTACGGAGCCTGTGGCTGCGGCCCAGTTGGATGTCAGGTTGGATGACCCTGAAGTCAAGTTCCCACTCACCGCGAACAGGGTGCCTATACAGAGACCATTGACTGGAGTCATTCTGGATAAGTTCGTAGCTCCACCACGAGGCTGAGCCTTCCATGTTCAGACCACGCAGCTCGGTAAATGTAGCTTGTTGCGGTTGTTCCCGTTCCGAAGAAACAACAACTGGCAGCTCTTTTCTCTTGTATAGCCCCTCGGTGAGCTGAAATACCTAAAATTTGTCCGTCATCCCTGGTTCTCCAAAGCCCTGCGTATCCCCGAGATCAGCCAGCTGAAGGGTCGTGCAAGGCAATGGATTATGTGCGCCTGGTCCCCCCGCTATTCACCATGTCTTTACACTTGTTGCAGCTGCTGCTGTTGTTCCGTAGGAACAGATATATTTCCACTATGGAATGTTACGGATAGGTGCTGCAATTCAATAGGACCACGCCTGCTGTCTAAAACGTGGACTGTAACATTACCTATAGGGCCTGGGACAAGCCTTTTGTATAGCAAATGAGAGAAAGCTACTGTTCTGCCACTAACGCATTTTTCATTTGCTACAGGTACTGTTCTGAGTAATGTGCTGGATAGCCCGTTGTAAACATTGTCCGTGGTGCTGACTTCTGACAGATGAACGCAGAGCTCACGGTGGGCCGCAAGTTCAGGCAACTCACTCCCCATCAGTTTCTCTCCCTGAGGGATTTTGCTTTTTGCAAATCCCAAGGTGCGTGCTAACTTTTCCAGTTTCAGAGACTTATCTCTCTTGAGTAGCAGACGACCGAAGGTTTGTGAAGATTCAGTACAGGCCCCAACACCTCATCATTTAGCTCTCATACATTATAATAGCCATCTTTATCTCCCAACTGAGTCATTTTTTCTCATCCACGACGCGAATAATATTGTTGCGTAGCCCCTTGCTAATGTTGTACCAAAGAGGGTAGTAGGTTACTTCAGCAAGGGCACACTAAAATTGCTCTACAGCAGGGGCGCCCTTGGTAGGTTTGAACGTCGGGTAGTGTCACGTACATAATTGTATATTATCATTATAAAACTCCTCTAATATGGCTTTTAGAGGTCCAAAGGATGCTGGAATATCCATCCAAGAATGGACAGCATGGTCTGAAGATTTGTCTCGGGCATGGCTTGAGAAGCAGGCCATCTAGCAGATACACCTTCCAACGGTGCGAAGCACACATATACCACGACCCAAGTTCGATGTGCGGACGCCGAATGAGGTCCACCAGGCCAAACTTCTCTTTCTGCCACATGACGGGTGGCCCGCAAAACCTACAAGTATGCGCTCAAAGTCCTTGATGTAGCCTCCCGCTATAAAGAGGCAGAGCCCCTGGCCACAAAAGAGGCCAAAGAGGTCGTGGCCGCCCTAGAAAAGATATACAAGCGTGGACCACTGCGGTGGCACAAGCTTCTTCGGGTCGATCCCGAGTTCATGGGCGCGGTGAATCAGCTGCTGACGAAACACGGGACAGAAGCCCGGCGTGGTCGTGTGGACGTCCACTGGGACCAGGGAATTGTGGAGCGGTTCAACCGTACCCTGGCAGAGCGACACCAATACGCCCAGGAGATGAGTCACCGTCAGGTGAGAGGTCAAATGAATGGGTCGCTCGGCTACCCGCCGTTGTTACGGCGCTGAATGGTGAAGTGACACGCTTAACTAAAAAGAGGCCACCTGACGCCGTCAAGGCCAAGGTTGTGACACAGAAGCCCTCCTCTGTAATTTCTGACCGCCCTGTTGGCCTCAATGAGCAGAAACACCCCTCCAATGTGAGTGTTCGCTATCTCTGCCAGGCAGGCGAGCTGGAGGGGGATTGCCGCGCGCAACTGACCCTGTGAGGTCCCTCCAAGTGTACCGGTTTGGACGCTCGGTCACCAAACCCGGCGAACCTGACTTCTATTATTTGTTGGTTGGCCAAGCACGTGGCTTCGTCCGGGGAGAGCTGCTTGTGGTGTCCCCCGACACCCAGCTGCCTCCCGATGTTCCTTCGGATCGGGTAGTCCTTCGGACTAGACACAAGATCAGCCTGGAGGCAGATGTGCACTCATTGCACTCTAAACAGGGCAATCGCACGTCCCACCGACAATGTCCCCTGCTGTTGTCTAGCCGGTCGACACTGAACTGATGTGTATCTTTGGGCTAGTAGGCGCAAAGCATCTCGATGTTGCCTGTCACACAGTAGTTCTGTTGGTCCTCCTTGAGCCATGTAGTCGACCTTGAGATTGAACCCCGGGAGTCCTTTGACCTGGTCCCGGCGCTTGTGGGCGACAAGGTTGCTCGCGATGTTTTTGCGGAGCTGCTGCTCTGTGGGCTGTCTGACCTCAGTACCCTCATCTGGTGAACAGGTCACCCGTTCGAGCTCCTGCATATACTCCACGCGGGAAGCGGCGAGATAGGCGAGGGTGGACCATTGTAGGAAGTCGTCTATGATCCAAACCTTCTGTGGGTCGTGGATAGTGAGACCCTGGCTTGAGTGGATGAGGGCATGCCCGAGGCGCCAATCATCGGACTTGATAGCCTGTTCAGCGGCCTCAATGGCGACTTCAACGATGTCATTGAGGACGAGCTCTTCTTCGTGGCCTGTGCCCGGGATGGGAACCATACTGTTCTGTTTTCGACTGTCCTTGGGGTGGTATAGCAGTTGAAACAGGGTGTCTGGAAAGTACTCCTTGTGTCTTTGGAGCAACAGCTCTTGTGCCCGCTCGCGAACCTTCTGCCGGCTAGCGAGGATCAGGTCACCCGGCCTCCATTGCTCCATGGAGCGCTCCCATCCGAGACAGCTGGGGAGAGCCTTCCGCATCTCCTGACATTGGACCTTATCAGTCTGGAGGCGGATGTGCCTTTTCAGGGCCTTGAGTGCATCATCTTTTGCCCGGTGGTCTGCCTTGACCTCTTCGCAATAATCCACTGCTTGACGTAACCAGTCATGGGGCGTCTCACCTGCGATTGGTGGTGGCTGGCCATAATCACCATAGAAGATAACCTGGACCCCACGCTGGTCCAGCCAGTCCAAGAACATTTCTAGGATAGGCCGAGACACAGTGTAGACCTCGCCCCAGACGATGACACGGGGGATGAACTTCTGGCTCATACGTTCTGGCGTCAAGTCGTTCTGGCCGCTCCATCGGAAGAAGATAGGGTAGGTCTGGGCCTTGACCCCCCCCCCCCCCCCCCGCCCCCTCCTCGCACCTCTTTGTCAAGGCGATGAGTTGGGGTAAAGACAAGTGAATCTCGCACCCTGAAGAGCTCGAGCTGGGTCAGTGGGTCGTTGTATTTTGGAGTAGTTGAGTTCGCCAGCTGTTTGGCTTGTTGTATATACTCTGGCTTGGGGAGGTAAGCGGCTGTTCCTGGGGCATGTACAACTGTTCACCTTTGTCGCGCCATTGGGCTGGGCTTGTGGGTGGAAGATACTCTTCCCCAGTCAGGCAGGGACACACACAATTGCTCACCACCATCACAGAATCTAGAGGTGACATATGCCTCGACACCATCGAGCTTGTACAGTGCGATCTTTTTCACGTATATGCTGTCTGTTGCCACTCGAACCGCCTCTTTTTCATCGAAACGCTGCAACATACTGAGGAGGTTAATACGGGCATACGCTAGCATCGAGGCCCTTAAGTGGGCGTGCTGGAGCTGTGAACCATCATAATACGTGAGGATGTGGCCCAGAGTGCACCGTTGGGGTCCGCCAACCAGGGTGCCTCTTTGTGGCGAGTGTCTCTCACAAGATAATCTAGTTCACCCTGAAACGTGACAATGCGGCGAGTCAATCGTTTACCATCGGGGTTTGCGCCCTTAATGAACTTCCTGGTAATGCTGCAACCCTGGCCTCGGTCTTCTGGAAGCCAGACCTCGGCTTGCTTCTCGTACGCAATGATGGCTTCGCGGACCCTTAGACGGATGAGGAGACCCGACTCCACGAGGAAGGCGAGCAGAGGTGTGTGGACCCAGCCCTGCTCGGTAACATGCTTCCCAAACCAGGCCGGGATGACGGGGTGAACCCCTTATCTGAACTCCCACTAATGGACCTCGGCGAAGCCTGTACCGATGTGGTCATCCGGTGGGTGGGGTGTCCGAATCTCTCGGAATAGGGTTTGGCCTCGCCTCTCTCCTGGAAACTGGCTGGGTAACACGCCTTCATGTCGATGGAGACGACCTCTCTTGTGTCGTAGGTCATGGAGTACCACAGACCGCCGTGGCCGTGCTCCACGTAGGCCTTTTGGATGTCGTCGAGGAGGCCTGCTGGGGTCAGCTTCCAACCGTTGTGCTCTTTAGCCATAATGCTGGCCACGTGGTTCACCCCGAAAACCCTATCAGCGAGGGACTCCAGCAGGCTTCTTGGGGGGTTTGATGGGTCTGCTGTGTCCTGCAGGTGCGGCCGTCTTGGAGCACAAACTGGTCGACGCTGAGCTGTCTATCTTAACCACCTCCGAGTAGCCAGACAGCGATTGGCTCATTTTGGGTGGCCTATCTGAAGGCTTCCCAGAAGTCACCCTCGTATATGAGGGACCTGTCTGGACTGGGGGAAGTGCAGGTCTTTGGGCCAGGCGTGGCCGTTTTGGCAGATGAGCTCTACTCTCCCTCACACACCATTTCCTCCAAACTGATATTTACCGCTGTTGTGGATATCCCCACCAGCTATGTCTTTCACGATGATGGCTCGCTTGAGGATTTTCTCGAGCTCGGCCACATCGTCGACCGTTGCACCAGCGCCTTGGACTCTCTGCTCCACTCCTCGATTTTCTGTCGCCTGATGGGGTTAGGCCCTGTCCTCTGAGAGAGCCCTCGAAGTGCTCCACCACCCTCTGTGTGACACAGTTGAGATCGTCGTCACGCATTAGGGCCAAGTTGGCAGGGTCTGGGTCTCTGAGAGGGTAGAGCCCGTAAACGATCGCGGTGGCAGGTAAGCCTTCTGGTAGAACACCTGGTCGTTGACGGCCAGCGCGCCCGGCTTAGTTTCTTGAGAGATCTCAACGATGCCCCGCCCCTTCTTCCTCTCCGCACGGACAGGGTCACACTTATCTTCGGCGACCCAGTTGTCTTCGTTCCGTTCCCGCAAGAACTTGATTTTCAGGATAAACGCACCCTCTGGAAGGGCTGCAAACAGTCGTGCTGCCCTCCCGTCCGTCATGCGGGCATCCAGGGCCAATCGGACAAAATTCGAAAACTAGAGACTCTGAAGGGCCTGTAATCGCTCACCTGGAACTACATATAAAAATGTGATTTCCCATAGGCTTTCCATGGTAACTATGAGCTGCAACTGTGGTCATGTTTGAACATTATATCAACGTTACATGAGGAACATTGGTAGAAGGTGTTTCAGTCCTCAGTCACGTGCAGTTTCAAAACATTTGACTTCGTAGTTTCAGAGGGGTATATTTTTGCAAAACCCATCAATCAGAATCAGAGAATGTCTCTGGTGGCCATAGTTTTCCAACCAACGGGAACAAAAAGAGGATCGTTTGTAGAGGGCGTTCTATAGACCATTCCCGCCAACTTTGGTTCACGTCGGCTCAGCAGTTCCAGAGAGATGAAAATGTGATTTCCCATTGGGTTTTCTATAGTAACTATAAGCCGCAATTGTGGCCATGTTTGCAACACGATCAACATTAAATGAGGAACGGTGGTAGAGGGTGTCCCAATCATTAACCATGCAAAGTTTCAAAACATTTGGCCCTGTGGTTTCTGAGGAGAAGATTTTTCAAAATCCACCAATCAGAATAAAAAAAATGCTTCTGGCAGCCATGTTTTTCGATGCACGGTAACAAAAATGGGAGCCTTTGTAGAAGACCTCCCATAGACTATCCTTGCCGGGTTTGGTTCATGTCGGCTCAGTAGTTCCAGAGAAGATGAAAATGTGATTTCTCATAGGATTTCTATAGTAACTATAAGCCGCAATTACGGCCATGTTTACAACCCGATCAACATTAAATGAGGATCGTTGGTAGAGGGGGTCCCAGTCATCATTTATGTGAAATATCAAAACATTTGGCCTGGTAGTTTCAGAGGAGAAGATTTATTTTTTAAAATCCACCAACCAGAATCAAAGAATGCCTCTGGCGGCCATATTTTTCAACCCACGGAAACAAAATGAGGATCGTTTGTAGAGGACCCCCCCCCCCCCCCCCCCCCCCCATAGACTATCCCTGCCAGGTTTGGTTCACATCGGCTCAGTTGTTCCAGAGAAGAAGATGAAAATGTGATTTCACATAGGGTTTCTATAGTAACTATAAGCCGCTATTGCGGCAATGTTTGTAACCCGATCAACATTAAATGAGGATCGTTATTAGAAGGGGTCCCAGTCATCATTTATGTGAAGTTTCAAAACATTTAGCCTTGTGGTTTCAGAGGAGAAAATGTTTGAAAATCCACCAACCAGAATCAAAGAATGCCTCTGGAAGCCACGTTTTTCATCCGACGCGAACAAAATGAGGTTAGTTTGTAGAGGACCTCCCACCGACGACCATTCCTGCCAAGTTTGGTTCACACCGGCTCAGCGGTTACAGAGGAGAAGATGAAAATGTGAAAAGTTTACGGACGCCGGATGACAACGGACGCCAAGTGATGAGAAAAGCTCACATGGCCTTTTAGGCCAGGTGAGCTGAAAAGAGATTCGCAGATCCCTAATAACTAGACAAACTAAGTAACATGGGCATTAACATGATTAACTTTCAGAATCT